>CM062817.1:1056979555-1057641598 GCA_031772625.1 Pinus tabuliformis | reverse complement strand
AAAATTATGTTGTATAAATCTAGGAAACCAACCTTACGTCTGGGAAGGTCCTTACAGATGTTCATCCACCTCCAACGGAAAATATCAAGGAAGATAAGGAGGATTATGTGCCTTAATTTACCCACCAAAACCTTCCTATCATGAAAGGTTAACGACCCACAAAACACACATCCTAGAAAAAGATGAACTTTTGGGAAAATTGTAGAATATGTGTGTCAAAATCCCTCTCCTTCAAGCCATTAAATATGTTCCTATCTATAAAAATTTCATTAAAGAGGAATATCTCAAAAGGTCTAAGGAAAGAAACAGGATTCCCTTACTATCAATTTATGTTAGGAAAAATATTGAGGGGGCGGGGGGGGTGAATAAGTATTTTTAACTCACTTTAACTTTTCATTTTCTTATTCTACATTCTATATGCTATATTTCTTTATGAAAGTAGCATATGTATGCGACTTCAGTGAAAGAAAACATGATATATCCAGTTAACCAATTCTTCATAAGTTTCGTCAGATCTTTATCTTTAACTAGTTCATTATTAATTTCATCAGACATATAGTATACAATAAAGAGAAGAATAAACCATCACACATAAGCAACACATGAGATCACTAGGAATTTTAGGTTGAAACCCAATGTGGGAGAAAACCATCATTATCGTCATCTCTATCTTCTTTCTTATTATATAAAGAAAATCTTCTTACAATTTTGTACTAGTGCAAACTCTTACCATCACGGAGGCACCCACAACCTCCACTTATTCTCGAGCACCCACTAGAAGGGAGCTCCAACCCCCTTATCTTGTTTACCGACTCCTACTAGAAGGGAGAGCCTAACCATTGGAAGGAATCTTTGAATCCCTCACTGAAGGATCCAACATTCAACACCTCTTCATGGACCACATTTCATAATATTTCAGACTGGATCCACTTGTCTTAAAAATCAAAATTTGTAGGCCATCTTTCATCATATTTTCAAATTGGACCCATACCAAACATTATTCTCAATTTCAAACTAAATACTAAATCTGAACTTAAATCATAGAACCAACTGAATCATTGTATCATTAGGAAACCACTCATTAAACTAAATCTCAATCAACCATTGCAACTACATCTAACCAATCCATAACAGATATAAACTATCATAACCTGATCATACCAACCACTCATAACTAAGTCATACATTGTTTAACCATCATAAAAACAAAATGTTGTTACTGCAAACCTTTTTCAAATATACTTTAGAATGTATACACTATTATTCTGAAGTAGACCTGCATATGTATGCACTTCCTCTGTATTACACTTCCATATAGATCTCAGATCACTGACTATTGCATCATGAATAACTACAACACTGAATTAACCACTGAAGCATACATATATTATTGAACTAATCACAAATCACTGAACCAATCACAGTAGCACCATTACCAATAAATATTCCATTCCACAATTAACCCAATCAACATTGTTAGACACAAATCATCAAGATAGAGACATCATTGGCAGACAGTGGCAATCAAAGAAAAACACATCAAATGTGATCATCAAGCCCCTAAAACATATATGTGGCATCCTTGAAACATATCAGTATGTGTACATGACTACCATGCATAACACCATGTATAAATCTCAACATATTAAATACCATATCTTAGAATTTATACGTGACCCTACAAAGACATATCCACGTATGTACGCAACCATCCAAAGACAAACCTACGTATAGATCTGAAAACTTTTGCTGCAAACATAACTTCACTCTTTGCAACCTTTACTGTCAAAACTACATATTTCTGAATATTTAGATCACAACATCATTATAACCACAAATCTATCATTGTTAGTTACTTAGACATTTGCAATAAGTAAATAAATCAATCATATATGTCAACATTCTTCATATATTTCATATCTAAGTATTCTCCTTCCTCCTTGGTGTAAACCAGTTCCAGATTAGATCACACGTGAATAATTCATTACTTACACCCTTAACACCTTGATCTCCATCTCCTTATATAGTTTTAGCCTTATCCAATATCTTAGGTAAATCCCTTGGTAATGTCATTAGTATTATTTGACGATATCAAATAACTGTTGTTGCTCCAATTACTATGGGCTAATATGATGCTAATGAAGCCTAGTATCCAGATTTCCATGTTTCGAATTATGTACATGACTTTTACTCACAATACATTTGTATGTATGTGACCCTTCTTCACAGGAACCGCATATAATTTCTTGAACTTTTACTTTCGTCATCTAACTATCACTAAACTTCCATTCCTCTATCCATGTCCTCTATAATATCTGTACCAAACTGCATGAGATCCTACTATCACAATGTTACATCAACTACATCTTTATCAATCACATTTCCATCAAAGACAAAACATTAGCCATAATGGCAACAATCTTCCCCTTTGGGATTCATGGAAACCACTTTGGTGTTTGGATACCACCTACAAATACACCGGAAAACACCAATTCTTCTCTCAAACACACCAAGCTTCTCTCCAAGCATTCTTCTCCAAACACCAAACTTCTCTCCAAGAACTTTTCTCCAAACTGAACCGTCATTCCTCCATCCATGTCCTTTGTAGTATCTGTACCAAACTGCACGAGATCATATTATCACAATGCTGACATCAAGTACATATTTATCAATCAAGTTGCCATCAAGGACAACACATTAGCCATAATGTCAACAATATCCCCCTTTGGACTTGATGGAAACCACTTTGGTCTTCGAACACCATGTGCAAATACACCAACAAACACCAAATCTTCTCTCAAACACGCAAATCTTCTCTCCAAGCATTCTTCTCCAAACACCAAGCTTCTCTCCAAGCACTCTCCAATAACTCTTCCCAAAGCACCAAGATTCTCTCCCCCTTTGACATCAAGGGAAAAGGGTTGATCCAATCTTATTGAAGTGCTTCCCTTGTAGTGTTGATTGTTGTATGTTTGATTGGCTAAAAGCTACATATTGATCATGTGCCCCCTGAATAGATGTTGAACCTTCTAAATATATGATTTAAAAGTACAAGTATTTAATACTCAAACAAATATGACTATTCTTATCACCAATGACTCTATGCTCCCATGATTACATCAATCACCCAACAAATTGGGTTTACATATTGGACCCAAATTTTACACCAATATCCCAAAATAATGGGATTACATATATGACATGACTTGATCCCAATAGCCCATACATGATGGAATTTTACAATGATTACAAAATGGGTATTTTCATGACCTTTACATCAAGATACATATATGACACTTATAACCAAAGACATGAACCTCCACCATGAGGTAGCAAGGCCATAATATTCATCAACCATCATTCACCATATAGGAAATTGCAACATAAACATATGATAGTAGTAGCATGAACATCCTCATCATCAACATGTAAGATAAGACAGTGTAGTATCAATCTCTCCAATATCATCAACATGTGACCAAATGTGCAGTGCTTCCAAGCATCACCAAGCAAATATAACAGAAGCATAAGATAGTGCAATAAATATTTATCAGCAACTCATCCTCTTTACCTCATATCATCAAGGTCAACATGTTCTTTCCATTTGTAGGAAGAGCCACAATACTCAAGTACCAAAGAAATATCAATCTCTTGTATCACAATACCATAAGCAACATATACAACATATGTGAGAACCAAGAGTACCTCCAACATCACAAGACATAGAATAGAACTAATCGACAACATCATCAACCAACATCTTCAATGAACATAACATATGTATCTTCTTTATCAATGTTTGACAACAACAACTTTTCCAAATGTATCTCAAGAAACATATAAGCATCATCCATAACTTCACCACATGCAACCCATGCATCATTGATGACATAATGACAACAACATATAAATCTTCTCATCAATGTCAACAAATAGTGAGTGAATCATAAACTCATCATCATCAACCAATGTCAACAACAACCATAGCATACACATCCTCTTCATCAAGTGTATCAAGTAGGATTAATAACTTCTCTAAGTGCAACTCAAGCAATATATAGGCATCATCCATGACTTCACCTCATGTAATCTATGCATCATTGATAGTTAATAACATAATGACAACAACATTTATATCTTCAGTAGTAACAACAACAAACATCATACATTAGCAATAATCATGCAATAGTTAGTGCTTAAGAAACCATAATGTCAACAATGGACAATTTAGAAGCATAGCAGACGCTCCCCCTGAACCTGTGCCAACTTTTCATCATCAAATATGATATTATATCCATCTCATCAATCAGAAAATGCATCAAGAACCTTTTCATAAACTCATCATCCTTTCCTAAGCATCATATGGGCATTATTAATAGTCTATAGTAAACCAATGTCAGTGCTAAAATTCTAATAACCAATTGATAAAAACATATTAGAGGCTCCCCCTAAATTTGTGCCACTTTTTATTCATCACTGATAAATGTATGTCATTGTATAGATCAAAAACCGCATATGTATGCGACTTTATTTCACAATATTTGTGTACATAATATAAATTGTTGATTCTTTATAGCCACATCTTCCCCTGCACATGTCATGTATGTTCATGTTCACTATTACTTCATCATATACAATTTCAATAAATAATATCACCAAAATATCAAAACATCATATGGAATCTAGATACACATGCATTTCTCCCCATGAGATCATAAATCATTGATTATGTGGACCTGCTAATCATCACCTACCCTTCATAAGGTTGTGTACCTAACATTCACTTATGAAATCATTGTTTAAGAAAAATAGACTGTAGTTGATACCATATCTTTTACAGTGAATCTGAAGAAGAGGATTGTACCTCTTATTTCTACCTAAATTCTTCTTTACTAGCACATATAATTTGTCTATATTTGTGTATCCTCTTGTCATAACCTCTCTAGTTTCTTCATATAGAACTTTTCATTTATTTGATGCAAATGAACGTCCTTTGTCATCCATTTGATCTATACTTAGAATATTTGGCTTTATCCCTTGAACTAATAATGCATCAACTGCATACTTATTAACTTTGGCTCTATCATTTCCTAGAACTCTTGTTGGAGCACTATTTCCAAGGATAATGTTACCATCTTTTTTTTATTGAGAGATTCAAACTTGTTCTTATCTATTTTAATGTGATAAGAGAATTTATTGTATATGTACCATTCATTTTCATCTTCAAATAAGCCAAGGGAAAGGCCACACCTTATTTGTTATTCTTCCTTTTTATTAATACGGGAACTGCTAGCGGATCCATATTTCTCAAATCTTCTTGTAACAATATTCTTGTCGGGTTGCTTGCCTTGTTGTTTGTGAAAATCTAGTGACTTGTTCATGTATTCTTTTGTTGCATGCCCAAACCTATTAGAAGTATAACATCTTACATGACTAGAAAAGGCAGCAAAGGAATTATAATATTTCTGTTTCATATTCCTCCTATTGCAATCAATAGCTTTGTGACCAAATATGTTGCAAGAAAAGAAATATCCCTTAAAGAAACATGAGTACCTGGGAGCTGATGATCTTCCTATGAAGTGGCTATTTTCTTGAGATGGAAACAATATGATTTTGCAATTGGTTGCAATATGTCCATAGGAATGACATATAAAACATTCAACATCATTGATTAGAGGAGATAATTGATTAATGTTTCTATTATTGAGATTAAATGAATTCCTTTGAAAAGTCATCTTCCTTGGGTGTTGATCAAGTTGACATTTTATCTCTTTATCAAGAATTTAATTTTTTCATTGTTATCCTTCATGTTCCTTGCGCAAGCTTGTGAGATAGATTCTCCTTTTACAGATTCATGAAAACCAAGACTACATCTAATGGAGGGATACCTTTGAAAACTAAGAATGTTATCTAATATCTTAGTACTATCTTGAAACATCAAATTTTTACCTTTTTCTTCTAATTTTCCTTTTAGAATGTTTACCTCAACCTCCATTCTTGGTATTGTTCTTACTTGTCCAGAGACAACTTCCTCGTTCATTCTTCAACCTTTCTTCCTTCTTCCACTTGCTCTTTTAATTTGATAATCTCTTCCTTCAACCGATTCTCTTGTTCTTCGAATATTTGGAGTATCTCTTCATTCCGTTTGTTTGAATTTTCAAGATCTAATCTTAAAGAGATGATCTTAGCTTGAACTCCTTCATAATATTTTTTAGATTCTACTACAATATTCACCAATTTATCATGATCCATGTTCTCAAATGTATGTAATTTTTTCTTAAGAATGTTAATCCTTTTCAAAGAAAAACCAAGTTTTCTTCTAAGATTAAGTGATTTTTATAGCTTGTGTTCTTATGAATCAGTAACTCCATCTGACATAACCAAAAAAAATTATTATCATACTCATCTTCTAAAATAATATTACCTTTTGGTTCTCCTGATTAACAACCTTCCTCCATTATTCCTTCATGTATTATGTGTATATCATAAAATAATTCCTTTTCTATTGCATAATGTGTAACCTTTCCTAATGCTGAATGAGATATGTGACTAATGATTTTATAAAATGCCAAATTATTCTTTTCTAATTCTTCATATGATGGAGGAGTGTTAGTGCAACCATTACATACTAAATTCCAAACATCAGACCCAAGTTTCATTAACTTCGACTTCATCTTTTCTTTCCATTCCTGATAGTTATCATTACTATGTATGAGCATACCTTTATTTTCCATTGTTTCTGACTTGCCTTGATCTTCTACTGCAGATTTTTCTTGGCCTATAAATGCAGATATTGCCATAGCATCAAATGCATCATTGCCACTTCTTTCCAAAGTTGACTTCTTACTTTGAGTTGCCTTCTTCTTTTGCTTCTCTCCCATTGTCCCTGATCCACTCTCAAGTGGTTAAGCTTCTACTAAAGTGACCTACTCTGAACTAATTGTTAGGAAAAATACTAGGAGGATGGGGGGTGAATCGATATTTTAAATTGCTTTAACTTTTCATTTTCTTATTTTGAATTATGCATGCTATTTTTCTTTATTCAACCAGTGTATGTACGTGACTTCAGTGAAAGAAAATAGCATATATCTAGTTAACCAATTCTTTAGAAGTTCCATTATATCTTTATCTTTAACCAGTGCATTATTAATTTCATCAAATATATAGTATGCAATAAAGATAATAATAGACCATCACACATAAGCAACACAACAACACATGAGAACACCAGGATTTTTAGGTGGAAAACCAATGTGGGAGAAAACCATCATTGTCATCATCTTTGTCTTCTTTCTTATTATATAAATAAAATCTTCATGTAATTTTGTACTGGCGAAGACTCTTACCAACACACAGGCACCCACCCTTAATACCTTGATCTCCATCTCCTTATATAGTTTTAGACTTAGTTAATATATTACGTAAATCCCTTGGTAATTTCATTAGTATTCTTTGATGGGATCAAATAATTGTTTCCACTCTAATTACTATGGGCCAATGCCCTACTCATGACCCCTAGTATCTAAATTTCCATGGTTTGAACTCTGTACATGAATATCACTCACAATACCTGCATATGTACGCGACCCTTCTTCATAGGAACTGTGTATACTTTCTTGAACCTTTTCTTTTGTCATCCAACTGTCACCAAAGCTTGAAATTTTAATTTTTTCATCCAACTATCACTAAACTATAATTATTTTGTCCATGTCCTATGTAGAATTTGTACCAAAATGCATGAGATCATATTATCCAAATGTTAACATCAAGTATATATTTATCAATTAGATTTACATCAAGGACAACATATTAGCCATAATGCCAACAATCTCCCCCTTTCAACTTGATGGAAACCACTTTGGTGTTTGTACACCAACTGCAAATACACTAACAAAAACCAATTATTCTCACAAACACACCAAGATTCTCTCCAAGCATTCTTCTCCAAGCACCAAGCTTCTCTCCAGGCACTCTTCTCCAAACTGAACTATCATTCCTCTATCCATGTCCTCTGTAGTATATGTACCAAGCTGCATGAGATCATATTATCACAATTTTGACATCAAGTACATCTTTATCAATAAGGTTTCCATCAAGGACAACACATTATCCATAACACCAACAATCTCATAGGGTAGTTGGTCAATTTTACGATTGGGAGAGTAATCATCCTAAAGTGCCTAGATCTTGGAATTTGGGTAGTAGATGTGCAAATAAATGATGTTACAGTTCCAAACACTCTCATTGACTTAGGAGTTGAAATCAATGTCATGACCAAGAAAACCATTGTCAAGCCTAAACTCCAAGGATCTCTAAGAATTACCTCTATTGTGCTACAACTTGATAATATATCCATAATAACACCTACAAGGTATCATAGAAGATGTAATGGTATCTACTAATTCCTAGGAGTATCCCACTATTGGCTTGAGGGGTCCTAACCTAGGCTCAGAGTTAGCTGTGCCAGCCAACAAAACCCTATAATGTTGCCCCTTTCGGCAACAACCCACGTAGCATAGGCTGCGATCTCACCTAAAGTAGTATTGGGGAATGACGAAACTAGGTTTCTACATCTAGAGGTCTGTGTGATGGATTTTATGTTACTTCTGGGGCTTTATCGCAACCTCCATGAACCTTAACCCTTTAAATGCAGAAATCATAGTAACTTATAGAAAATAGTATCTAACCATTCGTGAAACACTTAAAACATTCATAACATCATGTAAACTATCATATCTACTACTTTCGAGCACCAATTAAGTGTTTCTTCATATAAATGCACAAAACAAAGCGAATACGCATAAATTGCATAAGCAAATGTAAAAACACATATACACAATTATTGCTCCAAAATAGTCTTTATTGATATAATATTTTTGTTACAGACTTCTCTTCCCTGGCGACATAGCTGGAGGGTCCTACACACTCAACTTGTGGATTTACCAAGGTCTTCATGTACACAGCTGCAAGAGCCCTCCCCTTAGCCTAAGGACAAAAAACAACCTTTTCTTCCTCAGACTACTTTCCCATTCAATGATCTTCAATTACTAACTGACTTCCTATGACTCGCTATGACTCCTTTATATAGCTTCTTCTTTTACAATACCATGGTTCATGAACCATGGGTGGGTCACAAAACATCCTATCTTCTAACAACTTAAGGAACTAAATTCTCGTTTGAATCTTATGACCTTCATGCTCTGCTCCCTAAAAATGTGAAGACTTTACGTAATTAACAAAATTAGTTACAATATTTACCCTAGGGGACCTTGTCCCAACAAGCCCCCAACACAATTTCATGACTCCTCCTTGAGTCACTTTGTTGGTGGTGCCTCGATTTTCGTCTGCAGTTCATTGAACTCAATCTTGAAAACCTGTAGGTTTGTTTTTCCATGTGTAGCATCTTGGCGCACTTCCTCAACCAATTTTTGAGTAGTTAGGCCTTCAACTACAAGGCCCATGGTCCTTTGAGTCTGTTTCATCCCCTTGAGCTTAATCTACATAGACAGAGTCAACTGACTGGCCTCATCTTCCCACAACTGTGTCCTTGAAGAGAGGATCTATTCCTTGTGATGTAGCTCATCAATTTCATTCTGGATGAGCTTTCCTTCCTGTTATCTAGTGAACCTTTGCGCTGGTTCTAAGGTTTGCACAGTCGATCAAATTTCATTGAACTGCCTCTGCTTTTCGTTGATGTCTGCTCCTATATTTTGTAGAGTTGGATCCTTCTATAGCAAGGTCCATAACTCCATGGCCTGCTCAAATAGCTTAGTGCATCCCCTAACATCATTTTCCAAGTTGGTCATTCCTTCTTTAATAGAAGCTCCACGCTACTCTCTGATTTCTGGAGTGTTACACAGCATTTTATCATTGTCCTTGTACTCCAAATCTATAATCATGGAGGACCTCTACAGTGTACCTAACATGCTTTCCTATCATGAAGAAACTCCCATTATGTACCTCTTCATGAACAGAAAAATTCCCTTTTGCATCATTTCCCAAAAATCTTATGTTTATCCCAGTTTACAAGACTGGCGCTAATGACCCATGTCCTCCTCGTGCTGATATGCAGGGATTAAAACTGTCCCTAGCGCCAATTGGATCGACTAAGCCATTTCTCAGTCATGTTGATCCTCTTTTGGAAAGTTTTTTAAATATGGAGTCGAAGCTTCGTAACAGAAGTCTGGTAAATGGTTAGACCAGATGGAGTCAAGGAGGTCAGTTTGGGATCCTTTTCCTTATCAGGATGGAACTAATCCAAGAGATAATGCCTTCTCCCATGAGAAGAGGAGCCATCTGTTATAGACATTTTTGGGCACTACAACCCCAAGCATGAAATGTCCATAAACCAAGGGCTCCTAAGTCCCTAAAAGTGTTGTTCTAACCCCTAAAGGAACAAGGTCAACTGATTACAGCTTCTCCCAGAAGTTCTCCATGAAAAACTGCTCAGAACGGGTCAAAACAGGATCATTTCAACTGCTCCATAGGCAAAGTGCGTTGCATCTCGCCTAAACACACTGTGTGGGTGTGTTGTATTTCAAAAAGCCCTTCTATGGGGTGTGATGGACGAGAAGTGACAAATGGCAGTGTCATTCCGCAAGGTGGAGAGGCATGGAAACTTCCAGAAACTTCTCCTGTGACACTTGCCTCTCTGAATTCGACCAAGGATGAGTAAGAGATCATCAATCTCCAAGTGGAAGAAAGAACTATCAGAGGGAAGACACTAATCAAATCACAAGCTGACGCATCTCCCTTACAGATATCTATATATGGATCCCTCATCCCAGAGATCCAGAGGCTGGAATTTTACATATTGTAAGGAATTGTTGTTGGTTTCTTGAGACAACATCAAATTGTTGGGTGATCTAAGCTTTGTATGAGGTGAAGAGGGGCTTCCTTGCTGAGGGGATGATGCTGGGTCAGAACAACTGGTTGTAACTCCCTTGGCTCTTTCTTTTTTATCAATAAAAGCTATTCAAGTTTTCCTCCATACTCTTGTGTCATTTATGTTTGCTGCATTTGTATGGTCAATTTATATCTGATCCTAGATTGTTTATGATTATAGATCCATGTTCTTGTATAGTGCTATGCTACTATGATCTTACAGGTACTCTGTGAAGCTGGGCGTGCAAGGGAACAAGTAGCGAAAGACTATCAAGAGAGAGAGGAATCGAACTAGGAGATTAGCGCAAGACAGAGGTTGGTCTTCTTTATTCTTCTCTCATCTATACTTCGTAAGGGAAAAACGAAAGTAGCTTTACTTTGTTTGTTTCTAAGGTAGCTATCACACCTTAGTGGGATAAGCAGTTCTGTGTAGACACTTTTCCCTGTAACAAAATGGCGACTCCGTTGGGAATGAATTAGTTTGTTTGTTTATCTTCCTTGTTGTCTATTTTATAAACTTACAGACGGAGCCTAAAGTCGAGCCAGGTAGCTTTCGAACTGCATTTGCTATGCAAATGCAAAGTAAATAAATGTCGCTTCAGTCAATCTCCAGGATTTGTTTATAAATTAAACAACTGATTTACAAACTCTCTGATTGCCCTTGTGATAGCTCTTAAATCCTCTTTAGATATACCCCTGATTGTTGCATTACTGATTACCATTTTCTCGGCCAAAACCCATGAACTGAATTGCAAACTGTGACCCGGAACCCAAGCAAAGTCTCGTCTCTGGCCCAGCGCAAGTACTATTCTGTGAATCTGAAATTCAGCGCACTTCTCGAGTGTAGTAGGTGCACTACATTTCAAATTCCCTGTGTTACAGGTGCGCTGATCAGACTAGGCATTGTTCAGTTTTGGTTTCTGTGATTCATTCTTTCCAGTTCTATTCATGAATTGTGTTGCCTGTGATTAGTATATCTCTGTTTGAAACCACTTTTCCTTGCTGTTATTCTGCCTCCTTTGTACAAAAGAATTGTAAATGTTTTTGTGTGTTTGTTGAGTCATTTTCAGTTCTCCTTTGCAAAAGTAACGTAATTGTATTGTCGTCCTTTGATTTGAAAGCGTCGCAAGTGTCGTTTTCAGTCATAGGAAAGAGTTTGGTTGCTGTAGATAGTCGATTATCCTGTTACTATTGTATTTGGTCTGAATTTATAAATTTTCTAGTGTCGAAAGCAAGTATTCATTTCCAAATCGTAAAGTGTTATGATTGTCTCCATTTTTTATTTCAAAAAGAAACTTGTTGATAATTGTCGCTTGAAAAGTAATTCAGATTTGTGCATTAGCTTTCTTTTTCCATTCACATACTAAGAAAGCCGAAAACAAATACATGCATGTTCATTTGCATTTAGACTGTTTGATTGGTTTGATTTAGGACAGTGCATTTAGAGTGTGCTCTTTGCTCTTTGTGAAAGAATAATGTCTCTCTTTCCTTAGTAGCTAGGATTTTCATTGCACAAAGAAGATAAAAGATTGTTTATCATCTTAGATTGCATTTTAGGAATTATACATCTACATCTCACGGTGAACCTGAAAGGAAAATTTCTTAAACAAGATCAACTATAAAATAAATTCAATGAATCTAACAACGCTTTGGAACCTAACACACAACATTTAGAAGTCTAGGCTAGAGACGTATTCCGGCGTCGTAAAGCCTGGTAACTGTTGTTCTCACTGATGGTTGGGTGATTCCTCCACTTTGAGACGATAAGTTCTAGTACGGACTTGTGCTCCCACATACCGTTGAGTATATTTTGGGAGACCACAATAGGCTTAATCCTTTATCCATAGGAAGCCGTGTCTGCCGCCCTATCAATCACAATGCACTGAACACAGCATTCGGGAAGATTGACTGCCGTACCATAAAAAGTATTCTGCAGTTTTGTGATTGGTTTGGTAATCCCTCTACCTAGATTTCTAGAGCAGTCCCTTTCGTTCCTTTTTAGACTCCTTAATGGAAAAGGTCCATCTGAGCACTTGCCACTTCAGGCTCATTAAAAATCAAAGGCGACTAGAGTCATCTTTTATTTTTTCTCGACTCTTAAAAATTGAAAAACCAAGTTGTGTCAAAGCATCTAAAATTCATCTAGTTCGGAAACATACTTCCCCTTTATTTTTAGTTGATTGAGTAATCCGCAATCGTGGAAGAAAGTCAATTGAAACTCCGTCGTTTGCAGAGGCTTACGAGTCAACCGTCTTTGTCTCTGGAATCAAAGCTAGTACAGACAAAGCGAACTCGTTTAACCGGTTCCAAATCTCCTGTTAAAGTTAGAACAAGTGTTCCAACAACATCAGAGATTCCGGTTACTCCAAACATTTATGGTATCCCTGCCTTTACAGAAGAAGTTCAGCAGCCACAAAAGGACAGTGGTATTGATCCTAGTCTGAGGGTAAACACTTATATCACTTAACCCGTTTCCATCTACAACCGGTTCGGAGAGTGTTGCCCCCCAAACATATGTCGTTGCAGATTCCATACCTTCTTCGACACCAGAAATATTCTACAGACCTGACGGTCTACCCCTTCCACCTGGTCCGATTGCTACAGAAGAGATTGTGGAAGATCCTCCATCTAGTACTCCATCACAATTTGGAGTCGGGATCACTCTTTATCCTTCTTCATCAAAAGTTAGTCTACCGCTAGCGGAAGCTCCTGTAGAAATGCTAGGTAATCTTTTGGATAGACTAGAAATGTCTGAACAACCGTCAACATCTAGGACTGTGTTGTTTGACACAGCGACGGCAGAACTCCCTGCTATCACTCCAACAATGTTCGTCAGTATACCATCTGTCCCAACTAGCTCTCAATCGCTAGAAGGAGCCCACTCAGGGGCCATTTCGACGGTATGGTATGTTACTGTTTGTTCATCCGAATAATATCCGAAAACTCTTATGTTGAGTCTCAACAAATTGATCCATTTGGAGGTCGATTTGGGTGGTCCGGCCCTCAAGGGCAAACCATTCCCTTAAGTACCAGATTACCACCGTATGGGGGGCAGTATGCCCTTTCATTATCCCCTCCAGGAGGACAGCCATACGGGAGTTCACAACAAAATTCGGGTTATGCTGGAATTACTTCAAGCGGTTGGATACCTGTTGTGGAGGTAAATCCCCTCTGCGGACAGAGGCGATCCCTACTAGCCCAGACCGGGTCTAGCAACAATCGAACAATGCTATCACGCAAGTTCCTAATTTCAAATTAAAGGTGGATGATGAGAACCTACTTGGATTCCAACGCTAATATTTGTAGAAGAGACATCGCTCTCGTTCCTTTGCTTCGGCCGGTCACAATCCCCACGATCTCCGTGATTGGACACCTACACATGCAAAGAACAACACAAATACAAGCATAAAATCCAATAGATGCAATTATATATCAGTCAGAAAAGATATAACTCAACATCAATCATTACAAAGGACAATGAGAGTGGAACCATAATGATAGTCATCTATTATTGATAAACAACAAAGAAGAATACAACCATAGTTCTGACGTCAAATCCTCCTTTGGATGGGTGATCAGCTACACAAGTCTTGCAAAGCTTTTTGGGATGGGAAACAAGCCTCTCTCTCCTTGGTGACAAGAATCTCCTTACTTAGATTTGGCCTTATGGATGCAAAGAAGGATCTTGCAACTTCAATCTCTTAAACTCCTGGAACTCTTATTATCAACAGCACTCTGTTGGAACTAGCTTGCTCAAGGCAAAAGAACAAGCTTTTATAGATAGAGGGGAAGGAGATAGGATCAACCACAATATTCATGGGATTGGCTTTATCACTAAGAAGCTTCCATGAAAGGTGGAAAACCACTTCCCTTTTATGGAGATTCGAAGCAAAACCATCCTAGCTCAACATAGATTCAGTTGATGAATGGGTTAGGGAGAACCTTCGAAAGTTTGTTTGTTAAAAACTTTACCCAACTGGGTTGGTGCGAGTGCGACTCTGAGACAGAGCACCAACTGGCGCGCCCTCTTTAGAGGATTTCCCCCATTGGCACGAGAAGTACACTGCGGACCCGCGCTAATGCAAAAATGGGTTGTTTTATGGGTATACTGCAGGAGATGTCTTCAGGGCATATGAAGCTCACACTTAGAGGAATATAATGCAAGTGGTTTTAGGTCATGCCACTTCTCACAGGTCCCAAAATGAGTCCTCCAGCGTGCGGGAGAGGGGTAACAGGGACGGTGACAAATTACTGTGTAACACTACCGACACTACCTCAACAACCAAGAGTTGTATATTCGATGCAACAATGCTTACCTATGTCAAGCATACCAACTACACCACTATTGTGACGGTGTCTCAAGTTCAAGCGTTGCCTATTATATGCCAACCTCAGGTTTCTCAGGTTGTAATGCAACAGCCCCTTGACCTTGCAACTCAGCCACAATTGCCAACTGGTGGAATGAAACAGGTTCAAACGGGTACAATTACCCCTCATCTTGGTCAAACAGTTAGTATCGGGCAACAGCACATGGCTTCACAACCATGGCTAGTGCAATACCAACAACCGCAGTTCCAACAAGTATACCAAGGTTCTAAACAACAAATCTTTGCGAATAGTGGGCAACCGTATATTCAAAACGGTCAAAATCAACCATTTTACAATGGTGATGCCCACCAACCTTACCAAAGTTACCAGCATCAAATGCATTATGCTAGTATGCAAAGACCAACTGCTCAGGCAATCCCATCTTATCCTGGGTATGCTTCACCTAACCTGAATCAACAGTTACCCTTCGTGGCAACTTTAGAGTTACCTGATTTAAATCGGTTAACAAACGATCCAATCGCTTACGCCCCTTGGTGGCCAGCGATTCCACATAAACTTCCATCAGATATTCCTAAATTTAATGGAAATCCAGGTGAAGATCCATCGAATCATGTGATGACCTTTCATCTGTGGTGTTCATCAAACACCCTAAACGACGATTAGATTAGGCTTCGCCTTTTTCAGAGGACGTTAACTAGTCCGGTAGCAAAATGGTATATTGAATTGCCTAGAGCTTCATTTGACAACTGCAGTACCCTAGCCACAACCTTTTTAAACCATTTTCAATTACCAATAAGGTACGAAACGGGAACGGAACTTCTTACCAACTTCAAACAAACGACTGCCACTCACATATCTGATCATATACAAGGGTGGCGACGTCGTCGTAGAATGGTGAAAATGTATGTTCTCGATCAACTTTTAGCTGAATGGGTTATTAAGTCATTACTGCCTCCATCACAAAAGATGTGGAAAAAGGGGGAGTCGTCACCGAAGAGCAGGTTATCGCTCGTGCACAATATTTGGACTTGATTTACACTCAGTCTGGCACGCTCTACGATAAAATACCTGACGCTCCTAGACTGGAATTCTCAGTTCCTCCTCCTCCTAAATCAAACAATGACTCTCATGCCGGTGATGGCATGATTGGCACAACAGACACGAATCGACAAAGGCTACTTCTAAAAAGGCCCGTAAGATTTCCGGTCAAAATGAAAAAGAGGAACTTCTTGCCTCGGAAGTAAATGTAGTATCGACAGATAAAGGCAAAGAAACCAAGCAACCAAGAGGCAAGAAGAAAGGCAAAGGGGAGAAGAAGAATCAGGAAGAATCATCACCTGAAAAATCTTCTGCAAACCCTCCTGGAAATAGGAAACCAAAAAATCCATGCTTTATATGTGATGAGGATCATTGGACCGCAGATTTTCCACACAGAGCTGAGCTTAAAAAATTCTTCAAGAATTCAAAAACCTCGGCAGTATTAACTGATCCTTTTCCAAATCCAGGGACAAATCTGGTTGACAGTGGAAATGCTTCCCCGTTTCAAGTGCTAATGTTGTCGGTTTCCAAATAGCAAAATGATGCTTTGATATCGACAAGAAACAAAGGTTATGGGAATCCACAGCTGTCAAACATCAAGGATAAAGATCAGCCTAGCAGTTCGACAACAACTTCGACAAACGTTGCACCACCCATCATTCCCGAGTTGACAATAAAACCCTCAAAGGGAGTAGTACACAAGTCGACGTTTAATCCCCGCGCTAGAGTGGCACAGTATTATAATATAGTGGAAGATTTGGCCCAATCGCCATCCGCTATGTCGACTCTTGAGGTACTACAAAATTGCCCATCCCAAAAGCAGGCTTTATTATAAGCCATTGGTAGGATAGACCCAAAGGATTCCAATCTTGTATCCTTCGATCATAAAGGATACGATCCTCAATTACCAGCTCAACTAGCTTTCCTCATTCAAGTGAAAGCCCTCAACAAAACTGTTCATCGAACAATTATTGATGAGGGGGCATCTACATGTATTATGTTGATGAGTTGCTGGAAAACTTTAGGATCTCCAACCTTGTCGCGATCTTCGACGACATTAAAAGCATTTGACGGACGAACATATACCCCATATGGTATTCTAAGTAACTTGAAGGTTGAACTAGGAGGGAAAACAGTAGAAATAGATGTTGAGGTAATCGACAAAAATCTCGATTACAACATCCTACTGGGAAGACCATGGATATATGCCATGGATGCTGTTGTGTCGACCTATTTTAGGAAGATAGCATTTCCATTTCAAGGAGGGATTACAATCGTCGATTAAAAAAACTTCCTCCCCAATGGTTCTCAAGTTACGGGAAGCATTCCAATGATCCATGAAAACCCCCATTCGCTTCAAAATATCGGAGTAGGCCTACTAAAAGATCCTATATTAATGGGAACTTTTTCCCTTCCACCTCCAATCAATTTGGCGGAAGTAGCGTTGATAGGAACATGCAACATGATATCTTCTAAAAAGATCTCAGAAAACGATATCGACATGGATCATGAGCAGGTTTTTCCTCCAATCCCAACAGAAATATTGTGGCAATCAATGTTCCTAGCATGGGAGGCAAACCAAAATCAACGCTCATCAAGCGTTTGGATAGATAGGTCTGAGGAATGTGGTACCCCTTCAGATCCTTGGGCGCGAGTGCATGTCACCGATGAAGGAATTGTTCAATCAATGGTAATTGAAGGGGCACCATGGGATGATTACCACCATCATTCCTTTCTTCCGGATTGTGAATAAAATATTCCTGATGACCTTTATCATCCTTCAGTTTTGGATTTCCTATCAAATACTGTAAACACGGTGGATTTCGAGCGAAACTTGTACAACATTGAAGAGACTATCGCCATAAATATCTCGACCAAAATAGATGTTGTAGAGAATATTTATGTTGGGAAATGTTGTTCTCCTTCAGAACTGGAAATATATAACGCTCTTTTTCGTGAATTCAGAGATGTCTTTGCTTGGGCATATAGTGAAATGACAGGCATTGACTCAAGTATCGTTGAACACGAAATCAAGATGTATCCAGATGTCAAACCAGTACGACAACGGCTACGGCAGGTGCACCCCAAGAAAGTCGCTGCCATTAAGGCAGAAGTTGAAAAATTTCTCCATGCTGGTTTCATTTACCCGGTTCCTCTGACCGATTGGGTATCGAATATTGTCCCTGTTATGAAAAACAAGGAACAATTAGAGTGTGCATCAATTATAGGGATGTAAATCAAGCTTGTCCAAAAGACAACTACCCTACACCCTTCAACGACCAGATAATTGATGAATGCGCCGGATGGGAAATCTTTTCATTCATGGATTGATTCTCTGGGTATAATCAAATAAATATCCGCCCACAGGACCAGTCAAAGACTGCATTTTTTTGTCCGTGGGGCACATTCGCATATCGAAAATTACCCTTTGGTTTAAAGAACGCAGGGGCAACATTTCAGAGGGCAATGAATTATGCTTTCCATGACATCAAAAACATCGTTTAACCATACCTCGATGACCTTCTGGCTCATTCGCGAAAGCAGACTGATCATCCGCAGCATTTAAGAGCGATATTTCTACATTGCTGACACTACAAGATACGACTCAATCCACACAAATGTGTATTTTGTGTCAGTTCTGGTCGTTTACTTGGCTTTGTAGTCTCGAAAGACGGGATTTGTCTCGACCCATGTAAGGTTCAGGCAATCGTAAATTTGTTTCCACCTTCAAATTTGCTTCAGATTCAGAAACTCCAAGGGAAAGCAAACTTTCTGAGGAGGTTCATTCCAAATTACGCCGAACTTTCTAAAGGTTATACGCGTCTTTTGAAAAAGGAAGTACCCTTTGTCTGGGATCAGGTTGCGCAAGCTTCCTTTGATGTTTTAAAAGAATCCCTAATGAAAGCATCATTAATGTACGCTCTTGATTATCAAAAAGACTTTAACCTGTATCTGGCTGCAGCGGATACAACCATCGCAATGGTTTTAGTTCAAGAAGACAATGGAATTGAACATCCTATATATTATTTAAGTAAGAACTTAAATGATACAGAAAGCAAATATTCTTATGTTGAAAATCTAGCACTCACAACTATTCAAGCGATACAGAGATTTGTTCAAAAAACTACCATTCTGTTAGATTGCAACCCCATGACTTATATATTGTCGCGACAGTTGTTGGGGGGCAAATATTCAAAATGGATAGCAATTCTACAAGAGTTTGATCTGGAATTTGTAAAATCCAAGTCAAAGAAAGCTCTACTTTTCGCCGAATTATTATGCGATCTCCCATCGTCGTCCAACGATGAAACATCCGAAGAAACAATCGTGGACAAAAATTTGTTTCTGATATCTTCAAGCAATCTGTGGTATGCAGATATAATCATTTATCTCCAAACCCATAAATATAGGCCAAATACCTCTCGCTCCGAACAAAAACGTATTCGATACCAAGCAAAAGACTACATGATCGTCGGTGATACACTTTGCTGTCGTGGTATCAATATGGTTCTGAGAAGGTGCCTCACCCATGAGGAGGCCAAAAAAGTCCTGAATGATTACCATTCAGGCGCGTGTGGGGGGCATCAATCTGGTTATGCTACAGCGCAAAAATTTTTACGAGAAGGATACTTCTGGCCAACAATGTTCAAAGATTGCATAACCGTAGTCAGAAGTTGCCATGCTTGTCAAATTTTCGATAGCAAAACCAGAAGACCACCTGCACCTCTGCAGCCAATAGTTGCTGTCGAGCCATTTTCCAAATGGACATCAATTTCATGACATGTAACCCTACCTCGACTGGGGGGCATGGGTATATCATAGTCGCAGTCGACTATTTTACCAAATGGGTCGAGGCGATGCCTACATTAGATAATACTAGTGAAACAGTTGCCCTCTTCTTTTTCAATCATGTAGTCGCTAGATTCGGCGTCCCACAAGCTATAGTCACAGATCATGGATCACATTTTCACAATCACATGATGGTCGAATTAGCCGCCAAACTAGGGTTGTCTCACGACAGCTCTACTCCATATTACCCACAAGCCAACGGACAAGTTGAAGCAATCAACAAGGTCCTGAAGCGCATGCTGCAAAGGATGATTGGAGTTCACAAAAGAAGTTGGCACCTAATCCTGTACTCAACCTTGTGGGCTTACCGAACATCGGTAAGGAATGCGACCGGGTTTACACTTTTCCAACTGGTATATGGCCTGGAAGCAGTCTTACCAATCCAGTGTGAAATCTCGTCCCTCAAACTCACAATTGACCTTCTCCCCGGAACTTCAGAAGAGGAGGCTTGTTTCTTGGAACTAATCCAATTGGATGAAACCCGTCGTGATGCCGCTTTGGCTAACGAAGCCCATAAGAAATGAGTCAAAGCGCAGTTCGACAAGAATGTCAAACCCTGTGTCTTCTCAGAAGGTGACTTGGTCTTGCTTTATGACCAAGAATCTGATAAATTAAGGTTAGGTAAATTCAAGTCTTTATGGATGGGCCCCTATATTTTTAAGCGAGTGTTAGCAAAAGGAGCCTACGAGTTAATGGATTATGACGGAATTCCACTGGCACAACCTCGTAACGGGTTGTACCTCAAGTGTTACTATGCGTGATTTAGTATAGTAACCTGTATGCTTTTTTTATGTTTTTGTTTTCGCTAAAGTGTTTGTTTTGGTCAAGTAATCCACTTTTTACATTTATTGCAGATGTTAAACCTATTGGAGTCATGTGTTGGATATGCCGACGGAGCGAGTTGTAGTTTGCAGAAAATGTCTTCCGCAGCCTAGGCCATTTTTGATCCAAGCGGCGAGTTAGTAAGTTTCAAGAGGGGTATGTATTGGTCGATCAACGAATAACATCACTGAATATAGCGCATTGATTGAACTTCTCTCTAATGCCATCACACATGGTATACGCCGGCTGATTGTCAGGCTAGACTCACAACTCGTCATACTACAACTCACTGGTATCTACTCTGTCTGAAATCCAGCTATTTATCGCATGTTCCTAAGGGTTAATATTTTGGAAAGACAATTTGATTTTATTCAATATCAGCATATTTCCAGAACCTTAAACACATTAACTGACTCATTTGGCAAATTATGTGTTAGATAGACATTTGCAACATTTATAAAAAGAAGCATACCATCAATATTTGCATTTGGATCATGTAACTTAACCAAAATAAAGCTTCGAAAATCAAAAATATATATATAATTGTTCGTGGTTTACACATAATTTTCTGTAACCAAGACAAAATTGGTCAAATGACCAAAAACTCAAAACTCTAGGGGGGCACCCTAGTCTAATGATGCTCGTGATAGCAAGTCACAACCTGTGCGATCATGCGTAAGAGCCGAGTCCATCGTCTTGGCACATCAGTAGTATGCCGCTGCAACCTCAAGGGCAGCTCGTCAATCCTCACATCTGGAATACCAAGAGTGAGGCCCTCAACCTGTTCCTGTAATTCTGTGAGAGTCTCGGCCACATCGAGGTCGCGAAGGATATCCCTTCCAACAGCCTCTCCTGCTAGGGTGGCAACTGGCACTCTCAGGCGTACTACTAGCTGAACGGGACCAACATTTGCATGAACAAACGAGTTTGGTTAAGTCTTGACAGAATAAAGCACAAGGACATTATAAAAGAAAAATGATAAACATGGATATGGTCAAAGAATTTACCAATGGCGCCCCACTGTTCGCCAGCCGGCAGTACTAAATCTGGATCACCCCAGAAGTACCAGTTTGATGAAGCAATTAAAAATGCAGTACAATCTTTGAAATAACAAAGCTATTTATGGTAAAGTCAAGAAATGACCGTTGTATCGAGCAGTTTTAGTGCATAGTTCAAGCTTGTTAAAAAATAAACATAAGCCATGAGCAAATGTTTCCCCCTGTGTTTAAGCTCATTAAAAAATTAACTATTTCCCGGTAAATAACCATCGTGAATGTAGTACTTCAGCCTTTAAAAGCCTTGGTCGTGTTCTCATCATCACCTCCACTCTGTATTGGCCGATCATTCACCTCCATTTGATTTTTTACCCCTTTTGAGGAACAGCTGCGAAGAGTGATCTCACTAGCCCTCCTTGTAACACTGCCATGATTGGAACATTCAAACCTTACCTGGAATCAACTGCTACCCAATTTTATCACTCATTCCTCAAAATACGAGTCTCCTTTAAGATCTTTTCAACTGACTCGTAAAATATGAAAAGATTGCCGAGCCATTGGCCTCTCCAGCTCGTTAAAGGGACCGGAAGTGCTATCCCTCTAAATTTTAATCTTTTTGGACCTGAGGGATTATTACACAAAACGATCGAGCGCTTGTTTTGTTCGGCTCGTTAAAAGTATCAAAAATTCATCCCTTCTATATTGTTTTATACTTTTTCGGACTTAAGGGATTAGATGACGAAAAATGAATTTTGGAGTTTCCTTTACGTTCCTTTTCAGACTCTCTAAAATTGAAAAGGACCGAGTTATCTTTATCGTTAAACTCGTTAAAACTTAATAGCGACAAACTTGTCCATAGCAGACAAGAACGAGTTTCACTATCGCTAGGCTCGTTAAAACATAGCGACGGGTTTGCCCGAAGGGAAAATTATAGAACAAGAATATGTTATCCTCCTCAAGCTTGACAAAAATAAAGAGGTACTGGTCAACAATGACTGGGGAAAATTAGGAAGAAAACTTGAAGAAACTTTGTTGGTAGCAAGTCACTCTTGAACATGACACTTTCTCTCCGCATCCAAGTCGGGTTGGGTTGTTTCATTCACCGGTCACATCACCATGGTCCCATCACACCGTCCACATTTGGGGTAATGCTACCAATCCATCATGTCAGTGTCGCCGATATGTTCAAGAGAAGTCATTCAGAGAATTCACCTGTGTCTCACCCGCTACAATACATTTACACTCCATTCTTTCATGACCGCCACCCTGAACCGTATGTCATCAGATCGTTTTCACCTCCATTAAAATCATTTGCTTCGTTTCGTGTCATTGATGTGGGATTCATTAAGGCCCTCCTGTGATAGATCACGTCTTGTCAACATCATCTCATTATCCAAGAAGTCGATCTAGGAACACCCCGTTCAGTACTTTGAAGCTTGCATGCCTCAATGGCAAGTTTCTCACTTCCGGCAACAGGTTTACATCAATGGCCTTCGACCGAAAGATTTTGCGTGGTGTTCGACGCCAAGTCCTTTATTCACACCACGTGAATTGTACTGCAATACCTTGAGGGTCATTATCATTATTGGTGATTCCTCTCGTGCCTGTTAACAGCTTACATCATTGGCTGGTAATCAGGCGATGTCTTTCCATGTTCGACTCCAGAACATCTCTCACATGGATAGACTTGTACTTCGAGTGAAGATCGAACGAGATTGAAGACCCCAGATCTAGTTTCATCCATCTGGGCTGCGATATATATTCAAGGAAATAAGGACATCAAATGTACATCATTGCTGCACAGATAATCATCCAATCAAAGGGATGATGACTCTACCAGAATCATCAGTCTACACTCAGACGATTTTTTTCCTATGTACATGAAAATGAATTTATAAAGCTGAGCATGGGAATGCCTGCCTCAGCTAGATCATGAAAATATTATGAAGATAATGTATTGTATTGTATCTTATTACAAGTCTCCTCCCAGCTTGAAAGAACTTCAAATCCTCATAATAAAGCATTTCACCCAACATCAAAAGATTATCGACCTCATGCTTTAGCGAGCAACTGTTATAGACATTTTTGGGCACTACAACCCCAAGCATGAAATGTCAATAAACCAAGGGCTCCTAAGTCCCTAAAAGTGTTGTTCTAACCCCTAAATGAACAAGGTCAACTGATTACAGCTTCTCCCAGAAGTTCTCCATGAAAAACTGCTCAAAACTGGTCAAAACAGGATCATTTCAGCTGCTCCATAGGCAAAGTGCGTTGCATCTCACCTAAACACACTGTGTGGGTGCATTGCATTTCAAAAATCCCTTCTATGGGGTGCGATGGACGAGAAGTGACAAATGGCAGTGTCATTCCGCAAGGTGGAGAGGCATGGGAACTTCCAGAAACTTCTCCTGTGACACTTGCCTCTCTGAATTCGACCAAGGATGAGTAAGAGATCATCAATCTCCAAGTGGAAGCAAGAACTATCAGAGGGAAGAAACTAATAAAATCACAAGCTGACTCATCTCCCTTACAGATATCTATATATGGATCCCTTATCCCAGAGATCCAGAGGCTGGAATTTTGCATATTGTAAGGAATTGCTGTTGGTTTCTTGAGACAACATCAGATTGTTGGGTGATCTAAGCTTTGTATGAGGTGAAGAGGGGCTTCCTTGCTGAGGGGATGATGCTAGGTCAGAACAACTGGTTGTAACTCCCTTGGCTCTTTCTTGTTTATCAATAAAAGCTATTCAAGTTTTCCTCCATACTCTTGTGTCATTTATGTTTGCTGCATTTGTATGGTCAATTTATATCTGATCCTAGATTGTTTATGATTATAGATCCATGTTCTTGTATAGTTCTATGCTACTATGATCTTACAGGTACTCTGTGAAGCTAGGCGTGCAAGGGAACAAGTAGTGAAAGACTATTAAGAGATAGAGGAATCGAACTAGGAGATTAGTGCAAGACAGAGGTTGGTCTTCTTTGTTCTTCTCTCATCTATACTTCGTAAGGGAAAAACGAAATTAGCTTTACTTTGTTTGTTTCTAAGGTAGCTATCACACCTTAGTGGGATAAGCAGTTCTGTGTAGACACTTTTCCTTGTAACACCATCTCCCCTCCATCCAAGCTTTATAAACCTCTCTTCTTTCCAAGCACAAGCTAGTCCTAATTAAGTTCTGGTTGGAGTTTTGATTTTGGAGTAATCTGCAAGTTACCCATAGTTTGTAGCTTTCTAGTTTGTGTTAAGGGAGAATTGTGAGTTTGGTTTGGTGTGAAGACTAAAGGTAAGAGCCTTGAGACTACCTTTATTGAGGTTATCCATGAGATGCTAGAAGAAGTGTGTGGGAACCCGGATATCTCAGAGGAGAACAGCAACGTCAAGACATTGGTTTTAATCTCTTCTTGAACTAATATAGATGCAACTATCGATTGATTTCATACATGAAATGGCATCTCACATATTTATGGATTAATGTTTCTTGACTTATTAAGTAGGTTGAATGAAATTTGTATATTATCACATTTGTTATTTGTTGCTATTTAATTTTTCAGGTGTTCGAAGGAAGGCGACAGAAGATAGCTAGAGCAAGGAAGCAAGATCGTCACCAAGCGGAATAGCATACTAAGAGGTAGGCCCTCTTATTTGATTCTAGCTTAAGGAGATAGTCCATAGATTGTTTGTTTGTGGCTAGACCCTCTCTCTCAGGCTAGAGGAATTTTTTGTGTCTGCAATTAGAATTTACCTACACCACAAATTGGTGACTCCACTAGGGAACCAATCCTTCTGTTTGATTGTTTGTAATTTCATGGTTTTGTGTGAACTTTTCTAGTATCACCATTTCCCTTTAGTCGTGTCTACTTTTCCTGGTTTACTTCTCTGGGTCTGAAATTTACAGTAGCAAGTCTGGTCTCAGCCTTAGGAAATTTTTTATTTTTTCTTTTCATCCTTGGTCAGCACGTTTATTTCTTGATAGTCACACTGATTAGCGTGAATTTCACAGAAACGGTCATGTCAACCCCCTTCTGGTGCTTGTTGTCAGTTAGGTAGTCACACTAATGCATGTAGGTAAAGATTAGGGTTTTCTCTAGATCTCAACCAATGTGTCTTGCTCCCTTAAATTCTGCCTCTAAGCTTGTTTAGGTTTTGTTCTCCCTAACTAGAAAGCTTCATTTAGTTTGGTTTATGTGCTTGTTGATTTGCCTTATTTTTACTTGATTTCTTGAGTCTTTGGATGGTTGGTGGACCTAGGGAATCTAGGTTTCCATCCATTCAGTTGATCATGAACTCAATGAGTAAAGTGGTTGGTGAATTTACTCCTTGCATTTTGTTTGTATTCCTCTTGTTTCTTTGATCTCCATCACACAAGTTTGAAAGGTTTAATTTTCTTAAGCATCTCTTTTCCGGCATAGATCACACTGCTTGTCTTGTTTTTTATAGAGTCATTGCATCATTGGTTTAGAAGAAAATCTCTTTAATGTCTTTTCATTTTCTTGATGATTGATTGTCTCGAAAACTTTTTCATTGAAGTGTTTTATGAAATATTCATTTTTTCATTTCATGAAAAGTACATAACTCTAGTTTGTTGCATCAATATGTTACGTTAGTTAGCATCATTGAAGACTAGAGTTGCATTTGCATTTGAAAAGAAAAAAGATTTCTCTTTACTTCTGAAAGGATTGCTTTAAGTGCACTTATTAGGCAAATAGGAATTGGAAAGAGTTTTTCATTAGTTTATTTTCAAAAATTAAAGTAGCGAAAAAATCATTTTTTCTTTCAGTTGCTTGATTGTTTGCATTTGATTGTATTTTCTACTCTCTCTAGTGTAAACAATTCATCGAATTGAAAGAGTCTTGTATCATTTAGCTACATATAGGATTTTTCGAGTGACATCGCTAAGGCCTGAAATACCAAGAAATAATTCAAGATAAAATTTAAAATCAACTCAATTAACCTAAGGCGCATTTGAAACCTAACGATCACATCTAGAAGGTCGAGGCTAGAGACGTGTTCCAACATCTTTAAACCTAGCAGTTGTCGTTAGCTTTAGCACTAGACAGCACTAGTACGAACTTGTGCTCCCCATACCTTGGCGTATATAAAGGGACAACCCATTAGGTTATAATCCTTTATCCATAGGAAGTCGAGTCTATACCCTTGTTAATGTGATACATCGAACATAGCATTCGGGGAGATTGCCTGCCTATACTTCTTGGTTCGTCGGGAGGTATTCTGTAGTTCATGGTTACCTAGTAATCCTTTTTACCTAGATCATCTTGAGTAGTCATTTGATCTTTTTGACTCATTAAACTTAAAATATCATCCGAGAATTTGTTGTTTCGAGCTTGTTTCAAATTGAAAGTGATAGAGTCATCTTTTTTTCTTTCTCGACTCTTAAAACATTAAAGAGAACCAGTTTGTTTATGCATCTTAAAAAATTGTTGTCCATGATCTCATAACATCCCTGTCAGTCTTTTCTAGACCAAATCATGAGTATCCCTTAAAGCACATTTTAAAGACTTGAAATTTATCTCTCTTCTCCGGTTATTTGAGACGAAGTCATCGTAGTTGAACCATATGGTTCACCTAGTTCCTCTTCCTCTCCTCTTTCTGAAAGATTGTCTGACGAGCCATTTCCTGAATTATCACAGTCACTTGAGGACCAAGGTGTTGAACTCAGAATTGTTCTGAGCATTCAACCTTTGTCATTTTGTCCTCCACCTCCCTCAGATACTAGGTCACTTTCTGATATTGGCCCAGATTCTCCAGACAATCTTGTCCAGACTCCTAAGAGTTCACTGACTACTAAAGGTCAGCTTGAACTAGTTGTTTATCCTCTGAATCCTTTGTTCGATCATGTTGTGATATCACCGCAACATTCGTACAGTCCATATGATCAGTCATGTATTCCTTTGGAATTATCCCCTCAAACATCTTCGGTCATTCATCGTCGCTTATTTCCACCTATGGAATTCGAAGGTGAAATTCTAGTTTCCTCTTCGGGTCACTCGAAGGTCTCCACTCCACACATTGTCGAAGAGGAAGAATATCCTTTTCCACCTGAAGGTTTCCCCTACATGGGAAGCATTCCCATCAGTGTTGGTCAAGATTTTCCACCTAATTATGTGACTTTAGCACAGTTGGTCTCAGGTACACCTAGTGCCTTATCGCTTTATCACAACCCTGTTTGGGAATATGCCACTATGCCTACCACAGTTCTGTTCATTCAGAACCCAAACTCACAACAGATGGTGATTTTTGTAGTTACTTCAGTCCTGATGTGACCCACCATTTTGAATCCTCTTGTCTCCTCAGTCCAAGTAACCTGTCTAGTTCAACCAGCGGTCTCAAGTCATGTCTCTCTCAGTTCGTCAATCCCTCCAGTACATGGAAAGGTTGTGCCGCCTAGGGGATAAAATAAGAATGTTTCTATGGTGTCAGGCAAAACCAACGTGAGTGGCTCACAATCTCACATGATTGGGATGAACCAGCCTTCCTCTAGCGCTATTTAAAACCCTGTTGGTCTTGCTGGATCAAGCAATGTCCAGTACCAATAGTTCCAAAATCCCATTGGTCCATCTGGGTCAAGCAATTTCCAACATCAACAACCTTATGAGGCTCAGGTTTAGTATTAAACTCCTTATGTTCCATATGGTTCCCAAGGAATGGTCAATCCACCTTACGTCCTTCTCCTTGGACAGTATGTTCAGCCTGGTCCATCCAAATCCAGGTGGCTATGGCTAGATACAATTCAGAAATTTTCAAGGTACCCATCCGCGAACTATTCAAGTACCCTTGCAGCAGCAAGGACAACATCTGCAGCAACAAGGGCAACCTTTGTTGTAGCAAGGGCCACCCATGTGGCAGCAGGGGTAGGTGATGCCGCAACAAGGACAATTGCAACAATTGCAGGGTCAACCCTTGCAACAATTGCAACAAACTATGCAGCCGCAAATGCATTATGTTCAGTAAACCTCCTAGCCTATGTCTTCACAAGGCCAACCTCTATAGCTGCAGGGACAAACCTTTGCATCTAAAAGGTCAACCCCTGCAGCAGCAAGGCCAACATGGGCAACAACAACCCTTATACTCATATCAACAAGATCAACCCTTGCAAGGACAAGGTCAAGGTCAGCTCCTGCAGCAGCAGGCCCAAAATCCTAATGACCAAGGGCAACAAGTTCAGAATCCTTTTGTCCAAGGGCAGTAGGTCTTAAATCCTTATGTCTAGGGGTAGCAGGTTCAGAACCCATATGTCCAAGGACAGCATGTGCAACATCCATATGTCCAAGGTCAATAGGCTCAATAACCTTTTAACCTGTATGTTGCTTATAAGCAACCTATGGCTATACAGTTTCAAGGTTTTCAAGGTCAAAATCCACCCTACGGAAAAGGTAACCTACAGTGGGGGGTAAATCAAATGCCCTATGGATAAAACCCTCCACCTATTGGGACAATATCCTTACCAGTAGGGATGGGCTCCTCTGATTAGACCCGCTTATCGACCTCCAATGCCTTTGAATAATCAATTGCCATTCTTGGCTACACTAGAGTTGCCAAATGTGTCTCGACTCATGAATGATCCAATTCTTCATTTTCCATACTGGCCTCTTGTCCCTTCCAAGATTCTGAGTGATTGTCTGAAGTTTGAAGGAAAAGAAAAAGAGGACCCTCAAGCCCATGTGATGACATATCACCTCTGGTGCTCCTCGAATTCTTACGTTAATGATTCCATTCGTCTTCATCTTTTCCAAAGAAATATTACGAGTGCTATAGCCAAGTGGTTTATTGAGCTACCTCGAAATACCTATCATGATTTTAACACTCTTGCCATGGCCTTTCTCACACATTTCCAATTGTCGATTTGCTATGAAACCGGAACCCATATGCTAACGTCACTCAAGTAAGACACTGCGACCCAAATCTCTGATCATATCCATGAATAGAGGCGTAGACATCACCTGATTAACTTTGATATTGTTGATCAGTTGTTGACCAAATGGTTCAGCAAATCCTTCATCAACAAAATTGTTGAGGGCATAGATATGGGAGGATGTGTCACTGAGGAACAAGCCATCGTGCGTGCCTAGTATCTATACCTTGTCTATTCACAGTCTGGAACGTTATATGATGTGTTACCCGATGTGCCTAGACAATCATATGATCTGACGAAATCTAAGTCTCCTGCTACACCTCCTGTTGATGGAGTAATTGGTTCAATGACTCAAACCCCTGTAAAATCTTCTTCCAAATAGAAGTTGGTCCCCAACACTATTTCCAATCAGTCCTCTCGTAATCCATCTGGACCTGGTAAAAACTCATAGGTCCACACTATTCAGTATACCACAGTGGACAAATCGTCAAAAGGTAAGAAGAAAGGTAAAGGCAAGGGTAAAGTCGATGCCCCAAAATAGGGTCCTCCTAAGTCGTCTACTAGGGATGCTTCTCAATGAAAGCTTAAGTATCCATGCCTCATTTGTGAGGAGGGTCAATATACTAAGGATTTTCCAAGATGATCCAAAGTTAGTCGTTTACTCAAAGGGACCCTAGTTATCCTAAAAGAGCTATTTCTGTCCGGGTAAACCCAAATGGTAGACCAGCCTCAATTGTTTGCTTCCTCAGGTTCACAAGTGTTCACGATGAGTACGCCCATTAATGTGGATGCTAGATAAAAATATTATCAAACTCCTACCCCGACAGTAGGGAAAGAAAAAGAAGATACCCCTTCTTCTTATACCCCGTCAAGTTTTGGTCCTCTTCATATATAGCGACCTAACCCTGATTTTGTCATTCGACCACCTTCTCAAGGTGTGCTACGAAAGTACTCATACAATCCCAATGCTCGATCTGCTTAGCACTATAATATTGTTGAGGATTTGGCCCAAGCACCATCATCTATGTCTGCTCTCGAGGTACTTCAAAGCTACCCATCTCAATGGAAATCATTGATGTCGGCTATTGGGGGTATTGATCTTGTTGATTCCAATCTTATATATTTTGATCTAGAAAACCATGTTCTGCGTCCTCCTCATGAAATTGCCTTTCTCATTCAGGTAATCATCAATCAGAAAACCATTCATAGGACCATCATTGATGAAGGTGCCTCAACCTACATCAAGTTAGTCGCTTGTCGGAGGGCAATTGGTTCTCCTACTTTGAACGAGTCCCCTAACACTTTAGAAGCTTTCAACGAGCGCTATTCACAACCATTCAGTGTCTTACCCAACCTTTCCATTACTTTGGAGGGAAATATAGTACATGTTGAAGTATAGATCATTGATGCTAATCTCAATTATAATATTCTACTCAAACGGAGTTGGACCCAAGCCATGCATGTTGTAGCCTCCTCCATGTTCCACGTGATTCATTTTCCCCATCAAGGGAAGATAGTCACAGTCGACCAACTATCCTTCTTTGCCTCTTCCTCCTCATACGACAATGTCCTGTATGTCAAGCACACTGGTGCTCCTTATGAGAGTGTGGGGGCAGGGCTTTTTAAAGATCCTACTTTGTTTGGAATTTTTCCGCTCCCACCTCCTCATGTTGCCTCTTTCGACATGATCTCAGTCAAATCTGATCCTTGGGTCATACCTCCACTGGATCTTATTGATACATGGGGCAATGTTATGCCACTAACTCTGACCAAAATCAATTATGTGGAAATTTTTTTGGCCTCAAGTTAAGTATCCCCTGATATTCCTGTGTCGAGGATATCTCTCAATGCATATTCTCAATCCCCATGGCTTGGTGCTTCAGAATCTCCTGATCCCTTAGCTGAGACTTTTCTTTCTAACGACAGTATCATGGAAGTGATGTCTCTGGAGGAAACACCTTGGAATGACACTCATCATCGTTCCTTGTTCCTACCTAGCCCAGCAGTCATGTCTATGTGTCTTGAGAAGTTCTCTTCTCTGCTACCTATTGACATGTCACTTTCTCCTAACATTGTCAAGATATTTCAACTAAGGGCACCTTTACCTCTTCATGGATTTAGGTTTTTTCTCCCTCCCCAAGTTTTATCAATTTCCCATTCTTTCAATGAGGTTGTCATCTGACTCGTAACCCTCCATCACCCGGGGGGCATGGCGACACAACCTTATATGATTTCTACTCTATTATTTGGCCGAGTCGATTCTTACTCGTCATGTCAACGGTAAAACTTTGGTGTTCATCTGTGTTGATTGATTTCCCGAGTCTGAGCATGGACTATCTCAACAAGTACTATGCTTAGGCCATCTTGCATGGTTACTTTTGTACAATAGTGTGTCATTAATTTTTGTACAGTGTGGTTTGGTGTGCTATTTTGCAAGTAGCTTCTCTTCTCATTATCCTTTTACCTTCTTTTCAGATGTCAGTGTCTAATCACGTCAGTTTCATTGATGGTGCTTGCCGTAGTACCTGGAATCTATCGTCCATGGCATGGGCCATATATGACCCCCATGGTGAGTTGATTTATCTTCAAGGTATATGTCTAGCTCGAACAACTAATAACATTGTTGAGTATAGCGCGGTTATCGAATTATTGTCAGAAGCATTTTCTCTTGGCATCTGGCAATTGGTTGTCAACCTTGATTCACAGCTTGTAGTTCTTCAACTCAACAGGCAATATTACGTTAGAAACCCTCAGATATTGAGAATGTATCTATGTATTCATCTACTAGAGAGAAATTTTGATTACATTACATATCATCATATTCCTCGACATATGAATACATTAACAGATGCATTAGCTAATTATGTGCTGGATAGACATTTTTGAAACATGTAACAACTCGAAAACAAAAACATGTGTACCATAGTAAGAAAATAAGTACCATAGTGTGCCAATGATTTTTGTCATACATCAAAACCTCAAAAAATAATATGTGTGTTTGAAATACATTGGTGGCTCGTAGGCCTAAAAAATATGGAATGTTATACCTATGCACTAAACAACATGATGCTCATGATGGCATGTAACTACTCGGACTATGCAAGTCAACAGTGGGCGAATCCGATCTGACACCCCCACCGTATGCCTCCAGTACTCGCATGGGACATCACCCATCCAAGGATACTTTGGGATCCCATGGGTCAAACCCTCAAGATTCCACACAATCTCCTCCTCATTGTTGCTTCCCTCCTAATAAGGAGCGACATCAAACTGTTGAGCGATGCACCTGGCAATTGAGGACATCCCGACAAGGCATTCTAGTCCAACATCTGAATTCATAAAATCAAAGTGTCATGAACAAATATATTTCAAAACTAGTAAAAAACATCAAAAAAACTAAAAATTGTTTGTTTTACCTCCGTCATCAAAATCCTCCCCTTCTAGGAGCGGCATATCAGGATTTCTGTGGAAGTCAGTACCGTTGTAAGGCCAATCCTCAACTATGATCAATTGTCGTCGTAGCCATGAGAAAAAGGCAGGATTGTAGGACATCTGTTGGCCCCGCGTGACCCTGGGCATCAACTCACTCCAACGGACCATCCGTGGGTCTTGAGGCATTGGTGGATCTACCTTAGTCAGCTAGTATTGGAACAGCAGCACTCATTCCAAGAAGGTGGTCACTAGCACAGATCCAAAGCAAAATTGCTTTAGGAGTCCCAACTTAGCTTTTGATTGTTGTTGCTTCATGTTGATTTTCATCTCTTCTACCCAGTTAAATATGTTGGCTTCCATGCAGTCAATAGTGTACTGGAACTTTGACTTGTTGATCTCATACGGTGCTTGGGACCTAGCCACTCTATTAATGGTCAACAGTAGCACTCTCAACACAAGATCTCGAATGGTCATAATCTCGATCTTACCACTTTTGGATTTGAGAGCTTCTGGGAAATGTTCGGCAAGTAGCATAGTCACACTTGCCCCAATCGACCTCGACCCATATAGGTTGATTGGTTCCCCACTCTGGGATAGCCCTGTAATGAAATAAATGTCTAAAGTCTCCAACTCCAACTCTTGGTCACCGATGATGAAAATTTCCCGATTTATGTCCCAGAGACTAATTAGGTACCATAGCAACTCAGGTTGGGCCTGTATACCTGGTGTAAGAAATAATTTTTGGATCCCATAGTTCCTCAAAGCCTCCAAGCAATCTGGATCGGCTATTACTTGAGTATCAATATCTTGGTGCTCACGTTCTTTCCAATCTATGATTTTTCATGATTTCTTCCTACAAAAACCATGTAATCAAGTCAATGATCATCCTTGGCCAGAAAAATTTGGGTTCAAATGGCTAAATTGACCAAGAAACATGTAAATGTTTTTCTCACGGCGTCGGCGTGACTGTTTTAAAAACAGTGGCACCAATAGCATAGTTTGCAGTTTTAGCCACCCCCAATCAGCGCAATTCCATGCCCAGAAATCATACTGACCGAGGGAGAATTTTTTTTCCAAAATCTCCCCATGAAACCCAAAAAATGGATAAAAAACAGGAAAAAGAGGTATGAAAATGGAGCTTAAGGTCTTGCCTCTTACCTGCAACTAACGGCTCAATGAATGACCTCCTAGATCTCCTGCAATCTGCTCTGGGAGAATTAGGGCACAAGTGGGTAAAAAGCTCTACACACAAAGGTAAAATGGTAAATGGTAAAAAATAATTACTTTTGCCCCTTTTTATTCATTTTTTCAAGAAATACTAGGGTTTTTGAGTATTTCTTTTTACCTATTTTGCCTCAAAACTGGATAATGCCTTTACCTTTCTTGTGCACCGACAGGTGATGGATTGTCATTGGCGGTATTGGAGTCGTGTTTTAGCACTTTTCTCGGCTTGTAAATCTCAAATGAAAAGATATTCGAGTACTTTTCCCTTTTTGACACATAAAAGAGAATAAAATGGGGGGTCTGCTTTCAAGCTCTTTTCCAACTCTTTAAACATGAAAAGATTGCTGAGCTCTTGTCATTTTGAACTCGTTAAAGGCTGCGAAACGTCATGTGCCCAATATACATTTACCCCTTTTTCAGGCTGGGATGCACTATTTACGAAAAAGGTACTCCTTGAGAGAAATGGTAAAGTGGTTCTCTCAAGTATCATTTTCCACCTTTTCGGGCTCAAGAGACACAAATGTACAAAAAGGGACCATGTGGGGTCTTATTTTTTGAGTTTTTTTCAAACTCTCTAAACATGAAAAAGATACCAATTCACCCCTTTGTCAGACTCGTTAAAACATTAAACGACATTGGATTCATCGCCATGATGAAATTGATCTTCTCCTTCCTAGGGCTCATTAAACTTACTAGGTCGGATTCGTCCGAAGGATGGAATTGCAGTGTGAGCACATGCTATCCCCTTCAAGTTTGTGATAAAAAATAATTGGGTTACCTGCGAGAAATGGTGGGGGAAAGTTGGAAGTTCTATCAGTTGTGTCGGCAGCTCACTCTTGAACATGACACTTTCTGCTTCGTGTTAGGTTGGGATATCCTCCTTTTCATCATTGACCTTCCTAGGTTGGGTCGTTCATTTTTTCCTTCCATTTGATCTCTGCCATGTCATCATGACCACCGATCCTATGTGTCACGCCCCCAGGCCGGTGGTAGTCTTTCAATCGCTCTTTACGAGGGGTGGCACAACCGAACACTTTCTTTTCACCAATACTTATGTTCGTGGACTATGCCTAACCACTTATCCTACTTAGTTTGTGTTTCAAAACTAAGTATTATTAATGTTCCCTTTATACCAATGAACACCCATACACATTCATTATCAATAGCAATTATAAACGAAGAACACAATTGCACAATATAAAGGGAGGGGCAACTCCCTGAACAATGAGTCCGCCCAAATAATATATTATACAACTTCTACAAAGTTACAATGCTTTACAAGTATACTTGGAAACACCAAGTTTCATACTTTGCCAATTTTACATCATCATCACACCTTTGTGTGATAGCCAGGATTTCCTTGCCCAAGTCGGGCGGGTGTGCCCTCACACGAGCTGCCTTCCGCACTTCACAACCGAGTCTTGTTTCGTGCACCATAGGTGGGTGACTCCACCAAGTCACCAAGACATCCTTCATTTAGCTCCGCATGGTGGGTGGGAGACCTCACCCAAGTCCCCTTCTCCAACTCCGCGTTTGCCTTCACACGATGGGCAGGCACTCACCCAAGTTGCCCAAGAACCCGTGCCAAGTCTTCGCACAAACCGAGTGCCCACGCCTTCACCCGTGCACGCCCTTGCACAATCGGGTGCCCACACCTTCACCCATGCACGCCCTTGCACAATTGGGTGCCCACACCTTCACTCGTGCACGCCCTCAACTGATAACTGAACTCATGCCATGTGCCTTGCCTAAGAATCGGTGCATCTCCAAATCTGTGCCTTCTTCTCAATCTGTACTTCGCACCTTTTTCTATGCCCTCCTCTTCATTAGATGAGCGAAGTCGTTCAATTGCCAAATGAGCTCCATGCATGGTATACTTATACGCTTCCATGGATGGTCATGCCATTCCCTTGGCCGACCCTTACAATTCATCCACCAACATCTTTGTATCGCCTTTCTACTTAGTTGGCCCATCGCCAACACTTCAAATGCGAACCTCCAATCGTCGGCTTCATACGTGGATTTCCCACGCTCATCCACCATATAAACAAGCTCGCTCAACACTCGTTCATAATATTTCAAGTGTCGCTCTGCTATTCCATTTATTCGTGCGCACACCAAGTCGCACTTCATCCTTCGCATGCGTTTCGGTGATGCCCAGGACCGCAAGTCCTTACATCCTCCTCCACCTGAAGTCATTGTCATCCTCGACAACATACCATCCTGGTAGCCATCCTCCAAGATCAAGATTTCCATATCCGAACAGTCTTATCCATGATATCAACTCCTCCACATACTGCAAACATCCCTGCACATATGTAGAACCACCATCTCCATCATGTCTCGTCCTCATCCTGTAGTCTTTCATCAGATGCCAACACACTTCCATCATGTGCCAACATTGCCTCATCCTGATGCCAACATACCTCTGCACACTGGTACCCCTCATGACTCGAACTAGTCGGGTGATCAATCCAACTATACGCCCAAACCACAAGAATGCACATCCTTATGCCACCATCATTCTTTCCCTGACTTCTGCTACATCTTGAACTCATCAAGAATCTGTCCAAAGCTCCATGGAATCCTCATCCCATCTACAGCATGTTAAGCCCATGGCCTTGTTGCACAAGTGTGTACAACCTCTCCATTGGCTCATAAATCTCCATGTCATAACAGTGTTTGCACAACATCTTTTGCTTTGACATTCCCCATAGAATGTCCACGAATGACACCTCTGCACATGCTTCTGCATAATGTCCCTGCATAACTGTCATGCTCCATGTCTCCAACTTGATGTCCATGACTCTAGTTGACCATGATGTCTAACCCATGTACACTCCATCCCAACATCTAGTCATCTGCATCCAAGTCTGCAATCTGTCATAAAGAAGCCTCCTCCCAAGGCCCCTTGCTAAGTTGGTGTAGCCCCTTCCAAAAAAGGTCCCTACACCAACCCTTCTCCAAGGTTTTCTATAGAGAAAGGAGGGCCAGGAAGTTTCCTCCCTAACTCTCATTCACCCATGTATCAGATTGATGTTGTGTCCTCAAGTATCTGTGCACAGCCTCAATCTCTTCACATGTACACCCAAGCTCCCTAAGCTTGTCCTTCGTCAACTAAAAGTCATATATGCCCATAGCATACTTGCAAAAATCCACTATACCAGCTGTATCTCTACCTTCATAATCCTCTCCAACCACTTCCTCTAAAGTAGTACTCAAACTCCCTTCTTTCGCAACTCCATTGTGAATATCATCAGTAGAAGATGTCTCTATCAACTTCTCCAAGGTTCGTGAGATTGATCTCCCACTTACTTCATTCTTCCTCTCTCTTGCAACGAAGTCAATCAGCTTCCCTTCCTTCGTTGTTTGAGTCATACTCCCAATTCCTATTTGCTCCACATCCTCATGCTTCACATTCGGATCTTTGGGATATAAAGTCATAGAATTTATCCTCGGTCTATATCCCAAGAAACTCCTCCTATTCATTGGAACCATCATGGTTCTTCCTTTAGCTATGATCAAGAGAATGTCCCGGTCCACCATTGGTATGGCTTGTGCAAGCCTCATGAAATCTTTCCCCAGCATCATAGAATGATCATCCATGTCTACGATCCTCAAGTCCAACTTTCCAAACCACGATCCCACTCTCACCTAAGTGTTTTCCATCACACCAATAACAGCCTTCATGGTAGAGTTGACTGCTTTGAAAGCACTCCATTCCCTCTCCATCTTTGCTTTCTTCCCAAAAGACTTTGTTGCTTTCCTTCTTAAGAAGCTATGAGTAGCCCCCGTATCCACCAAAGCTGCAAATCTCTTGCCCTTCACGGTCACCTACACAAAACTCAGCTTCAAGACATCACCTCCTTCTATCGGCTTTATCTTGTGTCTCACATCAGCAACCTTCTTCAAGAATTCAGCCTCAGAAGTGTCAATTGGCTTGTGCTCCAACTTGAAATTCCTCCTAAGGTACTTTATTTCCTTGCTTGGCTCTTCTAAGCAACTCGATCCTGGTCTAACTTGATTCCCTTCAAGCTTGTCCTCCATCCCATTCTACTTAAGTGCACCAACCAAGTACCCATTGACTACTTCCATAGAACTAAGCTTCCGAACATCTTCTGGATTGTCTCAGTAGTGAGTTCCCAGCCTATCATTGTAGTCAAGCTCTTCCTGCTCAATTACAACGATCTGCTTCTTTATCTCCCCCTCAATTTGCTTGACTTCGGCTTCCACCATGGCACTTTTCTTCCTTAATCAAGCTCTTTCATCCAAGAGCTCTTGAAGATTAATTGCATTCTGCCAGATCTCCTTGTCAAGTTCTCGAGTTCACCATCCATCGTACTTTCGTATTGGGACTTGAGTTCTTCAAGTTCTTTCCTTAGTTCCGAACAGCCTTCCTGAATCCTCATATTCTCAGCCTTCATCAAAACCCAGTCAGAACTCCATTTCCTCATTTGTTCCAACACTTCGTACTGGAAGACTTCACCTACATTATGGCTAGATTCACCTATCGTAGGTTCATCCACCATCTTTTCCTTTCAGCCTTCTCCAAGTTCCCTGCAAAACATGAACTAGCTCTTGTTCCACTTGTATGTGAAACCAGCTTCCTTCACCTGCAGTACCTGTCACGAGCAACCCTGCTCAATCACCAACTACCAAGCTTCCTCAACCCTGAATCAACTTCAATACTATCTGTCACTTCGTCACAAGCAACCTTGCTCTGATACCAACTGTCACGCCCCGAGGTTGCCGGTAGTCTTTCAACCACTCTTGGCGAGGTGCGGCACCACTGAACACTTCCTTTTCACCAATACTTATGTTCGTGGACTATGCCTAACCACTTATCCTAGTTAGTTTTTGTTTTGCAACAAAGTATTATTAATGTTCCCTTTATACCAATGAACACCCATACACATTCATTATCAACGGCAATTATAAACGAAGAACACAATTGCACAGTATAAAGGGAGGGGCAACTCCCTGAACAATGAGTTGGCCCGAATAATATATTATACAACTTTTACAAAGTTACAATGCTTTACAAGTATACTTGGAAACACCAAGTTTCATACGTAGCCAATTTTACATCATCATCACACCTCTGTGTGATAGCTAAGATTTCCTTGCCCAAGTCCATTAGGCGTGCCCTCACACGAGCTATCTTCTGCACTTCACAACCGAATCTTGTTTCATGCACAATGGGCGGGTGACTCCACCAAGTCACCAAGACACCCTTCGTTCACCTCCGCACGGTGGGCGAGCGACCTCACCCAAGTCCCGTTCTCCAGCTCCGCATTTGCCTTCACACTATGGGTGGGCGCTCACGAGCTGCCCAAGAACCCGTGCCAAGTCTTCGCACAAACCAGTTACCCACACCTTCACATGTGCATGTCCTTGCACAACTAGGCGCCCACACCTTCACCTATGTACGCCCTCAACCGATAACCGAACTCGTTCCATGTGCCTTGCCCAAGAATGGGCGCATCTCCAAATCTATGCCTTCTTCTCAATATGCACTTCGCACCTTTTTCTGAGCCCTCCTCTTCATTATATGAGCGAAGTCGTTCGATTGCCAAATGAGCTCCATGTGTGGTATACTTATATGATTCCATGGATGGTCATGCCATTCCCTTGGCCGACCCTTACAATTCATCCACCAACGTCTTTGTATCGCCTTTCTACTTAGTTGACCCATCGCCAACACTTCAAATGCGAACCTCCAACCATCGACTTCATACGTGGATTGCCCACGCTCATCCACCGTATAAACAAGATCGCTCAACACTCATTCATAATATTTCAAGTGTCGCTCTGTTGTTCTGTTTATTCGTGCGCACACCAAGTCGCACTTCATCCTTCGCATGCATTTCAGTGATGCCTAGGACCACAGGTCCTTACACTATGGATCCAAAAGCTGCCAAACTCCGGAATAGTGTCGCTAATATGTTCAAGAGTTAGTCCCTCTCCAATTGCACTTACTCCTGATTCTCTATATCATCTGAAATCATTTGCATCCCTTTGTCTCGTGTCGATGATGTGGGATACATCATGGCCCTCCTTTGACACGGTCGCTTCCTGTCGACTTCATCTCATTCTCTAGGATGCTAGCCGAGAGACTCCCTTCTAGTACCTTAGAGCTAATATGCCCTAATAGCAAGTTCTTCGCACTCGATGAAAAGTTCACATCATTGGCTTTCGATCGAGTGATTTCACGGGTGTTCAACATCAGTTCCTTTATTCACATTCCATTAATTGTGCTGCCATTACCTTGAGAGCCATTGCCATTATTGGTGGTTTCTCTCGCGCTTGTTAAACGATTCACATCATTGACCGGCAGCCAAGCGACTTCTTAGCATCTTCGAATTCAACACGTTCATTCACATGTTAGGATTTGTACTTTGATCGGGTCATTTGGAGCACAAGACCCTAGGATAAGATTACACAAGTCCAAGCTGCAAGGTGATGTGACATGGTCATGTTGATATACATGTCTCTTTCAGATGGATGGTTGCGACCATACCATGAATTGTTATAGGTGATCCTTCTCATTATTGGATGGTTGCGACAGTACCTTGGTGTTATAGACATTTTTGTGCCTCGCGTCAAGGAGCAGGGAATGTCGATAATTACAGGGATCCTCAGTCCCTAAACATGTTGTTCTTACCCCTAAAAGAACAAGGTCATCAATCAACAGCACTTCCAATCAGTTCTCCACCTGAAAACACTTCAGAACAGGCTTATTTTGGATCATGTCAGCTGCTTAACTGAGCTTCTGCGCTGTATTGCAACTGTCCCACTCTGTACCTGCGCTGGAAGTCAAAAACAATGAAGGCTACCTGCGCTGGGCGAGATTGGCCAAGTGGCACAGTCCTCCTGCAAGGTGTCAATTGCCCAGGAAGCTTCCAAACTGACACTTGGTTCATCAGATTCGCCTTGTGATGAGTAAGAGGTACTTGATCACCATGTGTAACCAAGGATCTCCAAGTGGACTCAAGAACTGAAGATTAACTGAAGAGGGAGAGGACACTAGTCAGCTCTATGCCAGCCTCAAGCTGACTCATCCTCTCTTCTTCTCTCCTATATATAGAGCTCTTCTATGAGGTCTAGGGAGGCTGGAATTTTGTATAAGCAAGGAGGTGCTGTTGGTATACTGCCAGGATTATTGGGTGATTGTTTTACTAGAGGTGAAGAAGAGAGTTCTTGCTGCCGAGGAGGTGCTGCTGGATTGGGGCCAACATCATTGGTTGTAACTTCCTCTGGAACCCTGTTACTTTCTATCAATAAAGTTTGCATGTTCTTCTATATACTTGTTTTACATAGATGCTTTTGTGTTTACATGTATATTTGATGCAACCTAATCCATGCTTCAATTATGATTGCTTGTATCTCGTAGTTTGCTCCCTTTTGTTGTGCAGATTCTGTGTGTAGCTGGATCGGCTTGGAGAGTAAAGAGCTGGGAACGGGATACAAAGCGAGAAGGACAAGGATCGACTAAGCGCAAGACACCAGGTTGGTTGATCCTCTTTCTATTCTCTCTGTGCTTTCATAAAGATGAACATGAAAACTTTGTCATTCAGTTGTTGCTAAAGTCTGTCACCTTTAGAAAGGGTTAGTGTCATCCGCATCGGATACTTTTCCCCACAACAAACTGGCGACTCCGCTGGGGAGATCCTAGTATCTTGTTGTTGTAGAATTTTGCTATTCATTTCTTGAAGAAAGGAGTACCGAATCGAAAAGCTTTTGACTCTATCAAAAGCGAAGTAGAGGGTTTTGCTACTCTTGCTCCTTTGCTGAGCAAATTCAAGATTTAAAGAGCTAATCTACAGATGAATCCTTACTCTTTGTGATAGATCTTTATCCTCTTGATCATCCCTTAGCTTGTACTTAACCCATAGCATTTTATTTCAGTCAAAACAGTACATTTTTGAGCTTTTTATGACCCGGAATTCTTAGCAGACGTAACTCTCGTAAGTCAGTGCAGGCTGTCCACAGGCAGTCTGCATTACAGCGCAGGTGCTCCCTTCGGGAACTGCGCTGAGAGTGAGATTGGCAGACCAGTGCCTGCGCTGGTCCAGTTGGCCTTAGTCTAGCTCAGCTCTTCCTTTGTGTCTTGGCCCTGTTTGCACTTGTTTTTGGCTGATTGCTTGCTGGTTATTGTATTTGCTGTAGACCTTATCTCCTTGACATTATTCCGCCTCAGTTGTGTGATGAAATTGTAAACGTTCTTTCAGTATTTCTTGTTTCAGTTACAATTTCCCATTGTGAAAAGCGAACCTAGTAGCTGTGGCCTCTTAGATTGCGATCTTATGAGTTAGTGTTATTGTTGTTCATAGCTGTTTTGGATTGGTTTGCTTCTCACTTTATGGTTTGAATCTATACTTTTCCTGTATTTAAAACAAGTCTTTCATAAGGTGTTCTTTTGATTGTGGACAAGCTTGTTTATTTTTACTTGAAAGTTGATTCAAAAATCATACAACAGTTTCCTTTTGTTAAGCATCAACATTAAGGATAACGAAAAGAAATACATGCATTGTGCATTTTGCATTTGACTGTATGCTTGACGATTTAGGAAAATGTGCATTTTAGTGTGTGTTCTTTGATCTGTGGAAAAAGTTGTGTCTTGCTCTTTCCTCAAGTAGATTAAGGTTTTCAAAGTTGAAAGATTGAAAAGATTTTGCTTCTCATTCTTAGATTGCATATAGGAAGTTGTATATATACATCTCGTGGCGAACCTGAAAGGCAAACTGTTAAGGAAGATCAACATTAAAATAAACTCAATTTACATAACAATGCTTTGGAATTTAACGCAAACATCTAGAGGTCTAGGTAGAGACGTGTTCCGGCGTCGTTAAACATAGTGACTGTCGATCTCTACGAAGGTGGGTGATTCCTCCTGAGAGTCGGTGGCACTAACACGGATTTGAGCTCCCGCGTACCGTCGCGTATATTGGGAGACCCCTATAGGCTTTTATCCTTTATCCTTAGGAAACCGTGTCGGCCGCCCTACTGATCGCGATGCAGTGAACACAGCATTCACGAAGATCGACCACCCGTACCGTAAAACGTATTCTGTGGTTTCGCGAAAGGTTTGGCACACCCTCTGCCTAGATCTCCAGAGCAGTTTCTTTTGGCCCTTTTCAAACTCTATAACTGAAAAGGTCCAACCGAGCATTTGTCACTTCGGGCTCGTTAATACATCGAAGGCGACTAGAGTCATCTTTAGCTTTTTCTCGACTCTTAAAACATGAAAAAGCAAGTTTGTGTCTAAAAGCGTCGTAAATAAAACTTATTTTAAAGCAGAACATAATCACCTGTTATTCCCACGTTGATCTTTCAGTTGAAAAGTATGGAGCCCACCAACCAAGGAAGTAACCTTGGCGGAAGTCCAAATCCCTTCTCCTCTTGGGGAGATGTTGGTGCGCCTCATATGGCTACATTGTCACTTCCAGGATTGACAATCGGCCTTCCTGTTTGGCTCTTTTCAACTAATGTTGTCCAAATCGCCACTAATCCTGAGCAGTCGAATCAACTGTCAGAACAATCTAGAACTACCCACCAGCCTTCTACCTCTTGTGATACTTCCTCTGATCCTTCATCTTCGCAGGGTAGAGCCGGCAAAAGTCAGCCTCCCAAGGAGAAGAAGGAAAAGAAGAAGAAAGGGAAGAAGCAGAAGGAGCCTCTGGCGAAGGCGACTGGGGGCAAGCAGAAGAAAACTGACAAAAACCCACACACTGCACCGACCGGGCCTAAATCGCCATGTGTCATTTGCAAAGGGATCCATTTCCATCGTGATTGTCCTTGTATTCCCCGGATACTAAGGGACTGGTCCCCGAGGTTGCACAATCCGGTAGCATCAACCTCTGGTTGTCAAGTTGATTGCATTCCCTCAACTAGCGAGAGTGAAGGACAAAGAAGGGGACCAAGATCACCCTGTCTATTGTGTGAAGGTCACCATGCCATCCACAAATGTCCATTCTTAGATGAGGCAAAGAGAGTTTTGGAAGATCGCCCGGTGTCACCGGTGCAACTTCCGCCTGGATACCGAAAACTCGCGCCTAATCCCTCGATAGTTGAAAATCCAGTTGAACCACTCAAGTGGTCAGCTGATGTGTCAGTCATTGAGAATGAACCTACCGAATCTAGACCAGACGAAAGTCTAAAGGTCGAAACGGCAGTTGACCCGGTTCTTCCTTCAAAGGTTCTATCGTCCAATGACTCCGTCATTGAAGACCCGTCTTCAAATGACACCGTCACCGAAGTGTCGTCTTCATGTGACACCCTCACTGATGAGAACAAGGATGACACCATCCAGGTTCTCTTTATCAGCACCGACTCCGACGAGCATCCGGGCAATGCGCCCATTCCTTTATCGCAGGAAGGAACATCATCTGAGTCGTATCCGGCCGTATATTCGGTCCCACCACCAAGCAACCTGGTTGTATCCTTTGATTGGAATCAACTAGGCAGACCCCGGTTACCAGCCAGTACACCATTTAGAATCATTGTCCAGATCTATAGAATGGTTATGGCTGGTACTATCATTGATGAAGGGGCGTCTGTGAGTATCCTTTCCTCTATTGCTTGGAAAGCACTGGGTTCCCCAGCGCTTTTACCTGAGTTGAGAAATCTCTCAGGTTTTGATAAAGGAACCAGTCGACCATTAGGAATCCTCCCCGATGTACCCGTTACATTGAAGGGGAAGACCGTCAGGATGAACATGTTGGTAGTTCAAGGACCCTTGGATTATAACCTACTCCTTGGACGCGACTATATTTATTGCATGGGAGCGATAGTCTCCTCACTCTTTAGAGTAATGTGTTTTCCACACGAAGGAAGGGTGGTCAAGCTCGTAGACCAGCTTTCATTTCCGGGATCTCGCATCGCAAATAGTCAAATACCAATCCTAAATGGTCTGTTCACTCAAGATTCGCCTCCGCCCCCAGTCCTCCTTCCCGATGAGCGCGAGTAATTCGGAAAGAAAGACTAGGACCCAGGGGGCATGCACCCTGGTCTGCTTCGGGCAGAAGAAACTCCGGGTATAAGGAAGAATTTCCGCAGGAGAACATGACTAGTCCGTACCCCGTCCGAAGGAAGTGGTGTTGTTCTGGAATAATGATCTTTTGTTAAAGTTATGTGTTTGGGAATCATTCACCTTTGTCTAAAAAAGTGGGCAATGCCCAAGTAGGAATTCCCTTATTGTAACAAGTAGTCACCATCTTTAAATTCAAGCCTCGCCCATCGAAACATATGTTTTGAAGGATAAGCAGGGGCAGTAAACTAAGAAGGAGACCGTATTGTTGTGACAGAGGGTAACCATCTTTGGACAACCCAATGATAGACACCGCCGAAGAAAGAGATTGATTTGCGGCAGCGAATAGAACCACTCTTCGGATAATAAGAAAGAGGCAAGCCTCCCTCGATAATACCAATGTTTTATCTTTGAGTAGTGTTCTTCTATTGTCACAATAGCTGTTTGTTAAAAGTGGGCCGACAGGAAGTCTGAGTACTGCGTAAGACCCCTTAAAATAACGAGAAGACAAGTATCGTTAGCATTAGATTAGCAAGATGACAAATAACTGTGAACACCCAAAGAAAAGCAGAAGTAGGAGAGAGGAGGGGCAACCTCGAAATTCTATCCTATACCTGGGGGCATGCAAACTTTCTGGAGTGCAAGCTAGGGGCGGTTATTTATCTGGTTTTAAGATTAGCCGTTTCCAAACTTGCATGAAAGAAAGCCTGTGGGGCAGAAGTAAAATTTGCCAAAATAAGAGCATAGCTGTAGTAAGGCATAAGCTCTTTAAAAATTGGTCCTTATAGGAGGCGTTCTTATGACTGGTATATCGAGCAGTTTTAGCATATAGTTCATGCTCGTTAAAAAATAAACGCGAAATTCGAGCAGTTTTAGGCCTGAATTTATGCTCGTTAAAAAATAGAAAAGTGTGAGCAAATGTTTCCCCCAGAGTTCAAGCTCATGGAAAAAATGAACCAGTAAATAACCTTTTGAGATCGTAAATTCATTAGCCATAAGAACCTTGATCGTGTTTTCATCCACCACCTCCACCGTTCATTTGGCCGATCATTCACTTCCATTGGTGTGTTTACCTCTTTTGAGAAACAGCTGCGAAGAGTGATTTCACCTAGCCATCGTTGTGACACTACCGTGATTGGAAATTCCAACCTGTACCTGGAATCTGTAGCTATCCCTGTTTATCACTCGTTCCTCAAAAGACGAGTCTTCTTTCAGCTCTTTTCACTGACTCGTAAAATATGAAAAGTTTGCCGAGTTTTGGCCTTCCAGCTCGTTAAAATGACCGGAACGCTATCCGTCCTCTAAATTTTAATCTTTTTGGACTTGAGGGATTATTGCACAAAAGGATCGAGCGCTTGCCTAGTTCAGCTCGTTAAAAATACCGAACAGCCATCCCTTCTGTATTGTTTTATACTTTTTCGGACTTAAGGGATTAGCTGACGAAAAAGGAATTATGGAGTTGACTTTCTGTACCTTTTTAGACTCTCTAAAAATGAAAAGGACCGAGTTTTCCTTGTCGTTAGACTCGTTAAAATAATTAAATAGCGACAAACTTGTCTTTAGACGAGAACGAGTTTCCCTATCGCTAGGCTCGTTAAATCTTAGCGATGGGCTTGCCCGAAGGGCAGGTTATAGAACAAGCATATGTTATCCTCCTCAAGCTTGACAAAAATAAAGAGGTACTGGTCAGAAATGACTGGGGAAAAATTGGGAGAACATCAAAGTTTAGAAGTAGCAAGTCACTCTTGAACATGACACTTTTTCCGTATCATATCGGGTTGGGTTGTCTCATTCACCGGTTTCATCACCATGGTCCTCGCCACACCATCCATTCCTGGTAATGCTACCGATCCATCACATCAGTGTCGTTATATGTTCAAGAGGGGTCATTCAGAAAGTGTCAACCGTGTCCCATCCACTACCATACATTTTCCTTCATCCATTTCATGATCGCCACCCTGAATCATATGTCACAGTTTGTTTCACCTCCACTAAATCATTAGCTCCGTTCCGTGTCATTGATGTGGGATTCATCAAGGCCCTCCTTTGACGGATCACTTCTTGTCGACTTCAGCTCATTATCCAAGAAGTCGATCTAGGAACACCCCCATCAGTACTTTGAAGCTTGCATGCCTCAATGGCAAGTTTCTCACTTCCGGCGACAGGTATACATCAATGACCTTCGACCAGAAGATTTTGCGTGGCGTTCGACGCCAAGTCCTTTATTCACGCCACGTGAATTGTACTGCCGTACCTTGAGGGTCATCGTCATTATTGGTGATTCCTCTCGCGCTTGTTAACGGTTTTCATTATTGACCGGTAATCAAGCGATGTCTTTCCATGTTCGACTTCAGCGTAATTCTCACATGGATCGACTTGTACTTAGAGTGAAGATCGAACGAGTTTGAAGACCCCGGATCTAGTTTCATCCATCCGGGCTGCGATATATATTCAGGAAATATAAAAGCATTTGCCATGTACATCATTGCAGCAGATGATCATCCTCCTCAAAGGATGATAATTTTAGCGGAAGATTATCAGTCTGTCTTCAGACGGTCGTCTGTCATATGTACCAAAATGTATTTATAGAAAGCTGAGCATGGGAATACCCGCCTCAACTAGATCATGAGAATAATGATGAATGAAAGATAATGTATTGTATTGTATTGTATTACAGGGCACTCTCCTCAGCACTGAAACGAACTTCGGACCCTCTAGCTAAAGCATTTCACCCGATTAACGGCCTCATACTTTAGGGGGCAACTGTTATAGACATTTTTGTGCCTCGCGTCAAGGAGCAGGGAATGTCGATAATTACAGGGATCCTCAGTCCCTAAACATGTTGTTCTTACCCCTAAAAGAACAAGGTCATCAATCAACAGCACTTCCAATCAGTTCTCCACCTGAAAACACTTCAGAACAGGCTTATTTTGGATCATGTCAGCTGCTTAACTGAGCTTCTGCGCTGTATTGCAACTGTCCCACTCTGTACCTGCGCTGGAAGTCAAAAACAATGAAGGCTACCTGCGCTGGGCGAGATTGGCCAAGTGGCACAGTCCTCCTGCAAGGTGTCAATTGCCCAGGAAGCTTCCAAACTGACACTTGGTTCATCAGATTCGCCTTGTGATGAGTAAGAGGTACTTGATCACCATGTGTAACCAAGGATCTCCAAGTGGACTCAAGAACTGAAGATTAACTGAAGAGGGAGAGGACACTAGTCAGCTCTATGCCAGCCTCAAGCTGACTCATCCTCTCTTCTTCTCTCCCATATATAGAGCTCTTCTATGAGGTCTAGGGAGGCTGGAATTTTGTATAAGCAAGGAGGTGCTGTTGGTATACTGCCAGGATTATTGGGTGATTGTTTTACTAGAGGTGAAGAAGAGAGTTCTTGCTGCCGAGGAGGTGCTGCTGGATTGGGGCCAACATCATTGGTTGTAACTTCCTCTGGAACCCTGTTACTTTCTATCAATAAAGTTTGCATGTTCTTCTATATACTTGTTTTACATAGATGCTTTTGTGTTTACATGTATATTTGATGCAACCTAATCCATGCTTCAATTATGATTGCTTGTATCTCGTAGTTTGCTCCCTTTTGTTGTGCAGATTCTGTGTGTAGCTGGATCGGCTTGGAGAGTAAAGAGCTGGGAACGGGATACAAAGCGAGAAGGACAAGGATCGACTAAGCGCAAGACACCAGGTTGGTTGATCCTCTTTCTATTCTCTCTGTGCTTTCATAAAGATGAACATGAAAACTTTGTCATTCAGTTGTTGCTAAAGTCTGTCACCTTTAGAAAGGGTTAGTGTCATCCGCATCGGATACTTTTCCCCACAACACTTGGTTTCATTATGATCCTTTCTGTTGGATGGCTGCGCCCATGCCTTTGATCCATTTACATGATCATTCTCTGGATGGTTGCGTTCATACCACAATTCATGTATTCATAGTTTTTAGTGATATATATGTATCTGTACTTGTTTTCACATTCTCTGACGATGGACTCTGGTTCCTCGCACTTATTCATAAATCGTTTCACCCCTCACTCTAGTTCGGCCTTCACGCTTTAGGGGGCATCGGTTACACAGCATTTTGTCACTGCACCTGTATTCTCCATCTACGATCTTGGTGGACCTCTACAGTGTGCTCGACATGCTTTCCTATCATTACGAAACTCCCTATGTGTACCTCTTCATGAATAGAACAATTCCCTTTTGCATCATTTCCCAAAAATCTTATGTTTATCCCAGTTTACAAGACCAGTGCTAATGACCCATGTCCTCCTCACGTTGATATGCAGGGATTACAACTATCCCTAGTGCCAATTGGATTGAATAAACCCTTTCTTAGTCATGTCGATCCTCTTTTGGAAAGTTTTTTAAATATGGAGCTGAAGCTTCTAGCTCTAGAAGCTTCGTAATAGAAGTCTGGTAAAAGGTTAGGCCGAATGGAGTCAAGGAGGTTAGTTTGGGCTCCTTTCCCCTATTAGGATGGAACTAATCCAAGAGATAAGGCCTTCTCCCATGAGAAGAGGAACCATCTCCCCTCCATCCAAGCTATATAAACTTCTCTTCTTCCCAAGCACAAGCTAATCCTAATTAAGTTCTAGTTGGAGTTTTGATTTTGGAGTAATTAGCAAGTTACCCATAGTTTGTAGCTTTCTAGTTTGTGTTTAAGGGAGAATTGTGAGTTTGATTTGGTGTGAAGACTAAAGGGAAGAGCCTTGAGACTACCTTTTTTGAGGCTATCCATGAGATACTAGCAGAAGTGTGTGGGAACCTGGATATGTCCAAGGAGAACAACAATGTTAAGACATCAGTTGTAATATCTTCTTAAACTAATATAGATGCAATTATCGATTGATTTCCTACATGAAATGTCACCTCACATATTTATGGCTTAATGTTTCTTGACTTATTAAGTAGGTTGAATGCAATTTGTATGTTATCATGTTTGTTGTTTGTTGTTGTTTACTTGTTTCAGGTGTTCGAAGGAAGGAAACAGAAGATAGTTGGAGTGAGGAAGCAAGATCATCACCAAGCGGAATAATGTACTAAGAGGTAGGTCCTCTTATTTGATTCTAGCTTAAGGAGATCTTCCATAGATTGTTTGTTTGTGGCTAGACCCACTCTTTCAGGATAGAGGAATTGTTTGTGTCTGCACTTAGAATTTACCTGCACCACATGGAGGAGTAGTGGGTTGCAGCTTTAATTATAACTCTGAGATTTGCAGCTACAGCTCAAACCTTACTAGACCAATTTCATCCTTAGACTCTTTGACTTTAGTGACCAACTGTTGGCTTAGTGGGTCCTGACCCAGGTTCAAAGTTAGTTGTGCCAAACAAAACCCTACACTATTGGCCCTTTCAGCATCAATCTGTGTATCGTGGACTGAAGTCTCACCCGAAGCAGTATGGGGGGATGCTTGAACCAAGTTTCTACATCCAGAGATCGGTGTGATGTTTTTTTATGCCCTAGATATATCTCTGCACATATCTATAATCCCTTAATGCTTTGTACTATAACTTCCTTGAATGACCCCAAGACCCTCGCAAAGGTCTACGATCTTCTTTTGCAGACCCTAAAAAATCATGAACAGAAAAATACCCTTCTAGCATATTTAACCATTTATCTATAGCATATGCATCTATCTGACCCTCAAATATGGGATTGTCAAAGTTAACTTGTACCATAAAGGGTTTGGCACTTCCAGAGTAGCTGCTGGAAGTAAATGTGTCGCCCCTGGGTAGCCGCTGAAGGATCTGGGCAAATTTTTCCATCATCGCGTTCCTTTGTCGCTTGAGGGCCTCTTCGAGCAAGATTTTGATAGGATCTCCTACCCCCTCGTCTTTATTTTCATCCACCATGTGAGGCCATCAGGATTTGCGAGGCTGGTCTTGCAAAGGTTCGACCAGTTCAAGCCCTAACTCCTTATATCCCAACCTCGTTGGGGACATGCAAAGAAAAACAGAGAAAGAGCAAACCGCTCTAATATCACTGATCTAGATTTAAATAAGAATGCAACAAATTATAGAGATAACCATAAATACAGAGATGCAGTAGAAATAATACTTCATTTCATTAATGTAAAATACTGAAATATGGTTACAAATAGAAATGGAAATAAAGTAGCTTGGGCGATGGTAGCTTATCTCTGAGGATAGATGTGGCGGCTACATGCCTCTAAACTGTCTTACAATGAGGCTCGAAGGCCTATTTATTGTTGAAAAATAGTGGAAAACCCTAAACATTCAAAAACCTAACCTAGGAGATGAAGCGCCAAACTATGGGCCCCGTTTGGGTAAATTGGTACATCAACTTCCAGGGGTCGTAACTTTGGCATACGATCTCTGTTTGATGTGCACAATACCTCGTTAGAAAGATCTATCCAAGGAATAAAACTTTTGAGTGAGAAACAATTACTCCCAGTTTTCCCAAAAAACATCGTTTAGGGCTTCAAAACTGCTTCAGAAGTTCAGGACCCGAAAAACTGCTAAAAATAGTAAACTGTGCTACAATTAAGGAAACTGAAAAAATTAAAGAAACAATGGTGGGGGTCCAATTCAAATTGGCGGGTGGCCACCAATATCCACCTGGATCACAGTCGATTCCAAGGAGGGTGGTGTATGGATTGTAGTCATCAACGATCTCTATTACTTCAAAATCAGCCAATGCGCTCACAGCTTGTATATCTACTGTGACTCCATGGAGTCATCCCATGGGGATAATTTTCTGCTAGTTTTCCATTCTTAGTTGAATCGGGGACCACTGCAGCGTAGGTATTCCCATTCTCTCCCATGTCTGTTTAGGCAAAACGTTCACATCATACCCCAGATCCAAAATAACCTAGTCCATCTCATAGTCTCCTATTTGCGTGGTGAGCCTCATCTCATGCCCTATGTTTACCAATCTTTCAGACTACGGGGTGTCCCTCAGGAGCATTCTTCTTACCAACACACTTGTTTATCAACTCTTCTAGCCCTTTCACAGCCTTGCTATTGCGTAGTAGTTTCATACAAGTCTCCAAGAAGGTGGTAAGCATAGAGGGGTCAACCTCTGTAGGTGCGCCAACTTCTGGCAGTTCGCCCTGACCTCCTGAGGTAGAGGCATAATTGAAGCTTTTCTTTGCCTCCTTAAATGTTTCCTTCACACAATCCAAATCAAAACCCATCTCCTTTTTTGGGGCCTTGCAGACCCATCCATCCTCTTCAGGTCGTTTTCCTTTATCGTCACCAGCGGTGATCCCGCTTCTCAGCATAATATTCAAATTTGGATCCTCCTCGTGGGGCTCGGCCCTCATCATCTGTAAGTTTTGGGTAGGATGATGAGGCTGTGCCTTCTTCTCCTGCATCTTGGGTATCAACACAGAGCATTCTTCTATTGTGTGGTCAAACTAAGTGCAGTATTGACACGATGGGTGTGTTTGATTCATACACTCCCGCGCATAGTGTTCTGGCATTCCACAACTGTAGCAATTGACTTGTCCACGACCTCTGCCAAGTCCTCCTCCTCCTCGGCCTCATCTGCGCCCTTGATCTCCTCCACGCGCTCCCCCATCACCCTAATCTGGAGACCAAGTTTCTGCTTGCATTCGATACATAGGTGTCCTTTCCATCATCAACGCATAACTACGGTAGTGGTGCTCATCATGGCCCACATATTTGCAGAAATCGTAGAATAATTTTTGTGGGGTCTGCACAAAATTTTGAAGAAAATGACAATTATCCGTTACATGTTTTACAGCCACCTAACAAATAGCACACCATAGCACGTGCCCCGTACTGGGTCCTGCTGGAGCTTCCTACCGCAAGGGCATTGGTCACCCCCCCCATGATATAATTTGCAAAGACAGGGCAATGATCCTTATCATGCCCCTAGGTCTTACACTTGACGCAACAAACTTCCTCGCGCACCTCTGGCCTGGCCTCCTTTTCTTTTCTCAAGCTCTATAATTCCAAACAAAGGATCTGCAACTGCGAGTGGATTTGTTGGACTCCCAAAGAAGTGTCCTGAATAGGCATTTCATGCAATCTCATCAAGATTTCTAGAGCTTCTGCCTAAGTTCCTATATTTTGTTGTGATAAGGAAATCCTTACGTGGGGCAGAAGCGAGGCTATAAACCACTCGCAGTGCTGACTATATGTGAGATGCATATTAGCTTCGCAGATCATGCACTTCAATCTTTAATCTAACTCCCAGGGCATTTCACCATCCCTCATCGTGATTTCGTTAAATCAAATTAATCATTGCGAGTCAGACTTAGGCTAACCGAATTCTTTGTTCGAAGCAGCTTGAATGTCTGCTAATGATGCCAACGAATTATTGGTGCAGTACTTAATGTACCATGTCAATGTGTGCTCCTGTAGAGCGGTAACCAACTGTGCCTTATTTATATTATCATCCATAAATTGTTGTGTTGTCCACACATCCTTCGTAACAAACCAAAACTGATCTACATCCTCACTTCCTAGGCCCCTGTATTCGACATGTTGAATGGCGGTGGTGGTGGTAGTGTGTGAAAAGGTGTAGGTTGTGGAGGTGAAGGTGGAGGTGGTGTGGATGGATGATGTATCCATGGAAAACCTTGTCTTATCAAATATACAATGCTCTACGGTGAGACATATACTGCTCCTTTTTCATCACTTGAAGGAGGACCAATCAATAGGCTATATGTAGGACTTGTTTTTCCTTGATTTCTAAAGCTAAATCCACCTCGCGTAGATCCAAACATCAAGGTAATGCATAACAAATTTTTCACAAAAGAGCATCTTAGTCCAGGTATTCAAAGATCTCAAATAATTACCTCACGGTCCTTTGAAGAAGTGTCACTCTGCTTCACTGTAACTGACCGAGGTATCTACTGAAAATTTTGTAACAAATCCTCCTATAACCCGATCAAGCTAATGGTAAACAGTGTGCATGATCTTATCTTCAAAGGCTTCCAACCTCCGCACTAGCTCTGGAGTCCACACTATTGGACTGTCAAGCCTCCACCTTCCTTGGTAATCCGCCAATTTATCTATCCACTAGTATAGTTCAATCGGGAATGTGCAGAAGAAAACTTCATATATTTTTGTGTACAAATATATGTCCAGCCACTGCTCTTTTGTCAGGTGCGGACTTCTATTCTCTTATGTTGTGAATTAGTGGATCTTCCTATCCAACCACTTCTCAATTTCCTTCTTGATCAGATTCCAATGATGCAACATCACACATCTCCTTAAGAAGATCCCAGTCCCGGCAACAAAACCATTTGTTGGCTTACTGGGTCTTGACCCAGATTTAGAGTTAGTTGCACCAAACAAAACCCTACATTACTAGCCCTTTCGGCATCAATCTATGTAGCACGGACTGAAGTCTCATCCGAAGCAGTATGGGGGGATTCTGGAACCAAGTTTGCACATCTAGAGATCAATGCGATGTCTTTTTATGCCCTAGATTTGTCTCCGCATAGATCTATAAGCCCTTAAGGCTTGGTACTATAACTTCCTTGAACAACCTCTAGACCCTCATGAAGTTCTACGATCATCTTTTATGGACCCTGGACAGACGAATTAGCTACTTATGCGCACCATAGATTATCCTTAGATCATTATGTACTCAGACCTACCTATGTGTTCAATAAATTTAACAGAAAGTGTTTTGATCTTCACGTAATCACTTAAAATTATTTGTGTTTAGTTAATAAGATGGATCTAGTAAATTTGTGCATCAACACATCATTATTTCATAAAGACAATATTCATCACAGCATCTATTGCAATCATAAATAACAGAAGTACAGAGATAAAACACAAGAATTTCTACAACATTCTTCTTTATTGATATTCAGTATAAGTTTACAGACTCAAAACTTCCCTGCGCACTTAAGTATAGGGGTCTGTGCACTCAGTTGCGGACACTACTCTATGCCTCTACGCACTCTGCTTCAGAGCCTTTTCCCCCTTTAAAACTTACTTCCCTACACTAACTCTCTAGACTCCTTCCGTCATACCCATAGACAAAAGACATAGGTCTTCCTTAGGCTCTCTAATGCACACCTATTTATACAATCCAACGATCTGCGGACCATAGGTATATCTGAAGAATCGACTCAACCTTACATAAACAAGGGTAAAAACCCTTTTTTACTCTTAACTAACTGCGCACTCCGCATCCACAATTCGCGAAGACTTTACATATTTTTATCATACTTTACATCAAAACTTGTTCTTTTTCCCCAAAACTGACCAAGGGGACCCCATCCCAACACCAAATTTTGAATATTCACCCCAGAGGCCACTTCTGCTAGGATCTTGAGCTCTAGAAGCTCACTGCAAGCCTGTGCAATAGTTGCTTCCAATTGTTTGCTTCGCATTGTAGCCTCCTCCTTTTCCTTGAGGGTCTATACCTTTTCCTCAAAGATTTGTTGGTTATTGGTTTTGACTTTGTTGATTACCAGCAGCAAACGTTGCTCCTGAATCTTGAGTTCGTCGGACACCCCTTGGTGTAGCTCATGCAGAATTTGAATGGGAGGCATAGTCAAATTCAGACTCAGGTTCTTCATCTGGAGTAGATGTGCCTACTCTTCAGCTGAGTCGCTACACAGGGACCCTTCTAGTAGTTGAATGGTGTAGAGATACATGGTGATTTTTAAATCCAATACTAACTGTCTCATTTGATTCAAGCTCGCTTGCTTCATGCTCACCTATTCCACACTTGCTTGAATGAGACCTGTTTGGACCTGCAAGTCCTGCATGCCTTGTTGTACCTTATTGATTTATTCTTGCTATTATGCTTCAAAGTGGCTCATGAGGTCTGGGGTTGCATCCCAGACCGCATCCCCGATTTCATCCAAGTCCCCCTCTGTGAGGACCAAAGGTGTCATTGTTACAGGGAAAAGTGTCTACACATAACTGCTTATCCCACTATGGTGTGGTAGCTACCTTAGAAACAAACAAAGTAAAGCTACTTTCGTTTTTCCTTTATGAAATATAGATGAGAGAAGAATAAAGAAGACCAACCTCTGTCTTGCGCTTATCTCCTAGTTCGATTCCTCTCTCTCTTGATAGTCCTTCACTACTTACTCCCTTGTACGCCCAGCTTCACAGAGTCGTTGTAGGATCACAATAGCATAACACTATACAAGAAAATGGATCTATAATCATAAACAATCTAGGATCAGACGTAAATTGACCATACAAATGCATAAAACATAAATGACACAAGAGTATGGAGGAAAACTTGAATAGCTTTTATTGATAATCAAGAAAGAGCCAAGGGAGTTACAACCAGTTGTTCTGACCCAGCATCATCCTCTCAGCAAGTAAGCCCTTCTTCACCTCATACAAAGCTTAGATCACCCAACACTATGATGTTGTCTCAAGAAGCCAACAACAATTCCTTACAAGATGCAAAATTCCAGCCTCTTGATCTCTGGGATGAGGGATCCATATATAGATATCTATAAGGGAGATGAGTCAGCTTGTGATTTGATTAGTGTCTTCCCTCTGATAGTTCTTGCTTCCACTTGGAGATTGATGATCTCTTACTCATCCTTGGTCGAATTCAGAGAGGCAAGTGTCACAGGAGAAGTTTCTGGAAGATTCCATGCGTCTCCACCTCGTGGATTGACATTGCCATTTGTCACTTCTTGCCCATCGCACCCCATAGAAGGGCTTTTTGAAATGCAATGCACCCACAGAGTGTACTTAAGTGAGATGCAACGCACTTTGCCTATGGAGAAGCTGAAATGATCCTATTTTGACCACTTTTGACCAGTTTTTCATGGAGAACTTCTGGGAGAAGCTGTAATCAGTGGACCTTGTTCCTTTAGGGGTTAGAACAACACTTTTAGGGACTTAGGAGCCCTTGGTTTATGAACATTTCATGTTTGGGGTTTCAGTGCCCAAAAATGTCTCTAACAGTTGCCCTAAAAAGCATGAGGTCGTTAATATTTTGATGTTGGGTGAAATGCTTTATTGTGAGGATCCGAAGTTCTTTCAAGCTGGGAGGAGACCTGTAATAAGATATAATACAATACATTATCTTCATATTATTTTCATGATCTGGCTGAGGTGGGCATTCCCATGCTTAGTTTTATAAATTCATTTTCATGTACATAGGACAGACAATCGTCTGAGTGTAGACTGATGATTCTGGTAGAGCCATCATCCCTTTGATTGGATGATTATCTGTGCAGCAATGATGTACATTTGATGTCTTTATTTCCCTAAATATATATCGCAGCCCGGATGGATGGAACTAGATCCATGGTCTTCAATCTCGTTCGATCTTCACTCGAAGTACAAGTCTATCCATGTGAGAGATGTTCTGGAGTCGAACATGGAAAGACATCGCCTGATTACCAGCCAATGATGTAAGCTGCTAACAGGCGCGAGAGGAATCATCCATAATGATAATGACCCTCAAGGTACTGCAGTACAATTCACGTGGTGTGAATAAAGGACTTGGCGTCGAACACCATGCAAAATCTTTCGGTCGAAGGCCATTGATGTAAACCTGTCGTCGGAAGTGAGAAACTTGCCATTGAGGCATGCAAGCTTCAAAGTACTGAACGGGGTGTTCCTAGATCGACTTCTTGGATAATGAGCTGATGTCAACAAGAAGTGATCCATCACAGGAGGGCCTTAATGAATCCCGCATCAATGACATGAAACGGAGCAAATGATTTTAATGGAGGTGAAAACGATCTGATGACATAAGGTTCAGGGTGGCGGTCATGAAAGAATGGAGTGTAAATGTATTGTAGCGGGTGAGACACAGGTGAATTCTCTGAATGACTTCTCTTGAACATATCGGCGACACTGACGTGATGGATTAGTAGCATTAACCCCAAATGTGGATGGTGTGATGGGACCATGGTGATTGTGACCAGTGAATGAAACAACCCGACCCGACTTGGATGCGGAGTGAAAGTGTCATGTTCAAGAGCGACTTGCTACCAACAAAGTTTCTTCAAGTTTTCTTCCAAATTTTTCCCCAGTCATTGCTGACCAGTACCTCTTTATTTTTGTCAAGCTTGAGGAGGATAACATATGCTTTTTCTATAATTTTCCCTTCGGGCAAACCCATTGCTATGTTTTAATGAGCCTAGCGATAGTGAAACTCGTTCTTGTCTGCTATGGACAAGTTTGTTTCTATTAAGTTTTGACGAGTTTAACGACAAAGATAATTCGGTCCTTTTCAATTTTAGAGAGTCTGAAAAGGGTTGTAAAGGAAACTCCAAAATTACTTTTTCGTCATCTAATCCCTTAAGTCCGAAAAAGTATAAAATAATACAGAAGGGATGAATTTTCGATACTTTTAACGAGCCGAACAAAACAAGCGCTCGATAGTTTTGTGTAATAATCCCTGAGGTCCAAAAAGATTAAAATCTAAAGGAGGGATAGCACTTCCGATCCCTTTAACGAGCTGGAGAGGCCAATGGCTCAGCAATCTTTTCATATTTTATGAGTTAGTTGAAAAGAGCTTAAAGGAGACTCATCTTTTGAGGAACGAGTGATAAAATTGGGTTGCAGTTGATTCCAGGTAAGGTTTCGAATTTTCCAATCACGGCAGTGTTACAAGGATGGCAGTGGGATCACTCTTCACAGTTGTTCCTCAAAAGGGGTAAACAATCAAATGGAGGTGAATGATCGGCCAATATAGAGTGGACGAGATGATGAGAACACGACCAAGGCTTTAAAGGCTGAAGTACTACATTCACGATGGCTATTTACCGGGAAATAGTTCATTTTTAATGAGCTTAAATGTGGGGAGAAACATTTGCTCATGAATTATGTTTATTTTTTAACGAGCTTGAACTATGTGCTAAAATTGCTCGATTAATCCAGTCGTATAATAAGAATGTCTCATATATGAAACGACAATTTTTAGAGTTTCTCCCCACATCCTTTCTTTATGCAAGTTAGGAAACGACCAATCCTACGAGTTTAAAGGGTTAGAGGACCTACAAATTTAAAAAAATTAATAGTCGCTCTTCGCTTGCATGCAAAAAGGCTTGCATTCCCCCAGGTATAAAATAAAGCTTCAAGGTCACCTTTTGTTCTACCGACAAAACATTTGTTTTATCGGGAAAGGTCTACCTCTTTCAGGTTACCAAAGATTGTTCTATTCACAACACAAACAAAACATTTCTTCTACGATGTCTACCGAAATAGACAAAGGTGAGCGGTGCAGATGCCTCCACTCACATAACTTTGACGAGGGAATCTTATTCCAGTCTAACTCCCTTTTCCAATCACGGACGGGAGTACAAACTAGTCATATATCTCTCGCAGAAACCTACCCTATACCTGAAGTTTTCCTGTCGAAGCAGACCAGGGTGCATGCCCCCCGGGTTTCAGTCATGTCCCCCGAATCACTCGCGCTCATCAGGTGGATAGACTGGAGATTGATGAGACATTCCTTGTGTGAAAAGACCATTCAGGGATGGTATATGACTATTTGCTATGCGTGATCCGGGAAATGAAATCTGGTCTACGAGCTTGACCACTCTTCCTTTGTGCGGAAAACACATTACTCTAAAGAGAAATGAGACAATGGCTCCCATGCAATAAATATAGTCTCGTCCAAGGAGTAGATTATAATCCAGGGGTCCTTTGACTACCATTACATTCATGTGAACTGTTTTCCCTCTCAATGTTATAGGCACATTGGGAAGGATCCCTAACGGTCGACTGATTCCTTTATCAAAGACTGTTAGATTTCTCATCTCAGGCAAAAGCGATGGCGAACCAAGCGCTTTCCAAGCAGTCGAGGAAAGGATACTCACAGAAGCCCCTTCATCTATGATGGTACTAGCCATAACCATTCTATATATTTGAGCAATGATTCCAAATGGTACACTAGCCGATAAATGGGGTCTGCCTAGTTGATTCCAGTCGAAGGAAACAACTAGGTTGGTCAGAGGTGGGACCGAATAGATGGCCGGGTACAACTCTGATGAACTTCCTTCTTGCAGTAAAGGAATGGGTAAATTGCATCCATGTTCATCGGAGTCTGTGCTTACGAAAAGAATTTGGACAATGTCATCCTTATTCTCTTCTTTGACTGTATCATCTGAAGATGGAACCTCTGAAGGCAAGACCGGGTCAACTGCCGCCTCGACCTTTTGCCTTTCGTCTGGTATGGGTTCAGATGGTTTGTCTTCAATGATAGACGCTTCAGCCGACCACCTGGGTGGGTCAGCTAGATTTTCAACTAGTGACAGACTCGGCAAGAGTTTTTTATATCTAGGAGGAAGTCGTAACGTTGAAACCAGACGATCGTCCAAAACTATTTTAGCTTCGTCTAAGAAGGAACAATGGTGGACGGCATGATCACCTTCGCACAGTTTACAAGGAAACCTATATTTTCCTTTTTGTCCTGGGGCTTCACTTTCACTAGTCGACAGTGTGCTTTCAACATGATCATCAGAGGTCGAAGACACCGGGTTGTGCAAACAAGGAGACCAGTCCCTTAAGATCCGAGGGATGCAGGGACAATCTCTATGATAGTGGTCTCCTTTGCAAATGACACATGGCGATTTAGGCCTAGTCGGTGCAGTGTGTGGATTTTCACTAGAAGATGCTTGGTTGCCCCCTTTCGCTTTTGGCTCCTTCTTCTTCTTCTCTTTCTTCTTCTTTTCCTTCTTCTTCTCAGGTACTTGATTTTTGGCTTTACCAACCCCATCAAGCGAAGAGGAGGGAGGAGAGGAAGAATTGGAGGAAGTAGAAGGTTTGTGGGTAACTCTGGATTTGTCTAGTTGTTGACTCGATTGTTCAGGAATTGCGGTGTTCTGAATGATAGAGGTTGAGAAGAGCCATACAGGCAAGCCGATTTTCAATCCTGGAAGCGACAATGTGGCCATATGGGGTGCACCAACATCTCCCCAAGAGGAGAAGGGACTAGGATTTCCTCCAAGGGGAATTCCTTGGTTGGTGGATTCAATTTTCTCAACCTAAGATCAACGTAGGAAAGGGTGATGATTATTTTGTTTAAAATAAATTTTAGACGCTTTGACACAACTTGTTTTTTCAATTTTAAAGAGACGAGAAAAGACAAAAGATGACTCTAGTCACCTTCGATTTTTAATGAGCCTGAAGTGACAAGTGCTCAGATGGACCTTTTTCGTTAAGGAGTCTGAAAAGGAACGAAAGGGACTGCTCTGGAAATCTAGGTAGAGGGATTACCAAACCAATCACAAAACTTTAGAATACTTTTTACAGTACGACAGTCGATCTTCCCGAATGTTGTGTTTAGTGCATTGCGATCGATAGGGTGGCAGACACGACTTCTTATGGATAAAGGATTAAGCCTATTGTGGTCTCCCAAAATATACTCGATGGTACGTGGGAGCACAAGTCCGTACTGGCACTTATCGTCTCAAAGTGGAGGAATCACCCAACCATCAATGAGAACAACAGTTACCAGGCTTTACGACGCCCGAATACGTCTCTAGCCTAGACTTCTAGATGTTGTGCATTAGGTTCCAAAGCGTTGTTAGATTCATTAAATTTATTTTATAGTTGATATTGCTTAAGAAATTTGCCTTTCAGGTTCACCGTGAGATGTAGGTGTACAATTCCTAAAATGCAATCTAAGATGATAAACAGTCTTTTATCTTCTTTATGCAATGAAAATCCTAGCTACTAAGGAAAGAGAGACAGTATTCTTTCACAAAGAGCAAAGAGCACACACTAAATGCACTGTCCTAAATCAAACCAATCAAACGGTATAAATGCAAATGCACATGCATGTATTTGTTTTCGGCTTTCTTGGTATGTGAATGATAAAACGAAAGCTAATGTGCAAATCTGAATTACTTTTCAAGTGACAATTACTAACAAGTTTCTTTTCAAAATCAAAAATGGAGACAATCACAACACTTTACGATTCGGAAATGAATACTTGCTTTCGACACTAGAAAAACTACAAATTCAAACCAAAAACAATAGTAACAGGGTAATCGACTATCAAGAGTAACCAAACTCTCTCCTATGACTAAAAACGACACTTGCGACACTTTCAAATCAAGGAACGACAGTACAATTACGTTACTTTTTGCAAAGGAGAACTGAAAATGACTCAACAAATACACAAAAAAATTTACAGTTCTTCTTCACAATGGAGGCGGAATATCAGCAAGGAAAGGGGTTTCAAACAGAGATATACTGATTACAAACAATAAAACTCATGAATAGAACTAAAAAGAATGAACACAGAAACCAAAACTGAGGAACAATGCCTACTCTGATCAGCGCACCTGTAACACAGTGAACTTGAAATGCAATGCACCTACTACACTCGAGAAGTGCGCTGAATTTCAGATTCACAGAACAGAGCCTGCGTTGGGCCAGAGACGAGACTTTGCTTGGGTTCTGGGTCACAGTTTGCAGTTCAATTCAGGGGTTTTGGCAGAGCAGATGGTAATTAGTAAATCAACAATCAGGGGTAGATCTAAGGAGGTTACTGGAGCTACCACAAGGGGCAATCAGAGAGTTTGTAAATCAATTGTTTAATTTACAAACAAAACCCATAGATTGACTGAAGTGGCATTTATCTACTTTGCATTTGCATAGAAAATGCAGTTTGAAAGCTACCTGGCTCGACTTCAGGCTCCGTCTGTAAGTTTATAAAATAAGCAACAAGGAAGATAAACAAACAAACTAATTCGTCCCCATCAGGGTCACCATTTTGTTACAGGGAAAAGTGTCTACACAGAACTGCTTATCCCACTATGGTGTGGTAGCTACCTTAGAAACAAACAAATTAAAGCTACTTTCGTTTTTCCTTCATGAAATATAGATGAGAGAAGAATAAAGAATACCAACCTCTGTCTTGCGCTTATCTCCCAGTTCGATTCCTCTCTCTCTTGATAGTCCTTCACTACTTACTCCCTTGTACGCCCAGCTTCACAGAGTAGCTGTAGGATCACAGTAGCATAACACTATACAAGAACATGTATCTATAATCATAAACAATCTAGGATCATATGTAAATTGACCATACAAATGCATAAAACATAAATGATACAAGAGTATGGAGGAAAAATTGAATAGCTTTTATTGATAATCAAGAAAGAGCCAAGGGAGTTACAACCGGTTGTTATGACCCAACATCATCCTCTCAGCAAGTAAGCCCTTCGTCACCTCATACAAATCTTAGATCACCCAACACTATGATGTTGTCTCAAGAAACCAACATCAATTCCTTACAAGATGCAAAATTCCAGCCTCCAGATCTCTGGGATGAGGGACCCATATATAGATATCTGTAAGGGAGATGAGTCAGCTTGTGATTTGATTAGTTTCTTCCCTCTGATAGTTCTTACTTCCACTTGGAGATTGATGATCTCTTAGTCATCCTTGGTCGAATTCAAAGAGGCAAGTGTCACAAGAGAAGTTTCTAGAAGATTCCATGCCTCTCCACCTCGCGGATTGACACTGCCATTTGTCACTTCTCGCCCATCGCACCCCATAGAAGGGATTTTTGAAATGCAACACACCCACAGAGTGTACTTAGGTGAGATGCAATGCACTTTGCCTATGGAGAAGCTGAAATGATCCTGTTTTGACCAGTTTTGAGCAGTTTTTCATGGAGAACTTCTGGGAGAAGCTGTAATCAGTTGACCTTATTCCTTTAGGGGTTAGAACAACACTTTTAGGGACTTAGGAGCCCTTGGTTTATGGACATTTCATGCTTAAGGTTGCAGTGCCCAAAAATGTCTATAGCAGTCACCCATTGTTTTCTTAGACTTTTGCTTCTTTCACTACCCCGTGGAAGTCTTCTTCTTCCGCTTCTTGACAATGAAGGGGGATTCTAACTCCATGCCCTCTTCTTCTTCTACCTCTCTTTCTTCCTCAACCTATGTTTGCTCAGGGTCTGACTCATCAATGTCAATGGTGGCCTGTGACGTAGTCTTTTCCTCTGTTGCATCCTTTTCCTTGGCTGCCGCTTCTTTCTCCTTCGTAGCAGCCTCTTTCTCCCTTGCAGTAGCTTCTTTCTTTTGTGTATCCTTTTCTTGAGCAGCAGCTTTCTGTTCCTCCTTCATTTATGTTGTTGTACCCTCAGTAGCTCTGCCGGTACTTGCATCAGCATCAGAAGGGGTGAGCCAATCACTTTTCCACTTGTTGATGACACCTACTATATCCTCCTTGCAAACCAAGTAAGGAAACTTGTGCCATATGCCCGAAGCATCCTTCTTTGTGCAAATATGCAGATTATGGAAATTTGTCTTAAAATCAGTGATATTAGTGTACCACGCATGAAAAGTGGGTGATTACCTTGGCCGTTTATTGATCATCATTCGTAGTTCTGTCTAAAATAAAACCCATAATATTTTTGTCTCCGTGACGCGTGTGGGGTCTTTAGTAGCCCATAGAAAAGTGAACTTCATAGCCTCTGGTAGGTCTGAGTCCTATTGAGGAATTAGTTCTTTCCAGGCATCCTCCACACCACTAAAGTAATCAACAGCAACAACCAAGTGTAGTGAAATGTCTTTCCCTCATCCTAGGCCTTCCTTTAGTCCTCTAGAAACTCCTTACATAGATATTGAGCCTAGTTATACTAGACTCTTTGGCACACTACGTAGCAAAAGAAACAATTGAAACTAGTACTTCATAAGCATAGCACTTTATCATGATATTAGCGGCCATGATCTACACAGCGAACTGCACCGCACCATCGAATATGGACTGAATAGAGTATCCGTGTGACTTCTTAACTAGACCAAATTCACCTTTCATTTGGTCCACCAACTTCTTCTCCTGTGACTTTCCTACAAAAGCCTCTGCAGGGTCCACTCCTTGGGATGGCAGCAGCGTTATTCAGTGGATCAGCATATCTGTGATCAGGATGAGTTCTCCCAGCCATAGACACCCATCGTGCACCACTGTCAAAAATTGGCACACATAGATGGTGTTAATATTGGTTCGACTGAACTGTGTCACCCACAACATGTTTAGGAGCCCCACGCCCCCACCTCTAGCCACCCAAGTCATTGCTTCAAGTTGTGTGATGCCAAACTCCTCATAGTATACCTTCTTGAGGTATTTTTTTGGCGTCAATTGAGGAAATTTCTCATGGTCCCTAAGGTCCCAATCCTCCATTCTTAGATTCGGCATTCGAGCCAACAAGTTTCCCTCAAACAACACACTCTCCAGCAACAATGGTGTGGAAACCATAAAATTCGTGTTTTCTGTATCTTTCGACACTTTAGCAGTGGATTTTCAGGGTGGGATATACTTTGGAAGTCGTGTTATTGATTCAACCTCTTCTGCATCAACCTCATCTATTCCTCCGCGCATTTCTTCTTCATCCATATCCCGTGGCTCCGTTGGCTATTTGGACTTATCCATTTCGCCCTTTTGGCAAATTTCTATCAGGTTTTCCCACGGCGATTGCCACAATGGCACTTGTTAAGGCTTCTTCTACTTCATAGAAGTAGATGGCTTAGGCCTTGGCAGCCTAGGCACGGTAGTAGGGAATCCTAAAGGTTGGGCTATTGTTGTGTCCAGTGGGATGGGCTCTGTCTTAGGGAAATTTGCAGTCATTCTCTCAAGTAAGCTCTTACGATAGTAATCAAGCAAGTTTGCAAACATCAGCCATGAAAGAAGTTCCTCCCAATATGGCTCAGACATACAACCCTTTACTTGGCACAAATCAAGGAAAACTCTCTGCAAGAAAAGTGTTCAAATGCGGAGTGGTATGCCATATTTATAGACCAATTTGAATTCAAATCCAACCATTACCTCCAATTCTTGATCATCAATGCACATTTGGCGGCAGATTTCCAAAGATATGCTCCATAAATGCTGCCCCCCCCCCCCCCACTCCTTCCACTCCTTTCAATGGAAAATTCTCCATCAAATCAGCTACAGTGCTTCCATCATCCACTTTTTGGCTAGGTTACGTGGGGCCCACCCACCTAGCATAGCTTCCCTTGCTGCCATCCTTCAACTTGTCATGCAGTCCCTTCACTTTTCCTTTTTAACTTTCGGGCAATGTATTTTATAGTCCCATACTTTCTCGTAGCTGCATGGAGTACTAAGACTACCCCACAATCATATAGTCATTGCATAGGGGTGGGGTCACCCCTATACAGCTTCAATCGATTCCCATTGACTTTTCCAATAAATAATTCCCATTCAGCTCTGCAAGTTGAATTGCGCCTCCATCTGTATTTCCTTCACAACATATGGCCCCAACCAATGCATCTAAAATTTTTCCGGGAACATTGTGAACTTATTGTCATATAGTAACACTAAATCTTCAATCTTGAAGGTGTGCTATTTGATATGGCGATCATGCCATGCCTTTTCACGGTCCTTCTACACCTGCTAAATAAATCCAGCCAAGAAGCAATCCTCCTCCAATTCAACGAGTTGCACGAGCCATTCTTCCATGGTATCATGATCATCCATGTCAGTAATTGTTGCAATCTATGAGATTAGCACTATGTACTCCATGGGCATTACATCCACTTGCCCATATACCATTCTAAACAGTGTTTGTCCTATAAAATTTTTGCAAGTAGTCCAGTAAGCCTAGAGGACCGCTACTATGTGTACATCCCAGTCATTTTTCTTTGCATTGCAAATCTTCGTCAAAGCGCTTTCCAGAATTTTTTTGAAGGCTTCCACTGTGCCATTTTCTTGAGGGTGCTAAGACATACTCTTCTGATGATATATCTAGGATTCCTCAAGGAATGCATAAATTATCTCATTCAAGAAGTCTGTACCCCTATCACTCATCAAAATCTTAAGGCAGCTGAACCGAGACAAGATATATTCAAAATTAAACTTTACAACAGTGGCAATGCTACAATATTTTACAGGTTGTGCCTCTACCCACCTGATTAAGTATTCAGTCACGGTAATGATATATCTGGCTCCTGTCTTCTTCCCCAGTGGTTGTATTGATCCCACAAAGTCTATTGCCCACTTATCAAACACTTGCAATGTCACTTTCAGATTCAATGGCAATTCATCTCTTCACAACAGTCTCCCCGTCTTCTGACAGACATCGCATGCCCTGCAATATATTTTTCAGTTGTATGCATAGTCGACCACCAAAATCCTACGCGTAGGATCTTTTGCGCAGTTTCTCTTCCTACATAATGTCCTCCCTCTGCTCCTCCATGCTCTTCTGCAAGGACACTTTTCCACTCATACTCAAGAACATACCTATGCAGGATTTCATCAGAGCCCATTTTGTATAAGTGTTTGGCGATAATAGAGAAATTTGTAGCCCATACCACCAGTTATTTCTTTTGTTGTGTTGAATACCCTTCAGGAGTTGTACTAGTAGACAAGAATTGAATTATATCTATGAAATGATCATCTGCAATGTGAAAATCAAAGATCTGTGCATCAGGCAACCCTTCCTCCAGACTTGTAGGCTCATCCCCTTTCTCAATTCGTGATAGATGATCTGGCCCATTATTGAGGTGCCCCAGCTTCATGATTACTTCGAAATCATATTCCTAAAAAAGCAGCAACCATCTACAAATCTTCCCCCCAACACAAACTTGTTGACCAAGTATTTCATAGTAGAATGATCTATATACATTTTGAAGTGCGCACCCAACAAATAGTTCCTGAATTTCTATAGTGCATACACCATTGCTAAACCTTCACGCTTTGTGGTTGAATAGTTATTTTCCGCCTTTTAAAACTTTCTACTGGAAAATGCTATTGGATGGTCAATATCTCCTTCACCTGGTTGGGTCAACGCATCTCCTAATGCGGTTCAAGAAGCATCTACATGAACGTGGAACTCCTTCTTCAATCGAGGAACACTAAAATGGGTGTGGTGACCATTTTCTCCTTCAAAATATCCAAACTATTCTGGCAGTCCTCATCCCAGAAAAATGCCGCATCCTTTTTCATTAATTTCTCCATAGGCACAGTGATTTGTGCATATGCTTTGATGAACTTCCTATAATATCCAACATGGCCCAAAGTTGCTCTCAGTTATTTAACATCCTTTGGGGCTTCCAAATTAATGATTACTATACTTTTGGTTGGGTCTAGCATCAATCCCTACTTACAAACAACATGACCCAAGAGTGTCCCGTAGGGTACGCAAAATATGCATTTCTTCAAATTAAGAGCTATATGATGCTTTCGACAAGTATCCAACATGAGTCACAGACAAGAAATATGTCTCTTTACTAACCTGAACATTGTCCAATCATCGAAGTACACCTTCAAAAATTTATGGATAAATTCCTTGAAGGCCGCAATTACCACCCTAGAGAAAATTGTAGAGGCATTCTTAAGCCCGAAGGAAATTACTATGTATTTAAAAAACCCCATTCAGTCGCGAAGGTCATCTTACTCTACCCATCCGAGATGATCTTAATCTAATGGTACCCTGAGAATCCATCCGTGAATGAATATGCTTCCTGTCCTCCAACATTTTCTAGTACCTCATCCATGAATGGCATAGGTAATGGATCGTGGACACATGCATCATTCAACTTCCTTAATTTTACAGATATCTGAATTTTGCCATGTGTTTTCTTTTCTTGAACCACCATGGAGCTAACCCAGTCTGATTCCTCAACAGGTTCAATGATCCCAACTTCAAGCATTTTATCCAATTCCTTCCACACATTTTCCTTATACGTAGGATTTAATCGATAGGGGTGTTGTTTCACTAGCTTTCATATGGCTTCAAAGTGATCTTCATGACTCCCATATCCCATACTATCCCTTTTAGATCAGAGAAGTTGGTGGGAAAAATGTCATTATACTCTTGTAATAGCTCCGTGGCCTTATCTATTGTATCTTCATCCCAATAGTCACCTATGTTCGTGAATTGTTGCGCTTCTGATCCAATATTCACCTACTTAGTCTTTAAAGGCTCTGATATATTAGGGATTTCTACCTTAGGTCCCTTCACTTTGCACAATCCTTCAGACTCATGAATGTACATGTTCCTAAGATCTTCCTCGTTGTCCTCTGCGGTCACATTGTAGCATTTGAGTGCATGGCACGGCTGCCTACCCCAATCTGGTTGTACCCATTCAACTGATTCTTTGGGCATTCTGGATATCATAGCTTTAATTTGTTGTAACGCCTCATCAATACATTCAAATCCTTCTTCAAAGCTAAAAGCTAACATAAAACATTCTTTCAAAACATCCCATTCTGCAGTCTCGTGTCGCATCTCTGTTTCCAGAGACCAATTCATTGGGATTGTATCCAAAGTGTGGTAGAATATCTAAACCCACTTTGGTTGTTGTTCTTCTCCCCATGCCTTTGTCCAATGAGCTAAGTGCTCACGTGGAACGTCCTTCCCAATGTATTGCTATGGTGAAGTAAAATTATGAGTGCAGACACAAACAATTCCTCTAGCCCGATAATGGGCCTAGCCACAACCGATACATTCTATGGAAGATTTCCTTAGGTTAGAACCAATTAATAGGGCCTACCTCTTAGTACGCTTATCCCTTTTGATGATGACCTTGCTTGCTCGCTCCAGCTATCTCTCGTTTCCTTCTTCGAATACCTGAAACAAGTAAACAGTAGCAAACAACAACCGTGATAATAGACAAATTGTAATTCAACCTACTTAAAAAGTCAATAAACATTAAGCCATAAACATGTCAGATGACACATTACGTAGGAAATCAATTGATAGTTGCATACATATTAAATCAATAAGAGATTACAAACATTGTCTTAACGTTGTTGTTCTCCTCCGAAAAAACCAGGCTCCCACACACTTCTATTAGCATTCCATGATGGCATCAACAATGATAGTTTTAAGGCTCTTCCCTTTAGGCTTCACACTAAACCAAATTCACACTTCTCCCTCCCACAACTAGAGAGCTACAACTATGAATAGCTTGTTGTTTTACTGCAAACATAATTAGCACCAGCACACCAACATTAACACTAGCTTGTGCTTGGGAAAAATTGATGTTTATATAGCATGAATGGATGGGATATGGATCCTCTTCTCATGGGAGAAGGTCTTATCTCTTGAGGTAGTTCCATCCTTATAGGGGAAAGGAGCCCAAACTGACATCCTTGACCCCATCCGGCCAAACCATTTACCAAACTTTTGTTACGAAGCTTCTAAAGTTGGAAGCTTCGGCTCCTTATTTAAAAAAATTTCCATAAGAGGATCAGTGCAACTGGAACAAAGCTCAGTCACACCAGTCAGCACTAGGGACAGTGTTAATTCCTGCATATCGGCGCGAGGAGGACAAGGGTCATTAGCATTGGTCTTGTAAACTGGGAAAAACGGAAGATTTTGGGGAAATGGTGCAAAAGGGAATTACTTTGCTTATGAAGAGGGACATAATGGGAGTTTCTTCATGGAGGGAAAGCATGTAGGGTTCACTGTAGAGGTCCTCTAGGATCAAGGAATGGGGAGTACAGGGACAGTGAAAAAATTTTGTGTAATAGATGCCCCTTAAAGCGTGAAGGCCGAACTAGAGTGAGGGATGAAATGCTCTATGAATCAGTGCGGGGAACCGGAGTTTGTCATCGGAAAACCTACAAGCAAGTAAAGATACATATACATAACTGAAAAATTGGTCAAATGATACATGAATTGTGGTATGGACACAACCATCTAGAGAATGAGCATGTAAATGGATCCAGGCATGGGTACAGCCATCCTATAAAGAGGATCATAATGAAACCAAGGTATGGTCGCAACCATCCAATAATGAGAAGGATCACATATGATAACTCATGGTATGGTCGCAGCCATCCATCTGAAAGAGACATGTATATCAGCATAACCATGTCACATCACTTCACAACTGGGACGTTTGTGATCTAAGTCAAGGGTCTTGCGCTCCAACACGACCCGATAAAAGTACAAATTCTAACATGTGAATAGATGTGTTGACGTCGAACATGCTCGAAAGTCGCTTGATTACAAGTCTGTTATCGGGAAATATAGTGTCTATTCAGAGCTTCTAGTCCCACTAAGATGGGTAGCTATCTTAGAAACAAATAGATTAAAGTCACTTGTTTTTCCTTTACGAGAGAGAGATGAGAAAGAAGCAGACAGTACCAACCTCAGTATTCCCCTTGGCTCCTTGCTTGTTTCCTTTCCCCTTTGATAGAATCTCGCCACTACTTCCTTACTTGTCCACCTCCCAAGAGCGCCTATAGATTCACAACAACATAATACCATCAAAGCATAGAGATCTTTCACTGTAAACAATATAGGATCAGATATATATTGACCATACAAATGCATATAACAAACACAGTATTCAGAGATACACAAGAATATGGAGGAAAACTCAAATAGCTTTATTAGTAAAAAGTCATAGAAGAGAGGATTACAACCACTTGGTCTGACCCAGCGCCATCCTCCCAGCTTGAAAACCCTCTCCACCTCACACAAAGCAAGATCACCCAAAAATGTCTTCAAAGAGAAACCAGCAGCACCTCTTTGCAAATTACCAAATTCCAACCTTTGGATCTCTTGGATGAGGGATCCATTTATAGATATTTGTAGGGGGGTGAATCAGCTTCCAGGATTTTGATTAGTGTCATCTCTCTGATAGTTCTTAGTTCCACATGGAGATTTTAGATTTCTTACTCATCCCTGGGCGAACTCAGAGAGGCAAGTGTCAAATAAGCAGTTTCTAGAAGATTCTCTGGGTTTCCACCTAGAAAACTGCTTGTGCCATTTGTCTGCTCTCGCTCATCACCCTATGAAAGGGATTTCCAGTATGCATCACACTTTTTGCATGTAGCAGGTGAGATGCATCGTACCTTTTGCATTAGGTAGTCTGTATGGTCCTGCTTTGACCAGTTTTGAGTGGTTTTTCATGAAAAACTTCTGGGAGATGATGTAATCAGCTGACCTTTCTCCTTTAGGGTATGAAACAACACTTTTAGGGACTTAGAAGCCCTTGGTTTATGGACATATGTGATTGGGGTTGCAGTTCCCAAATAGATCTATAACAGTTGCCCCCTAAAGCACGAGGTCGTAAATCTTTTGATGTCGGGTGAAATGCTTTATAATGAGGATCCGAGGTTTTTCGCACTAGAAGGTGACCTGTAATAAGATACAATACAATACATTATCTTCATAATATTTTCATGATTTAGCTGAGGTGGGCATTCCCATGCTCAGCTTGATAAATTCATTTTCATGTACATAGGACAGACAACCGTCTGTGTGCAGACTGATGATTCTAGTAGAGCCATCATCCCTTAGTTTGGATGATTATCTGTGCAGCAATGATGTACATTCGATGTCTTTATTTTCCTGATTATATCGCAGCCCGGATGGATGAAACTAGATCTGGGGTCTTCAAAACTCATTCAATATTCGCCCAAAATTACAAGTCGATCCATGTGAAAAGATGTTCTGATGTCGAACATGGAAGGACATCGCCTGATTACTAGCCAATGATGTAAGTTGTTAACAGATGTGAGAGGAATCACCGATGATGATGATGACCCTCAAGGTACTGCAGTACAATTTACGTGGTGTGAATACATGAGTTGATGTCGAACACCACGCAAAATCTTTCGATCGAAGGCCATTACTGTAAACCTGTCACCGGAAGTGAGAAACTTGCCATTAAGGCATGCAAGCTTCAAAGTACTAGAAGGGTTGTCCATAGGTCGGCTTCTTGGATAATGAGCTGATGTCGACAAGAAGTGACAAGCTGGGTAGGTGAATTCTCTAAGGGACTTCTCTTGAACATATCGGTGACACTGAAATGGATTGGTAGCGTTAACCCCAAAAGTGGATGGTACGGTGAACCAATGGTGATATGACTGGTGAACAGAATAACCCAACCCGACTCAATCATGGTGATGGAGTGAAAGTGTCATGTTCAAGAGCGACCTGCTACCAATAAAGTTTCTTCAAGTTTTCTTCCCAATTTTCCCCAATCTTTTCTGACTAGTACCTCTTTATTTTTGTCAAGCTTGAGGAGGATAACATATGCTTGTTCTATAATTTTCCCTTCGAGAAAACCCGTCGCTATGTTTTAACGAGCCTAGCAACAATGAAATGCGTTCTTGTCTAAATGGACAAGTTTTTCGCTATTTTTTTAACGAGTTTAACGACAAGGATAACTCGGTCCTTTTCAATTTTAGAGTCTGAAAAGAGATGGAAAGAAGACTCCAATATCCTTTTTCGTAACATAATCCCTTAAGTTCGAAAAAGTATAAAGCAATGCAAAAGGGATGAATTTTCGATAGTTTCAATGAGTCGAACAAGACAAACGCTTGATATTTTTGTGTAATAATCCCTTAGGTCCAAAAAGATTAAAATCTAGAGGAGAGATAGCACTTCCAATAACTTTAATGAGCTGGAGAGGCCAATCTCTCGGCAATCTTTTCATATTTTACGAGTCAGATGAAAAGAGCTTAAAGGAGACTCGTTTTTTGAGGAACGAGTGATGTTTTCAAATAGCATCTGGTTCCAGGTAAGGTTTGGAACTTTCCAATCACGGCAGTGTAAAAGGGTGGCTAATAGGATCACTTATCACAGTTGTTCCTCAAAAAGGGGTAAACAATCAAATGGGGGGGAATGATCAGCAACAACAGAGTGGAGGTGATGGTAAGAACACGACCAAGGCTCAAAAGCCGATGATAATGCATTCACAATGGTTATTTACCGGAGGTGGGTTCATTTTTAATGAGCTTAAACTCTGGTGGAACATATGCTCATTGCTAGGATTAATTTTTAATGAGCTTGAACTTCGTGTAAAACTGCTCGTGCTAGTCGTATAATAAGGATGTCTCATCGATAGGTTCATTTTTTAGGAAGCTTGCACCATTCGAAATTTTGCTCTGACTCTTTTCATTATGTAAGCTAGGAGCGACCAATCCTACGAGTTTAAAGGGTTAAGAACCTACAAACTAAGAAAATAAATGGTCTCTTTTCACTTTCATGCAAAAATTTTGCATGCCCCCTGGTACAGCGAAGTAGAGTTTCCTAGGTTACCCCTCAATTTGCAGACAAAACATTTGTTTTATCGAGAAAGGCCTACCTTTCCAGGTTACCCTTCAATTTGTAGACAAAACATTTGTTCTATCGAGAAAGGCCTACCTTCTAATAGAGGTATCTTATTCTGGTCTAATCCCATTTTCCTAAATGGAAGGGTGTGTCAGACCAGTCATATATCCTTTGTAGCAACCTACCCTATACCTAAAGTCTCCCTGCCGAAGCAGACCAGTGTGCATGCCCCCTGAGTTTCAATCAGAACCACCGAATCACTCATGTTCATTAGGTGGATGAACTGGAGATTGATCAGACATTCCTTGTGCAAAAATACCTATTATGGATGGCATTTTATTATTAGCTATGTGTGAACCGGGGAATGAAAGCTGGTCTACAAGCTGGACCACTCTGCCTTCATGATGAAAACACATTACTCGAAAGAGTGAGGAGACGATGGCTCCCATGTTATAAATGTAGTCGCACCCAAGGAGTAGATTGTAATCTAAAGTTCCTTGGACTACCATTATGTTCAGATAAACGGTTTTCCTTCTCAAAGTTATAGGCAAACTTGGAAGGATCCGTAACGGTCAACTGGTTCCTTTAGCAAAGCCTGTCAGATATCGCATCTCAGGAAAAAGTGATAGTGAACCAAGTGCTTTCCAAGCAGTTGAGGAAAGGATATTCATGGAAGCCCCTTCATCTATGATGGTACCAACCATGACCATTTTGTAAGTTTGCACTATGATTCGAAATGGTACATTAGATGGTAAACGGGGTCTGCCTGGTAGATTCCAATCAAAGGAAATGACTAGGTTGCTTGGAGGTGGGGCTGAATAAACAGTCGGATACAACTCCAACGAATTTACTTCTTGTGCTAAAGGAATGGGCAAATTTCCCCCATGTTCATTGGAGTTTGTGTTTACGAAAAGAATTTTAACGGTGTCGTTCTTATTCTCTTCGGTGACTGTATCATCTGAAGGTAAATCTTCTGAAGTCAAGATGGGGTCGACTACCATCTCAACCTATTGACTTTGGTTCGATGTGGACTCAGAGGGTTTATCTCTAATGATAGGTGCTTCGACTGACTCCAAAGGTGGGTCAGTCGGATTTTCAACTAGCAATGGATTTGGCAAGAGTTTCTTGTACCCAGGAGGGAGTCACTATGGTGATATAGGATGATTATCCAAGACTCTCTTAGCTTCATCCAGGAAGGGACAACAGTGGAGGGAATGGTTGCCTTCACACAGTCTGCAGGGAAATTTAGATTTTCCTTTTTGTCCGGTGACTTCGCTTTCACTAGTTGACGGTGTACTTTCAACATGATCGTCAACGGTTGACGCCACCAGATTTTGGAAGCGGGGAGACCAGTCCCTTAGGATCCATGGGATGCAAGGAAAATCTTGGTGATAGTGGTCTCCTTTGCAGATTACACATGGAGATTTAGGTTTGGAGGATGCAATGAGTGGATTTTCACTAGACGATGCACGGTTGCCCCTTTTTCCCATTGGCTCCTTCTTCTTCTTCTCCTTCCCCTTCTTCTTCTTCTCAGTTACTTGGTTTTTAGTTTTACTATCTTTACCAAGTGAAGAGGAAGAAGGAGAGGGAGAGAAAAATGAAGTAGAAGGTTGGGGGCGAACTCTAGTATCATCTAGTTGTTGATTTGATTTTTCAGGAATCACGGTGCTTTGAACGACAAAGGTCAAGAAAATCCATACCGGCAGGCCAATTGTCAGTCCTGGAAGGGACAATGTGGCCATATGAGGTGCTCCAACATATCCCCAAGAGGAGAAAGGACTAGGACTTCCCCCATGGGGAAATCCTTGGTTGGTGGACTCCATTTTATCAACCTAAGACCAACGAGGGAACAGTGATGTTATTCTGATTAAAATAAATTTTAGACGCTTTGACACAACTTGCTTTTTCACTTTTTAAGAGTCGAGAAAAAGCTAAAGATGACTCTAGTCCCCTTCGATTTTTAATGAGCCTGAAGTGACAAGTGCTCAAATGGACCTTTTCCTTTAAGGAATCTGAAAAGGAACAAAAGAGACTACTCTGGAAATCTAGACAGAGGGATTAACAAACCAATCGCAAAACTGCAGAATACTTTTTACGGTACGGCAGTCAATCTTCCCGAGTGTTGTGTTCAATGCATTGTAATCGATAGGGCGGAAGACATGGCTTCCTAAGGATAAAGGATATAGCCTATTGTGGTCTCCCAATATATACTCGATGGTACGTGGGAGCACAAGTCTGTACTGGCACTTATCGTCTCAAAGAGGAGGAATCACCCAATCTACGATGAAAGCAATAGTTACCAAGCTTTATGACACCGGAATACGTCTCTAGCCTAGACTTCTAGATGTTGTGCGTTAGGTTCCAAAGCGTTTTTATGTTCATTAAATTTATTTTACAGATGAACCTTCTTAAGAAATTTGCCTTTCAAGTTCACCACGTGATGTAGATATACAATTCCTAAAATGCAATCTAAGATGATAAACAGTCGTTTAATCTTCTTTTTGCAATGAAAATCCTAGCTACTAAGGAAAGAGAAATGAAATCCTTTGAACATAGAGCAAAGAGCACACACTAGATGAACTATCCTAAATAAAAATCAACAAGTAGTCTAAATGAAAATGCACATGCATGTATTTTTTTTCCGCTTTCTTAATGTGTGAATGACAAAAAGAATGCTAAATACAAATCTAAATTATTTCCTTTTTCAAAGCGATAATACTAACGATTTTCTTTTCAAAAAATGACAGGAAGGCAAGACTACACTTTGTGATTTTGAATTGAAAACTGCTTTCGACACTTGAAATACTACTAATTCAGGTTAAATACAAGAGTAAGAGTACAATTGACTATCAAGAACAGTAAGATTCTTTTCTTTGACTGAAAACGACACTTGCGATACTTCCAAATCAAAAGAAGATAGTTCGATTAAGCTACTTCTTTGTAAGAGAGAACTGTAAATGGTGCACAATACATAAAAACATTCACAATTATTTGTACAATAGAGGCTGGATGATGCAAAGAAGGGGGTTTCAAAAGTGGTCTACTGATCACAGACAGCAAAACTCCTGAATAAAACTTAAGAGAGTGAAGAAAAAACCAAAATCTGGAGGTAGATCTAGTCTTGTCTGATCATCGCACCTATAACACAGGGAAACAGGGATGCATCCCACCTACTGCACACGGGAGGTGCGATGCATCCAGATTTCCTAAAGGAGAGGGTGCGATGGTCAAGGAACGAGACTTTAACTTGGTTTTTGGTCACAGTTTGTAATTTAGTCCAGGGATTTAGGCTGAGAAAATGATAGTCAGTAACTACAAAGCATAGGGCTGATCTAATGAGGTTACTCAAGCTACCTCTAGGGTACTTAGGATGTTTGCAAGTCAATTGTTCAGCTCATAAACAAACCCGGAGATCAATTAAAGCTTCATTTATCTACTTTGCACTTGCATAGAAAATGCAATTCGAAGGCTAGCTGGCTTGAATTCAAGCTCCGTCTATGGTTTATGAATCAAACAAATAGAGACAAGAAATCAAACTAATCGCTCCCCAGTGGAGTCGCCATTTTGTTATCGGGAAATCTAGTGTCTATTCAGAGCTGCTAGTCCCACTAAGACGGGTAGCTATCTTAGAAACAAATAGATTAAAGTCACTTGTTTTTCCTTTATGAGAGAGAGATGAGAAAGGATCAAAGAGTACCAACCTCAGTCTTCCACTTGGCTCCTTTCTTGTTTCCTTTCCCCTTTGACAGAATCTCACCACTGCTTCCTTACTTGTCCAGCTTCCAAGAGAACTTGTAGATTCACAATAGCATAATACCATCAAAGCATAGAGATCTTTCACTGTAAACAATATAGGATCAGATATATATTGACCATACAAATGCATATAACAAACACAGTATTCAAAGATACACAAGATATGGAGGAAAACTCAAATAGCTTTATTAGTAAAAATTCATAGAAGAGAGGATTACAACCACTTGGTCTGACCCAACGCCATCCTCCTAGCTTGAAATCCCTCTTCACCTCACACAAAGCAAGATCACCCAACAATGTCTTCAAAGAGAAACCAGCATCACCTCTTTGCAAATTACCAAATTCCAACCTTTGGATCTCTTGGATGAGGGATCCATTTATAGATATTTGCAGGGGGGTGAGTCAGCTTCTATGATTTTGATTAGTATCATCTCTCTGATAGTTCTTAGTTCCACATGGAGATTTTAGGTCTCTTACTCATCCCTGGGAAAACTCAGAGAGGCAAGTGCCAAATGAGCAGTTTGTAGAAGATTCTCTGGGTTTCCACCTAGCAAACTGCTTCTGCCATTTGTCTTCTCTTGCTCATAGCACCCTATGAAAGGGCTTTCCAGTATGCAATGCACTTTTTGCATGTAGCAGGCGAGATGCATCGCACCTTTTGCACTGGGCAGTCTGTATGGTCCTGCTTTGACTAGTTCTGAGTGGTTTTTCATCAAAAACTTCTGGGAGATGATGTAATGAGCTGACCTTGCTCCTTTAGGGTATGAAACAACACTTTTAGGGACTTAGAAGCCCTTGGTTTATGGACATATGTGATTGGGGTTACAGTGCCAAAATATGTCTATAATGCAGTGTTATAGACATTTTTGTGCCTTACAACTCCAAGCATGAAATGTCCATAAACCAAGGGCTCCTAAGTCCCTAAAAGTGTTGCTCTAACCCCTAAAGGAACAAGGTCAATAGATTACAGCTTCTCCTAGAAGTTCTCCACCAGAAACTGCTCAGAATAAGTCAAAACAGGATCATTTCAGCTGCTCCACTGGCTAGGTGCGTTGCATTGCACCTAAATACACTGTGAGGGTGCGTTGCATTTCAAAGTCCCTTTTGTGGGGTGCGATGGGCGAGAAATGAAAAATCGCAGTGTCATTCTGCGAGGTGGAGAGACAATGGAAGCTTCCAGAATCTTCTCCTGTGACACTTGCCTCACTGAATTCGACCAAGGATGAGTAAGAGGCCTTCAGTCTCCAAGTGGAAGCAAGAACTGACAGAGAGAAGACACTAATCAAATCACAAGTTGACTCATCCTCCTTACAGATATCTATATATGGATCCCTCATCCCAGAGATCCAGAGGCTGGAATTTTGCATATTGTAAGGAATTGTTGTTGGTTTTTTGAGACAAACATCAGATCGTTGGGTGGTCTATGCTTTGTTTGAGGTGAAGAGGGGCTTCTTTGCTGGGAGGTTGATGCTGGATCAGGAACCACTGGTTGTAACTCCTCCTGGATCTTTTCTTGTTTATCAATAAAATCTATTTGATTTTTCCTCCATGCTTTTGTATTATTGATGCTTGTTACATTTGTATGGTTAACTTAAATCTGATCCTAAGTTGTTTATGAATATAGATCCATGTCTTTGTATAGTGTTCTTCTTCTGTGATCTTACAGGTACTTTGTGAAGCTGGGAAAGTAAGGGACCAGGTAGCTGGAGACTATCAAAGAAGAGAGGGATTGGATCAAAGGATTAGGGCAAGACACAGGTTGGTTCTTTCTATTCCTCTCTATCTATAGTTCATAAAGGAAATACAAAAGTAGTTTTTCTCTGTTTGTTTCTAAGGCAGCTATCACACCTTAGTGGGATGGAGCAGTTCTAAATAGACACTTTTCCCTGTAACAAAATGGCGACTCCACTGGGGAACTAATTAGTTTGTTTGTTTATCATTCTTTGTTTGTTTGTTTCATAAACTTATAAGTGGCATTCGAACCGAATTTGCCATAACAAATGCAAAGTAGACATCTGCTGCTTCAATCCATTCACTGGATCTGTTTATGATTTAAACAACTGATTCACAAACTATCTGATTGCCCTTGTGATAGCTCTTAGATCCTCCTTAGATCTACCCCTGATTGTTGAATTACTGATTGCTTTTTACTCGGCCAAAAACCAAAGACTGAACTGCAAACTGTGACCCGGAACCGGGACAGAGTCTCGTTTCTGGCCCAGCGCAGGTACTATTAAGAGATTCTGGATTTCAGTGCACTTCCCGAAAGGGCAACCTACGCTGCATTTCAGATTCTTTGTGTTACAGGTGCGCTGATCAGACTAGCCCTATGCAGCTGTGGTTCTTGTGCTTCATTCTTTCCAGTTCTATCTCTGAATTTTGCTGCCTGTGATCAATATATGTCTGTTTGAAACCCCTTTTCCTTGTTGTTATTTCACGTCCTTTGTACAAAAGAATTTTAGATGTTTTTGTGTGTTTGTTGAGTCGTTTACAGTTCTCCTTAGCAAAAGTAGCGTAATCGTACTGTCGTCCTTTGATTTGAATTTGTCGTAAGTGTCGATTTCAATCGTAGGAAAGAGTTTGATTGTTGTTGATGGTTGATTATCCTATTACTATTGCTTTTGGTCTGAATTTGTGATTTTCTAGTGTCAAAAACGAGTATTCATTTCAAAATCGTAAGGTGTCGTAATCATCTCTATTTTTTATTTCGAAAAGAAGCTTGTTTATGTTTGTCGCTTGAAAAGAAATTCAGATTTGTGCATCAACTTTCTTTTTAGCATCCATATACTAAGAAAGTCGAAAACAAATACATGCATGTGCATTTGCATATAGACAGTCTTTTTAGCTTGATTTAGGAAAGTGCATTTACAGTGTGCTCTTTGCTCTTTGTGAAAGATTTGTCTTTCGTTTCCCTAGTAGCTAGGATTTTCATTGCATAAAAGAGATAAAAAGTTTGTTTATCATCTTTAGATTGCATTTTAGGAATTACATCTACATCTCGTGGTGAACCCAAAAGGAAAACTTCATAAGCAAGATCAACTTAAAATAAATTCAATGAATCTAACAACGCTTTGGAACTTAACGCACAACACTTAGAAGTCTAGGCTAGAGACGTATTTCGGCGTCGTAAAGCCTGGTAACTATTGTTCTCACTGTTCGTTGGGTGATTCCTCCACTTTGAGACGATAAGTGCCAGTACGGACTTGTGCTCCCACGTACCGTCGAGTATATTTTGGGAGACCCCTATAGGCTTAAATCCTTTATCCATAGGAAGCCGTGTATGCCGCCCTATTGATCGCAATGCACTGAACACAACATTCGGGAAGATTGACTACCGTACCGTAAAAAGTATTCTACAGTTTTGTGATTGGTTTGGTACTCCCTCTACGTAGACTTCCAGAGCAATCCCTTTCGTTCCTTTTCAGACTCCTTAACGGAAAAGGTCCATCTGAGCACTTGTCACTTTAGGCTCATTAAAAATCGAAGGAGACTAGAGTCATCTTTTGTTTTTTCTCGACTCTTAAAAACTGAAAAAACAAGTTGTGTCAAAGAGTCTAAAATTCATTTAATTCGGAAACATACTTCCCCTTTATTTTAGTTGATCGAGTAATCTGCAATCGTGGAAGAAAGTCAATTGAAACCCCGTCGTTCGCGGAGGCTTACGAGTCAACCGTCTTTGTCTCCGGAATCGAATCCAGTACGGACAAAGCGAACTCGTTTAACCGGTTCCAAATCTCCTATTAAAGTTAGAACAAGTGTTCCAACAACATCAGAGACTCCGGTTACTCCAAACATTTCTGGAATCCCTGCCTCTACAGAAGAAGTTCAACAGCCACAGAGGGACAGTGATACTAATTCTAGTCTGAGAGTAAACACTTGTGTTACCGAACCAGTTCCATCTACAACCGGTTCGGAGAGTCTTACTCTTCAAACATCTATCGTTGCTGATTCCATACCTTCTTCGGCACCAGAAATATTCTACGGACCTGACGGTCTTCCCCTTCCACCTAGTCTGATTGCCATAGAAGAAATTGTAGAAGATCCTCCAACAACTACTCCAACGCAATTTGGAGTCGAGATCACTCTATATCCTTCTTCATCAGAAGTTAGTCTACCACCAGCGGAAGCTCCTGTAGAATCGCTAGGTAACCTTTTGGATAGACTACAAATGTCTGAACAACCGTCAACATCTAGGACTGTGTCGTCTGACACAGCGACGGCAGAACTCTCTGCTATCACTCCGATAATGTTCACCGGTATACCATCTGTCCCGACTAGCTCTCAACCGCTAGAAGGAGCCCACTCAGGGACTACTTCGACAGTATGGTCTTTTCGTGTTTGTTCATCTGGAATAATATTCGGAAATTCTTATGTTGAGTCTCAACAAATTGATCCATTTGGAGGTCAATTTGGGCAGTCCGGCCCCCGAGGGCAAACCATTCCCTTGAGTTCTGGATTACCACCATATGGGGGGCAGTATACCCTTTCATTATCCCCTCCGGGAGGATATCCATACGTGAGTTCACAACAACGTTCAGGTTATACTGGTGTTACACAACAATTTTTCACCGTTTGTCACCGTCCCCATTACCCCTCACCTATACACTGGAGGACTCATTCCGGGACCTGTGAGAAGTGACATGACCTGAAACCACTTGCATCATATTCCTCTAAGCATGAGCTTCATTTGCCCTGAAGACATCTCCTGTAAAATATTCATGAAAATAGCTCTTTTTACATTAGCGCGGGTTCACAGTTCACTGCCCGCGCCAATGAGGGGAATCCTCTATAAAGGGCGTGCCATTGGAGCTCTATCCCAGAGTCGCACTCGCGCCAACCGAATTGAGTAAAGTTTTCAACGACCAAACTCCCGAAGGTTCTGTTCAACCCATTCACCAACTGAATCTGTGTTGAGCTAGGATGGTTTGGCTTCGAATCTCCATAGAAAGGAAAGTGGTTTGCCACCTTTCATGGAAGTTTCCAAGTGATAAAGCCAATCCCATGAATAATGTGGTTGATCCTATCTCTTTCCCTCTCTATCTATAAAAGCTTGCCTCTATGTCTTGAGCAAGCTAGTTAGAATTACAATAGTTCCAGGAGTTTAAGAGTTTGAAGCTGCAAGAGCCTTCTTTGCACTCATAAGGCCAAATCTAAGTAAGGAGATTCTTGCCACCCGAAGAGAGAGAGGCTTGTTCCTCATCCAAACAAGCTTTGCAAGACTTGTGTAGCTGATCACCCAGCCAAAGGAGGATTTGACGTCAGAACAATGGTTGTATTCTTCTTTGTTATTTATTAATAATAGATGACTATCATTATGGTTCCACTCTCATTGTCTCATGTTTGATGTTCAGTTATATCTTTTCTGACTGATATATAATTGCATCTACCAGATTTTACGCTTGTTTTCGTGTTGTTCTTTGTGTGTGCAGGTATCCTATCATGGAGATCGTGCGGATCGTGACTGGCCAAGGCAAAGGAACGAAGGCGACATCTCTTCGATGAACATTAGCGTTGGAATCCAAGTAGGTTCTCACCATCCACTTTGTATTTGCAATTAGGAACTTGCGTGATAGCATTGTGTGATTGTTGCTAGACCCAGTCTGGGCTAGTAGGGATCATCTCTGTCCGCAGAGAGGATTTACCTCCACAAAAATTTGGCAACCATACTGGGGAGATCTCGTTGTTTGATTTGTAAACTTTAGACGGAGCCTGAAGTACGGCCAAGTAGCCTTCGAAACGCTACTGCTTTGCATTAGTGAAGTAGATAAACGCCACTTCAGTCAATCTCCGGTTTGGTTTACGGACTAAGCAACTTGGAGTTTGTCTTGTCTCTTTGGTTTTTCTTGCTTTGATTGCTTAGATAGCTTTCTGGGTTGGATTTCTTGCTATTTCTTGCTTCCTAGTTTGCCTAGATACTGTCTTCAAGCCCTGAGTCGCTTGCTTTTGTTTTTGACTAAGCCAACTCGATTAGCACGCTTTTTAGCCTTACAGTCGTGCCAATTGGCGCAAGTTTCTCAAAGACAACCCGCACCAATCCTATAAAAGCGCGAGTTGTAGCCTGACAGTCGTGCCAGGCCTGTCAACTTTTCAGTTTGCTTGTCCTTAAGCCCTCTGAGCTTGGATTTTGTGTCTTGCTGTGTCTTTTTCAATTACTGGAGTGTATTTGATCCTGGTTTGACTGGTTTTAGACCTTCATCCTTCGGGTGTTTTCCTTTTTCTATCGATTACACTTTTTAGCCCTAGGGCATCTAGTGGCTTGGTGCATCGTGCCTTCCGTAGGAGTCTTGGGTTCTTTGATCATCCAGTCTACTTTGTGATTACTTTTGCGTTTCCTCGGTAGTTGTTAAAGCTTTTTCCGAGTGATTTGTTTCTTTTTCGCTTGGGTTTCACTTGGCTTCATTTGGGCTTAGATTACATAGCTCATAGAGGTCTTTGTGCTTTCTTCGTGAAGGACTGTTTTGGTGTTTTGGGGATTCGATTGTGTTCTCATTGAGTGAAATTGATCTTTTGCTCGGTGTTACTATCTCTCAAAATTTGTTTAGTGCACGTTGTCATTGAAAAAGAAAAACGAATAATCTCTTTTGCGTTGCATTAGTTAATTGAAATTAGAAGCTTTTCATTGATTAAGTGATCTAAAACAAAGGAAAGTTTCGTTTATTTGTCATTAGCTGCATTAGAGTGCTTCTTGATTGTGGTCGTTTTGTTTGAAAAATTCTCAACTCTCTCGTAGTTAGTATTCATCGAACGAAATGACATTCTTTGGCATATAGCTTGCATTTAGGGAATTGTGAGAGATCACATACGGTAGGACCTGGAAATCAAAACTTAACTAAAGATCAACCATAAAATGAACTGAATGAACTTAAAAACGCATTGGAACATAATGCTCACTAATTAGAGGTCTAGGCTAGAGACGTGCTCCGGCGTCGTTAAACCTAGTCACTGTTGTTTCACACTACGGTTGGGTGATTCCTCCTTTTGTGACTCGGTAGTGGTCTACCAAGGACTTGAGCTCCCACGTACCGTCGCGTATATAGGGGAGACCCCACTAGGTTATAATCCTTTATCCACAGGACGCCGTGTCTACTGCCTTACAAGTCGTAACGCACCGAACACAGCATTCGGGAAGATTGACTACCGTACGGGAAGTCCTTGGTTTTCATATGACTGCCAAGGTGTATATGCAGTTTTACGGATTTGTTTGGTAATCCCTTTGCCTAGTCTCTCTAGAGTAGTCACTTTTGATCCTTTTCGGACTCCTTAAAAGAAAAGGCTCACTTGAGCAGTTTGTCACTTCGGGCTCATAAAACATTCGAAGGCGACTAGAGTCACCTTTTTGTCCTTTTCTCGACTCTTAAAACATGAAAAGGTCAAGTTGTGTCTTTGCGTCTTAAAATTCATTTGGCCACGATAAACATTACCTGGTTAGATCTTGTGTGCGTTAGCTTGAGTAGGTTTCTTTTTCGATGGCAACTTTTCCGGGGTTCACCAACCCAGCGATCCCCTCTGACGGGAGCCCTGGTCACTTCCCTCCTTTTGGGAATGTTGGTGCTCCTTACATGGCAACGTTGTCCCTCCCAGGGTTAACTGTTGGGTTGCCTGTTTGGTTGTTCTCAACCTCTTTGGTCCCTACCGTATCAACTACTGGTCAATCAGTTCCTCCACCTGAACAACATCATGTTGATTCTAAGGTGGACCTCTCCCCTTCGACGCCTACTTCTACGTCCTCATCTTCTACTTCGCCTGGTGAAAGTCTGGATTCAAGTAACCAGGTGGCTAAGAAGAAGAAGAAGAAGACGAAGAAGAAGAAGGCTCCTAAAGGAGAGGTTACAAGTATAGCTACTCCCTCGAGTACACCTGAAGTCGGGCCCCCTTCCGCTCCTCCGCGGAAGGTCAAGTTTCCTTGTCGATTATGCAAGGAGGACCATCTTCTTCGCGATTGTCCTGGCATTCCTAGGGTCTTAGACGTATGGTCTCATGATTCGGCCCGCCCTTCATCGTCCTCTGAAGCTCACGGGGATGCTACTTTATCAGTTGGAAATAGTAAGGAAAAAGGGAAGATTCGAATCCCCTGTAGACTTTGTGAAGGCAATCATCCCCTTCACCTTTGTCCACTCATGGATAAAGCCTCCGTTGTCTTGGAAAGTCTTACAGCTCCTTCACCCCAACTTCCCGTTGGTTATCAACGTCTCTCTGCAACTACAGATCGTCTCCCTGCTGACAAAGAGATTGCTTCAAATTCTTCTCTTGTCCAGGCCCCTCTTCCCGAACCCGGCTGTCCCCAGCCTATTCTAGGCCAACCATTGGTCAGAAAGAGTGTCGATCTGAGTCCACCCATCGATCACTCTGTTTCAGAAGAGCATCACGCCCATGTTCTTCTCGTCTCTTCAGATTCTCCTGAGTCCCGAAATGACTCTCCTAACCCAGCTGCTCCCGAAGGTTCTCCTTCGGTTCCTTTAGCACATGGGGGCAATCATACGATTCCCCCACCAAGTAGTCTGGTCGCTTCCTTTGATTGGAATCGCCTGATCGCCGGTCATCTTCCATCCAATATGCCTTTCTAGATCACAGTACATGCCTGTGCTAAGGCAGTACCTGGCACTGTTTTGGATGAAGGGGCGTCTGTCAGTCTTATGCCATACACTACTTGGCAAGCTTTAGGTTCCCCGCAGCTTGGGCCAGTCACTCAAAGTCTGTTAGCCTTCGACGGAGGAGCCTGTCCATCTCTAGGAGTTCTCCCGAAGTTCCCTATTACTTTGGGGGGCAAAACCGTCTATATAGACGTCTTGGTTACCCAAGGTGTTTTAGACTTTAGTCTTCTCCTTGGTCGCGACTATGTTTATGCCATGGGGGCCCTCATTTCTTCTCTTTTCCGTGTGGTTTGCTTTCTACACGATGGAAGAATTGTGACTATCGATCAAATGTCATTCGTTAGTCCCCCGATGCCTCCTACGCCGTTGTCGCCCCCTCCTAGTTGTCATCCACCAGTTGCATCTACCCCACCACAGATCAACTACGTGGCCACCTGTCCCATGCCTGGATCCAGCGATGCCGCCATCGTGCATAGTGTCCTGGGGGCATTGGGCCCTGACTTCCAAGATATTTCCCTTCCACCGGGAGTGGCAATCTTGGAGGCCCCGACTTTTTATTCATTATGATGAAGTTCGGGTGGAGCATAGTTCATTTCCGGTGTCAAGCTCCTTAAAAAATGAAACTAGGTTTGGTCGGAGCATAGTTCCTGATCTTGTGTCAAGCTCGTTAAAAAATGAAACAAGGATTATGAGGATAGTTCTTTTACTGTGTCAACCTCATTAAAAATGAAACAACTCCCTATCCAAAAAGAGTCTTTTGATTAAGATCTCGTAAAATACAGGTCGAGTCTTTCATTGATCTCGAGAGTGAACCTTCATTCCATCCACTTTGTTGAATGCAATGAAGCTTGGGGGGCATGTACCTCGATTTACATCATTATGCTAGGGGCATGCGAGCTTATAACAAGCATAGTTTTTTGTTTCAAGCTTGTGTAAACATGAAACCGAATCCAAGCAGAGTTCTCCATGGTTCAAGCTTGTGTAAAAATGAACCCATACCCATTTTAAATCTCGTGATTGCTATCTTTGTCTGCTAAATTCTACTAGATGAGCCTTGGTTGTTTTCATTCCATCACCGCCATCTCTTTGGCTGATCATATGCTTTCACTTGGTTGTTTTTCCTTTCCTGAGGAACCGCAGTGATGAGTGGTTTTATTAGCCATCCTCTTGATCATTACATGTTTTGAGCTGTTCCACCATTGCCGGAACCAGTTGCTACCCGTTATACCACTCATTCCTCCAGGACGAGTCACCTTTACGCTCTTTTCTGACTCATAAAAGATGAAAAGATTGCCGAGTATTTTTCCCTTTTTCACTCGTTAAAGAGAATAAAAATGGAGGTATGCTTTCAGCTCTTTTCTGACCGTTTAAAGACGAAAAGATTGCCGAGTTGCCCCTCTTGACTCATTAAAAGTAAATAAGAGGCGGTAGTCTTTAAACCCTTTTCCAACCATGTAAAAACGAAAAGATCGTCAGACTCTTGTTGTTTCCGGTTCGTAAATGGTTACGAAACGACGTGATGTTGATCGCTTTTCTACTTTTTCGGATCGATGTCACTATAATTGAAAAGTACTCCTCGATCATAACGGTCGGGCGGTTCTTTCGAGCATTGTTTTATACTTTTTCAGGCTCAAGAGACACAACTTTACGAAAAAGGACCCCCCTGGAGTTTTTCTTTTTGCTGTCTTTTTAGATTCTCTAAATAAGAAAAGACGTCGAGTTTCTCCTTTGTCAGGCTTGTTAAAACTTAATGACATCAGATTCCGTCATAATGATGCCCACAAGCATATGCTATCCCCGTCAAGCTTGTTAAAAATAACTGGGGTACTCGCCAGAAATGGTGGGGAAAATGGATCCATAATCATTGTCGTGTCGGCAGTATGTCGCTCTTAAACATGGCACTAGTCTGCATTCGTGTTTGGGTGGGGACATCTCATCTGGTTTCACATTAGCCTCCGTGGGTTTGGGTTATCCTATTTGACCTCTCATCTTCTCATTGCCTTGTCACCATGACCTCTGCTCATTTGATGTCGAATACTGCCAAGTCCGCTGTCGTGCCGCCAATATGTTCAAGAGAAGTTGACCTCTGCAGAATTACAACCTCCCTCTGATACCTCACATAATTTCGCATCACCACAACATCTTTCCTCTGTCTCGTGTCAATGATGTGGGAAACATTATGGCCCACCTTTGATCAAGATCACTTCCTGTCGACTTCAGCTCACTATCTAGGAAGTTGATCTAGAGACTCCCTTTGGTGCCTCGGAGCCTGCATGCCTCAATGGCAGGTTCTTCGTGTTCGATGAGAGGTTTTCATCATTAGCCTCCGATCGAATGATTCTACGGGTGTTCGACGCCAGCTCATTCATTCACACGTTGTAGATTGTACCTATAGTACCTTGAGGACCATTGTCATTATTGGTGGTACCTCTCGCGTCTGTTAACAGTTTTCATCATTGACTGGTAATCAGACGATGTTCATGCATGTTCAACTTCAACTCATGCATTCGCATGCTTGAACTTGTACTCTGTTCGGGTCGAGATGGAGCGCAAGACCCTGGATTTTGTCTATGAGAATCCAGGCTGCGATTTGTGGCTTATTATGGTTATTACATGACTCATTTACTGGATGGTTGCGACCATGCCTGAGTCTATTTATCGATCCTCTCTGGATGGCTGCGTCCATACCTTGGATCTAGATCGTTATGTACTCTATTATGGATGGCTGTGCCCATACCACATATATATCATGTACTTGAGATATCAGTTGTACTTCTTTACGCAGGTTCTCCTGCGGCCGTGTTTTCAGTCACGCATGATCTTGTAAAGCATTTCACCCCTCTCTCTCTCGGGCCTCATGCTTTAGGGGGCATCTGTTACACAGGAATTTGTCACTGTTTGTCACCGTCCCCGTTACCCCTCACCTGTACACTGGAGGACTCATTCCGGGACCTGTGAGAAGTGACATGACTTGAAACCACTTGCATCATATTCCTCTAAGAATGAGCTTCATTTGCCCTGAAGACATCTCCTGCAAAATATTCATGAAAACAGCTCTTTTTACATTAGCGCGGTTCACAGTTCACTGCTCGCGCCAATGAGGGGAATCCTCTATAAAGGGCGCGCCATTGGCACTCTGTCCCAGAGTCGCACTCACGCCAACCGAATTGAGTAAAGTTTTCAACGACCAAACTCCCGAAGGTTCTCTTCAACCCATTCACCAACTAAATCTATGTTGAGCTAGGATGGTTTGGCTTCGAATCTCCATAGAAAGGAAAGTGGTTTTCCACCTTTCATAGAAGTTTCCAAGTGATAAAGCCAATCCCATGAATAATGTGGTTGATCCTATCTCTTTCCCTCTCTATCTATAAAAGCTTGCCTCTATGCCTTGAGCAAGCTAGTTAGAATTACAATAGTTCCAGGAGTTTAAGAGTTTGAAGCTGCAAGAGCCTTCTTTGCACTCATAAGGCCAAATCTAAGTAAGGAGATTCTTGCCACCCAAAGAGAGAGAGTCTTGTTCCTCATACCAACAAGCTTTGCAATACTTGTGTAGCTGATCACCCAGTAAAAGGAGGATTTGACGTCAGAACAATGGTTGTATTCTTCTTTGTTATTTATTAATAATAGATGACTATCATTATGGTTCCACTCTCATTGTCTCATGTTTGATGTTGAGTTATATCTTTTCTTACTGATATATAATTGCATCTACTAGATTTTACGCTTGTTTTCGTGTTGTTCTTTGCGTGTGCAGGTATCCTATCACGGAGATCGTGCGGATCATGACCAGCCAAGGCAAAGGAACGAAGGCGACATCTCTTCGACGAACATTAGTGTTGGAATCCAAGAAGGTTCTCACCATCCACTTTGTATTTGCAATTAGGAACTTGCATGATAGCATTGTGTGATTGTTGCTAGACCCGGTCTGGGCTAGTAGGGATCGTCTTTGTCCGCAGAGAGGATTTACCTCCACAACAACTGGAATTACCTCAAGCGGCTAGGTACCAATACTACCTCAACAACCAAGAGTTATATATTCGATGCAACAATGCTTACCTACGTCAAACATACCGACTACGCCAACTATTGTGATGGTGTCGCAAGTTTAAGCGCTACCTGTTGTATGCCAACCTCAGGTTTCTCAGGTTGTAATGCAACAGCCCCTTGACCCTGCGACTCAACCACAGTTGCCGACTGGTGGAATGACACAGGTTCAGACGGGTACAATTACCCCTCATCTTGGTCAAACTGTTAGTATCGGTCAACAGCACATGGCTTCACAACCATAGCTAGTACAATACCAACAACCGCAATTCTAACAAGTATACCAAGGTTCTGAGCAACAAATCTTTGCTAATAGTGGGCAACCATACATTCAAAACGGTCAAAATCAACCATTTTACAATGGTCATGTCCACCAACCTTACCAAACATACCAGCATCAGATGCATTATGTCGGTATGCAAAGACCAACTGCTCAGGCAATCCCATCTTATCCTGGGTATGCTTCACCTAACCTGAATCAACAGTTACCCTTTGTGGCAACTTTAGAGTTACCTAATTTAAATCGGTTAACAAACGATCCAATCGCTTACGCACCTTGGTGGCCAACGATTCCGCATAAACTTCCATCGGATATTCCTAAATTTAATGGAAATCCGGGTGAAGATCCATCGAATCACATGATGACCTTTCATCTATGGTGTTCATCGAACACCTTAAATGATGATTCGATAAGACTTCGCCTCTTTTAGAGGACGTTAATGGGTCCAGTGGCAAAATGGTACATCGAATTGCCTAGAGCTTCGTTCGACAACTTCAGTACCTTAGCCACAACCTTTTTAACCCATTTTCAGTTACCAACAAGGTACGAAACGGGAACAGAACTTCTTACCAACTTCAAACACACAATGGCCACTCACATATCTGATCATATACATGAGTGGCGACGTCGTCGTTGGATGGTAAAAACGTACATCCCCGATCAGCTCTTAGCTGAATGGTTTATCAAGTCATTACTGCCTTCCATCACGGAAGATGTGGCAAAGGGGGGAGTCATAACAGAAGAGCAAGTTATCGCTCTTGCACAATATCTGGACTTAATTTACACTCATTCTGGCACGCTCTACGATAAAATACCTGACGCCCCTAGACAGGAATTCTCAATTCCTCCTCCTCCTAAATCGAACAATGACTCTCATGCCGGCGATGGCGTGATTGGCACAACAGACACGAAATCGACAAAGGCTACATCCAAAAAAGCTCGTAAGATTTCAAGTGAAAATGCAAAGGATGAGCTTCTTGATTCGGAAGTAAATGTCGTATCGACAGATAAAGGCAAAGAAACCAAACAACCAGGGAGCAAGAAGAAAGGCAAAGGGAAGAAGAAGAAACAGGACGAATCATCACCTAAAAAATCTTCTTCAAACCCTCCTGGAGATAGGAAACCAAAAAATCCATGTCTCATATGCGATGAGGATCATTGGACCGCAAGTTTTCCACACAGAGATGAGGTTAAAAAATTCTTTAAGAATTCGAAAACCTCTACAGTGTTAACCGATCCGTTTCCAAATCCAGGAACAAATCTGGTTGAAAGTGAAAATGCTTCCCCGTCTCAAGTGCTAATGTTGTCGGTTTCAAAATACCAAAATGATCCTTTGATATCGACAAGGAACAAAGATTATGGGAATCCACAGCTATCGAACAACAAGGATAAAGATCAACCTAGTAGTTCGACAACAACTTCGACGGAAATTGCGCCACCCATCATTCCTGAATTGACAATAAAACCGCCAAAGGGAGTAGTACACAAGTCGACGTTTAATCCCCGCGCTAGAGCGGCACAACATTATAATATAGTGGAAGATTTGGCACAATCGCCATCCGCTATGTCGACCCTTGAAGTACTACAGAATTGCCCATCCCAAAGGCAGGCTTTATTATCAGCCATTGGTGGGATAGACCCAAAGGATTCCAATCTTGTATCCTTCGATCATAAAGGATACGATCCTCAATTACCAGCTCAACTAGCTTTCCTTGTTCAAGTGAAAGCCCTCAACAAAACCGTTCATCGAACAATTATTGATGAGGGAGCATCGACATGCATTATGTCGATGAGTTGCTGGAAAACTTTAGGATCTCCAACCTTGTCGCGATCTTCGACAACATTAAAAGCATTCGACGGAAGGACATATACCCCATATGGTATTCTAAGTAACTTGAAAGTTGAACTAGGAGGGAAAACGGTAGAAATAGATGTTGAAGTAATCGATGGCAATCTTGATTACAACATCCTACTAGGAAGGCCATGGATATATGCTATGGCGGCTATTGTGTCGACCTATTTCAGGAAGATTGCATTTCCCTTTCAAGGAGGGATTACAATCGTCGATCAACAAAACTTCCTCCCCAATGGTTCTCAAGTTACAGGAAGCATTCCCATGATCCATGGAAGCCCTCATTCGCTTCAAAATATCGGAGTAGGCCTATTAAAAGATCCTATACTAATGGGAACTTTCACCCTTCCACCTCCAATCAACTTGGCGGAAGTAGCGTTGATAGGAACCTGCAACATGATATCTTCTACAAGGATCTCAGAAAATGATATCGACATGGATCATGCAATAGGTTTGCCCCCAAGCCCAACGGAAATATTGTAGCAATCAATGTTCCTAGCATGGGAGGCAAACCCAAATCAACGCTCATCAAGCGTTTGGATAGATAGGTCTAGAGAATATGGTACCCCTTCAGATCCTTGGTCACAAGTGCATGTCACCGACGAAGGAATTCTCCAATCAATGGTAATTGAAGGAGCACCATGGAATGATTCCCACCATCGTTCCCTTCTTCCGGATTGTGGAGAAGATACTCAAGATGACCTTTATCATCCTTCAGTCTTTGATTTCATATCAAATACTGTAAACACAGTGGATTCCAAGCAAAACTTGTCCAACATTGAAGAGACTATAGCCATAAATATCTCGACCAAAACAGATGTTGTATAGAATATTTGTGTTGGCAAATGTTGTTCTCCTCCAGAACTGGAAATATATAATGCTCTTTTTCGCGAATTCAGAGATATCTTTGCTTGGTCATACAGTGAAATGCCAGGCATTGACTCGAGTATCGTTGAACACGAAATTAAGATGTATCCAGATGTCAAACCAGTACGACAACGGCTAAGGCAGGTGCACCCCAAGAAAGCCACTGCCATTAAGGCAGAAGTTGAAAAACTTCTCCATGCTGGTTTCATCTACCCGGTTCCTCTAACTGATTGGGTATCGAATATCGTCCCTATTATGAAAAAACAGGGAACAATTAGAGTGTGCGTTGATTATAGGGATGTAAATCAAGCTTGTCCAAAAGACAACTACCCTACACCCTTCATTGACCAGATAACTGATGAATGCGCCGGATGCGAAATCTTTTCATTCATGGATGGATTCTCCGGGTATAATCAAATAAATATCTGCCCACAGGACCAGTCAAAGACTGCATTTATTTGTCCGTGGGGCACATTCGCATATCGAAAATTACCCTTTGGTTTAAAGAATGCAGGGGCGACGTTTCAGAGGGCAATGAATTATGCCTTCCATGACATCAAAAACATCGTTCAACCGTACCTCGACGACCTTCCGGCTCATTCGCGAAAGCGGACTGATCATCCACAGCATTTAAGAGTGATATTTCTACGTTGCCGACACTACAAGATACGACCTAATCCACACAAATGTGTATTTTGCGTCAGTTCTGGTCGTTTACTTGGCTTTGTAGTCTCCAAGGACGGGATTCGTCTCGACCCATGTAAGGTCCAAGCAATCATAAATTTGCCTCCACCTTCAAATTTGCTTCAGATTCAGAAACTCCAAGGGAAAGAAAACTTTCCGAGGAGGTTCATTCCAAATTACGTCGAACTTTCTAAAGGTTATACACGACTTTTGAAAAAGGAAGTACCCTTTGTCTGGGATCAGGTTGCGCAAGCTTCCTTTGATTCTTTAAAAGAATCCTTAATGAAAGCATCATTAATGTACGCTCCTGATTATCAAAAAGACTTTAACCTAAATGTGGCTGCAGGAGATACGACCATCGCAATGGTTTTAGTTCAAGAAGTCGATGGAATTGAGCATCCTATATATTATTTAAGTAAAAACTTAAATAATACAGAAAGCAAATATTCTTACGTTGAAAAGCTAGCGCTTGTAGTTGTTCAAGCGATACAGAGATTTCGACACTATGTCCTCTTTCGGAAAACTACCATTCTGTCAGATTGCAACCCCATGACTTATATATTGTCGCGACATTTGCTGGGGGGAAATACTCAAAATGGATAGCAATCCTACAAGAGTTTGATTTGGAATTTGTAAAATCCAAATCAAAGAAAGCTCTAGTTTTCGCAGAATTATTGTGTGATCTCCCATCGTCATCCAACGATGACAAATCCGAAGAAACAATCGTGGACGAAAATTTGTTCTGATATCCACAAGCAATGAGTGGTATGGGGATATAACCATTTATCTCCAAACCCAAATATAGGCCCAACACCTCCCACTCTGAACAAAAACGTATTCGATACCAAGCAAAAGACTACATGATCGTCAGTGATACACTTTACCGTCGCGGTATTGATATAGTTCTGAGAAGGTGCCTCACCCATGAGGAGGCCAAAAAAGTCCTGAATGATTGTCATTCAGGTGCGTGTGGGGGGCTTCAATCTGGATATGATACAGTGCAAAAAATCTTACAAGCGGGATACTTCTGGCCAACAATGTTCAAAGATTGCATAACCGCAGTCAGAAGTTGCCATGCTTGTCAAATTTTCGATAGCAAAACCAGAAGACCACCTGCACCTTTACAGCTAATAGTTGATGTTGGTCCATTTGCCAAATTGGGCATCGATTTCATGACATGTAACCCCACCTCGACCGGGGGCATGGGTATATCATAGTCGCAGTTGATTATTTTACCAAATGGGCCGAGGCGATGCCTACATTAGATAATACTGGTGAAACAGCTGCCCTCTTCTTTTTCAATCATGTAGTCGCCAGATTCGGCGTACCATAGGCTATAGTCACAGATCATGGATCGCATTTTCGGAATCACGTGATGGTCGAATTAGCTGCCAAACTAGGGTTGTCTCACGACAGCTCTACTCCATATTATCCGCAAGCCAACGGACAAGTTGAAGCAATCAACAAGGTCCTGAAACGCATGCTGCAAAGGATGATTGGAGTTCATAAAAGAAGATGGCACCTAATCTTGTACTCAGCTTTGTGGGTTTACCGAACATCGGTAAGGAATGCAACCGGGTTCACACCTTTCCAACTGGTATACGGCCTGGAAGCAGTCTTACCAATCCAGTGTGAAATCTCGTCTCTCAAACTCGCAATTGATCTCCTCCCCGGAACTTCAGAAGAAGAGGCTCGTTTCTTGGAATTAATCCAATTAGATGAAACCCGTCGTGACGCCGCTTTGGCTAACGAAGCCCATAAGAAACGAGTCAAGGTGCAGTTCGACAAAAATGTCAAACCCCGTGTCTTCTCAGAAGGTGACTTGGTCTTACTTTACGACCAAGAATCCAATAAATTGGGAGCAGGTAAATTTAAGTCTTTATGGATGGGCCCCTATATTGTTAAACGAGTGTTAGCAAAAGGAGCCTACGAGTTAATGGATTATGACGGAATTCCACTGGCGCAACCTCGTAATGGGTTGTACCTCAAGCGTTACTATGCGTAATGGTAACCTGTATGCTTTTGTTATGTTTTTGTTTTCGCTAAAGTATTTATTTTGGTCAAGTAATCCACTTTTTACATTTTTTGCAGATGTCAAACCTATTGGAGTCATGTGTTGGATATGCCGACGGAGCGAGTCGTAGTTCGCGGAACCTATCTTCCGCAGCCTGGGCTATTTTTGATCCAAGCGGCGAGTTAGTAAGTTTCATAGGGGTATGTATTGGTCGATCAACAAATAACATCGCTGAATATAGCACGTTGATAGAACTTCTCTCTGATGCCATCACGCATGGTATATGCCGACTAATTGTCAGGCTAGACTCACAACTCGTAATACTACAACTCACTTGTATCTATTATGTCCGAAATCCAGCTATTTATCGCATGTTCCTAAGGGTTAAGATTTTGGAAAGACAATTTGATTCTATTCAATATCAACATATTTCCATAAACTTAAACACATTAACTGACTCATTAGAAAATTATGTGTTACATAGACATTTGCAACATTTATAAAAAGAAACATACCATCAATGTTTTTATTTGGATCATGTAACTTAACCAAAATAAAACTCCGAAAATCAAAAATATATATAACTGTTTATGGTTTACACATAATGTTTTGTAACCAAGACAAAATCAGTCAAATGACCAAAAAACTCAAAATTCTAGGGGGCACCCTAGTCTAATGATGCTCGTGATAGCAAGTCACAGCCTATGCGATCATGCGCAAGAGACGATTCCATCGTCTTGGCACACCAGTAGTATGCCGCTGTAGCCTCAAGGGTAGCTCGTCAGTCCTCACATCTGGAATACCAAGAGTGAGGCCCTCAACCTGCTCCTGTAATGTTGCAAGAGTCTCGGCCACATCAAGGTCACGAAGGATAGCCCTTCCAACGGCCTCTCCTGCTGGGGTAGCAGCTGGTACTCTCAGGCGAACTACTAGACGGACAGGACCAACATCTGCATGTACACATGAGTTTGATTAAAGTCTTGATAGAGTAAAGCACAAGGACATTATAAACAAAAAACGATAAACAGGAATATGGTCAAAAATTTTACCAATGGCGCCCCACTGTTCACCATCTGGCAGTACCAAATCTAGATCACCCCGGAAGTCCATGCCAGCATATGGATACTCGTAATAGACCATCTCCTGACGGTCAAACCACCCGAAGAAGGTATCAGAAAATGAAATCTGAGACTGGCCAACATGCCTAGACATGTGGTCAACCCATCTCTGCATACGTGGTTCAGTTGGAGAAGGTAAATCGAGTGCAATGTACTGCAGCTGCATCAATGGTATCTTCTCCAAGGCAAAGGCAGTCAAAATAGAACCATACCCAAAGTTCTTCAACCTCCCGCTCTTTATCTTGGTCAACTGTTCTTTCATCACAGGAAGTACTGCGTTGCACCCATTGAACACCTTCGGTTGGAGGCATTCCAAGGCATGCTGCATGTAAGATCGGTTGGCTACATGAAGAGCCGCACCACCGGCCATCCTACCAAAAGTAAACAGAATAGTCCTGAGGGACCTGTCAGTAACATCACGAATGATGATCTTGCCGTCTTTACTCAGTTGAGATCCTTCTCTGCAGTACCAGCGAACATAATCTCTCATGGAGTCACCTCCTCGGGCCGAACCTGATAAAGAGATGGGGGCACCCCGCCTTGACAAACCGGTCAAGAAATAGATGTCTACTACAGTCAAGGGGATAGATTTGCCCCTGATCTGGAAAACCTGGTTGGTAGGATCCCAAGCATCGAGCAAATACAGTAGCAAGTTTATCTGTTGTCTCATGCTAGAAATGCGGAAAAACTTCAGCAAGCCACAGTTCCGCAGTGCATTTACTGTAACTGGATCATGTAGGGCAAGCATGTCCTCTTCTTCATGCTCACGTTCTTGCCATGTAATGGTCATCTTGCTCCAAAGATCTCTGAGAAACAAACAAGAGAAGAGTTAGATCCTGATTTTAGCAAGAAACAGGCAAAATCTCCATCAAAAATTGTGCACAGAATTCCTTCTCTGCGCCCATCGCACCTGCAGCAGTACTCTGGGTGCGTTGCATGTCAGATGGCCTTCACAATGGCCAACATTCAACGCACCTTTCGATACACAGAGGGTGCACTGAAGGCAGAACGTGTTTTTCAAACCCTAGGGGCTCAGAAGAACTAGGAATCAAGCTCAGAATGCAAAATGGAAACCATGAAATGAAAGAGCTCAAGTTTAGCTCCTACCTGGTCCAGACGGTGCCGAGAATCGTCCATAGAATCTCCCGAAATCAGCGAGTGAAAATCAAGGGGGAAAAGCACCTCCAAAGCTCCAACAAACCAAAGTTCAAATGAAATGGTAAAATGAGAGGTAAAAACACTTTTTCATTACTTTTTACGTAGTTCAAAGTAAAATATTAGTGTTCTAACTCGTTTTCAAGCATATATTGTTCATTTCTAACTAGTTTGATGAAGCAGTTGAAAATACAATACATCTTTGAAAGAACTAAACTATTTATGGTAAAATAAAAAAGGGACCATTTAATCGAGCAGTTTTAGCACATAGTTCAAGCTCGTTAAAAATTAAACATAAGACATGAGCAAATGTTTCTACCCATGTTTAAGCTCGTTAAAAAATGAACTATTCCCCGGTAAATAACCATCGTGAATGTAGTACTTCAGCCATTAAAGCCTTGGTCGTGTTTGCACCGTCACCTCCACTTTTTCATTGGCCGATCATTCACCTCCATTTGATTGTTTACCCATTTTGAGGAACAGCTGTGAAGAGTGATCTCACTAGCCATCCTTGTGACACTGTCGTGATTGGAAAATTCCAAACCTTACTTGGAATCAGCTGCTACCCATGTTATCACTTGTTCCTCAAAAGACGAGTCTCCTTTAAGCTCTTTTCAATTGACTCGTAAAATATGAAAATATTGCCGAGTCCTTGGCCTTCCAGCTCGTTAAAGGGACAGGAAGTGCTATCCCTCCTCTAGATTTTAATCTTTTTGGACCTGAGGGATTATTACACAAAAAGATCGAGCGCTTGTTTTATTCGGCTCGTTAAAAGTATCGAAAATTCATCCCTTCTGTATTGTTTTATACTTTTTCGGACTTAAGGGATTAGATGACGAAAAAGGAATTTTGGAGTTTCCTTTACATTCCTTTTCAGACTCTCTAAAATTGAAAAGGACCGAGTTATCTTTGTCGTTAAACTCGTTAAAAAGATTAATAGCGACAAACTTGTCTATAGACGAGAACGAGTTTCACTATCGCTAGGCTCGTTAAAACATAGCGATGGGTTTGCCCGAAGGGCAAATTATAGAACAAGCATATGTTATCCTCCTCAAGCTTGACAAAAATAAAGAGGTACTGGTCAGCAATGACTGGGGAAAATTGGGAAGAAAACTCAAAGAAACTTTATTGGTAGCAAGTCGCACTTGAACATGACACTTCCACTCCATGTTCGAGTCGAGTTGGGTTGTTTCATTCACCGGTCACATCACCATGGTCACACCATACCATCCACATTTGGGGTTAATGCTACCAATCCATCACATCAGTGTCGCCGATATGTTCAAGAGAAGTCATCTAGAGAAGTCACCTGTGTCTCACCCACTACCATACATTATACTCCATTCTTTTATGACCGCCACCCTGAACCTTATATCACCAAATTGTTTTCACCTCCATTAAAATCATTTGCTCCGTTCCGTGTTATTGATGTGGGATTCATTAAGGCCCTCCTGTGATAGATCACTTCTTGTCGACATTAGCTCATTATCCAAGAAGTTGATCTAGGAACACCCCATTCAGTACTTTGAAGCTTGCATGCCTCAGTGGCAAGTTTCTCACTTCCGTCGACAGGTTTACATCAATGGCCTTTGACCGAAAGATTTTGCATGGTGTTCGACGCCAAGTCCTTTATTCACACCACATTAATTGTACTGCAGTACCTTGAGGATCATTATCATTATCGGTGATTCCTCTCGCGCTTGTTAACAGTTTACATCATTGACTGGTAATCAAGCGATGTCTTTCCATGTTCGACTTCAGAACATTTCTCACATGGATCAACTTGTACTTCGAGTGAAGATCGGACGAGATTGAAGACCCCGGATCTAGTTTCATCCATCCGGGCTGCGATATATATTCAGGAAAATAAAGACATTAAATGTACATCATTGCTACACAGATAATCATCCACTCAAAAGGATGATGGCTCTACCAGAATCATCAGTCTACACACAGACGACTGTCTGTCCAATATACATGAAAATGAATTTATAAAGCTGAGCATGGGAATGCCCGCCTCAGATAGATCATGAAAACAGTATGAAGATAATGTATTGTATTGTATCTTATTACAGGTCTCCTCCCAGCATTGAAAGAACTTCGGATCCTCATAATAAAGCATTTCACCCGACACCAAAAGGTAAACGGCCTCATACTTTAGGGGGCAACTGTTATAGACATTTTTGTGCCTTACAACTCCAAGCATGAAATGTCCATAAACCAAGGTCTCCTAAGTCCCTAAAAGTGTTGTTCTAACCCCTAAAGGAACAAGGTCAACAGATTACAGCTTCTCCCAGAAGTTCTCCACCAGAAACTGCTCAGAATAAGTCAAAACAGGATCATTTCAGCTGCTCCACTGGCTAGGTGCGTTGCATTGCACCTAAATACACTGTGAGGGTGTGTTGCATTTCAAAAGTCCCTTCTTTTGGGTGCGATGGGCGAGAAATGACAAATGGCAGTGTCATTTCGCGAGGTGGAGAGATAATGGAATCTTCCAGAATCTTCTCCTGTGACACTTGCCTCACTGAATTCGACCAAGGATGAGTAAGAGGCCTTCAGTCTCCAAGTGGAAGCAAGAACTGACAGAGAGAAGACACTAATCAAATCACAAGCTGACTCATCCTCCTTACAGATATCTATATATGGATCCCTCATCCCAGAGATCCAGAGGCTGGAATTTTGCATATTGTAAGGAATTGTTATTGGTTTTTTGAGACAAACATCAGATTGTTGGGTGGTCTATGCTTTGTTTGAGGTGAAGAGGGGCTTCTTTGCTGGGAGGTTGATGCTGGGTCAGGAACCACTGGTTGTAACTCCTCCTGAATCTTTTCTTGTTTATCAATAAAAGCTATTTAAGTTTTCCTCCATGCTTTTGTATCATTGATGCTTGTTACATTTGTATGGTTAACTTAAATCTGATCCTAAGTTGTTTACGAATATAGATCCATGTCTTTGTATAGTGTTCTTCTTTTGTGATCTTACAGGTACTTTGTGAAGCTGGGCAAGTAAGGGAGCAGGTAGCTGGAGACTATCAAAGAAGAGAGGGATTGGATCAAAGGATTAGCGCAAGACACAGGTTGGTTCTTTCTATTCCTCTCTATCTATAGTTCATAAAGGAAATACAAAAGTATTTTTTCTGTATTTGTTTCTAAGGCAGCTGTCACACCTTAGTGGGATAGAGCAGTTCTAAATAGACACTTTTCCCTGTAACACACAATCAATGATGTAAACTGTTAACAAGCGTGAGAGAAACCACCTACAATGACAATGGTCCTCAAGGTACTATCAGCATAATCCATGGAATTTGAATAGAGGAACTGTAGTCAAACACCCATGAAATCACCCAATCAAAATCGAAAGATGTGAACTTGTCATCTAGTGCGAAGAACTTGCCATTAGGGCATGCAAGCTCTAAGGTACTGGAAGGGAGTCTCTCAGTCAACTTCCCGTATAATGAGCTAAAGTCGACAGGAAGCTATTGTGTCGAAGGAGGGCCATAATGTATCCCACATCATCGACATGAGACAAAGGGATGAAAAATTACTTTGGATGATACATAGAATCAGAGGTAAGTGTAACTGCAGAAGGACAACTCTTGAACATATCGACGAGACAACTGGAAGTTTGGCAGCTTTTGGATCCATAGGATCGGTGGTCATGATGATGTGGTAGAGATTATATGGAAGGAAAAAATGAACTGCCCAACCCAAGGAGGTCAACGATAAAAATGAGGATATCCCATCTTGACACTTAGCAAAAAGTGTCATGTTCAAGAGTGAGCTGCCGACACAACTGATTAGATCTCCAAATTTTCCCCACCATTTCTGGCAAGTACCCCAAGTTTAGTAAGCCCTAGTAAGGAGAAGCTCATGTTCATCATGGTTATGAATCCAATTTCGTTTAATACTTTAACGATTCCGACAAAGGCATAACTCGGTATCTTTTTCATGTTTAGAGAGTTTGAAAAAGGCATAGAAAATAAAACTCCACATGGTTCCTTTTTGTACATTTGTGTCTCTCAAGCCCGAAAAGGTAGAAAATGATACTTGAGAGAACCACTTGACCATTTCAGTTAAGGAGTACATTTTTCATAAATAGTGCATCCCAGCTTGAAAAAGGGGTAAACTTATATTGGGCGCACAATGCTTCACATCCATTAACGAGTTTGAAACAGCAAGGGCTCGGTTATCTTTTCATTTTTAAAGGGTCAGAAAAGAGCTTGAAAGTATACCCCCTATTTTATTCTCTTTTATCAGTCAAAAGGGAAAAATACTCAGTAATCTTTTCATATGAGTTTTACAAGTCAAGAAAAGAGCTGAAACGTGACTCGGCATCATTGTCAGACATCTATCGCCTATCGCTACGCAAAAAGGTAAAGTGCATTATCCAATTCTTGAGGAAAAATAGGTCAAAACATTTACAAAACCAAATATTTCATGAAAAACTGAATAAAAGGGAGGAAACGTAAATATTTTTTACCATTTTCTATTTTACCTTGCTGTGAAAGACTTTTCACCCACTTTTTCCCTAATTGTTCCAGAGCAGATTGCGGGAGATCCGGGAGGTCATTCTCCGAGCCGCTAGTTACAGGTAAGAGCCAAAGCCCTAAGCTTCATTTTCATAGCATTTATTCCTGTTTTTAACAATTTTTTGGATTTTTGGAGGTTTTGTCAAAAAAAATGTGCCCTCATTCAATGCGACTTCCGGGCACAGAATCGCGTCGGCCGAGGGTGATTAAAATTGCCTATCGTGTCATCGGTGCAACTGTTTTTAAAATAGGTGAACTGGCACAGTGAATAGGGAAAAAAACAATTTCCCCTCAAAACCACCATTGGAATCCGAATTTTATGGGCCAAAAATGATTGTTGACTCAAATCTATGGTTTTTACAGGAAAGAATCGTTGAAAATGGTATAGTGGAAAGAACGTGAGCACGAAGATGTGGACACTTAAGCACTGAATGATCCAAATTGTCTGAACGATTTGAGGAACTGTGGGCTCCTCAAGTTCTTTCTCACACTAGGGATGCGGGCCCAACCTGAGCTACTTCGACACCTGATTAGTCTCTGGGACATAAATGGGTAAATATTCATCATTGGTGACCAAGAGCTAGAGTTAGAAACTTCGGACATATATGTCATCAAAGGAATGTCTCGGAGAGGGGAACCAGTCAACATATATGGGTCACGACGATTGGGGCAAGCATATCCATGTTTCTTGCCAAACATTGCTCTGAAGCCCTCAAATCTAAGAGTGGAAATATTGAAATTGCCACCATTCGAGATCTGACACTCAGAGTGCTAATGTTGACTATCAACATAGTGGCAGGGTCCTAGGCAATGCATGAGACTAACAAGTCAAAATTCCTATATGCCATCGACTGCACAGCACCACCTATCTTCAATTGGGCAAAAGCCATGAAGATCAACATAAAATGCCAGATGACAAAAGCTAAGGCAGGGAATCTAAAGCAATTTTGCTTTGGATCTGTACTAGTGACCTTTTTCTTGGAATGGGTGCCACTGTTCAGGTACCAGTTGACTAAGGTAGATCCTTCGATGCCACACGACCCGCAGTTCGCCCGTTAGAGTCGTATGATGCCTAGGATCACTAGGGGCCAGCAGATGTCGTACAAGCCTGCCTTATTTTCATGGCTACGATGAATTGATCGTCATGGAGGACTGGACATACAGTGGTACCGACTTTCATGTAGATTCGTACATGCCATTGCTAGATGGAGAGGATTTGGAAGACAAAGGTAAAAAATCAATTTCTTAATTTTGTGATTAATTAATTGTTTTTTGATATATATGTGTTTAAAACATTTCGTTTTGTTAACATAGAATTTGGACCAGAGCGTCCTGCTGGGATGTCCCCAATATCCAGGCACGTCACCCACCAGTTTGATGTTATCTCTCCTTATCAAGAGGGGAGTGACAATGAGGAGATCGCAAGGAACCTTGAGGGGTTGACTCGTGGTATCCTGGAGTATGCTTGGGTGGGAGACATTCCTCACCAGTACTAGAGACACACAATGGGAGTATCAGATCAGATCCACCGATTGCTGACTCATGTTGCATGAGTTGTGTCATGCTACCATGATCACCATGCTGATTAGTTCTTAGGTCTAGCATTTTAAATTTTTTAGGCCTGCGTGCCACAGATGTATGAGGCCTGTGAGCCGCCAATGTTATTTTGGACACACATATTATTTTTTGGGGTTTTGATGTATCAAACATTATCCCCATATATATATATATATATATATATATATATATATATATATATATATATATATATATATATATATATATATATATATATATATATATATATATATATATATATATATATATATATATATATATATATATATATATATATATATATATATATATATATATATATATAGATAGATAGATAGATAGATAGATAGATATATATATATATATATAGATATATGCTGTATTTTCTTTCTTACTATGGTACAAATGATTTGTTTTATCTTTTAACAGGTTTCGTAAATGTATATCCAACACATAATTAGCTAATGCATCTATCAATGTGTTCATGAATCTAGGAATATGATGATATGTAATGTAAACAAAATTCCTTTCCAGTAGATGAATACCGAGATACATTCTCAATATCTTAGGGTTTCTAACGGAATATTTCCCATTGAGTAGAAGGATGACAAGATGTGAATATAGGTTGACAACCAACTCTCGAATGTCAAGAGCAATGGCTTATGACAACAGTTTGATGACCGCATTGTATTCATCAATATTGTTAGTTGTGCGACCTAAACAGATACCGTGAAGGTCAATCAACTCACCGTGAGGGTCATAAATATCCCACGACATAGATTATAGGTTCCAGGTACTACAGCAAGCACCATCAGCAAAACCGATGTGGAGAGTCACAGACATTTGCAAAGCAGGGAAAACATAGTAAACAAGAAATTTGTTTGAAAACTAACACACCAAACCATACTGAACAAAAATGAATGACACACTAATTTACACAAGTAACCATGTAAGATGACCTAAGCATAGTACTTCTTAAGGTAAAGCCTGTTTCTGGGCTTGTCCAAAGGATTTCCTTCATAATCGATAAGCTCATAGGCCCATTTTTAAAAAACATGTTTCACAATGTAGGGCCCATTCCACATGTGCTCGAACTTTCCTGCCCCCATCTTATCATTAGCTTGGTCGTATAGTAAAACCAAATCACCCTTAGAGAACGCGCAGGGGTAGACCAACCAATCGAAATGGGACTTGACTCGTTTCTTTTGTGCTTCGATAACCAAAGCAGCAAGGCAACGAGTCTCATCCAACCGTTCTAAATATAAGAGGCACTCTTCATGAGGTGATGTTTTAGGGAGAAGTTCGACAGCTAGTTTGAGTGAAGGAATCTCGCATTCAATTAGCAATGTTGCTTCCAAACCATAGACAAGTTGCAATGGTGTGAAACAAGCTACATCTTTGGTCGAGGTTCGGTAAGCCCACAGAGCTGAAAAGAGCATGAGATGCCAATTTGACTTGTGCATCCCAATAGTACGCTGAAGCATTGTAACCAAAACCTTGTTTACAACTTCAACTTGGCCATTGGCCTGAGCGTAATATGGGGTTGAACCATCATGGCAAAAACCCAATGTGGAGGTTAGCTCAGCCATCATGTAATCTCGAAAATGGGATCCATGGTCTATGACAATGGCTTGAGGGACACCGATCCTGGAAATAACAAGATTGAAAAGGAATTGAGTTGTCGTTTTACCGTCTACAGAGTATGTAGGCATCGCTTCGACCCATTTGGTGAAATAATCCACAACATCGATAATATAGCCATGGCCTCTGACTGAATGAGGATTACATGTCATATAGTCAATGCCCAATTTGGAAAAAGGATCAATGGTAATGATGGGGTGTAGGTGAGCGGATGGGGTGCACATCTTGCATTGGTAAATTTGGCATTCATGGCACTTGTGAATAGAAAGGATGTAGTCCTTGAAAATGGACGACCAGAAAAAACCAGCGCGAAGAATTTTTTGAGTGGTAGCATAGCCAGACATATTACCACCACATGCCGCGGAATGGCAATCATTAAGGACTCTCTCAGCCTCCTCGAGAGTAAGGCATCTTCGAATAACTGAATCAACACCGATACGGTATAAAGTATCGCCAATAATCGGCATCATTTTGGTAATATTACCCAAATTTCCTTCCGACCATACCTCACGAGTCATGATCGGTGGCGAAAGAGGGAGGGAAGGAAACTAAGAAGAGAAATCTTTAAGACCAGTAGACATGACCGCCGGACAAGGCAAGAATGAGGAACGATGATGAGTATCGTTCCAAGGTGGTTCCTCAAGAGACATTACTTCCATGATACTTTTGTCGGCAAGGAAAGTCTCGATGAAGTGATCAGGTGATTCCAAAGTGCCAAGCCATGGGGATTGAGAATAAGTATTGAGAGAGGTCCTCAAAACAGGAGAATTAGAGGATGCGGAACTTGACGCCGAAACAATCTCCACGTAATTGATTTCGGCAGGACTAAGTGGCATAACCTCACCCCAGGTATCAACAAGATCTGGTGATGGTATGACCCAAGGGTTAGATTTGACCGAGATCATGTTGACAAAGGCAACATGAGGAGGTGGGAGTGGAAAAATTCCCATCAAGGTAGAATGTTTAAAAAGACCTGCCCCCACACTCTCATATGGAGCACTAGTGTGCTTGACATACAAAACATCTCCATCCGAGGAGGAAGAGGCAAATAAGAATAGCTGGTTGACAATGAAAATCTTCCCTTGATGGGGAAATTGAATCATACATAATAGGGAGGAGGCTACCACATGCATGGCATGGGACCAGCTCTGGCCGAGTAGAAGATTATAATTGAGATTAGCATCAACAATATCTACCTCGACTTGTACTATATTTCCCTCCAAAGTAATGGAAATGTTAGGTAATACATTGAAGGGTCGCAAATTGCGCCCATCGAAAGCTTCCAAAGTGTTCGGGAATTGGTTCAAAGCAGGAGAACCAATGGCCTTCCAACATGCGATTAACATGGTGCAGGTGGAATCACCTTCATCAATGACAGTCCTGTGGATGTTCTTTTCATTGATGATTACCTGAATCAGGAAGGAAATCTGATGAGGCAGGCATGAAACATGGTTCTCGAGATCAAAACATATCAAATTGGAATCGGTAGGATCAATACCCCCAATAGTCGATAGCAAAGATTTCCGCTATGATGGGAAGATTTGGAGCACCTCGAGAGTTGACATTGCTGATGGCGCTTGAGCCAAATCCTCAACAATATTATAGTGTTGAGTGGCTCGAGCGTTGGGGTTGTACAAGGAATTCCTTAGCACACCTCGAGAGGGTGGCCATATAGCAAAATCAGGGTTAGGGTGCTCGATATGAAGAGGGCCAGAACTCGAGGCAAAAGAAGAATGGGTGGCCTCTTTCTCTTTCCCGACTGTCAGAGCAAGAATTTGGTAATCTTTTGATCTAGTAGCCACATTAATGGGCATATTCATCATGAACACTTGAGATCCTGAGGAAGAAAATGACTGAGTTTGGTCTACCATTTAGGTCTGCTGAGGTGGAAATGGCTCTTTCAAGACAGTTGGGGTCCCTTTGAGCAAACGACTAACTTCGGATTGTCAGGGACAATCCTTAGTATAGTGATCCTCCTCGCAAATGAGGTATGGGTACTTAAGCTTTGCCTTTGCCCTTTCCTTTGCCTTTATTATTACCTTTTGAGGATTTGTTCATTGTGGTAGACTGGATAGTGTGGACCTCTGAGGTTTTACCACGACCAAGTAGATTTTGGGAGGAACTATTGGAAGTAGTGTTTGAGACTGACTTCTGTTCAGAAGAATATTTAGCAGGGGTCTGGGACACTGAACCAATGACTCCATCAACAGGAGGTGTAGCCTGTGACTTTGATGCCATGGGATCGAATGATGGCCACAGAGAATCGCGTAATAACTCATACAAAGTGCCAGAATGAGAATAAACTAGATCTAAGTATTGGGCATGAGAAATGGCTTGTTCTTCAGTAATGCACCCACCCATAGATATATCGCGAGCAATTGGAGCTACGAATGACTTAGTGAACCATTCGGTGAGCAACTGATCAGCAATCTCAAATTTGATCAGGCAACGTCTACGTCTCCATTCATGGATGTGATCGGATATGTGCATTGAAGTATCTTGCTTAAGTGATGTGAGCAAATAGGTGTCACTTTCATGGTGAACCAGCAACTAGAAATGTGTGAGAAAATCCATGGCTAAAGAGTTGAAGTCATGGTAAGTACTTCAAGGAAGCTTGATATACCACTTGGCTGCAGTGCCTGTGAGGGTTCGTTGGAAGAGACGGAGACGAATAGAATCATTAACATAAGAATTCGATGATCACTAGAGGTGATATATCATCACATGGGCTTGAGGATCTTATTTTTCTTTCCCATTGAAATTAGGACAATCGCTCAGGATCTTGGATGGAAACAAAGGCTAGTATGGTGAATGAAGGATTGGATCATTCATCAAGCGAGACACATCTAACAACTCTAGTGTGGCCAAGAATGAAAATTGAGTATTAAAAGCCATTGGAGGTCGGTAAGCGGGTCCAACTGAAGGAGCCCATCCCTGCTGGTAAGGATGTTGGCCCCATAGTGGGGGGTTTTGGCCATATGGCACTTGATTCTGCCCCCATTGTGGATTACCTTGGCCATAGGGAGGATTTTGACCTTGAATACCTTGGAAATGTCCAATCATATAAGCAACATATGGGTTTAAGAGGTTGTTTAGCCTATTGACCTTGGACATATGGGTATTGTACTTGTTGTCCCTGAACATACAGGTTGTGAACCTACTACCCTTAGGCATAAGGATGGTACACTTGATTCCCTTGGACATAGGGATTATGTACTCACGGCCCTTGGACAAAAGGATTCTAGACCCGTTGGCCTAGGACATTAGGATTTTGGGCCTGCTGCTATAGGAATTGACCCTGGCCTTGTCCTTGCAAGGGTTGACCATGTTGATATGTATATAAGGGTTGTTGCTACCGGGGTTGGCTTTGCTGCTACAAGGGTTGGCCTTGTGACTCCAAAAGCTGTCCTTGGGGTTGTCTAAGGTGGACCTATGAGGACATAGGCTGGGAGGATTGTAGAGAATACTGCATTTGATGGTGCATGGTTTGCTGCAACTGTTGTGAGGGTTGCCCCTACGGTTGTTGCAGTTGAACTTGCTGTGGGATCATCTACCCTTGCTATTGCAAGGGTACTTGAACAGTGCCTAGAAAATTTCTGAACTGAATCTGGCCATAGCCACTCTGGAAGGTGGATGAGCCAGGCTAAACATACTGCTCAGACTGAAGGACGTAAGGCAGATTGACAATTCCTTGAGAACCATATGGAACTTAAGGAGTTTGGTATTGAACCTAAGCCTCATAGGGCTGCTGATACTGGAAATTTCTTGACCCAGATGAACCAACGGGATTTTAAACTTTTTGGTACTGGACATTGCTTGATCCAGTAGGACAAACAGGGTTTTGAATAACGGCAGAAGAAGGTTGGTTCATACCAACCATGTGAGCCTGTGAGCTACTCACATTGGTGGCGCCTGACACCATAGAAATATTGAGATTCTTCCCCCAGATGGTGGTACAGCTTGGCCACTTACTAGAGGGATGGAAGAATTGATAGAGACATTCTTTGAGACTGTCAGTTGAACTGGATGGGTAACTGGGACAGACGATACAAGAGGGTTCGGAATGGTGGGTTGCACCGGGACTGAGGTAATGGCCTGTTGGGAGGTCGAGTTCGCAATGAATGGACCTATAGTAGGCATGGCACCAGATGCCCAAACAAGGTTATGGTAAAGTGATGAGGCACTAGGTGTACCTGAAACCAATTCTGCCAAGAACACATAATTAGGTGGCAATTCCCGATGCACACTGATGGGAGTGCTCCCTGTATAGGAGGAACCTTTAGAAGAAAAAGGATGTTCTTCCTCCTCAACATTGTATGGAGTAGAAACTTCTGACTCATCTGGAGAGGTGACAGGAGCATCGCCTTCAGGTTCCATAGCTGGGAAAAAACGATGGTGAATGATCGAAGAGGTACGAGAACATAATTCCAAAGAACACCCGGCTGATTGTACGTACTGTACAAACACTACGGTGATAGCACAATAGGGTCAAACAAAGGATTCGAAGGACAGATAACCAGACCAAGATAACTGTCAATGATCAGCAAACCCTCAGGAGTTTGAACGGGATTGTCTGGAGATTCTGGGCCATAATCAGTAGGTGACCCAGTATCTAAAGTAGGTGGAGGATGAGATGATAAAGGTTGAATGCTCAAAACGATTCTGAGTTCAACGCCTTGGTACTTGAGTGACTCTGGTAATTCAGGAAAAGACTCCTCAAGCAATCTTTTAGATGGAGGAGAGGAAGAAGAACTAGGTGAACCAGATGGTTCAACCACGATGACCTTGTCTTAGTTAATAGGAAAAGAGAGAGATAAACTTCAAGGCTTTAAAATTTTCTTTAAGGGAAACTCATTTGGTCTAGAAAAGACTAAAAGGATGTTATAAGATCGTGGGCAATCAATTTATTAAGATGCAAAAATAGACTGGTGCTCTTTCATGTTTTAAGAGTCGAGAAAGAAACAAAGATGACTCTATCACTTTCGATTGGAAATGAGATCGAAAGGACAAGTGCTCAAATGATCTTTCAATTTTAATGAGTCAAAAAGATCAAATGACTACTCTGGATGATCTAGGTGAAAAGGATTACCAAGCAACCGCGAACTGTAGAATACCTCCTGGCGAACCAAGAAGTACAAGCAGGCAATCTCCTTGAATGTTGTGTTCGGTGTACCACATTTGCAAGGCAGCCAACTCAGCTTCCTATGGATAAAGGATTGCAGCCTAGAGGGGTCTCATGTTATATACTCGACGATACGGGGAGCAAAAATCCGTACTAGCGTTGTCTACTTCTGAAGCTAACAATAGCTGGTAGGTTTAAAGATGCTAAAACACGTCTCTAGCCTAGACCTTCTAGATATGATCGTTAGATTTCAAATGCGCCTTAGGTTAATTGAGGTCATTTTAAAGTTAATCTTGAGTTATTTCTCAGTTTTCAAGCCTTAGCGATGTGACTTGAAAAACCCTAAATGCAGCTAAATGAGACAAGACCCTTTCAATTCGATGAATTGTCTACACTAGAGAGGGTGGAAAACACACAATTAAATGCAAATAACCAAGCAACTAATAGCAAAATGATCTTTCACTACTTCACTTTTTGAGAAAATAAACTAATGAAAACTACATTCCAATTCCTAATTTCATGACAAGTACATTTCTAAGATTCCTTTCAAAAGAAAAGAGAGTTATTTTCCTTTTAAAATGCCCATGCAATCCTAGTCTTCAATGATGCTAACTGTCGTAGCATACTGATGCAACAAACTAGAATTTTATACTTTTTATGAAATGATGAAATGAATTTTTCTCATACAATACTTCAATGGAAAAGTTTTCAAGAAAATTAGCTCTCAAGCAAAATGAAAAACATGAAAAGAGAATCTCTTTCAAACTAATGAGATAATGACTTTACCAAAAACAAGACAAGAAATGTGATCCATGCCGAAAAAGAAACGTTTAGACAAGCAAACGAAAACTTTTCAAACTTGTGTAATGGAGGCCAAAGTCATAGAAGGACTGTAAATGAAATGCAAGTAAATGCACCAACAACTCGACTCACTAAGTTCACAATTAGCTGAATGGATGAAAATCTATATGCCCTAGTGTCACTAACCATCCAATGACCCAAGAAATCAAGTGGAAAGATGACAAATCAACAAGCAAACGAACCAAATGAAAAGCAGCTTTCTAGTCAGGGAGAAGACAGTCTAAAAGGCTTACAAGGTCAAAATCATGAGAGAAAAACACACTGGCCAAGATTTGGGGCAAACCCTAATCTTCACTTACAGGCATCGACGTGACTGGCTAACTAATAATAAGTGCCAGAAGGGGGTCAGCATGACTGTTTCTCAACATATCGTGCTGATCGGTGTGACTATCAGCGAATTAAGCACACTGAGCAGGGAAGCTAAGAAAAAAAAAAAAAAAGGTTGGGACCAGACTTGCTACTATGAATTTCAAACTTAGACCAGTAAGCAAAGGAAAACAAACAGAACCAAAGGGAAAAAGAGGAACTAGAAAAGTTCACACAAAACCATGAAATTCCAAGCAAACAAACAAAAGGATTAGTTCCCCAGTGGAGTCGCCAATTTGTGGTGAAGTAAAATTATGAGTGTGGACACAAACAATTCCTCTAGCCTAATAATGGGTTTAGCCATAACCGATACATTCTATGGAATATTTCCTTAGGTTAGAACCAATTAAGAGGGCCTACCTCTTAGTACGCTTATCCCGTTTGATGATGACCTTGCTTGCTCGCTCCAGCTATCTCTCATTTCCTTCTTCGAATACCTAAAACAAGTAAACAATAGCAAACAAAAACCGTGATAATAGACAAATTTTAATTCAACCTACTTAACAAGTCAAGAAACATTAAGCCATAAACATGTGAGATGAAACATTATGTAGGAAATCAATCAATAGTTGTGTATATATTAAATCAAGAAGAGATTACAACCATTGCCTTGACGTTGTTGTTCTCCTCCGACAAACCCAGGTTCCCACACACATCTGTTAGCATTCCATGATCGACTCAACAATGATAGTTTTAAGGCTCCTCCCTTTAGCCTTCACACTAAACCAAATTCACACTTCTCCCTCCCACAACTAGAGAGCTACAACTATGAATATATTGTTGTTTTACTCCAAACTTAATTAGCACTAGCACACCAACATTAACACTAGCTTGTTCTTGGGAAAAATGGAGGCTTATATGGCATGAATGGATGGGAGATGGATCCTCTTCTCATAGGAGAAGATCTTATCTCTTTAGGTAGTTCCATCCTTATAGGGGAAAGGAGCCCAAACTAACATCCTCGACCCCATCCGGCCAAACCATTTACCAGACTTCTGTTACAAAGCTTCTAGAGCTGGAAGCTTCGGCTCCTTATTTAAAAAACTTTCCATAAGAGGATTGACGTGACTGGAACAAAGCTCAGTCACTTCGGTCGGTGCTAGGTATAGTGTTAATCCATGTATATCAGTGCGAGGAGGACAAGGGTCATTAGTGTTGGTCTTGTAAACTGGGAAAAACAGAAGATTTTGGGGAAATGGTGCAAAAGGGAATTTTTCTGCTTATGAAGAGGGACACAATGGGAGTTTCTTCATGAAGGAAAGCATATAGGGTTCACTTTAGAGGTCCTCTAGGGTCAATCAATGGAGAGTCTAGGGACAGTGAAAAAATGTTGTGTAACAGTTTCTCCACAATGCAGGTATTAGCACACCCAAACCGCAACTTCATCATTCTTCGATACTCCTTCCAATATGAAAAATTGTTCTTATGCATGCCCCACCAACGGGTAGGCATAGCTCACAATGCAATGTCTAGCGCTTGGAACCAATGTTCCTCTGGTACATCCCTTTCAAATTTATCCAAAAATAAATTGACATCCTCTAAACCATCATAATATGATAAATTGTGTACCTTGGTGGATATACATCGTAACGATTTTGTAATCCTGTTGCAGCACAATGAGGATAATTCATGCAATCAATTTTGCCAGTGTTCAAGCTTCTCATCTGAATCTGAATTGTAGGAGTTGTCCTCCTCCCACATGATTCACCCATCCAATGTAGCTTTGATCCAATCTTCATCTTGTGTAGTCAGCTTATAGATCTTCTCAATGTCATCATCTTCCTCATAATCGCAGATTGGTTTAGTATATTTCGCACCTTTGGCTGGATCCAATGACCCAATCACCCTTAGTTATTTCTTCTCAAATGTCATATTGTGCTTCTTCATATTAATGACTTCGTTCATATCAAATGCCCAATCAATTCGAAGTAGCGTTAGATATGGGTTACTATCATCCACTATCTTGATCACTTCAAAGTCAGATATGGCGCATACCCCTTCAATATCCACAGTCACTCCATGTAGGTGGCCCATAGGAATAATCTTCTATTGATTGGCTATCCTCAACTGGATCGGGGAACACTGTAGCATTGGTCTTCTCATTCTTTCCCAAGCTTTCTTTGGCAGAACATTTGCATCAGACCCTAAATCAAGAATTACCTAGTCCATTTTGTATTCTCCAATCTGTACATTTAATCTCATTTCACAACCAGTTCTCTTGTTACTTTTGCCCATTTTATGTATCGTGCACTGTTCTAGTATAGGCTTGTTCTTACTAGTGCAATTATATATCAATTATTGCAGTCCTTCTAATACCTTCTTATCCCTTAGGAGTTTCATACAGGTTTTTTAAAGTGATGCTAATAATGAAGAGTCGGTCTCCTGTGTAGTACCGATCTCTTTAGAATTTCCCGTATTTTGAGTCCCTGATGTAGAAGCTCCTTCATCTAAGAAGCTCTTCTTTTCTTCCATAAACGTTTCCTTCACCTTATTTATATTGAATCATGTCTCCTTTTCAGCAGCCTTGTGAACCCACACATCGGCTTCTGGTTGTTTCCCCTTACCTTCTCGAGTAGCTATACTGCTTCGCATAACAATATTGACACTAGGCCCATCTTCACAACACTCCGACCTCATCATTTCAAGTTTTTGCATAGGTTGTTGGGTCTTAGTCTTCTTTTCTTGCATCTTCGCGATAAGCACTAGGAAATCTTCTATAACATGGTCAAATTGTGGACAATATTGACCAGAAGGGTGTGTTCAATTCTAACAATCATGTGCAAAATGAACCGCTTCCCCACAATTGTAACAGATGATTTGACCATGACCCCTTATAGCTCCTCCTCCTTTCCCTCTCCCTCAGCCTTGGAATCTTCTCGTGCCATAGTTGCACCCTAATCTTGAGGATGATTCTCTACCTGCATTCTATATGTAGGGGTTCTATCCATCATTAATTCATAGCTTCATAAATGGTGCTCATCATGACCTATAGATTTGCAGAAATTTAAAATAATTGTTGGGGGCTTTGTACAAACTTCTACAATAGATGACAATTATTTGTCACATGTTATCCTATAACCTAAAAAATAGCACACCATGGAGCTACTCCCGTGCTTGGCCCAGCGGTAATTTCTAGCTTCAGGGGGATAGGGCCTCCCCCGATAAGATAATTCTTATAGACTAGACAATAGTCCTTACTGTGACCATGACCTTTGCATTTCAAGAACCAAACTTCTGCGCAAACCTCAGTCTAGACTTCCTTTCCCTTCTTGAGGCTTCACAAATCCATATGTAATCTAGCCAACTACGACTGGATCTGTTTCACCCCCAAATTCGTATCCTGAATGGGCGAAGCTTCCAATCTCATAGCAATCTATAATTCTTCATCTTTCGTGCCAATTTTCTGGTGTGACAGTAGCAATCTTAGATGGGGTAACAGTAAAGCAATGTACCAATCCCTATGTTGATCATCTGTGATCTGCATATTGGCCTGCTACAGAAAACATTTCAACCTCTGATCGAAGTCCCATGTGGACTCATTCACCTTCTACTAGATCTCTTTGACCTATGTCACTGACTGGGCTTGCGACTTAGGCTTCTTGAATTTGTTATTGAGTGCATGCTTCATCTCATCCAATGTTACACTTGGATGCACTGAACAATAATTAATGTAATAGCTTACTTCTCTATCTTGTAGTGTTGTAACTAGCTGTGCTTTCTTCAAATCATCATCTATAACCTGTTGTGACTTCCACACAAAATCTACTACAAACCAAAATTGTTCAAGGTCTTTTGTCCCCAGACCCCTAAATATGGGCATCTTCATAGCGTTGGCCATATTAAATAGTGGAAGTGGAGGTCGACATGGAGGTGTAGGTGTAGGTGTGTGAGGTAGAGGTGGTGGTGGAGGCATAGTGGATGGATTTGGTATCCCTGTTATACCCTACCTTACTGCCTGTAGCGCAACTAGAGGTATCCTTAGAACACTAATTTCTTCATCACTATCAGACATTCCCAACAGAGGACTATTTTTAGCTCCTGAATCTAGATCTCTTCTAAATGTTTTTCCACTTCACGTAGTTCCCTTCATATCTCTTTTAAACATTAATTTAATGGCATAACCCTTTTATCTCACAATATCATTTTAATCCAATTCTTTAGGGATTCTAGATCCTTACCTCTTGGTCCTTTAAAGAATCCTCGTTCAACTTCACTATAGCTTACAGATGTATCGATCATGAACTTAGTGATGAATCTACCCAAAATGTTATCGATTTAGTAATCGACAGCCCTCGCGATCTTGTTTTCTGAAGCTTCCAGATTCCTTACCAACTCTGGAGTAAACACAATAGGATTTTCAAACTTCCATGTGCCTTGGCTATCTGCCAATTTCGACAACCACTAGTGTAATTCACATGGGAAAGAACAGAATAAAATTTCATGCTTCTATATACATATATCTATTCAGTCACTCTTCCTTTAACACACGTAGATTCCTGTTTTCCTGAGCTGCAAATTTGTGCAGCTTCCAATCTATCCACTTCTTGATTTCTTTCTTAGCTGGGAACCATTTATTCAACATCACACATTCCTCATACAGATCTCAGTCCTGGCAACAGAAACATTTCTTGGCTTGAGGGGTCCCGACCTAGGTTCAGAGTTAGTTGTAGCAAACAAAAAAACCCTAAATTGTTGACCCTTTTGGAAACAACCCGCATAGCGTAGGCTATAGTTTTACCCAAAGAAGTATTAGGGGATGACAAAAATAGGTTTCTACATCCATAGGTCTCTGTGATGGGTTTTTTGTTACTTCTAGGGCTTTACCTCGACCTTCGCAACCCCTAACCCTTTAAATGCTAAAGTCATAGTTACTTATAGAAAACAATATCTAACCCTTCGCAGAACACTTAAAACATTCATAACATCATGTAAACTATTAGATCTACTACTTTTGTGCACCAACTAAGTGTTTCTTCAGATAAATTCATAAAACAGAGCCAATACACATAAATTGCATAAGTAAATGTAATGGCACATATACACAATTATTGCTTTAAAATAGTCTTTATTGATATAATATTTTTGTTACAGACTTCACTTCCCTGCGCACACAGCTGCAGGGGCCCAGGCACTCAGCTATAGGGGCCCGCGAACTCAGCTTGTGGACTTACCAAGGTCTCCGCGGACATAGCTACAGGAGCCTTCCCCTTCACCTAATATTAAACAACCTTTTCTGCCTTGGACTACATGCCCATACAATGATCTTCAATTACTAAATGACTTCTTATGACTCGTTATGACTCCTTTATATAGCTTCTTCTTTTACAATACCATGGTTCACAAACCCTGGGCAGGTCACAAAACATCCTATCTTCTAACAACTTAAGGAACTAAAGTCCATTTTGATTCCTATGACCTCCGTGCTCCACTCCCCCAAAATGTGAAGACTTTACATAATTAACAAAATTAGTTACAACATTTACCCCAGGGGACTCTATCCCAACACCCCCTGACTTCCTTGTCCTCTAGCCCCTACGAAGTTTAATGGCTATCCACTCATTATAGGAAGAACATGGTTAGCCACCATTGACGCATACATCAATTGTAGGGCTAAAAACATGGCCATCACCAAAGGGAAATCAAGAAAATAGCTAGTATTTTACCCACCAACTAACCTCTTATTGAGAATGACTTTCCTACATGGGTAGAGGAAGAACAATAAGAGGACTCTTGCCTCTCACCACCCTAGCCTATGTGTACATTGCAAACTACCCTTGATAGAAGGAAGATTGATGAAGATAATCTGATTGATTGAATTTCAACAAAACCAATATCCTATGACAATCTATATTGATGGATTAAAAGAAGATCATCCATAGGGTAGCCAGAGTTCATTGGTATATTTGTTGGTTGTTGTTTCTAATAAAAAATGTAAAAATAGCAGAAATCAGCCCCTCTAAAACACTGAAAATCAACCCCTTTCTTTCAGTTGATCAAGAATATCAACTGCTCATTGTCTTAAAACAACATATTGATACTTTTGCATGGGAATACAAGGGGATGAAATGAAATCATCCTTCTATGTTCATTCACCATATATACATCAAGGAGGATCACAAACCTATTTTCCATCCACAAAGACAAATGAACCCTACATTAAAAGATATTGTGAAAGAAGAATTGCATAACTTATTAGATGCACGATTCATTCTTTTGATCTCGAATAATGAATGGGTGTATCCCCTAGTAATTATTCCCTAGAAAAAGGGAAAGTGGAGAATCTATTTTGACTACATAGAACTGAACAATGCCACCGGGAAGGATCATTTCTCCTTTCCCTTCATTGACCAAGTTCTTGATGTTCTTGTAGGGAAAAAGTTCTTCTTGTTGGGTTGTGTTATATTCTTTCCACGACTAGCCCTAGTAGTTAAATTGGAGAGTTAGAAGGGGGGTGAAGCCCCCCCTTCGTTGTTCTTAGCACAATTGGGGGGTCACAGGACGGGTAGTATCCCCCCCCCTGTTGGGGGTTTGAGGGAGGCAATAGCCCCATTCTATGGGGTCCGGGGCAGTGCCCTAGGGAAAAAAAATGGACCCTATATTAGGTGGGCGGACTTACCTATGGTTTTGTGCATGGATTTCGCACATGGTTTTGGGTGCGATGGTTTTCGGTCCATGGTATTTTGTAGATACGGTCAAGGGAACTACATTTATATTCTAATCCAGGGTTTATGGATGCTTCGACATGTATATATATGTATTGTAACATTGAAAGGAACATAATGAAAAATCAATCTAGTAGTCCCGGTTTTGGGATCCAAGAGAAAATATCTATGTATATTTGTTTTATGTGTTATGCTCCCGCCATTGTTTATTTTTATTTTTTTAGAATTCATAGGCAAGTAATTTCTATACGAGGTTAAAAACTACACTTCTCTATTTTAGATGGAATATTCAATGGGTACAACTAGATCCAGATAATTCCTAAGGATCAGGATAATACCACCTTCACATGTCCTTGGGGGAACTTTTCTTATAATATCCTCCCATTTGACATATGCAATGCCCTTGCCACCTTCCAAAGGATGTGCTTAGCATATTCTTCGATATTGTGCATGATTCACTAGAAATATACATGGATGAATTCACACCTTATGGGGATGATTTCCAGGAGGCTCTCTCAAACCACGGCAAATTCTTGCAAAGGTGTGACGATATTAACCTCTCCCTGAGCCATGAGAAGTGCCTATTTCTAATGAATGATGGAATTGTCTTAGGGAATTTCCTCTCCCAACAAGGAATCCAAGTGGAACCTAATAAAATAGCCATCATAAAAAAAGTTCATGTTCATCAAAATAAAAAATATGTTAGAAGTTTTTAAAGCCTTTTTGGATATTATCGAAGATTCATAAAAGATTTTAGTAAAATTTCTTCTCCTTTATTTTCAATACTAAAGGAAGCGTTCGAGGGTATAAAAGAAAAACTAAAGAAACCACCTATCATTTGAGGAACAAACTAGACCCTACCCTTTCATATACATATAGATGCATCAAACAAGACAACTGGGGCAGCTCTTGGACAATTTGAAGGTACACTCCCTTATGTTATTTATTTCATTAGAAAAAATATTCCCAAGGCTAAATTAAACTATATAATAATTGAAAAAGATTTTTTGGTCATTGTACACTCTTTAAATAAATTTAGACACTACATCATTGGTTACCATGTCTTCATGCATACTAAGCATGGAACAATCAAGTACTTAATGAATAAACTAGATGTGAATGCTTGCATCATTAGGTGGTTATTACTATTGCAACAATTTGTGTTAACTATTGTTGAAAAACCTAGAAATGAGTTGTTACATATTTTATATCATGAATAACATTGTTTGTAGAAGAATAAGTGACAGATGACCATCTCCCTAATGAGCATATTTTTTCCATCACTTCTATCTTCATGGTCCATCGACATTGCCAATTTCCTATCCTCGCCTATCTTCAAAGGATAAAAGTAAGATTGTCAGAAAAATTTCCTCCTACACTTGGATTGCAGTAAACCTATTCAATTTGAGGCTGAATCAAATTTTGAAACTATGTGTGATGGAGGATGAAGTTTATGACATCCTATAAACTTTCCATGATGGGCCCTCTAGGGACCATTTTGTTGTAAAGAAGACAACTTACAAAATTTTGCAAGTAGGGTAATTTTGTCCAACCTTTCTCTAGGATGACTAGAGATATACTTCACAATGTGATGAGTGACAAAGGATGGGAAAAATTTCTTGGAAGAAAGAGATTCCCCTTCAACTTCAAGTGTCTTTTGAGCCATTTGAGAATTAGGGCATGGACTTCATTAGTCCTATTGATCCTCGATCTGAAAAGGAGAAGTACATCATTGTATGCATTGAATACCTAACCAAGTGGGATGAAGTGAAGGCAGTAAAGGCAATAAAAAATGGAAGGTGGTTGAATTCTTAAGGGAAAATATATTCTACAAGTTTGGTTTTCCAAGAGAATTGGTGACATACCAAGGTTCCCAATTCACCTCTAATTTGATTGAAGGGATAACGAAGAAAAACCAAATCTGACATTGAAATTCCACTTGGCTTAAGGGGCCTGATCCAGGTTCAAAGTTATTTGCGCAAACCAAAAAAAAGCTAATTGCTGGCCCTTTTGGAAACAACCTGCGTAACGCAAGCTACAGTCTCACCCAAAGCAGTATTGGGGGATGCTAGAACCAGTTTTCTACATCCAGAGGCTTATGTGATGGTTTCCTAAGGTTCTTAGGGTTTAGATCTACCTTCGCACAAATCTATTCCTTCTTAGTGTCAACTAATGCAACTCTATCAAAATGATCTTTAGATCTTCGTGAAGGTACTTAATTGTACTCATCATGCATGAATATTACAGATCTACTAGTTCTGTGCACTAAATATGTACTCTGAAGCCCTTATGGCCTAGATCTGTCATCGCACAGATCTACCCTTTCGGGACAGCTAGCTACAACAGATCTATCTAACAACTTCCTGATCTTCGTGAAGGTCTTAAATTGTTATTAACATGCATAAAAGATACAAATCCACTACTTTTGCGTAATAAACCAACATTAATTCACATAGGCCATAATAGATCGTGGAGATATACAAACTTTAACTAGAACAATAAACAAGGAACATATGCACAGATTTGGCCCAAAATAGTCTTTATTAAGTATAATCATTCAGATATAAACTTCTTATCCCTACACACCCAGTTGTAGGGGCCAGCGCACTCAGTGGTGGACTTACCAAGGTCTCCACGCACTCAGCTGCAGGAGTCTTCCCCTTTTGCATAAGTATAGGAAACGGACCTTTCCTACCTTAGCACCTTGCCCTTACAATGATTCTTTTCTTCAAGTTACTCCCTTAGACTCACTATGACTCAACTATATATAGCCTTTTCATTACAATACCATGGCCTGCAGACCATAAGCGAGTCTCCAAACCATCATATCACCTACCCATACAAGGGACTAATGACCCTTTGACTCTTACCTAGCTTCATGCTCCACTTCCACATTTCATGGGGACTTTACATTCTTTAACAAAAATTATTAAATAAATTGATTTAACTAACAAAAATTGACCCCAGGGACCCCATCCCAATAAGCTCCCAACACAAATATGGTGACTCGCCCTCGAGTCACTTAGTTGGATTCTCCACTTTATTGCGTAGGTCACTGAACTCCAGCTTCAATACTTCAAGGTTCGTTTTGTTCTATATTGCAGCCTACTATACTTGTTTGACCATCTTCTATGTAGTTGGCCCCTACATCGCAAGGCGCATGGTCCTTTGTGTCTATTGGAAATCTTTAGCTTCTCTTGGATAGCCAGAGTAATATGGCTCACTTCATCTATCCATGTTTGAATCCAATCCTTCAAAATTGCTTCTTTGTGTTGCATCTCCTTAACCTGTGCCTGTAGCAGCTTCATTTCTTGCAAGTGCAAGATGCGTTGGACTGGCGCTAAATTGTGCATAGTCGCCCTAATCTCATCACCTTTCTATTGTGCCTCTCTGATCTCTGTGCCAAGTCACTGCAGGTTTAAGTCCTCCTACAAAGTGGTTCATAGCTCCATTGAATTTTCAAAAAGACCATTGCAACCCAATACTACATTATCCAAAGTAGACATGTGTTCTCTAATGGCTGCGCGGCGCTACTCCCTGACCTCTCGCAGAGTAGTCAGCTACAGTTTCAATTGCAATTCCAAGATCTTCATCAAAAATTCAAAAGTAGCTCGACCTACCTCATCCTTAGACTATCACACTGCAGCAGCCAATTTTTGAATCTTTGCTGAAGTTATCGCATCCTCTGGAATGTGTAGTTCTGGTACTAAATTACACGCTTGTGTAATTGATGCTTTGAGGCTTTGGCTTCGCACTACAAGCTCTTATTTTTCCTTAAGGTTGTGAGCCTTTTTGGCAAAGCTTTTGACTTTGCTAATTACTGATAGCGCGTAGTGCTCTCTAATCCGAAGCTCATCTGAGACCCCCTGACGAGGCACATGGAGGGTCTGAAGTGGTAGCGCGGTTAAAATCATACCCACACTTTTGATCTTTTTGAGATGGGTATTATCTTCATTTGAATTTGCATGTAATGTTCCTTTTGGCAAGGGAATGACTCTGAGGTCCAGAGTCCGTTTTGTTTCAATTAAACTCTCTCTCACTTGTTGCTAGCTCACTTGAACCCTGCTCACTTGGCCCATGCTCCCTTCCAGTCGACCTATTTGTATTGCAGCTCGTGCAGACCTTTCTGCATGCTCCGAGTGATTTTTGGAACTGTTGCCACAGTTTCGTTGTTGTATCTCTAACCTTATCCCCAATTTCATCAAGGACCCCCTCCGTGGGGACCATTAGGTCTGCATGTGTCTTCTTGTCTAATTTTTACTTCTCCCTAGATCTAGAAGTCGTATCCTTGGTCCGCTTCCGCAATTTGAATGGGTTTCTCTGCTCGTCACCACCTAGACCTTTTTTTGGCTTAAGGAGGCTTGACCCAAGTTCGGAGTTATTCGTTCCAACCAACAAAACCCTAATTGTTGGCCCTTTCAGCAACAACCTGCATAGCGCACACTGGAGTCTCACCTGAAGCAGTATTGGAGGATGCTAGAACCAAGTTTCTGCATCTAGAGGCCTGTGTGATGGTTTCCTAAGGTTCTTAGGGTTCATATCTACCTTCACATAGATTTATTCCTTCCGATTGTCAACTATTGCAACTCTATCAAAATTATCTTCAGATCTTCTCGAAGGTACTTAATTGCACTTATCATGCAGAAAGATTACAGAGCTAATAGTTTCGCGTAGTAAATATGTACTCTAAAGCCTTTATTTCTTGGATCTGTCATCACACAAATTTACCCTTTCCATATAACTAACTACATGAGATCTATCTAACAATTTCTCGATCTTTGCGAAGGTCTTAAATTGTTATTAACATGCATAAAAGATACAGATCCACTACTTTCTCGTAATAAACAAGCATTAATTCACATAAGTCATAACAGATTGTGGAGATATACAAACTTTAACTGAAACAATAAACAAGGCACATATGCACAGATTCAACTCAAAACAGTCTTTATTAAATATAATTCTTCAGATACAAACTCTTTATCCCTGCGCACCAAGCTGCAGGGGCTCGCGCACTCAGCTACGGACTTACCAAGGTCTCTGCGCACTCAGTCGCAGGAGCCTTCTCCTTTCACCTAAGTATAGGAAAAAAACCTTTCCTACCTTAGCACCTTGTCCTTACAATGGTTTTTTTCTTCAAGTTACTCCCTTAGACTCGCTATGACTCAACTATATATAGCCTTTTCATTACAATACCATGACCCATAGACCATGGGAAAATCTCAAAACCATCCTATCGCCTACCCATATATTAGTCCCCTTTGACTCTTACTTAGCTTCACATTCCACCTCCACATTTTACAGAGACTTTACATTATTTAACAAAAATTGACCCCAGGGACCCAATCCCAACAGACTCCATACCACCCTAAGAAAATGGGAAAATAGAATTCACCAACACGGCATTAGAGAGCACCCTGATCAAAGTGAATAGTAGCAGCAAAATGGATTGGGCAGAAACATTTGTTGAGACCAATTGGGCCTCAATACCACTCGGAAAACCACCACTTGTTTCACCCCCAGTGAGTTAGTCTATGGGAAGAAGGATTTATTGTTAATTGAATTTGAGTACAACACACTAAGTACAAAATCCTAGCTTTACATTGATTTAACTAAAGTACAATTTGATAGGCTACAATAATTGAATGCACTATCGAGTATAGAATGCAAGCCTTGTTACAAACTGAAGTAGTACAACTGCACATTGAATTCTAGCATGACAAGCACATTAAAATTAAGTCCTTCCAAGATGGTGATTAGGCCCTCTTGTATGACTCTAGGTTTAATGATTTTAAGAGAAATCTCATGACCATATGGTTGGGACCTTATTTGGCTGAGAAATGTTATGAAAATGGATAATTCAAACTCAATACTATAGATGAGGAACAAGTTCCACTTCTAGTAAATGGATACTGGTAAAAAATTTAGAAGAATCCCCCTATAGGGCTCAAATTACAAGTTCAATAAGTAAGGAATTGGAACTGATTGAGAGCATCAAAGCTCATTATCCATTCATTCGTTGACCAACAAAGAAAACAAAACAAATAACCTCAAGTAAAAACATCCTTTGAGGAACTTGAGGCAAACTCACTAATTGGAAACCTCTATGAGGCAGTTTGTAAGTCTGAAAAGAAAAGAAAAAATAAGAGCTCTAGGTGAAAACCTCTTCCAAGGAACCTAGAAACATCCATGAGGTAACTAATAGGCCTAGAAAAGGAGAAATTTAAAAAAAAAATGAAAGAATAACAAAAAGAAGTATTATTGTCTCACCTCAATTCATGTGTAGGTACTGCAAGATATAGAAAAATAGGTTGACAGTTCAACTTGGATCATCTATCCAAACATTAACACAATCTCTTCAAGAGGGCCCAAGTGACATTCCTACACCATTTTCCATTTCCTTTCATCATCCACCACATTAGACATTAATCACCATCTCCTTCAAATATGTTTTTTCCAGTTTCCATTAATTGTTATAGGAAAGCCCAGTTTTGAGAAAAAGCTACAAATCAAGAAAAAAAATTGCATATGGGATGAAGAAAGACACCAAGAACACCTTAGCACTTATTTATTTCATCGTCATGCACCACATCCTATTTTCTCCTCTATTTTTCATCGTCTTTCACCCTGTAGTAGCTCAGTTCCTTCATTTTTTCCATCACAGTCACAACAAGAGCCTTCTCCATCAACATCATCTGCTTCTCCATAAATTATTGTCATCATGCCACTTCAGAAGGATTTTTTAAAGAGCATGAGTGACTTATGTGAATGCTACAGGAGACTACATAGTCCTGTATCAAACCCCAGAAATCCTATTGGATCAAGTCCTAGAATAGAAGAAGTACTCCTAAAGAAGACCACACCCTCCAACAAGATCAACAACAATAGTAAGAAACTCACTCCATATTTGATCAAAGAAGCCTAAGAAGCTACAGGATTCCCTGTAGGCTACTACAGGATTTCCTATTCACCAAACAACACATTGAAAACACCTGCAAATGGACAAACAATGCCCTCCAACACCATGAAAGGTAAGCATAAGATATGAACCCTCTAGCACTCACCCTATGAATTCATTCGAGCATAGGATAAAATGTTTCTTGTGAGAAAGGAAATGATTTAAATAGGCATCCAATTTAGGAATAATCTCAACCAATTTGGCAATCAACTCCACCTTATCAAAAAGTTGTTCCCACATGTGGGAAAAGTGAATGAAGAAATTCAACTATCCTTTAAAAAAGTGGTAGTTTTTTTTAATGATGATCATATGAGGTGGATATATGGGTAACACAAGGTTTCATGAAGGTAGGTGGACCAACTCAATGTTGCACATTGAGCCCTCCTTCTCCACCACCCGAGCTCATCTCCACTTACACCGAGAGTTAACTCGAGTTGACCACCTATCCTCCATTCAACGTTGTGCATGAAAAAAATGATAAAGATACAATGTTGATAGTTCCCATTGCTACAAGAAGAAGCTACAAGTTATGGGAATAAGGTTACAAGCTATATGGAGTAGGACAAAGAACACTACAAGAGACAAAGGGTTTGCTACAAGAATGTAGTGTGCTACAAAAAGCACTCACAAAGACCTTTGAGCATGCTGTAGAGAGGTTGGTACTCTAAAAAAAAAATCATTTGAACTCTTTCCACCACCTTATCTTGCATCTAGCATCAGTTTGTTGGGTACTTGTTGAAGAATTATCTGTTTTTTTTCTTCCAAAATTCCTATACCAGAACTGTGAATTAACGAAGAAAAAAGTGTTTATCAATTTTCATACATATTTCTTGATTTGATTGTGGATAAATAATGATAGGTTGTTGATCCAGATTTAAACAGGAACGCAAAAAATTATAGAGATAACCATATACACAAAGATGCAGTGGAAATAATACTTCATTTCATTAATGGAAAATACTGAAATATGCTTACAACCAGAAATGGAAATAAACCAGCTAGGGCGATGGTAGCTTATCTCTAAGAAGAGATGTGTGGCTACATGCCTCTGAACTGTGTTACAATGAGGCTCAAAGGCCTATTTATTTTTTAGAAACAATGGAAAACCCTCCACATTCCAAAACCTAACCCTAGAAGATGAAACGCCAAATTGCAGGCCCCGTTTCTGGGTAAGTTGGTATATCAACTTCCCGGGGTCGCGAATTGGTCATATTATCTCCGTTTGACACGCATGATAGCCCGTTGGAAATATCTCTTGGAGGACTATGACGGAAAAGATGATTTTTTGATAGAAAAATCATTTGCAGTAGATTTCCCAAAAAACGTCGTTTAGGACCTCAAAACAGCTCCGGAAGTTTAGGACCCGAAAAACTGCTAAAATAGTAAATTGTGCTACAATTGAGGAAACTAAAAAGATTGAAAGAGACAGTTGTGGTCCAAATGGGATAGGTGGGTGGCCACCAACATCCACCTGGATAATTCCTCCCCCCTTATGAAGCAATGGTCCCCATTGCGTTGAGTTCCTCCCTGAGATGAGGAAGCTTCTGCTAAGCTGGATCTCTAGTGAGCTATTCTGCAATCTCTAATGTGTCTAGAAATGGTGGGAAGCATGGTCAATGACGATCCACATTGATCACTTGGTGCAAGCAAAGGAATGGAGGAATGTTGTGCTTCAAATCATTGTTTCCCATAGCCTTGGTACTGGTGTAAGGACCATGTCAGAGTGGCCTGAGCTTCTGATGGGTTCTGGTAAGGCATTCTTTCTGTCGATGCAACCAAACTTTGTTGCCCACCTGAAACTTGTGTGGTACCCCTGTGGGTGAGGAGAAGTTGTTCTTATGTTTTTCATGACCATATCCCTTTGTTGCTGCTGTGTGGAGGAACCCTTCGCAGGGGTCATGGATGTAGCAACGATCGTCCCCTTACTTTGGGAGTGAATCAGACAGAAAATAAATTTCCTAGTCTGGGAGATGAGCTTGCTGCCTTTCTTGGCAGTGATCAAAGCGGTGGCGGTAGGTGGGGCTACCTCTGGTATCCTGTATAATGAATTATCCAAAGAAATAATGACAGCGCAAGGCCTTGACTCATACATAGCATGTCGCCTCCGCAAGTATGGCTGGCCTAATAGTACATTGCAAACATCCAGAGGTGTAACATCACACAATACCTCGTTTGTGAAGGGCTTGATGTTGTAGGGAAGGCAGCACTGCTAGCGAACTTTGAGATCTCATCCTTCAAAAGCCACTTGATACTATATAGATATGGATGTGGTGTAGTTGGTAGGCCCAACCACTTCACGACCTCTGCTGAAATGAGGTTCTTCTGGCTCCCACTGTCAACAACGAATTGCAGCAGTGAACCCTTCACCCACATTTGTGAGTGGAAAAGGCACTCTCCCTCCTCTAGGTCTTCTGGCTCATTCTTCTTGATCTTGGTGGTGGCAACAGTGGCGTTGGGCTCTGCATCAATGATCCGCTTCCCTTTGCCATTCCCCTTGTCGGGTTCTGGCTCAGGGTAGGAACATGCATCTGATTCGGAAGCCTTCAAATCGGCCATCAATGACTACTTGGTCCGACACTCACTTGTGTTATGAGTGGGACTCTTGTGGAACTCACACCACTTTCCTATGTCCTTCTTCGGCTTCATGGTGTTGTTCTTTTCTTACGGCTTTGATGGGTTGTCTTGGGTCACCCCACCTTGTCTTTGTCCTTTGGGCTTCGGATTTGCAGATCCAAAGTCTCGCTTCTTCTGTTTGAACTTTTGCTTGATTTTAATAACGTATCGGTATGATGTGCCGAGTGAGGATATGTTCAAGAAATCCATCTCTTGCTAGATGTATCTGTGTAGGAAACCGTGGTATTTGAGTACCAGATGCAGCTCAGAATCTTTGATTCCCAACTATGTGCGAAGGGTATGAAAAATTTTTGTGAACTCTAGCACATCTTGGTCTCGTCCCTGCCGTAGTGTGGTCCATTTGATGTATTTGTCCTCATAGCTTTGACAGGGTAGTACTGCTCCTTAATGGCATCCTGAAAGTCATTCCAAGTGGGTGTGGCTAAAAATAGTGAGCCTGTACTTTCATCCTTCTACTCGCAGTAGGTTTCCCACCAGTCCTTGATGTGGGGGGCTGCTTTGAGAAGAGCAAAAACAATCTTTTCCCGACTTGAAAATTCATGAATAGAAAAATACCCATCTAGCAGATTTAACCATTTATCTATAGCATCTGCATCTATTTGACCCTCGAAGATGGGGATTTCAAAATTAACTTGTACCTTAAACGGTGTGGCGTTTCCAGAGTAGATGTTGGAAGCCGATGTGTTGCCTCTGGGTAGCCCTGAAGGATTTGAGCAAAGCTATCCATCATCGCGTTCCTTTGCCGCTTGAGCACTTCTTCGAGCAAGATTTTGATAGGATCTCCTACCCCCTCATCTTTCTTCTCATCCGCCATGGGAGGTCGTTGAGATTTGGGAGGCTAGTGTTGCAAAGATTCAACCAATTCAAGCCCTAACTCCTTATATCCCAACCTCGTTGGGGACATGCAAAGAAAAACATAGAAAAAGCAAACTGCTTTGATACCACTGATCCGGATTTAAACAAGAACGCAACAAATTATAGAGATAACCATATACACAAAGATGCAGGGGAAATAATACTTCATTTCGTTAATGGAAAATACTGAAATATGCTTACAACCAGAAATGGAAATAAACCAGCTAGGGCGATGGTAGCTTATCTCTGAGAAGAGATGTGTGGCTACATGACTCTAAACTATGTTGCAATGAGGCTTGAAGGCCTATTTATTGTTGAGAAACAATGGAAAACCCTTCACATTCCAAAACCTAACCCTAGAAGATGAAACGCCAAATTGTGGGCCCCGTTTCTGGGTAAGTTGGTACATCAACTTCATGGGGTCGCGAATTGGTCATATTATCTCGGTTTGATGCGCATGATAGCCCATTGGAAATATCTCTCTGAGGACTACGACGGAAAAATGATTTTTTGATAGAAAAATCATTGGCGGTAGATTTCCCAGAAAATGTCGTTTAGGGCCTCAAAACGGCTCCGGAAGTTTAGGGCCTGAAAAACTGCTAAAAATAGTAAACTGTGCTAGAATTGAGGAAACTGAAAAGACTGAAAGAGACAGTTGTGGTCCAAATGGGATAGGTGGGTGGCCACCAACATCCACCTAGATCAGTTGTGTTGATTTTACATTTTTTGTTGATGTTGTGTGGTTTTAGAGTTGAAAAAAATATTGAATACAATGCAGAGACAAGAAACTTTGTATCATGTAGCAACATAGCAACGATGTTTGTCTCTACATAAAAACTTGTCAAAGTCTAGCCAAATTTGTGAAATCAAACCAAAACCTTTGAAAGAAATAAGTCCTAAAAAATGGGGGGGTGGCTTAATGGAAGGGATCCAACTAATGCAAGTTGAAGACACTAGAATCCTAAGGATGTTGTTATCTTGCAAAATTTTCAATGGTTAGGATTCTTTAAAAAACTCATAAGGCTTGATGATGAGGTTTTTATGGAATTTGCAATGAATTTGAAAAACCCTGAGGGTTAATAATCGGTCATTGTAGTCAAAGGATTTATCATCTACATCAATGAAGATTCCATAAATAGAGTCACCACTCTGCCTAGCGGGTTGCAGTGGAACAAAGAATAGAAAGGCATTAATGCTAAGAGAGGATCATTCATAGCTAATGATTAGCCCGATGATGATAAAAATAGAATTACAAGGGAGAGTCTAACTAGCCCTTGGGATGATGTAGCTTATCACATCCTCAAATACATTTTCAATGAGGGCAAGCTAATCATAGTGAATGCTTTCCAATTCAAATTGTTATATCAACTAAAATTTTAGGTTCATCTTCCGACTCATGAGATATTGATTATCCCCTAATTCATTCTTCAAACCCTTAAGGAGATGAGAACAAAAGTCAAAGAAGGTAAGCATAACTACTTGGCCCACCATGCCTTGATTAAGTTTCTAGTCACTAATCCCTTGGAAAAATTCCAGCATCCCATCCCTTGGATGTATTTTGTGCACGTGGATAGAAAATCCTTCGTAGAGGCCCATACATAATTTAATAAACCTCAAAAGAGTTCAACCAAGGAAAGGAAATTGAAGTTAGTGTCTAGCCTTACAAAATAGAAATAGCAAGAAGCCTTAAAAGAGGAGGAGAAGGAGATTGTAACCACACTAGAATGACTTATCACTCTCATCAAGCTAAAAGCAAGAAGGCTTATTCAACAAATTGTGTATACTAGAAGGAAAAGCACCAAGATAAGATTCAATGGCAAGAAAAATTATCCTTCTAATACCCCCATTACCATTGAGGGAACAACAAGTCTATAAGGCAAAAGGATACAGAAGGGAAAAGAGAAAGAATTACAAGGACTAGAGGCACAACAAGGTGAAGTACAAGCACTCCCTAAAGTCACAAAGCAACCAATATCACTATGGGGGGGAGTTTCCCATCTATAGGAATATATTTTTTGGCTTCAGGAACAATCTATGGAGCTATAGGAGTCTAAAAGGAAGCCAAGAAATCAGCCCCAAGAAGGTCCTCATCCTTTTTCTCTTAGTCTACTTCAAGAACATCGGGAAGAGTGCAACAACCTCCTCCCACATCTACCCAAGAAACCATTCAGCTGGGTTAAACATGCGATGAGAGGCCACTATGATATGATTCGACCTCCTAAGTTTCCACCGGGATTCCAAAGAATTTGTCCAAACAAAGCTTCCAGGGCTAGTAACTCAACTCACCAAGGGCTTCCAGAGTGTTTTTCTAACCAAGGCTTCCAGGACTAGTAACTCAACCCATGTTGTTATAGGGCTTCCAAAGTGTTTGTCCAACCAGGGCTTCTAGGAACTAATAACTCAACCAAAGCTAAGGAAACATGAGAACCAACCAAAACAAAACAAGGAAATAAACCCACAATCTCCATGGCTATCCAGGAAATGGAAAGGCTAGGAAAATCCACTATCAATCCAGGCAATCATTCATGCCAATGACAGATTGTAACCAAGAAACCACATGAATGTTCCATACATGCCAAAACTAGTGAGGAAAACATACATGCAACTCAGTACCTGCAAGCAAAATTCAATGTAGCTACTGATCCTAATGTCCTATTTCTCTTTCATGCTCTTCCTTTCCTTTCTTGCTCTAAAACTCCAAGTATTCCACACTCTCAAAGAGTACTCCAAGAAAACTCTAAGTATCCAAGAGTATGAGAGAGAATAGAAGAGAGCTCCAACAAAACTGAACTGACCAAGCTGACACTAACCAAGCATACCCACTAATCCTCAAAAGCCTTTTTATTAATGAGGCCTCTATTTTCTTCAATTTCCATTATTTTCCTTCATTTTCATCCTCACATGCAACCTGTGACCTTTCACCTTCCTTTTCTCTTGATTTCCTTTATTTTCATAAATAAATGTGTCAAACTTCATTTTTTCCTTTCCAAGGCCTTTTCCATTGCCTTTGCCAATTTACTTAGCCATAATAAAGTGAACACCCACACAAGGATGTCTTTCCCACCATCCATCTTGGAATACATGTCCCATCAACTGTGGTCTTATATATTTTTACATGGATTTTTAACCAAGGCTGTTACAAAACCCTCCCCCTTGGGGAACATTTTCCTCGATGTTCAATGACACCTATAACCACAAGGCCGTTGAAACCAAAACATATTGCCCATGGAGCTTTATAAAATAGCTTGTTGCAATATTTACAATGACCACTGTTGAAACATGACAAACATATCGTTTACTAGAGCTTTATAACAAAACTCATTATGGTATTTACAATAATAACCACATATACACACATACACATTTTCTTCTCCCAGAAAATGATCATATTATCTATGGAGCTTTATAAATCCAACTCGATACAGTATTTACAATAATACACACATAATCACATATGCAAATTTTCTCAACCAGCAAATAAAAGATACGATGCCTACGTCTGCAACAATGGAATTCATAGGCTCACACCTCTACCCTCAAAGTAATACCAGGATTCACCTCCTTCCCAAGAAATCTAGAATCCACTGCAAAGTTAAATATGCATTCATTGTCCAATGCTAAAATCCTGTGCTACATGCCCCCTTAGTGAATAGTTACTGACTCGTTGTTCCATGGGGCACTCCCAGTGTGCATCTGATTCCATTTGAAAATACTAATGACCAAAAAAAATCCATCTCTGACCTTCCCTTCTCTGCTACACAGTCCCTCGGGAAGTTCGGTCACCCCCTTCTATGCAGTCATAAACCTTCCAAGTTCTATTGGCACCCCCATCCTGGGAAATCCATCCCTTGGCAAGGCTTCCTCGCATCTGAAGATACAAAAACCAAGGCATATCCTTGCCTTAAAACCATCATACTGGTCATAGCATGCTCATGGAAATAAATGGACATTATTGGGTACCAGTGTCCCACAATGGCCTTGCTCCTGAAGTGCTTTACCAGCATACTACTGCATCTTCCAATTGATTTTGTTGTTGCTAATTCTTGTAGTCAATTTAAACCACCCTACCGGCATTTCTATGCTTCCTGTACCAAGCACATAACTTCCATTATATTTAAAATAAATTGGAATAAATTCACATCATACCTCATTGGTAGCTCGTCAATAAGGTACACTTGCAATCTTGTTTATTTCCTGTCACAAAAATTCAAACTAACATCTTTGACCAAATCATTATGTATAAAAATATCACATCAAGTTAGCTCAAAACACAACCATCATAGATAATAATCATGAATCACTTGCAATCATCATAAACTAGAATCATAGATCACATGTAATTAGCATAGACTAGAATCATAAATCACATGCATAATAAAACTAAAATAAAATGTTGATACTTATCCTTTAATCAATCCTTAGCTTCTACCTTTGTCTTTATTCTGTACGAACTGTAGATCAGTTGCCACACCTAGCAAACACCCGGCGCCTTCTCCTCAACCATGTGCACATAGACATAGTGTGCATCACACACATACAACCACACAGGACATACAACATCATGAAATGCATGCACCTACACCTGAGCTACAGCTGATACACCTACACCTAGGGTAAAACACAACACATACATACACCTACACCCAGGTTGATAGTGTTGGACCCGCAAACATTTGGGGAATCTCCCCGGTATGAATTCCCAAATAGACCTCACATCGTTTAGTGTAGGAGTCAAATATGATATGATGGCTCAGATGCCATTATCTTAAAGTTTTACCTTAGCTCTTGCTTGTCATCACATGAGAGTGATTAGTTTTATCTCCGAACAGCAAGGTTTGTGTACCTGGTGAGTACTAGTGTTACATGTGGCAAGGTTCTTTCACCACAAAGGGAGAGGGTGGAAGTGAGTCTCCAGTCGAAAGGGAAGATTCCCAACTCTGTCAGAGACACACAACACAACAGGACATGCGCAACTTCTGGCAGAGTAGTCCACATGGATGTGGAATTCACAAACACACAGGAAGGGACAGTACGTACAACACTCAATGGAGTAGTCTGCACAAGTGTGACAGTCGTTATAACAAGTTTAAGGGAAAGGTTTTGTCAGATGTCCAGTGAGGAAACCCACACAGGAAAGACAACGTTAACAACTTATACAACACATTTTCATAAACATATGTATTAGAGCAACCAAAATAGTTCAATTGTTTTAACACGGGTTAAAGCAACATGCATTACAAGTGTTCCAAGATTAGTCTTACAAACAATTACAATACATGTGTGAAAATGTGTTGGCCTGTTATCGGGCTTCTGAATTAAGCGAAAGTTCCAAGACACATCGGTACACCATACATCACTAAACCCGTAAGCGCAGCATTCAATCCATTGCTCGCTCCTCAAAGAAAATACTACAGACTCTCAAGGATACGTGGGAGGATCTAAGGTGAAAACTATTTTTCATATACAAATGAGGGGCATTTATAGCCAAGGGTAAAACTGGCCCTTGTGACTATTCAACTTCCCTCATGACTGTTTGACTTATTTCACTCTTCAACTTTACATGACTCTTCATATTACATGTGGGTGTCTTAGACTTCCACGTTACATTACATTGATTTACAACGGTATGGCCCATAGTAGAGATGTGGCCAAGATGAGTCGTGACATGACTCGACATGATAGTGCTAGTATGTTCATGCTTATGGTGGTGTCCATGTCGAGTTGCAGTGTTGCTGAGTGATGGAAGTGCTCTTGGTGTATCATATCTTCACCTCCGCATGGAAATGTGTGCATATTCTTTGATGGCCTTGGTGTTGGCTTGATGTTACATGTGCACATTGCTCCATCGCTTGTACTTTGGCATGCTTCACGTGTTCATTTGTTTGCGAAAAAATCTTCTTGCATGCATTCTTCGATCATCTGTTTGCAAACAAATCTCCTCGTGTGGAGGCTTTGTTCATCCATTCACGAACAAATCTCCTTGCATTTTCTCTCCTTGTTCATCTCGTTCATCGTCGCATCATGTCTCATCCATGTACCTATATTTGCAATCACTCATGATGAGACAACATCAAATCCATAAATATCCTAGCCTACCATGATGCATTATCTTTCACCTTCAGATGCAGGTGACCAAGAGAAGGACAACACTCTTGAAACTACACAAGGCAGATTTCAAGCTGGGATGTGAGCTTCGGGCACTGTCGGTGAAAATTGTGAAGAATTCACTAGGAGACTGAGATGGACAATCCGGATCAGCAGTGACTGTCCATGGAATTTGGCTCAGTTGGAGGGAAAATTTGCATAATTTTTTGAGGGAGGTAGTGCAGGTAGTAGAGGAGGTTGGCAGAAAAAATTGTAAAATTTCTCCAGGAAGCTGACACTAGACTGTAGGAGGCTTGCTGGAAAAAAATGTGCAATTTTTTTAGGGAGCTGGCAGCAGGCTGCAGGAGTGCTGCTTGCAAAAACTGCGCAATTGTTGGGGGCTAGCCTGCTGAACATCCCTGCATAGTTTTTGAGCTAAGCAGGATGTTGGATAGCTTGGTGACTACTCATGAAAACTGCGTACTTTTCCGGGTGAGTAGCAGGTCAGATGACTGGGTTCCTAGCTGAAAATCTGCACAATTTTTTGAGGGATACACTGACAGACACAAGGTGTTAATCCGGCATGTCTGTGTAGTTTCTTTAGTCAGTCGAGAAGCTATGCTTTGCATCTTTTGCGCAAATTTTTAGGGGAGTGAGTCTCGGGGTAACTACTCAGTCAAACTCTCTAGCTGACCAGCTAGAGGCTTGGTTGATGTGATTACGGACAGAACATATTGAAATGGCTTGCTAGGAAAAAATTTCATTGTTCTGGGTGGCAGCCTCTAGCTCTGCTCAATTTTGGGCAGCAATACATAATCACTGAGATCTGAAACTGTCTAATGAAACAAAGCGGATGTCCGGCTATTGGAGGATGGTCCGATCGACAGAGCTTGAACAAAGCAACCAAGTGTGTGAATGAATGACTCCGTACATGCATGACCTCATGAACGCACACTCAACATAACTTGACGACAATACACCTAGAAACAAACAAGGCAACATACACTTAGTGTCATTGACCAACGGTGCGAGTGACAAGCACGACACTTGTGATAGATTGTTGAACGACTACGATGACGCTTTCACGATAGTGCATACAAATTTGTGTGTGAGTGCGATGAATGTTTCCATATAGGACACAACGTGTATATACGAAGGTGAACCTTGTGCATCGCCAGAACATGACTGCAAGCATGACATTGTGACCAACATGAAAAAAATATGTTCGTCGAACGGTCAAGCAAGGAGGGTGAAAAGACTCAACACGAGCTCACAGGATGAGCCCAAGTTCTTGCAAACAGAAAGGAAAAACCCAAGGAAAGCTCTGAAATTGGATGCAGGCCAAAATTTTGGAGGGTGTTGCAGTCGCTACAACACTTGGCAACACACTAGTTGAACTCCAACTTTTCTGTTTTGGTTCATTGATAGCACAGGGCCTTGGTATTTTAGGGAGTATTGAATCGATGTGCAGGTTTACTTTGGCTTCCCCACTTACCCAATGGATAAACATGGTTCACCTTTCACCAACTCAGTCAAACACAACAATAAGTTTCAGCTTGATCATAGTGTTTCGAAATCGGGAAGGGTGGTTTGGTTCGCAATTTAAAAAAAAATAGAGTATAAGTTTTCATCTCTAGTGTTGCTTCGTTGCCAACAGACCTAGATAGTACCACAGCAGAGTCATGTAGGAACACACACATTGCTCCACTACCAACGAGCTTGGTCAGTACCCCGGTGGAATTTCTTGTTTCACCTCACTGCGCAAGAAGCCTTTCTCTTCTTTCGCCTTTATATTTTTTAAGAGGACTGTGCATATGCACTTATTTAATTTTGGGGCGAAAGAGGGATCCCAACTTATTGAGAGTGAAAGAGGTTGTTCCTTCAGAGAAGCATGTAAGACTTCTGACATAGGTTTGCTCATTTAGATTTTCCCCTTCTCTGTTTCTACTAGTTGGATGAGCTTGAACACACAGAGAAAAAGACTAAGTACAGGCATGGGGTTTCCCAGTGTGGACACAGGTTTATGGTTGGACCCAAGCTTCCCTTGCAAATGTCTCATATTTTCCATCAAGACTTCATCAACCAAAGGTTACAACCAAGCATAGAGAAGATGGATGCAGGACTAGCCAAGTGTTGTAGTGTCACAAGACTCTTTAGATCTCAGCCGCATACTCATTCAAAAGCCAGAACTAAGTAGATGGAAGCAATTATTTATAAACCAAAAATAGCAGGACACTAAACAAATAAAATGAAATGAAACAAAAATAGTAAGCAAAGAAAAAAAACAATCAAGCAGTAAATAGACTATGTACATGGCGCGAGGCACATCTTGGCCTTACTGAAAATAGAGTTTGAGATATTGGTCGTTGACAGGAAGGTTATCAATCCTCTCGTCAAATGATTTTAGATGGTACATGTGAGGTCCAAGCTTCTCGTGAATGAGTATCAAACTATCAGGTTCCTCTACCAGAACCTGGTGGTATCCCAAAATACCATTAGGTGAAGACAACATTCCTACTCCAGATACTACGTGTATCATAGGTTCCGATGATGGCACGAGGTAGTTGTTTTTGTTTCAAGAGCGGTTCAAGTTTTGGAAATCAATGCATAAGAGGATTTACCCAGATTTCTTATGTGCGTAACATAAATTAGAAACCCATGTAACATAACAAACTTTGTAAGTGATCCGAGCATCCAACAACTTAGTCAGTTCCTTTTGTAGAGGGGGTTCAAGCGACAGATGTATTTTACCCAATTTTTTTTGCAATGGCTTGACTCCTTCCTCAATTGGAATCCTGTGTTGGATTATACGCTTGTCACATGTACTCATGTGACCACATCCCCATGCGGACACATCCTGGTATTGTTTGAACAATCAGACAAAAATTTGTCGCTCCTGCGGTGTGCAACGTGTACTAGGACTAACAAACTTCATATCGTGATCTTTTCCTAGGTTGATCTGCTCGTTCCTCATGGTGGAACTATGGGTTTTTTTGTTTCTTAACCCTTGAAAGTATTTTTGCAAGTCGTAAATCTTTTCCAAATATACCACACCCTTGGGGATGAGGTTTCCTTTCTTATCATCAACCCCAGCTTGTAGAGACTGCTTTTTCTCTTCTTCGTCAATCGTTGCATCTTTGAAGACATAAACATTGGCCATGAAATGTAGTATCTATTGATCATTGTAAAAAACATGTAAATTAATTATGTTATCAAGGATAGAAGGATTATACAAAATTTCAATAGTAAATATATCCCTAAGAAGTGACATGCTAGCAGGTGTGTTTGCTAAGGTATCGGTAACTACATTACGCGTTATTGGCACAACAATGATATTGAATGCTTGGAAGCTATAGATTAGTCGCCATACTTCTTGCTGGTAAATTTTGAGATGAGTTGATAAACAATGTATGGTGTTATGTACCTATTGTATCACAATTTTCATATCACCTACCACTTTGAGTGTAACACGTCAAGGCTAATGCCCTCTTGCAAGCCCAACACGAGTGCTTCATATTTAGTAATGTTTTTTGTGCACTCAAACTCTAAGAGATTCAAGATCACGTGTTTCCTGTGATTTAGGTCAATCAAGATACACCCAGCTCTAGATCCGTCTTGTGTCTTTGATCCATTAAAATACATGGTCCACAACTAATTTGTACATGGACCGTTCGACGCGCTTGTACTATAGCTATTGTTGTTATTTCTACTGCTACTTCCAGTGTTACAATGTGTTGTACAAGTTTCATTTCCATAAGTTAGGCAAGGAAGGAGACCCAACTGCATGCCTAGTGGGATCGGAGCTGGCTATGCGAGATAACACCCCAATGTTGTTTCAAAGAGGCATTTGTCGAACATGAGTTTTGTGAAGGAAAACGATTCATTCTCGCCATTGATGGGAGTGGCATTGTGCCTCATGTATCTCTTGGATAACACCCAAATTTGATTTCTTTTTCCCTTATACAAAAGCCACATGTGTGACCAGTCTGTAGAAAAATACCCATTCAACTTGCTAGACCAGTCTCTACTGAGTAGTAAGCCATATGCTTCTGGTATGTCCACAACAATAATGTTTATGCACTGATGAACTTGGCTGTCATGAGATAGTCAGATGATTACATCTCGAAGTTTGCCAATGGTTGGTACGCATGTCCAATCGAGGTTGATGATCTATGCAGATGTCTTGCTCCATTGCGCATTGATATTCTTAGCAATGGAGAGTGACATGATGTTGGTTGACACACCAAAATCAATTAAACAGTTGTGAACATTACAATTAAAGATTTCAAATGAAAGCAAGAATGGAGGGAAAATAGAGTTTGCTTCTTCCATCTGGAGTGTGTTTAGTACAGTTGTGAGGGATTCGGGAGATGTGCTTGCTACCTTGCTGGTAGTGGTTGTGATGTCCATAGATGTCTGCCCTAGTGCGCGTAGTAGGATGTCCTGCTGACCTTGAATCTTAGCCAACTCAAACAAACTAATGTTTGCACGAGTTTTATTCATATCTTCCATAATGTTGTAATCAAGGGCGGGTAGACTCACTGAGATTTCGAGGGTTAGACTGGTGTTCATGTTTTTTAGCGGAGTGTTATGCAATCTGCTTCTCATAGATGTACTCTTGTCCATCGATGTCTTCCTAGGCTTGCTTTGTGTTTTCTACGTTTGGACAGCTGGTGTATCAACCTTCCTAATCAGTTCAATCCTTGCTCATATTTCCCCAATTCTAGGGGGAGCCCCCTGACTTCTAAGGTTGTATCGACCATTTTGCTTTTGGGGCTGCTTCTCAATGTTTGTCTTCTACATTGTTTGTGAGAACTGATACATGTTAATCACCCACCCAACATTTGAGGTATCATTAGGTGCAACATCTTCGTCATCATCTGTGTCTCCTAGCTACCCCTATGTAATGCTCATTAAATTTGGCATATGGGTGCATATTGAGTTTGCAACTCGTTTCCCATCCGACCAAGACCCTTTCGAGTGGTCATCTTCATAGAATGGGAAAAATTCATTATTCACGCATTGTTCTAAATGGAACACTGAACTAGAGCTCTGTGTAGTTTTATCCTCGAAGCAGTTGTTTCCTGATGACATGCTTCCTTTCTGTTGTCTGAGTGGCCGACTACTCACAGATGTATAGATTATTCGTTGTTTGAGCTTGGACACTTTTGTTGTCAATTTCTTGACAAGGCGAGTAAGGGTTTTAATATCACTTGATTCTTTGTCTTTACCCTTGCTCACTGCAGCCTAGGGTTTCCTGCTCGCATCTCTGGAGTCCTTCACTGGTTCATCATCCCTGATGACTCCAATTGAGCGCAAGTCCTTCTCTAATATTATTGTATCTTCGTAGTTTTCTAGTAATGTTGGTTTCACGGCTCGCTTGACAAACTGTGCAATGCTAGTTGGAAGTGAAGACGTGTAGTAGTCGACAGTGATGGAGTCATGAGGTTTTGAGTCCACTACAAACTTATGAAATATGCGATAAAACCTCTTATTGAAATATTTTACCTTTTCTTTCAACTCCATTTTCAGACTGCCCAACTCTTTGAGCAACATGGTCGAGGTCTTGTCATCAGCAAAATTTTCCAAAAATATTTTTTTGAACATAACCTAGTTATGGATGGAGTTGACAGGAAGGTTATGATACCATACTGTTGCGTGCCCATACAAGGTACACGAAAACAATCTTCATGTAACATCATGGTGCCACAACTCGAGTGTCTACAGTTATAGGTAGAAGTTGTCCAAGTGGTCTTCTACCTTGACTATGTTGTTAGGGTCATACTTTGTGAGAATTATCTTTGAATGCTTTGGCATATTGTGAAAAGCACCCGAGAGAGCCAACGGTCCCTCAGTCATCCATTCCAAGTTTTGGTTACCCATGTCTTCTTCTTCATCGTCTTCCTCCTCTTCTTCAAAATCTGATGGTTCCAGCTCTGAGTCTATTGGTTCGATTCTACCTCTTCCTCCTCCACTGCCTTCCCCTCTGCCTCATATACCAAAATCTAAGCCCAAGATCATGATGGTGTCTCGTTCTCCCTATCAAAAGACTTGAGGTTCCACTCCATTCTCAACAGCTTCTGCCAGACCTTCGAGTGTGGTAAGAACTGCTTGTTCCACTGATGATACAACAACTCTTGTGGGAGTGGTCTTTGGCTTTCTTGATGTGTATGGAAGATCTTGTATTCCTGGGATCATTCCAACTACTTTCGGAACTGATGGGTGATGGGATGGACAAAGCAGAGGTGTTGATATGAAATTTCATGTTCACATCTAGGACGTGAGTAGTAACCAACTTCAGAGTCACGCGTAGGTGAGAGAGAGTACGAGTTACTACCTTAACCAGATGACTGATGAGTGGTTGTGAGAGGACATTCACCCATAAAAAACTGGCAACCCTCCTTCTAATGCCAGAAATTTTGACAGTGTTGGACCCACCAACATTCATGGGATCTCACCAATATGAAGTCCCAACTAGACCTCACACCATTTGTTGTAGGATTCCCATCTGGTATGATGGCGCAGTTGCCATTATCTTAAAGATTTTAAATGTCTCTTGCTTTCCAGCACTATAGAGTGGTATTCTTTGCCTTCAAACAGTGAGTTTCACATGCCTGGTGGGTGCTAGTGTTACTTGTGTCAAGGTTCTTTCACTGTAGATGGAGAGGGTGGAAATGAATCTCCAGTCAAAAGGGAAGAGTCCCAACCCTGTCAGAGACACAAAACACAACAGGACATGCACAACTTCTGGCAGAGTAGTCCACACGAATGCGGCAATCACAAACACACAAGAAGGGATAGTATGTACAACACTCAACGGAGTAGTCCGCACAAGTGCGATGGTCGTTATAACAATTTTATGGGAAAGGTTTTGTTGGATGTCCGGTAAAGCATCCCACGCGGGCAAGACAGCATTAACAACTTATACAACACATTTTCATAAACATATGTATTAGAGCAAGCGAAATAGTTCAATTATTTTAACACAAGTTAAATCAACATGCAGTACAAGTGTTCCAAGATTAGTCTTACAAACAATTACAATACATGTGTGAAAATGTGTTGCCCTGTTATCAGGCTTCTGAATTAAGTGAAAATTCCAAGACATATTGGTACACCATACATCACTAACCCCGTGAGTGGGGTTTTGGAGCCACTTCTCACTCCTCAAAGAAAAGACTACAAACTCTCAAGGCTATGAGGGAGGAACCAAGGTGAAAAGTATTTTGCATGTACAAATGAGGGGTATTTATAGCCAAGGGTAAAACTAGCCCTTGTGACTGTTCGACTTCCCTCTTGACTATTTGACTTATTTAACTCTTCAACTTTACATGACTCTTCAGATTACATGTGGGTGTCTTGGACTTCCACATTACATTACATTGATTTACAATAGTGTGGCCCACAGTAGAGATGTGGCCGAGATGAATCATGACACGACTCGACACGACAATGCTGGTATGTTTATGCTTCTGGAGGTGTCCATGTCAAGCTGTAATGTTGCTGAGTGATGGAAGTGCTCTTGGTGTATCATAGCTTCACCTCCACATGGAAATGTGTGCGAAGTATTTGATGGTCTTAATGTTTGCTTGAAGTTGCATGTGCACTTCGCTCCTTCGCTTGTATTTTGGCATGCTTCACGTGTTCATCTGTTCGCGAAAAAATATCCTCGCATGCATTCTTCATTCATCAATTCACAAAGAAATATCCTCGCATAAAGGCTTCGTTCGTTCATTCACGAACAAATCTTTTTGCATGTGCTCTCCTTGTTCATCATGTTCATCTTCGTGTCAAGTCTGATCCATGTACTGTATCTGCAATCAATCATGATGAGACGACATCAAATCTAGAAATCCCCTAGTCTACCGTGATGCATTATCTTTCACCTTTAGATGCAGGTGACTGGGAGAAGGACAAGACCCTTGAAACTACGAAGGAAAATTTCAAGTCGGGATGTGGGCTCTCATCACTGTCGATGAAAATTGTGCAAAATTCACTGGGAGATTGAGATTGACAACCCGGATCAGTAGTGACTATCCGCGGGATTTGGCTCGGATAGAGGACATAGCCGCACAATTTTTGAGGTAGGAAGTGCAGGCAGTAGAGGGGGTTGGCAGCAAAAATTGTGTAATTTCTTCGGGGAGCTGGCAGCAGGCTATAGGAGGCTTGCTGGAAAAAAATGTGCAATTTTTTCAGGGAGATGACAGCGGGCTATAGGAGTGCTGCTGGAAAAAACTTTGTAATTGCTAGGGTCTGGCATGTTGAGCATCCCTGCTCAGTTTTTGAGATGATCCAGATGTTGGGCAGTTTGGTGATTGCTCATGAAAACTACACAGTTTTCTAAGCAAGCAGCAGGTCGGTTAACTGGGTGACTGGCTGAAAAAACTGCACACTTTTTTGAGGGAGATAGTGACAGACACAGGGTGTCTGTCTAGCATGTCTACGCAGTTTCTTTAGTTAGTGGAGTGGGCATGCTTCATACCTTTTGGTCACTTTTTTAGGGGAGTGAGTCTCGAGGTCACTACCTAGTCAAACTCTCCAATTGACCAGCTGGAGGCTCGTTTGATGTGCTTATGGGCAATGCAGATTGAAATGGCTTGCTTGGAAACTTCTGCATTATTTTGGGTGACAATCAGTCGAGTCAATTTCAGGGTTGCATAGTGCAGACTGCCTAGGAGGCAGCCTCAAGATCTGCGTAATCCTGGGTAGTAGTACATAATCACTGAGAACTGAAACTGTGCAATGCAACTTAGCAAATGTTCGGTTGTTGGAGGATGGTCTGGTCAACAGAGCTTCAACAATGTGACCAAGTGTGTGAACGAATGACTACGTACATGCATGACCTCGTGAACACACGCTCAACATAACTTGATGACAAGATGCCTCAAACCAACAAGACAACATACACTCAGTGTGACTGATCAACGGTGCGAGCGACAAGCATGACACTTGTGATAGATCAGTGATCGACCACGATGATGCTTGTGCGATAGCGCATACAACTTCATGTTTGAGTGCAACGGATGTTTCCATAGTGGACACAACTTGTACACACGAAGGCAAACCTTATGCATGGTGAGAACATGATTGTGACCAACATGCAAAAAGGATGTCTATTGAATGGTCAAGCGAAGAGCGTGAAAAGACTCAACACAAGCTCATGGGATGAGCCTGAGTGCTTGCAAACATTAAGGAAAAACCGAAGGAAGGCTTTGAAATTAGATGCAAGCCAAAATTTTGAGGGTGTTGCGGCTACTACAACACCAGGGTACACCACCACACAATACATGTACCTACACATGCCATATAACACAACACAATACATGTACTACACATAGTACAACACAATGAGTACACATGTCATGATACACCAACTACACAATGCACATACATAGTACCACATGTATTAACACAACATGTACGACATGCACACAATACCATACATACACCAGTAACATATGTACAACATGTACACAGTACCACCTATACAACATGTGCACATCACATGTACACGGCCCCACCTACACAATGTGTACACAACGCCACATGTACATCATACCACATGTATAATGTGTACACAATGCCAGACGTACATAGCACCACATGCATGACATGTACACGACACCACAATTACACAACAACATATGAATGACATGTACACAACACCACCTGCACACGGCATCATATGTACAACATGTATGCACATAGCACCACATGTACAATCATGCACACAACACCATATGTACATAGTACCAAATGTGCAACATGCACACAAAACCATATGTACATAACACTTCATATAAAACATGTACATAGCACCATAGGTACATATCACTGCATATCCAACATGTGCACAACACCATATGCACACAACACCATATGTACATAGTACTGCATATACAACATGTACATAACACCCTAGGTACACAACACTGCATATCCAACATATGCACAACACCATATGTACATAGGATTGCATATACAACATGTACATAGCACCCTAACTACACAACACTGCATATCCAACATGCGCACAGCACCATATGCAAACAACACTGCATATCCATCATGCGCACAGTACAATATATACACAGCACTGCATATGCAATATTTTCACAACACTATCTATACCACCCTATACATAACATTCCATAAATAACATGTACACACACTATATATATACACAATATCGTATGTGTACAATATCACATATGCAACATGTACCACATATACAACATATGCACAATAGTAGTACCACATCCAAAACCACAATGTTTATACCAAGCAACCTTGCTTTTAGTGTCTCTTCACTATCCATGCTTATCCCAGCATGTCGCATATCACACCACTTTTATTCCATTGATGTACCCCTCAACATTACCTTTCCATAACATAGACATAGACATAATGCAAGTATATAATATCTATTCATGTCCACGTGATATTGACCTAATAGATTTGTCAGGGTTACTCTTCCCACTTAATTCCTCATAAGACTAGGAACCTCGTCATGCCACTCACCTGCATAAGCAATCATTCCTCCACAAGAATGATCCCTGGCAACCCTATCGGATAGTGACATAGATACATGGATACATACATACATATACATAAACATTAGCATGAACAATCATGATCCTGTCAGATAGCGATATGCATACATACACATACATACATACATATAAACATCAAAATAAAATAATAATGATCTAGTCAGTCAAAAATAGACATACATACATAAAACATTAGCATAACATAATCATGATCCATGATGAGCTTGTCATACATGACGTACATACATACATACACATATAGACATCAACATAATCATGATCACAACGTAATTACTATATATCATAAGGTCAAGGTTAAGAGAACTCCCTTTATGTATGCAACACATGCAAAACATTAAGAACAATAGTTCCCAACATAGCCAAGGCATATGATGCCTCAAATCCATTCACCTTACCTTTCTTGATCACCTTTCCCATGATTGTCTCGTCATTGTTTATTTACTCCAATGGAACCAACCAATCCAACTAGTTGTCATACTCTTGCCTTCAACTGCCCTTATACATGCACCGAGATTCATCTAGGCCTTACATCAACTATTCTACCCAAACTCTATTAAATTTCATCTTTCCCAAACCAATCCCCAAGAATCAAAACATAAAATGAAAGACAAGAAACAAATAAGAAGAAAACCTTGAAAATAAATAACAACATGACACCTTAGCAAAGTGGCAAGGCCTTGCACCCGACATAAACAAAACTGAAAATCAAGCTCAACAAATCACAAAAGATGAAAATCACAATACTAGAAACAAACACCATGACTCAATCCCCATGGTTCCCAAAGCCTCCAACGGAAAGCTCAACCTGAGTCTTCTTCTGAATTTCATGGCAATCTCTTTGCCATGCAATCCCTTGTATCATATTTCCATAAACACAATTGTTAGTGCATAAATAAACATAATAATACGCAAGTTACCTTACCTTGTTGTTCCAATTACGTTGCTTGCAACTAAACACATCCGCGCCATCTCAAGGGACTCCAATTCCCTTGATATATGCACCTGTAACTAGATACTAGCTAATATACTTTTCAAATACATGTTCATGAGTCTAGAACATATCCACATAATGTCAGACAAGATTAAGGTTAAGAAGAGTTCCTGTATGCAAAGAACTCATTCATTTGGAATTAGCGTTTCCAAACATAGCCAAAGGAATTCTTTCCCAATTCCTTTCTTCTACCATTTTTACTTTGTTGGAATCGCTGCTTACTATGTACTGTCACATAACCCAACTGTTAAGTATATATAAGCACAAAACCTGTTACCTTGTCACGCTAATACCAAGAATGTTTCCTGCAACTGTTTATACATGTTAACCACATGTTTCAAATATCAAGACAATCATATCTATCAATTTGAAATCAACCTTTACCAAGACTAACAATCATGTCATAATCCATAGTCAACTCATAGTCTTTAGACAAAATGCTGCCATTGTCACCTACTACACTCAAGTACATATCAATTGTCTCAACACATATGTGTTAGTACAATCATCTTAAAACAATATCATTTGAACACATACTCATATTATGCAATTCATCAAACATCCAACCAGCTTGCAAACATACCATGTTAAATAAATCAACTAGACAACATAATAGACACCAAACACTCAAACACAAAATAGACCTCATACTCAAACAATCAAGTACAAAGTAGACGACATAAGAAGGATCATACCTTAATATATCTCAGGGGAGGAAATGTTGTCTGCACAATCAATCCATATTAGCATGATATAACTTCACAACATATCAACTCAATCAAAAATAAGATCATGGCATCCATAATAGTAACTAACTAACATGTTCACATCATAAGTTCATAAACATTTGTTTTTCATGCATAACAATCACATATGTACAATCAGTCTAGATTAGCATGACATAATATCACAACATATTACTCATACTTGAATGTCATAACCCTAACCCTTTGCATAGACCAATCCAAATTAGTATGATATGTGTAACATCAAAATATTAATGCTATAACCCTAATCATCAAGTTAACTAACATATAACAACAAGCTATACATCATGCTAATTAACAACATATAACCTAACCATCAATCTAACTAACATATAACATACTCCTCAACAACATATGACACAATCATCAAGCTAAATACATGTAAACATATAACATATTAATCAACTACATATAACATAATCATCAAGTTAACTAACATAAAACAACAACAAGAACAATCAATACAACCACAAGTTACTATCATTCATGAATATCTGACATATGTGTGTATGACTATACTAATCAACGAGAATCTATCATGTATGTAACCTTAGCATCCATAGAATGAAAGGCATACACATAACCATAATGCATATAATTATCCTTAACCTACATACCTACAAGCCCAACATACAAACCTATATGACAACATGATCGTGCCTCAAGGTCCAATGTTGCAACTTCACTTTGATGATCTGCATCTCTTGCTTTATCTCATCCAACACATTAGCATCATAACATACCAATAGAATCATGATGACCTAAAATGCATACAATGACCTCACAATGCATGTTTGACCAATTATACATGCATAACTATAACCATGACCATGCATGCATAACAAATGCATACACAACCATACTCTCATGATTGTTGGGTGTGTGTTATATTCTTTCTATGACTAAACCATGTGCGTGTGGGTCACAGGGGGGGCGGTAGCCCCCCCTGCACTTTGTGTCGGGCACAACAGGGGAGTCACATGCAGGCGGAAACCCCCCTTGTCGGGAGGTTTGACAGGGGCAGTGCCCTGGGGAAAAAATGGACCCTATATTAGGTGGGTGGACCTACCTATGGTTTTGTGCATGGATTCCACACATGGTTTTGGGCATGATGGTTTTCTGTCCATGGTATTTTGTAGATCCAATAAAGGAAACTACGTTATGTTCTAATCCAATTTTAATGGATTGGGGTTTATGGATGCTTCGGCATGTTTATATATTTATTGTAACATTGAAAGGAATAATAATGAAAAATCAATCTGCTAGTCCTGGATTTGGGATCCAAGGGAAAATCTCTGTGTATATTTGTTTTAGTTTTATGCTCTTGCCATTTTTTATTTTCTATTTTTTAGAATTCATATGTAGGTAATTTATATACGGGGATAAAACCTACAATGATGACATATTCCAAAACAACATCATCAACCTATACATGGCGACAACACTACAACCATGATCACACCATGCAAATGCAACAAGCACATGGACTACAAGCATAAGCAACACATATGCAACCGACATGAATGCATGACCAACACAGAGCCCATCCAGTCTAAGGGGTGAACTATGCCCTGATACCACTCTGTAACACCCTCCTCCCACATCTACCTAAGAAACCGTATAGTCAGGGTAAACATGTGATGAGAGGCTACTATGATATGATTTGACCTCCTAAATCATTATAAGGAAGTGGAACTGACAGAAACACACCATACAGACCTTCAACATCAACATTAGGAGCCTCAAGAACCAACCCAACCTTTCTGCCAACCAACCCCTGGATCCCACTGACATTTTGGACCACTTGACCTCTAGACGCTCTCATGATATGGGCATGCCAGCGTCCAGGGACCTATGGATGCTCTCACAAGCCTATAATCCAGCATTCGGGGACTATTTTTCTCAATTCTATGCAAGCGTCCTCGGGGTTTAAGCCAAATTTTCAGGCCCAGAACCGAGGTCACTACCCAAAATTGAATAACACCTTCAGAACAGTAATATAACATGGACATAACAATACTAATGCAATTACTTAAAGAAGTCCTTGATGTGAACCCTACTAGACATGACAAACATTTCGTCAAACATGTCACGAATATGTAATCCACTGGTGTAAATAACATATATGAGTATAGGGGTCTCATACTTATCTAATAATCATTAAGAATCATTGTTCCCCTACATCATTAGCTACAAAATCATCTATTGGGCCATAGATATATTGTTCATTCATTTACCAGCGAAAACATGATGAGAGCCATACATAGCCACTGTCATAGAACATATACATAACTAGCATAATAAAAAATAGAAATATCAAGGATACCACAACCATATAATCCACATATAAACCAATATAATACTTATGAGATGACAAGGAGAAATAACCTCATATTAATGATGTAAAATCCAACCCAATATGGGACTACCATGTTCCACCCGACTGTAGAATGGTTGAGCCAAATCTCTCTTCAGCCATTCACCCCCGTGCCATATTCCAAGCATTAATGTGGATCTCATAAAACACATCAATGAAAACCATCCAGCGCATACAGAGGCCAACCAGCTCATCCCATCAAATAGTGATTCCACCTCACAGTCGAACATCATAGACCATCATCATATTGGTCTCTATGCAACCCCTCCAGGGCTCCATAGTGTTTGTTCCAACCAAGGCTTCCAGGACTAGTAACTCAACCCACAGTTGTCGTCGAGCTTCCAGAGCGTTTGTCCAACCAAGGATTCCAGGACTACTAACGCAACCCACCAAGGGCTTCCAAAGCGTTTTTCCAACCAAGGCTTCTAGGACTAGTAACTCAACCCAAGTTGTTATAGGGCTTCCAGAGTGTTTGTCCAACCAAGGCTTCCAGGAACTAGTAACTCAACCCAAGCTAAGGAAACATGAAAACCAACAAAAAAACAAGGAAATAAACCCACAATCTCCATGGTTGTCTAGGAAACAACAAGGCTAGGCAAATCCACTATCTATCCAGGCAATACTCCATGCTAATGACAAATCATAACCAAGAAACCACATGCATGTGTCATGCATGCCAAAACCAGTGAGGAAAACATACATGCAACTCGGTACCTGCAAGCAAAATTTGTTGTAGTTGTTGATCCCGATGTCCTCTTGCACTTTCCTGCTCTTCCTTTGCCTTCTTGCTCCAAAAATCCAAGTATGCCACACTCTCCAAGAGTGCTCCAAAAAAACTATAAGTATCCAAGAGTATGAGAGAGAGAATAGAAGAGAGATCCAACAAAACTAAACGGACCAAGCTTACACTAACCAAGCCTACCCACTGATCCTTAGAAGCCTTTTTATTAAAGAGGCCTCTATTTTATTCAATTTCCATTATTTTCCTTCATTTTCATCCTCACATGCAACCTGTGACCTTTCACCTTCCTTTTCTCATAATTTCCATTATTTTCATAAATAAATGTGCCAAAATGCCTTTTTTCCTTTCCAAAGCCTTTGCCAATGCTTTTTCCAATTTCCTTAGCCATAATAAACCGAAGTGAACACCCACACAAGGATGTCTTTCCCACCATCCATCTTGGAATACATGTCTCGTCAACCATGGTCATATATTTTTACATGGATTTTTAACCAGGGTTGTTACAAAGAGTACTCCTTGAACACCTAGTGCCCCACTTACAACTTAAACTAGATAAAGAAAAAGTATAAATTCACTGGTGGAAGAGAATAGCTCAATACAAGGAAGTAGTTGATATTCCCACAATAGAATATGAGATGAAAAAAATGAGGGAAGAGTTGGGCTTATTAAGGTTAAATTAAGAAAATAGGAAGGAACATCTCGAAAAAGATAACAAACAACTAAGAAGCCAATTGCAGTGAACACAAGGGTTGCTAAAGGAAAAAGAAACTCATACTGCATCATTACAAACATCTTTAAGGACTAAGATGCACCTCTCCTTGGAGGAAATTATCTATAAACAACCTTCAAAGGCTTACTAGCTATTTTGAAAGAATAATGGTGCAAATTTCAGATCAACTAGATTGCACAAAGAGGGACCACCCATATGTAAGAGACAAAGGAGGTCATTGATTTTTCCCTACAATGTAGTAAGGAGGACAAGGCCAAGGTTTTTTGATTCTACCTCCACAACCTTGTGCTTACATATTTTACCATATGTGATCCAAACCCATACCTGGAGGATGCACAATTTTTTTCCCTAGTATCTTGGTTAAGGCATGAGGAAATTAGGGTTGATGAGGTAAAGAAAATAATGGATATGTAACTAAGAGAGACATTGTGGATCATGCATGAGCACCCAAATCCCTATGTACTCACCTCCACTTGTGCCATCCTTATAGAATACCCTCAATTAATGGACATTTGGAAGCAAAGACAAGTGCAAGTCATCCTCCATTTTAAAGACACTTTTAGATTGTTAGGAGAGGAGTGCTCACAATTTTCCAAATGAGATAGAAATAAATGCCACATAACATTTAAATTAGGGAATACCACTCTTCTGGCAAATTACAAGTAGAATTTTCCAAGACTCCCTTTTACAAAAGGATTATCCACAGACTTGGAGTCAAGTGGAATGGATGTTTAATCCACCATTGTTGGTGGGACTCCAAGAACATATAATTCAAGAAGAGGAGTCCTAGAAGAAAATGCAAGCTTCCACTGAGCAAATACAACGACCTATAGTTCAGCTTAGTATTTCAAGCAAGTTGTCAGATAGATGAATGAGAAAGAGCAGAGGAGAGAAGAGAAGTAAGTTGCTCAATGGTGAGCAATAGTTCCAGTAAGAGGGTATGATGGGCCTCCAAAATAGGTAAAACAAAAGGCCCATATAACCATTCCTAAGCACATAAAATTTATATTAAACCTACCCTTTTTCACTTAATGACACACTTTCCTAGCTTAATGAGTTCTTAGAAAGGTCAATGAGGTTTTCCATATTTTATGTGCCTAACATGTTTATAGTGTGGGATTTTGAAGAGATTTTGTATATATTTCGAGAATATCTAGATAGAGATATATGTGGGACCTATTCCCTATTGTAGGAGAGACTCAACTCAGCTAGGTGAGGAAATTTAATTCCCCTTCATGCTATTGTACTGTGATCTAGGAAGCAAGATCCCCTTTTCTAGGAATTTTTGGAGGGAAATGTAGTCCTCCCCTCAAGGAGATTTCTCCCTACTCATTGTATAAATAAGAGGCTTGATTATCCAAGTATACATGTAGATAAGAGTGTGAATAATAGGATAAAATTTTGGATTAGTATTTCCAAGCAAGTTTTGTAACTATGTAATGTACAAGCAATTTTTTAATTAATGGAAGTGGTATCTTATTTCAGCTCCTAGTTTGGTTTTCTTCTAAGGGTTCTGAGATTCCTTGGGTTAGGGCCTACCCCAAGTGTTCTAGATCTGTCTTGTATTATTAACGTTAATATTATCCATATGTTTATTTTTGTAAAGAATTTATGCAAGTTACTTTTGTTTATAGTTGGGATTCATGGTTAATTAGAAAGTTTTCAAGAACATTATGATTTTCTTACAGTTTTTCTGAGGACAAGGTTATGATAGTTGCAATAGTTAAATTAGTTAAATGACAATTTCACTTTGCATTTACTTCATTTCCTTTCTTGCTACTCATTTGTTGTTCATTATTCACCATTTGTTGTTTTCTTGCACTATAACTTGTTTTGCAACTACATGAAACACACAGATTTGAGTTTTTCTAGGTAAATCTTGAAACCATATTCTTTGATGCTTTTAATAGGTTTATTTTATCATTTTATAGCTTCTCCACAACTTCCTTACTTTTCAAACTTGAATTATGTGTGGTTACCTGCTCATTAGACTGTCTCCTATAGCAAAATAGGGACTCCTATAGAAGTTTGTAACCAGCATCTCAATCTCACATGAATTTGTAATAAATTCATGATTTATCCCAACACTCCTAGAGCTCTGATAATGGAACTTGGAGGTATAGAGACCTTGAAGATGCTTTTGTTCAATTTTCACTAGAAATATGTTTTTTTCTGAAAACTAGGGTTTACATTTTACATGATTTCATTTCAACAATGTGTTTTCTTTTCCTTGCAAGATATCATAGAGGTGTACAATTTTGCTTTCATTTCATTGTAGGTAGTGTATAAGTGTGCAAGTGTGCTTTCCTGTACTACAAGTATCCTAGGTTTGCATGACATTTAACTTTTATCAAGTTTTGTCCTACAAATGCAATTTTCCTTAATCATAGATTAGTCCACTTGTTCTTTGTACATATGTATTTCAACCTACATAAAAATCAACTAGAGAAAGAGATAGTTCCTATTGCACATATAGTGCTAGACCTCTTAAGTTTGTATGAACCCTAGGTTGACAATTAAATCTAAGAGCCTTGGGAGTTGCATCAATGTTGTTGTCATACTAAGGGCCATCACTTTTTGGCATCATTGTTGGGGAGATGTCAGAGTATGTACTTCCTTTTCTATTACTTGATTTACTCTTTCTTTCATTTCATCTCCGGCAAAAAAAAAATACATTAACATCTTATTTTATAATAAAAAATTGCATTGTTTTCTTTTATGCCTCAGAGAGTTAGGGACAAAACAGGAAAAATCTTACCAAAAAATCCCACTTCCACTAGAAACCATCCCTTTTGAGCTAACTATGAGCCTCCTACCTTGTCGATAGGGACCTTTGAGGCCCTTTTTAGTGAGTAAGCAAGGATCTTGGAGGAGCTTGAAGAAGGAGATAGACCTCCACACCCCACCAACATTATGACTAAAGAAAAACAACTAGAAGTGTTCACATTTCCCATTAGAGAAATAGATGGAGAGGTTAAAATGAAAAAAATTAATCCATTTTTCCTCCCACACTTCTATGGTTTTAATAGGTAGGATCCTAAAACTTTCATGTTTGATATTTTTGTGGTATGCATAACTTATGACTATAAACAAGATGAGAAGAAGCTCAAATTGTTCCCTTCCACCCTTAAGGATGTATCCCTTCAATGGTTCATAAGCCTAGAAGGAGATAGAATCACCACATGAGAACAAATGCAACAAGCCTTCAACAACAAGCATCATGATTACTATATAGCAAGGTATACTAGAGCTAAGATATTCAAAATGATCCAAAGAGAAAATTAGACTGAAAGATTTTGAAGAAATATTCCAGTTAACTTATAGAAGGGTGCATAATTGCATTTTGGATCCAAACTCCTTGAAGTTATTTTTAATATGAGGAATTAGGGAAGATCTAATGGAAATACTTAACTTACTAGACAATGGATACATATATCATCTCACTTATGATGATATCAAAAAGGTATTAAAAAATCATTCAAGGGATACTAGAAAAAGAGATAGAGCAAGCAAAAACTCGGTAAGTCCTTCTTCCTCCTACGTGATTGATAAAAATTAGATAGGAGGTATGCTAGAGGACATGAAGACTAAAATATTACATACCTTTTCCATGCATATGGACACATTACAAATCAAAATAGAAGAGGAGGAAGTAGAAAAGGAAATAGCTATATTTTGCCCTCAATGCACTAAAATACATCCTAGGAATGAATATCCTTCAAATATTATAGAAATATGATTTGTATGTGAGGAGAACCATTCCATTAATATTTCTATCTTTCGAGGTCTAAAGGTTGTGTACCAAGGAGCAGAAGGGAGCATGGAGAATTTGTACTTTCTACGCTAAAGAGGGCCACAAGTGCCTAGGCAATTCCAACAAGGTATGAACTTCCCCTCTCATTTTAATGCTAATTATAATGCTCATTATCAACCTTGGTGCCCTCCTAACTCTTCACCCTGGCTAATGCCAACTCCTTGGCCATATCCTTCTCAAAACTTTACTCCTCCATTCCAACCATATCCTACTCAACACCCTCAATGGGGTAATCCATCACAAGGATTGAAGCCTCAGGTCACCCAACCATCTACATTTATCCCTCCTCCTCAGCAACCATAAGAACCCCAAATTGTTCCTCCAAAGAAACTAAATATTCCTTCCCAACCAAATCCAAATCCCTTAAATAAGTGGGCTAAATCAATCTACAATGGATAAATTGCTTACCAAACTTATGTTATAGAAATCTAAGGAATCAACCTTAGGTCTAGGAAAGTCCTTCCAGATGTTCATCCACCTCCTCCAATAGAAAATATCGAGGAAGATAAGGATTATTTCAGTGCCATAATTCACCCAACCAAAACCTCCATATCCTGAGATGTTCACAACCCATAAAGCACACACCCCAGAAGAAGTTGAAATTCTGGGAGAATTGATGAATCTATGTGTCAAAATCACTCTCCTTCAAGCAATCAAATATGTTCCTATCTATAACTTCCATTAAACAGAAATGTCTCGAAAGGCCTAGGAGAAAGAAAAATTATGCCCCTACTATTAATTTCATAAGGTAGCTAGCCAATCTTATGCTTCGGAGAGTAATCATCCCTGAGTACCTAGATCCTGGAAGCCTGGTAGTAGATGTGCACATCAATGAAATTGCAGTTACAAACACTCTCGTTCACTTGGGAGCTTCAATCAATGGCATGACCAAGGAAATCGTTCTCAAACTAAAACCTCGAGGATCTCTAAGAAAGACCTCCATTGTGCTACAACTTGTTGATAGATCCATAGTAGCACCTAAAGGTGTCATAGAAGATATAATGGTATCTATTTATTCCTAGGAGTATCCTGCCAAATTCTTTGTCCTCCAGCACAAGACCAATTTTAATGGTTATCCACTCATCTTAGGAAGACCATGGTTAGCCACCGTTGATGCATACATCAACTCTCAAGTTGCAAACATGACCATCTCCAATGGGAAATCAAGAAAATAGATTGGATTATATCCACCAACTCAACCTCTTGTTAGGAATTACTTTCCTATATGGGTAGAGGAAGATGAAGAATATTACTCTTTCCTCTCACCATCCTATGCTATGTGTACATTAGAAACCACCCTTGGTAGTAGGAAGATCGATGAAGATAATTAAATTTAAAATTTTCTACAAAAACACTATCTTGATACCATATATATTGATGGCTTAAAAGAAGAATCATCTACAGGGTAGCCTATTTTTTCTTAAGAAAGTTCATGCATATATTTTGACTATCGGTTTTGAGGAAAATCGTGTAAAAATAGAAGAAATCAGCCCCTCTAAAACACTAAAAATCAAACCCTTTCTTTCAACTAATCAAGAAGACTAATTTCTCTCTATCTTAAAACAATATATCAATGCATTTTCATGCGAATAAAAGGGGATGAAAGGATTACATCCTTCTATGTGCACTCACCATATATACATCAAGGAGGATCACAAACTTGTTTGCTAGCCACAAACGTGAATGAAACCTATATTGATATATATTGTGAAAGAAGAATTGCATAAATAATATATTTAGTATTTATGTATCCGATCTCGGATAACGAATGGGTGTCTCCCCTGATTGTTTTCCCAAAGAAAAATGGCAAGTGAAGAATATGTGTTGACTATATAGAACTCAAAAAATACACTGGGAAGGATCATTTCCCCTTGCCCTTCATTAACCAAGTTATTGATGTGTTTGCATGGAAAATTTTCTTCTCCTTTTTGGATGGATTTAGTGGATACAACCAAAGCCATATCAATCTTGAGGATCATGATAAGATCACCTTCACATGTCCTTGGGGTACCTTTTCTTACAGAGTCATCCATTTGGCCTATAAAATTCCCCTAGCACATTCCAAAGGGTCATGCTTAGTATATTCTCTGATCTTGTGCATGATTCGATGAAAATCTACATGGATGACTTCACACCTTATGGGGATGATTTCCAAGAGGAACTCTCAAACCTTAGCAAGGCCTCTCAAAGGTGTGAGGAGATAAACCTCTCCCTAAGCCATGAGAAGTATCTATTTCTAATGAATAGGGAATTGTCTTAATGAATTTTATCTTCTCAAAAGGAATCCAAGTGGACCCTAATAAAATAGCCATCATAAAAATGTTCTTGTTCCTCAAAAGTGAAAATATGTCAGCATTTTTTTAGGGCTTGCCAAATATTATCGAAGATTCATAAAAGATTTTAGTAAAATTGATTCTCCTTTATTTTCATTACTAACCAAATATGTCGATTTTTATTGGACATATTCATGTTAGGAATCATTCGAGGGTATAAAAGAAAAACTAATGACAACGCTTGTCCTCAGAGGACCAAACTAGACCCTACCCTTTCATATCCATAAAGACGCATAAGACAAGGCAATTGGGGTAGCACTACGACAATTTGAAGGCAAACTCCCCTATGCAATTTATTTCATTAAAAAAAAATATGTCTAAGGTTAAATTAAATTATATAATAACTGAAAAAGATCTCCTTGTCATTGTACATTCTTTAAATAACTTTTGACATTACATCATGGGTTACCAAGTCTTCATGCATGTTGACCATGCAACAATCAAGTACTTAATGAATAAACTAGATGTGAATGCTCACATAATTAGGTGGTTATTATTGTTCCAATTTGAATTGACTATTCTTAACAAACCTAGAAAGGATAATGTTGTTGGAGATTTTCTATCAAGACTAACATTGTTTTCAGATGAAAAAGCAATAGATGACTAGCTCCCTGATGAGCATCTTTTTTCCATATCACTTATGTCTCCATGGTTCATCGACATTGCCAATTTCCTACCTACTAGCCAATTCCCTCCTAACATATCTCCAAAGGATAAAAGTAAGATTGTCAAAAAAAGTTCTTCCTACGCTTGGATTGGGAGAAACCTCTTGAAGTTGAGGCCTGGTAAGATTTTGAGAAGATGTGTGAGGGAGGATGAAGTTTATCACATCCTCTCATCTTTCCACTATGGGCCCTATTACCTACCATCTTTTCGATGATCCCTAGGAGAATTTTTTTTTCTCCAAGATGGTCCTCAGTCAACAACCAACAGCCCCTTGCATCCACCAGCTAGCTCACTGTGCCATTTTTCTACCACCTGAACTAGCCATGTGGTCCCTCACCCATCTGCCATGAATGTATGTTTGAAGGTGGGCCTCCTGAACCTAAAGGTATGCCTTGTCATTTGGTAATTGAGTATTGTAGTTTTCTTATCATGGACACTTATGGGCATGGATTAATGGGGGGATTCAGTGAAACGAATGGGCTAGGTTTGAGCTCTTGTCCCATAGACCCCTTTTGGATATTAACCTTGAATTATAGTCCCGTGGGATCTCTTTTACTGACCATTGGGCTTTAGGGATGGTATTTCACAGGAAACCCTGACCTTGGTTGCATGGTCCCACTCCCTTATCCACATATATTACCCCCTTTCCACTCAGCATTACCCCATTCATCATTTCTCCCACCTGGGTCCACATTCCACCAATGGATCCACATAGGTTTAGCTCACCCTTTCCCCTTACCCTCACCTTGGTTTAGCACTAGAATGATGCCGCAGAGGTTGCTGCAGCTAAAAATAAAGATAAAATCATATTTTTCCACATTCAACAGGAAAATGTACCACAATATTCAAAAGATTTTGGGACAAACACATTTAGCATGTGGGCGAAATCTAATGCATGAGCTCTACCCCATCACCATGGCCATCACCCTAGCTCCTACAGGTTCTATGAGCCTCCTTCATCATATAGCAACCCATGATTGTCCTGACTCCTAGTGGGCAATGAACCGCCATACCATAAAAGTGGGTATTCACTAATATATATTAAGCATCATGCTCTTACCCCTTGAGCCCCAAGCAGTTAATCAAAGAAAATCATAAAAATGGAAAAGGCATATAAATAAGGGTTGAAAAATGAAGTTCGGGGCACCTCATGTACCACAATTTCTCCCTCCTATACATTATAAACCCAAGTGTGTGCTTCCCTTTTATTAGCTACTCTTGTACCCCAGCATGTGGAACAGGGATTCCCCTCTTCATCCCCAACTGCATTCACCTATTTGTCACATGCCACCACCTTTTGAAGGATTTACCTTGAACATATTATCCCCTTTAGAAGTAGAAACCACCTAATATGATACTTGGTTAACCCCATTTGGAGTTTAGGAGACATTGGCACATCCCAAAGCCCATTATGGAAGGGCAGACCATTATGGAGTCCCCACATGTGGTCCATGGTTGGTAAGCTCATTTATTCGATTTCTCTAATGACTTGTTGTATTGGAAGGCTAGGGGATGCAATGGATCTTATGCAGGATTATAGATGGTCTCCACCTTGGGTTTGGTCACCCTATGTGGGGTTCTAATCCTCCAGAGTGATATATTGGCACATGTAAGGTGTTTGTTGAGATCCATGGTCCTCCACAGTAGTATACAGTACTCCATGGTTTCTCGAGGATGTTCATAGATTGCTCAAGATTCACCTATCGGACAAGGAAGATGCACCTGGTTCACCTTTGCCTAGCTAGCCCCACAGATGTACCATACACTTGGAAGCTAACCTGGGACTTGTAGGATGATGTGGCATCACCTACACCATTAGCATAAGCCTTTCAGAGGATCTATAGGCATCTTTGACTCATTTGGAGACCCATGAGATTATTATTGTGCCCCCACACCCACTGGGAGCACCACAGGTATATTGTTTGGAGAACAAGGGGACAACCCCTTTTCCATCACTTTTGGGGGTCCTATTCTTCATTATGGCACCTATGGACCTCATCAGTCATCTTGGAGGGCCCTATGACATGTATTATTCATCATCTGGCCTCTTAAGAGGCTTATTCTTTCATTTGTGAGCTAGTTTCTTGGGCCTGTCGCCAAAAGTTAGTTTATTAGCACATTGTTTTATTTTTGGGGCTTATGTAGGCCAAGGAGACTAATTAGAACTTCTCATTAGTGTATAAATACAAGTGACACGAGTTAATTTTCTCGACATCACTTTGGATTGGATCTCCTCTCTCTCTTGAGAATTTCGCACTTTTTCTTGGAGGATGAATTGGAGCTTTATGTATGAATTTTGATGTTTGGATTTGGTTTATCTTATCTTGGAGCTTCTCTATTTCCAAATTGTGGATGGTTGGAAATGTTCTATTACATGTAAGTACATGCTTTTATTGATATTCTTGTATTACTTTGTCATATACATTGGATTGTGATTTTCACTATTTTTAGGGCTATTTGTTACATGAATTTACTGCTTAAATTGTGGAATTTTGTCTCTATATAGCATCTTTCAATATATGGATGATGTAATTTGAATGAAATTTCCTACAGATAATTTTATCAAAGAATTCATCTTGGTAAGCCATCACCTTTTGCAAGTTGAAGTATAAAACTTGTAAGGTTGCTTCCCTTTGCCCTAGAAGGCTAGCGAGGTAGTCTTAAGGCCTCCTTGACTAAGAAATGAATTCATCATTCATATTTATCATAGACTCCATTCTCCCAAGACTAAAGCACTGATCTACCAAGAGGTGGTCACCGAAAATCAATTATTTTCACCTTTTCCTAGGCCCAGCCAAATTGGGTCACTTAGGGCATCATTTTCCTGAAAAAATATCCGTCCAAAAAGTTTGACCTCCTAGCCTCTCCTATGTTGGTGAATCCTCAAGGCTTCCTACAATTTTGAATCCATTCCAATGGTGGAGTTGTGAGAAAAACCAAGCCCCAATTCTAAGATCAAACTTTTCTCTAGTATCCCCAAGGCTAGTGCCTCATAGGATCAATTCAACACCTTTAAGTGAAAATACTTTCTTTGATCCTTTCCCCCTCCTCGTCTGGGTTACAAATATCATCGATTGCTAATCTCTTACCTCCTAACCTAGGTCAAGTCCACTTGGTCCCATGTGTTCCATTCCTTTGAAAATACAATTATTCAAGAACCATTTGGGATACCAATTTTAATATGGATATTAGGGATTGGGAAACTCTTTCACAAGTCATATCTTATAAACCTAGCCCTCAAACCCCCACATACTTCTCCTAGAGGACATTGTACCTAGATTATAAAGCAAGAAATTTCCATTCTCCAGCCTCTTCTAGTAAAGGATTATTTGGGTCACTTTACATCCATTTGTCAATTTATTCTTCATTTGTGACTCCATAGATATCAGGTCTCCTACCATCGGTGAAAGTTCTTAAATAGTAGTGAGTCTTAGTTGATGTGACATTGGGCTAAGTCTCCACTTGTTTCCCTTGGTATAGCATTTGACCCTTTAGGAATCCCCTTTAGGTCCCCCACTAGTTTGAGCGAAAATATTTTGACATCGTTGCTAGGGACATGAAACTTGTGTTTTTTTCCCCATACAACATATTGACATAACATTATTGGCAAATCCGTTGGAAGAACGAAGCCCTAGTTCTTCATTGAACTTTAAGGTCGATGCTTGTATGGTGAAGCAATCATTTTTATAAGCATCTTTAAATACACCTTGGCGACTCCTACATATTTTTCATGCATATCTCAAATAGGTGTCTTTGATTTATAAATTTCTCACTTTGGACATTGCTAGCATCCCTCGGCACCCTTATCATGTCGCGAGAAGAATGGTACGTGGGCTTCTCGTGTTTGATGGTGATCCACTCTCCGTAATTGACCATGTAAAAGGATTCAATATAATTCAAAGGAGAAAGTGGTTCACCAAGATGTCCTTATGTTATTGTTAATGGGATCTCTCTATGGTCACAACTCACGGTTGGATGATCATGAAACCAAGAGAATCTCATTTATTGAGGAGTTCATTGATGGCTTTCTTATTCACTTTCAAGTATACCCTACACTAAGCATCCAAGAGGAAGCCCTCATTGAGCATCATCAATACATTGAGAATCTAAGTAATGAGCAGGGAGATGAGTAACTGTTGGGTCTGCATGGTGAGAAGGATGATTTTGAGAACACATGTGTTGGGAAGAATGTATATGGAAGGTGAAGTTGAGACTAACCTTACCTTTCTCAAGGATATTACTTCTAATGCTTCTACTTTTGAGAACCTTGAGGAAGCTGACCCCATTAACCCCTTGAAAGATGAAATTGAAGATTAATTCCACATTGAAAGGGAGAAATGGGAAGTCGTTGGTCCTCAATTTGATTTTGCTCCCATTTACGACACCGACAAGGAGGATGAGGATGAGATTGGTTTTCCTTTCCCCTTTGGCACTTTATATGATGACATACCCATTGATACCCTTGGGAAGGAGAATGTTCATTTCCCTTTGCATAAAGAGGGCTAGTTGGGAGTGATAAACTTTTCTTTTAGGAGACACCTAATCTTTGATAATAAGGAAATTGATAAGGATCCCACTTCTGATGAGTATGTTTCTATGTTCAAATCACTTGAGCCTTTAGATTATGATTTTGGGAAGGAAAAACCCGTTGAGTACAATATTTCTTCCTCCCTTTTTCCTTTTGGTCATCATCTTGAGTCTTCATCGAGTGTTTCCCTCACCCTTGATCATATGATCTCAAGTAACTGTGAGCCCATCCCCCTTCCCGAGTATAGTATCAAGGAAAATCCCTTCATTTATTATAATGTTCCTCATTGGATGCACCCTCAGGGTATGGATCACTCAACTGTCTCCCCTCTCCAATGTAATCATCATGTGCAACCTACTTGTGTTTCTACATCTTGTTGGCCTCCCTTTCCTACTAACCATAACTTGATGAAGGCCATAAGCCATGACGTAAATAATAAGGGAAATGGTGGAAGTGATATGCCAAAGATCTCCATCCATCAAAAGTTTATGAGCTTGGTTGTTGATATCTCTATATTTTGGTTGCAAGAGAAGATCTCATGGTCTAGATTACATCCTTTTCTTACCTCTTCTCACATAATAATCCATGAGTGGACATCATATTTTCCCACCTCCTGCCCACAACATCCTCCATATGTTTGGGATTTCATTCGCTTTATGATTTTTTGCATGAGTGATCATATAGGTTGGCATATTTATATTATCTTGATGATATGTTGGTTGCACTAGATTTATGATTACACTTAATAATAGCTTCGTCATATGCATGTTAGGTTAGGATGCATTGCATGATCATTTTCACATTATAATTAATGTCATATGATACTTATAATGGTAGATAGATGCATATTTCCATATTTTATGACCTAACATTTAGCATGTGCAATCATGAGACGTCGTGAAAGCATGCTGCCCCGAATTTTTCATCTGTTATATGTGTAGGTGATATATCTACGGTAACTAAGAGATTTCTAGAAATATCATGGCCTCCCATTCGAGTAGGTTCGTCCACTTCTTCAAGAGAACACATCCTAGTTGGAGCCATATGTTACCCACCATTTCATGGGTGATATCCCTAGGAGAATTGTTTTTTCTCCAAGATAGCCCTCAACTAGCAGCTAGTAGACCCTTACAGTCACCATCTAGTTCGTTGTGCCATTTCTCTGCCACCTAAGCCAACCATGTGGTCCCTTGCCCATCCGCCATGATCGTATGTTTGAAGGTGGGTGTTGGGCATGGAATCCCCCCACATCGGGCTTTTGGGTCTCAAAGCCCAAGTTTTGGTCAAAAGTTTTATAAAACTCCACGAATTGCGGGCGCGGAGTGCGAAGGAGAGGTTGATTCATAGGGTTGTCCGCCCTAAAGTAATGTAATGTAATGTAAAGTCATGTCAACCTACCCATGGTCCGTGGACCATGGGATTGTATAAATAGAGCGAGGCTCTAAAGTTGTGAAAATAGATAAGGGAATGGATAGTGAAGGAATGGTTCAAGCGTAGAGTAGAATTCTAAGTGTCTTGGGGTGTAGTAGTAGGTAAAGGCTCTATAGCTGAATGCGCAGAGGCCTAGTAGATTCTGCAGCTGAGTGCGCGGACCCCTGCAGCTGAGTGCACAGGGCAGAGTCGAGTCTATAATCAGGACAGAAAGCTAATAAAGAGAAGTTTATCCTAATTCTGTGCAACTAGTCTCGAATCACTATTTTATTGTTATGCATTACTTGTTCTCTGTTTATTTACTGTGCATAGTTGATGTAAATGCTTGTATGGTTCAGACTACTTATATATGAAAACAATCTAAGTAATCAGCTAACAGTGCATAAGTAGGAAAGACCTGGGTGAATAACAAGGATCGTGTTGCGAATAGGATTGCGCGAAGATAGCATCGCAGGCCACAAGGTGCCCACTAGTGCGCGTAGCGCAGTGAGCACGGAAGCTAGACCGTGTACCAATCCCAACATATCAGACATCCCCAAGGTGCGAAAACCTAGTTCTATCACCCTCCCATACTACTTTGGGTGAGGCCTCAATCCGTGCTTCGTGGACTATTGCCGAAAGGGCTGGTAGTACTGGGATTTGCTTAGCTAAATCACCTCTAAACTTGGGTTAGGCCCCACTAAGCCAACAAATGGTTCCATTGCTGAGACAGGGATCTACACAAAGGATGTTTGATGTCATGCCACTAGAACCCTACAAAGAAAAAATTTGAAGAGTGGTTGGACAAGAACATTTGTGAGTTCGTGGCGCAAGAAAACAGAAATCCGCGAGTATCTGAGGAACAGTGGTTGGATTGCTACTTATACACTGAAATCCACAAAATTTTCTTTACATCTTTTTCGTCGGAGCTGTTAGTATGAGTGGATCGCAAAGTTAGCAGATAGCCAAGGAAGGTGTAGGCTTGACAAACCAATAGTGTGGACTCCAGAACTAGCGCGCAGACTAGAAGCCTTAGAAGATAAGATAGCGCGAGCGGTGGACCACTGGCTTGACCGAATAATAGGAGGATTTATCACTGAGTTCGCAGTAAACACGACCGTCAGCTATAGTGAGGTAGAGCGACGTTTTCTCAAGGGACCACAAGGTAAGTATATTAAATCTTTGAACACTTGGATTAAGATGTTGTTGTGTGAAAAGTGGGTTATGCAAATAAATTAATGTTTGGGACTACGCGAAGTGGAAGGATATACAGAAGCGGAAGTAGTGAAGAATTAGAAAATAGTCCCTTAATTTCACCCTCGCGGGAAAGTGAGGACGAGCTCACAAAGGTTTCTCCAAGAAGCGCGGTCAGTTTGATAAGGTAGTGAATTCTGCGTCTACCACCCCCACCCATGCCACCACCCACTTCACCCCCCTCACCTCCATATCCACCCACTCCACCTCTGCCACCTCCACAGTTCAGTATGGCAAGTGCGATCAAACTACCAGTATTCAGAGGAGTAGGGAAGGAAGATCTGGACCAATTCTGGTTCATGGTAAGTGCAGTATGGGAAGCACAGGGCGTCGTGGATGATAATATTAAAAGGCCACACTGGTGAGCCTGTTGCAGGATCGCGCATTAAAGTGGTATATCAAGCATTCTAATGACCACCCGAACACAGGAATTGTAGAGATCCAGACCGCGTTGAATAGGGAATTTAGCATGCCAAAATCAGAGACACAATAAATCATCAGGTTAAGGAGATCGCGATGCTCCCGGGTGAGACCCCCTAGGATTTAGACCAAAGGCTGAAGTGTATGATCTACGAAGATAATATGACGTTAACATATGCACAGCATTGTGCATGGTTTGCAGCATCTCTAACACCGCACTTAAGGACGGCATTGTCACAACGAAAAATTTCCACCCAGGCCGAAGCGTTGGAGATGGCAATGAGACTACATGAGCCCCTATACAAGACCTTGGGTTGGGAGTCCAACAAATCCATGTGCAACTACAGAATCTATGTCTAGAGATGAAAAGTTTGAAACAGGATAGGACAACTCGGCCAAAAGTGCGCGAAGAAGTATGGTGCATAAAATGCAAAGGCCAAGGGCACAACAAGGATCACTACCCAGTTTTCATGAACTACTTAGCAGGGGGAGGGTCAATGCCATTAAGGCCAGAGGCACAGGTGAGGTCGAGCGCAGCATCTGCATTATGGTGTGCGATATGCCAGATAGGAGGAAAACATACCACAGATAATTGCCATCTGTTTCAGAAGTATAGGCAAACGTCCCAACAATTATTATGTGATTTCTGCAGGTTGGTAGGCCATGACGAACGCACCTCCCAAAGCTATGAACTAATGATGCATCAGACTCCTACCTAAAGGGTCTAGACCGAAACGTGAGCCCTCAACCAAAATGCAGGGATGGTGTGCACTAGGATTCAGGGGCGCGGTCAAGGTCGAGGTGGAATGGGGCAAGGTAGGGGTCGCAGACAGATAATTTGTTACAATTGTGGGGGGCCAGGGCATTATGCCCGCGATTGTACGAACCCGACTACGATATCATGTTGGTAATGTAGCCAGTTTGATCAGGAGGTAGAAGATTGCCCAGCGTTGATAGCAAGGATGCACAAAAAGGGGGTACTCCAGCCCCCTTCGACTCAGAATATACAAATGATGAGGTCTGAGCCGCATGAAGAAGACCCGAATGTAAACATGATGCTCAGAAGCAGTATGACCACAGGAGATGATAAGGGGAAGTAGCCAAAAGAAAGTACATGGGTTCGCAAGGCTCCTACAAAGGAACCTAAGTTTGACTTAGAACGCATGAAGGAGACATTCATGGAAGCTAAGAAGAACTTCACGGAGGCCTCCACTTCAGGTAGTAAGGATCAACCAAAACCAGGGATGGATCCTTCAATGCTCACTACCTTTCTGGAGACATGCACGAAACTATTGCACGACAACAAGGTAGTCAAAGGGCTATTGGAACTTATCACTAGGTGCACGGGGTCACGAGAACCGTGTGTGGTCTGAAAACTTGGGAAGCATGAATTGCGCACAAGAAGGGAGATGAGGTTGACTGCGCAGATTGGCAAATATGAAATGGATCAAGTAATCCTAGATCTGGGTTCAGATGCGAATGTACTACCAAAGTAGACATGGGATTGCATGGGATGACCCGTGTTACAATGGTCCCCTATTCAGTTATGAATGGCGAACCAACAAAAGATTTTTCCCATGGGAAGGTTGCAAGGGGTGACAATCGATATTGAAGGCGCGAGCACGCAGGCGGATTTTGAAGTGATAGATATTCTCTATGACAGCAATCCCTATCCCGTGGTACTAGGAATAGACTGGGCTACCGATATGAATGGAGTCATAGATCTGAAGAAGTGCAAAATGATCTTCAAGAAAAAGTCACTATGCATAGTAATACCATTGGATCCAGCCGAAGGAGCATGCTACACTGAACCGGTGCACGACGATGATAGTGATGATGATATTGATCATATTTACAAGATAACTGCACAAGGAGAGGATTGGGTGAATCCAAATACAAATGGAAGGATTTCATGGGAGGGTAGAAGCTCCTCCACTTCCGATTCAAATGAAGAGATAGAGAAATGGTAGAATCGGCTGCACGAAGTAACAACGTTGAACTGCAACATGATGATCAGGTCATTACGTTGCATGACAACAGAGGCAAGGGAGCTGCCCACATATGATGGATTGTCAACAGTGGATGAATTTCTAAGCAAATCTGAAAGCGCTGTACCAAAACAACAGCAGTTCGATGCACTGAAATGGGCACTTGCACAACAACCGCACGATGGTGGGGTATGCATCAAGGAAATTTCAAGGACTAGCGTGGATGCAAAAGGATCATGCACCTGCATTTTGGAAAACCACAATTACAGCTAGTAGACAAATATGACAGACGATATGATCCACGCATGCACCACACGAAATGGACCAAGGTCTATGGGGAAGATCCATAGCCTGAATGGGTGCATTTATTCTACCATACCCTAGACGTCATACCCATGAATTAGTATACTGAGAAGGAACTATGCCATGGTATGGGCGAATGGTATGTCTTGCGCAAGGGATTTTTGCTAAAATTCACATTCAAAGATCAGTGGTCAGATACTATTGACGATGCTCTACAAGTAGTAAAAGTCGCTATCTTCAAAATACCACAGGAGCCAATGGGAGTACTTCAGCCAGACTGGGCGACACAGTTAAGCAGCGCACTGGAGTGTTATAACGTAAATTTTGAAGAGGATGATGAAGACCCATGAAAAATTAACATTTCAGAAACAGAAGGCTCTCGCGAGGTTCTCGGACCATCACTTAAGGACCCCGACATCACCGTGCCACTAAAGATAAAGCAGGTCAACATTGGAACAGAGGCAGAGCTGAAGTACGCAACGCTTGGGGACTATTGGGATGATACCATGGTCGATAAAGTCGCTGAGTCACTCTGTGAATACCAAGACTTGTTCCCAACAAAAATCACAGACTTAAAAGGGATCCTGCGAAATTTAGGGATGATGAACATCTCCCTGAAACCCGACACAAAGCCAGTTAAGCAGCGGCCATACTGCTTGAACCCAAAGTACAAAGAAAAGGTCTGTGATGAATTAGACAAAATTCTCACAGTGGGAATTATTGAACCAATGGAAGAATCCGACTGGGTGAGTCCTATGGTAGTACAAGAGAAAAAACAAAAGGGTGAAATAAGAATATGCGTGAAGCTCAGGAAACTTAACAATTCCTGTGTACACAATCCATTCCCGACACCATTTACAGATGAAGTATTGGAGAATGTTGGCAGCCAGGAAGCTTACTCATTCACGGATGGCTTCCCAGGGTACCATCAGATCAAGATCACACTGGAAGATAGGAGCAAAACGACCTTGGCTACAGAATGGGGTTTCTTTCAATACACCGTTATGCCCCTTGGACTGAAGAACGTGCTAGCTATATTTTCGTACATCGTGGTGGCCGCGTTCAAGGAATACATCCACAAGTTCTTGTAGGTCTATCTGGATGATTGGACTGTCTTTGGATTAGTTAAACACCATGTAGCGAGCTTACGTTTGATGTTGGATACTTGCTGCCGACACCAAATCGCACTGAACCTTAAGAGGTGCACCTTCCTCGTTCGCTTTGGGAACCTGCTGGGACATGTCTGCAAACAAGGTCTGATGGTGGACTCTGCGAATATTGTTGTTATTCTAAATTTGGAAGCATCGCGAAGTGTTAAACAACTGCACACTACTCTGGGGAACACTAGATACTGTAGGAATTTCATCAAAAGTTATGCCCAAATAACAGCGTCGATGGAACAGTTGTTGAAGAAGGATGTTACATATTGTTGGAATGATGATTGCATGAAAAGTTTGGATGTCCTCAAGGAGAAACTAGCATCCGCTCCCATCCTGGTCTTCCTAAAATGGGACATGGAATTTCATGTACATGTTGATGCGTCGTGTATTGCGTTGGGAGTCATACTCACGCAGGAAGGCGCAGAGGGCATCGATCACCCAATCATGTTCGCAAATCAAATACTGTCCAAAGCCAAAAAGAGCTACTCTACTACTAAGCGCGAAGGGCTGGCAATGGTGTACGCGCTCCAAAAATGCCAACACTATTTACTTGGCATACACTTCAAGATGTATACCGATCATTCCGCGTTAAAATACCTGGTGAACAAGCCTATGTTGGGAGGGCGCATATGCAGATGGATTTTACTATTTCGAGAGTATGATTTTGAGGTCATAGTCAAGCTGGGTTGCTTAAACGTAGGACCAAACCACTTGTCTCAAATTGAGATGGGAAAGGAACCAACAAATTTGGAGGAGGGACTACCTGATGCACAGCTCTTTGCAGTATGCATCGCAGATGGAAACTTTGAAGATATAATCCATTTTCTAACAACAAGGACTGCGTCGAAGGAGTACTCAATCCAACAAAAGATGGAATTGGTGGTCAGCGCAGCGGACTTTTCTGTCATCGCGGGGCACCTCTACAAGATGGGAAACAATGAGATATTGTGAAGATACGTACTTGAATTTGAATGAGGTCAGATCCTTGGGGAAGCCCATGGGAGGGCTACAGGAGGACACTATGCTACACTGAACCGGTGCGCGACGATGATAGTGATGATGATATTGATTGTATTTACAAGATAACTACACAAGGAGAGGATTAGGTGAATCCAACTACAAATGGAAGGATTTCATGGGAGGGTAGAAGCTCCTCCACTTCCGATTCAGATGAAGAGATAGAGTGATGGTAGAATCAGCTACACGAAGTAACAACGCTGAACTGCAACATGATGATCAGGTCATTACGTTGCATGACAATAGAGGCAAGGGAGCTGCCCACATATGATGGATTCTCAACAGTGGATGAATTTCTAAGAAAATCTGAAAGCGCTGTACCAGAACAACAGCAGTTCGATGCGCAGAAATGGGCACTTGCACAACACCCGCACGATGGTGGGGTATGCATCAAGGAAATTTCGAGGACTGGCGTGGATGCAAAAGGATCATGCACCTGCATTTTGGAAAACCACAATTACGGCTAGTAGACAAATATGACGGACGATATGATCCATGCACGCACCACGCGAAATGGACCAAGGTCTATGGGGAAGATCCATAGCCTGAATGGGTGCATTTATTCTACCATACCCTAGACGTCATACCCATGAATTGGTATACTGAGAAGGAACTATGCCATGGTACGGGCGAATGGGATGTCTTGCGCAAGGGATTTTTGCTAAAATTCACATTCAAAGATCAGTGGTCAGATACTATTGACGATGCTCTACAAGTAGTAAAAGTCGCTATCTTCAAAATACCATAGGAGCCAACGGGAGTACTTCAGCCAGACTGGGCGACACAGTTAAGCAACGCACTTGAGTGTTATAATGTAAATTTTGAAGAGGATGATGAGGACCCATGAAACATTAACATTTCAGAAACAGAAGGCTCTCGCGAGGTTCGCGGACCATCACTTAAAGACCTCGACATCACCGCGCCGCTAAAGACAAAGCAGGTCAACATTGGAACAGAGGCAGAGCTGAAGTACGCAACGCTTGGGGACTATTGGGATGATGCCATGGTCGATAAAGTCGCTGAGTCACTCCGCGAATACTAAGACTTGTTCCCAACAAAAATTACAGACTTAAAAGGGATCCTGCGAAATTTAGGGATGATGAACATCTCCCTGAAACCCGACGCAAAGCCAGTTAAGAAGCGGCCATAATGCTTGAACCCAAAGTACAAAGAAAAGGTCTGTGACGAATTAGACAAAATTCTCACAGTGGGAATTATTGAACCAGTGGAAGAATCCGACTGGGTGAGTCCTATGGTAGTACAAGAGAAAAAACAGAAGGGTGAAATAAGAATATGCGTGGAGCTCAGGAAGCTTAACAATGCCTATGTACACAATCCATTCCTGACACCATTTACAGATGAAGTATTGGAGAATGTTGGCGGCCAAGAAGCTTACTCGTTCACAGATGGCTTCCCAGGGTACCATCAGATCAAGATCACACCGGAAGATAGGAGCAAAATGACCTTGGCAACAGAATGGGGTTGCTTTCAATACACCGTTATGCCCCTTGGACTGAAGAACGTGCTAGCTATATTTTCATGCATCGTGGTGGCTGCGTTCAAGGAATACATCCACAAGTTCTTGTAAGTCTATCTGGATGATTGGACTGTCTTTGGATTAGTTAAACACCATGTAGCGAGCTTACGTTTGATGTTGGATACTTGCTGCCGACACCAAATCGCACTGAACCTTAAGAAGTGCACCTTCCTCGTTTGCTTTGGGAACCTGCTGGGACATGTCGTCTAAAAACAAGGTCTGATGGTGGACTCTGCAAAGTTTTTGTTATTCTAAATTTGTAAGCATCGCGAAGTGTTAAACAACTGCACACTACTCTGGGGAACACTAGATACTGTAGGAAGTTCATCAAAAGTTATGCCCAAATAACAGCGTCGATGGAACAGTTGTTGAAGAAGGATGTTACATATTGTTGGAATGATGATTGCATGAAAAGTTTGGATGTCGTCAAGGAGAAACTAGCATCCGCTCCCATCCTGGTCTTCCCAAAATGGGACATGGAATTTCATGTACATGTTGATGCGTCGTGTATTGCGTTGGGAGTCATACTCACGCAGGAAGGCATAGAGGGCGTGGATCCTTTAAATTGCGACTGAGCCTATTTATAAAATAGAATCTATTTAACAAATTTTTCGAATGCCTGCTGTCAATGTTATACTTAATTGATTCATACCAACCCAAAGCTTCAGTTCTATAATTGTTAAAGGGAGTTCCTATCTCCAAGAAATTTTTGGAATCGATTTGGCTCAATTGTTTGTCGATTATTTGATATAAATAATAATCCGCTTTATCAATAATATTGAGTAGGACCCATAAAGATTGATTCTTCCATTTTTATCTGTGATTGAAGATCCGATCCGATCTCAACGATCCATTCTTGTTGAGTTCATATAATGGATTCATTTTATAATAAATAAAAAATGAAATTTTATCATGAACCTGACTAGGCTTAGTTATTGATAGAGTGAATTGATCTGCCATTTCCAGACAATTTTTGTGCAATATGTATTTTCCTTTGCTTTGATCACAAAATGTAGAAAATAGATTCCAAGGCAGAATAAAACTCCGCATAGCACAATTCAAGGAAGGATTTTCAATTTCAAAATATGTTTTGATCTTACATAGATCAACTATCCTATTCATTAATGAATAGGATTTTGAATCCCTTAAATCTTGGGAAAAAACATGTATTTTTATTTTAAATAACCTTTTGGATAAGTTGAAATCTTCAATGGGATTTTTAGTAGCACTAGGACCACCCATACACGGTTCATCTATTGGCAATATGTAAAAAAAAGAATAACGAATTGATTTTGTAAAATTTTCAATGAATCTTTTCCTCTCCAAAGGAAAGGAATTCTCTTCTGTATATCTTTGATCTTCTGTAAATAATTCTTTCGCCCAAGAGATTGGATAATATTTTGATAAACACTTTGAGGACAAATCCGATTCTATTTTTGTTTGTTCTCTTTCAATAAAAGAAAGATCCCAAAGAATTGATCTTTTTCTTCGTTGCTCAATCTCCGTTTTATTCCTTGTGAATGTATCTTCACAAAGATATTTTCCAGGTTTCCAATACTCATTTTCGGTTGAATTAAGAGTTGAATCGATCTTCAAATTGATATCTTTCTCATCATTTTCTGAATGAGTTTCGCTCGGTCCTTGATTCTTCGAGATAATCTCATCCTTCTTGTTCGTGTTCTTGCCATATCCTGAATTTAAACTAATGGGACCAAAATCCTGATTGTAATATCTTTTCAATTGGAAAGATAGTAAAAGATGTGGAAATCTCAACCAATTTTGAGTGAAAGGCTATAAATATTCTTCGGTGTTTCATTTCCAAGTTCCATAAAGTTATGGATAGGAAAGAGTTTAATCAAATAGAAATTTTTTCTATCAATCATACTACTTTGATGATTGAAGCGATATATGAGGATCGATAATGTAAGTACTACTACACCTTTGACCAAAAAATATGGATTGCTTTTCCGTAGATCGCGTAAAAGCAACGTACTGAGAATTCTAGGATCAAAAAGCTTTATAAGGCGCTCCCGACGTGAATGGATTTGAATTAACAATCTAATCAAATTGGATTTGGTCCATGGATTGCATAGAAATTGATAACTTTGTATCTCTTCCAATTTGATTATCCAGGGTATTCTTCTTCTTTTCATTTATTTGAAACCCCCCCTTACCTCTCCCTTTTGTTTTATCCCAATAAATAGAATATTTATAGCATATATTGATTTCATATAATTGTAAATCTCGTGTCAACCAACCGATACCATTATGTCCCATGGATATAATTTATTTCACTTAAATAGGAAGGAAAATGACAACAAATCGGATCCAGTCCGATTTTTTTTTATCTTCTTTTATGGGCGAACGACGGGAATTGAACCCGCGTGTGGTGGATTCACAATCCACTGCCTTGGTCCACTTGGCTACGTCCGCCCCGAAAAAACCAATTTATCTATTTACAGTCATTTCTTCCAAGAATAAAAAATGAGCTAACGTTTGTTCTTATGTGGGTTGTCGGTGACCTCTGATAGGGGATCAAAGCAAGATCGATGACTAACTCTCAACTCTCGAACAAGTTGTATGGCTTATTATCAAATTACTTCAATGAAATGTTATTTGAATGTCTATTGAGAATATTTGACATGAATCAAGTATGAGAGAAAGAATGTAAATGGGTCCCAATCCCGAAATACCCAGTTTTAGATCTGAGTCTATACTCATATTATAGAATGAATATGTTGATGATCTTTATCCAGCATCCATGGCTGAATGGTTAAAGCGCCCAACTCATAATTGGCGAACTCGGGGGTTCAATTCCTGCTGGATGCAGGGGAACTGCACATATCCATTATTGATGGAATGGGAAGAAGTATGAAGAATAACACCAAACAATTGAAGCATACCAAGCCTTTCAATAAAATGATTGAAAGGCTTGGTATGCTTCAATTAAGCAATACACGATAACAATCCATCAGAGTATTATCCACATGTTGAAATAGATTCAACAGTGGCTAGATCCAGAGGAAAGTTGTGAGCATTACGTTCGTGCATAACTTCCATACCTACGTTAGCACGATTAATGATATCAGCCCAAGTGTTAATTACACAGCCTTGACTGTCAACTACAGATTGGTTGAAATTGAATCCATTTAGGTTGAAAGCCATAGTGCTTATGCCTAGAGCGGTAAACCAGATACCTGCTACGGGCCAAGAAGCTAAGAAGAAATGTAAAGAACGGGAGTTGTTGAAACTAGCATATTGGAAAATCAATCAGCCGAAATAACCGTGAGCAGCCACAATATTGTAGGTTTCTTCCTCCTGACAAAATTTTGTAACCTGCATTTGCAGACTGATTCTCAGTAGTTTCCCTCATCAAACTGGAAGTTACCAAAGAACCATGCATAGCACTGAATGAAGAGCCGCCGAATACGCCAGCTACACCCAACATGTGGAATGGATGCATAAGGATATTGTGCTCAGCCTGGAATACAATCATGAAATTGAAAGTACCAGAGATTCCTAGAGGCATACTGTTAGAGAAGCTTCCTTGACCAATAGGGTAGATCAATAAAACGGCAGTAGCAGCTGCAACAGGAGCTGAGTATGCAACAGCAATCCAAGGACGCATACCTAGACGGAAGCTAAGCTCCCACTCACGACCCATATAGCAAGCTACACCAATTTGGAAGTGTAGAACGATTAGCTCGTAAGGACCCCCGTTGTATAGCCATTCATCGACGGAAGCTGCTTCCCAGATGGGATAGAAGTGCAAACCGATAGCTGCAGAGGTAGGAATAATGGCACCAGAGATAATATTGTTTCCATAAAGAAGAGAACCAGAAACAGGTTCACAAATACCATCAATATCTACTGGAGGAGCTGCGATGAAAGCAATAATGAATACAGAGGTTGCGGTCAATAGGGTATGGATCATCAAGACGCCGAACCATCCAATGTAAAGATGGTTTTCAGTGCTAGTGATCCAGTCGCAAAGCGACTCCATAAATTTTCGCTTTCGCGTCTTTCTATAATTGCGGTCATGGTCAGAACTTCCCTTATAAAATCATCAGAGGCTCCCAAGCATAAGGCTTGTTTTTTACAGTATAATATGATCCATGTATCAATGTCAACCAATATCTAGGATGGAATTTAAATATCTATCCCAACGGGATAGATACTGAATCTATACTATATGGATAGAATATAGAGGTATTTTAGATAGACTCTATCTTTTTTAGATATATTCCACACTCTATAGATCTATCTGTGGTTAGATACTCCATCAAATTATTTATTCCTGGTTCCAGAAATGGAAGATCAATTGGAATGAGAACAGATAGGATCAAATAAGTTTTTTTTTTTTCGCTATAATGAAGTGCAACGCAATTCTGGAACCAAATTATTAATAAATTTATATGAGTGGAATATCAATTATTTATCACCTTTCTGGAGAACCCGTAGTGCGATAGTTTGTTCCCTGTGAATAGAAACAAATATTAAAAAAACTTGATTAGATCCAGAACCAGAATAAGCGCACAGAGGTACCTATCAGAAATTTGATCCGGGTTGCCCGGGACTCGAACCCGGAGCTCGTCGAATGGAGTGGATGATCTGCTCTTCAGTATCAGTAAGAGCGAGAAATCTCTCCCCAAACCGTGCTTGCAATTCTCATTGCACACAGCTTTCCCCATGTAATGTATCTATTTCCTATTAGTTCTCGGATAGAAAAATAAAAATGATTCTGAATCGAGGCAATTACTCAAAGAGAATTTCATTGGTCAAATAATTTTTCTATTTTCAGATCCTGTATCTTTTGCCAGGAATCAGCTAGGGGATTTATCTGGGGAATATATGAATGCCAAATTCGTTCTCTCTACGAACGGGCCACCGCTTTTTATGAAAAAGGCAGAGAATCAAATTCTCGTTCTTTTAAAAATGATTTTTTAAAGAGTTCTAGACCTAATTCCTTCCGCACTACACGTATCGTACTTTTATGTTTACAGGCTAAAGTTTTAGCACATGATAATGAAAGTATATACTTTATACGATATAAACCATCTCGATCAAAGGATCCACTGTAGTAATGAAAAAGATTTCTCCAAATTTGATCGAATCGATCGAGGATATCATCATCTGTTAAACTGGTCCAAGACAATTTACTAATTGGCTGCTCTCCGGCTATCTATGTGACACACGATACAAGATGGATGGTTAGCAAGGTCTTTAGCATGGGTATAAGGTATCTATGATCCCTTGTATCTATTGGTTATAATGTCGAGTAGCTATCCCTTCCCTCGCTATTCGGTACTGAGAAGTAGCTATTACTAGTTGTTCATTTTACTGTCCAAAGCCGAAAAGAGCTACTCTACTACTAAGCGCGAAAGGCTGGTAATGGTGTACGCGCTCCAAAAATACCAACACTATTTACTTGGCATACACTTCAAGATGTATACCGATCATTCCACATTAAAATACTTGGTGAACAAGCCTATGTTGGGAGGGCGCATATGCAGATGGATTTTACTATTTCGAGAGTATGATTTTGAGGTCATAGTCAAGCTGGGATGCTTAAACGTAGGACCAAACCACTTGTCACGAATTGAGATGGGCGAGGAACCAACAAATTTGGAGGAGGGACTACCTGATGCACAGATATTTGCAGTATCCATCGCGAACAGAAACTTTGAATATATAATCCATTTTCTAACAACAAGGACTGCGCCGAAGGAGTACTCAATCCAACAAAAGATGGAATTGGTGGTGAGCGCAGCAGACTTTTCTGTCATCGCGGGGCACCTCTACAAGATGGGCAACAATGAGATATTGTGAAGATACGTACCTGAATTTGAATGAGGTCAGATCCTCGCGGAAGCCCATGGGAGGGCTACAAGAGGACACTATGCTAGATGCGTGACCGCATAGAAGATTCTTCGTGCAGGATTATGGTGGTCGACCCTGCACCAGGATTCGAAAGCACACTGTAAGGCCTATGATATATGTCAAAGAACGAAGAAACCATCACTAAGGGATGAGATGCCACTAAATCCATAAATGACACTACAATTGTTCGAAAAATGGGCAATCAACTTTGTGGGACTGATCAAACCTCAGGGCAAGATGGGTGCACGCTACATCATCACCGCAACGGAGTACCTAACATGATGGGCGGAATCGCAGCCAGTCAAGGACTACACGGCCCCTACGCCTGCAAATTTTTTGTTCGAAAATGTGTTGACAAGATTTGGTTGTCCAAAAATCTTAATGAGTGACTACAGAACACATTTCCTAAATGAAACCATCAACGCTCTCATAGAAGAGTTCCAGGTGTATCATCAGCAAAGTACACTATATCACCCACAAGCTAATGGGACAGTAGAGGCATTCAACAAAATACAGGAGACTGTGCTGACCAAAGTATGTAACGCGCAGCAAAACGACTGGGACTTGCACGTACCTGTTGTGTTATGAGCGTACATGACAACATGCAAGAAATTGATGGGATAGACACCCTTCCGGTTGGTCTATGGTATGGAAGCTATCATGCCAATGGAATACATCATACCTAGTCTGCGAATAGCAGCGCTCACAGGCATGACAGACCACGAAGATCTGGAAGAAAGGCTCGCGTAATTAGAAGAACTCGAGGAAGAACGGTTTTTGGCTGGATTCCATCAACAGGTACAAAAGCAGCGTGAAAAGGACTAGCACGACTACCATATTAATTTGTGCACCTTCAAGGTAAACGACTTAGTGTTACTGTATGATAGCAAGTTTGAAAAATTCCCGGGAAAATTCAGGATGCACTGGTTGGGACCATATATGATAAAAGAGGTCAAAAATGAAGGCGTGGTCTAGCTAGTCAAACTCAATGGAGAACCCTTCCCAGGCAAAGTCAAGGGCAGCCACTTGAAACCCTGCATGGGTGGGCCAACTCTCTGACTAACCAGCCGACACACAAGTCTTCATGGCCCGAGGTGCCGGACAAGGGCGCGGGACTATAAACACAAGCACTAGAAGCTGGTACCAAGGAAAGGACACAAGTAAGATGTAGATCTAGCCAACAACAGAACAGTGCGTCGCGGACCTCCGGGCAGTACAGGATCGGTTAGAGGGGCTCTGTGCCAAGATCTCCGCACCAGCAAAGTGACTCGGGACGAGTCACGATGATTGTGTTGGGGGCCTGTTGGGCATGGAATCCCCCCACATTAGGTTTTTGGGGCTCAAATCCTAAGTTTTGGTCAAAAGTTTTGTAAAAATCCGCAAATTGCGGGCGCGGAGCGCGAAGGAGAGGTTGAGTCATAGGGTTGCCTGCCCTAAAGTATTGTAATGTAATGTAAAGTCATGTCGACCTACCCATGGTCCGCGGAATATGGGATTGTATAAATAGAGTGAGGCTCTAAAGTTGTGAAGATAGATAAGGGAATGGATAGTGAGGGAATGGTTCAAGCATAGAGTAGAATTCTAAGTGTCTTGGGGTGTAGTAGCAGGTAGAGGCTCTATAGCTGAGTGCGCAGAGGCCTAGTAGAGTCCGCAGCTAAGTGCGTGGACCCCTGAAGCTGAGTGCGCAGGGTGGAGTTGAGTCTATAATCGAGACAGAAAGCTAATAAAGAGAAGTTTATCCTAATTCTGTGCAACTAGTCTCAAATCGCTATTTTATTGTTATGCATTACTTGTTCTCTGTTTATTTACTGCGTGTAGTTGATGTAAATACTTGTATGGTTCAAACTACTTATATATGAAAACAATCTAAGTAATCAACTAACAGTGCATAAGTAGGAAAGACCTAGGTAAGTAACAAGGATCACGCTGCAAATAGGACTGCGCGAAGACAGCATTGCAGGCCACGAGGTGCCCACTGGTGTGCGTAGCGTAGTGAGCGCAGAGGCTAGACCGTGTACCAATCCCAACATATGAGACATCCTTAGGGTGCGAAAAACTAGTTCTAGCACCCTCCCATACTACTTCAGGTGAGACCTCAGTCCGTGCTCCGTGGACTGTTGCCGAAAGGACCAGTAGTACCGGGATTTGCTTGGCTAAATCACCTCTAACCTGGGTTAGGCCCCACTATGCCAACAGTGGGCCTCCCAAACATAAAGGTATGCCTTGTCATTTGGTAATTAAGTATTGTGTTTCCTTATCATGGACACTTCTGGGCATGGATTAATGGGGCGATTCAATGGAAATAATGAGCTAGGTTTGTGCTCTTGTCCCCTAGGCCCCTTTTAGATATTAACCTTGAATTCTAGTCTCATGGGATCTCTTTTACTAACCATGGGCTTTAGGGATGGTATTTCACTAGAAACCATGATTTTGGTTGCATGGTCCCACTCCCTTATCTACATATATTACCCCCTTTCCACTCATCATTACCCCATTCATTATTTCTCCCACCTAGGTCCACATTCTGTGACTAGGTCCACACAAGGTTAGCTCACCCTTTCCCCTTGCCCCCACCTTTGGATAGGACTAGAATGATGCCTTGGAGGTTGATGCAACTAAAAATAAAGATAGAAGAATATTTGGCCACATTCAATAGGAAAATGTACCACAAAATGCAAAAGATGGTTGGGAAAATACATTTATCACATGGGAAAAAACAATGCATGAGCTCTAACCCATCATCAGGGCCATCACCCTGGTTCCAACATGTTCTATGAGCCTCCTTCATCATAATGAACTGTCGTACCATAAAAGGGGTCACTACTATATCTTATGCATCATGCTCTCAACCCTTGAGCCCCAAGCAGTTAATCAAATAAACTCATAAAAAGGCAAAATTCATATAAATAAGGGTGGAAAAATCAAGGTCGAGGCACCTCATGTACCACGATTTCACCCTCCTATACAATATAAACCCAAGTGTGGGTTTCCCTTTTATTAGCTACCCATATACCCTAGCATGTGGCCCAGATTTTCCCCTCCTCATCCCCTACTTCATTCACCTATATGTCACATGCCACACCTTTTGAAGGATGTACCTTGAACATATTATCCCTTTTAGAAGTAGAAACCACCTAATAGGATACTTGGTTAACCCCATTTGGAGTTTAGGAGACATTGGCAAATCCTGAAGCTCATTATGGAATGGAAGGCCATTATGAAGTCCCCACCTATGTTCCATGGTTGGTAATCTCATTTACTTGATTTATCTAATGACTTGTTGTATTGGAAGGCTAGGCGATGCATTGGATCTTATGCAGGATTGTAGATGATCTCCATCTTGGGTTTAGTCTCCCTATACAAGGTCCTAATCCTCCAGATGGATACATTATAACATGTAGGGTATGTTTTGAGATCCATGGGCCTGCACAGTAGTAGACAGTACTCCCTACATCCCCGAGGATGTTCAAAGATTGCTCAAGATTCACCTATTGGACAAGGAAGATGCACCTAGTTCACCTTTGTCCAGCCAATGCCATAGATATACCATACACTTGGAAGCTGACCTGGGACCTGTAGGATGATGTGGAATTACCTACACCATTATCAGATCCATTGTAGATGATCTACAGGCAAATTCGACTCATTTGGAGACCCGTGAGGTTATTATTGTGCCCTCACACCCACTAGGAGGACCACATGTCTATTGTTTGGAGAACAAGGGGCCAACTCCTTGTCCATCACTTTTGGGTCCTATTCTTCATTATGGAACCTATGGACCTCATCATGCTCTTGGAAGTCCCTACAACATGTATTATTCATCATCTTACCTCTTAAGAGGCTTATTCTTTCATTTGTTAGCTAGTTTGGTGGGCTTGTCACCAAAAGTTAGTTTATTATCACATTATTTTATTTGTGGGGCTTATGTAGGCCAAAGAGAATAATTAAAACTCTTCATTAGTGTATAAATACAAGTGAGATGAGTTCATTTTCTCATCATCACTTTGGATTGGATCTCCTCTCCCTCTTGAGAATTTCGCACTTTTTCTTGGAGGATGAATTTTGATGTTTGGAGTTGGTTTATCTTATATTGGAGCTTCTCTATTGTCAAATTGTGGGAGGTTGGATATGTTCTATTACATGTAAGTAAAATGATTTTAATGCTATTATTTTTTTACTTTGTCATATACATTGGATTAGGATTTTCGCTATTTTTAGGGCTAATTTTTGTATGCATTTACTGCTTAAATTGTGGAATTTTGTCTCTATATAGAATCTCTCAATGTATGGACCATGTAATTTGAATTAAATTTCCTAGGGATAATTCTATCAACGAAATCATCTTGATAAGCCATCACCTTTTTCAAGTTGAAGTATAAAAGTTGTAAGGTTGCTCCCCTTTGCCCTAGAAGGCTAGTGAGGTAGTATTAAGGCCTCCTTGGCCAAGAAATGATGTCCTAATTCATATTTATCATAGAATCCATTATTCCAAGACTAAGGCATTGATCTACCAAGAGGCGGTCACCCAAAATCAATTATTTTTCACATTTTCCTAGGTCTAGCCAAGTTGGGTCACCTAGGGCATCATTTTCCCAACAAAATAACCCTTCAAAAAGTTTGATCTCCTAGCATCTCTTGTGTTGGTGTATCCTCAAGGACTCCTCCAATTTTGAAGCCATTCTGACGGTGGAATTGAGAGAAAAGCCAAGCCCCATCTCTGAGATAAAACTTTGCCTTAGTATCCCCAAGGCTAGTGCCTCATAGGATCAATTCAACAACTTTAAGTGAAAATCCTTTCTTTGATCCTTTACCCCTCCTTTTTCAGGTTAATAATATCATTTGTTTCTAAATTGTTACCTCCTAACATAGGTTGGATCCACTTGGTCTTGTGTGGTCCCATTCCTTTGAAAAGACAATTCCTCAAGAACCATCGGGGATAACAACTTCAATAAGGCTTTTATGGGTTGGGAAACTCTTTCACAAGTCATATCCTATAAATGTAGCCCTCAAATACCCACATCCTTCTCCTAGAAGACATTTTACTATTCTTAGAAAGCAATCAAGCTCCATTCTTCAACCTTTTCTGGAAAAGGATTTTTTGGGTTACTTTACATCCGTTTGTCGATTTATCCTTCATTTGTGACTCCATATATACCATGTCTCCTCCCATTGGTGAAATTCTATAAATAGTATGGAGCCTTAGCTAAGGTGACAGTGGGATAAATCTCCACTTGTTGCCCTTGGTCTAGCAATTGACCCTTTAGAAAACCCCTTTAGTTCCCCTACTAGTTTGAGTGGTAATAGGCCCTATGGGGGACATTTTGTTGCAAAGAGGATAGCTTACAGAATATTTCAAACAAGGTACTTTTTTCCTACCCTTCACAAGGATGCCTATAGATATACTTCAAAATCTGATGAGTGCCAAAGGATGGGAAAACCTACTTGGAAGGATGAGATGCCCCTCCAACCTCAAGTGTCTTTTGAGCCATTTGAGAAGTGGGGCATGGACTTTAATGTTCCTATTGATCCCCCATTTGGGAAGAAGAAGTACATCATTATATGCACTAACTACCTAACCAAGTGGGTTGAATAAATACATAATAGAACAAAAGGTGGTTGAATATCTTCTACAAGTTTGGATTTCCAAGATAACTGGTGATAGATCAAGGCTCATAGTGCACCTCCAATCTAATTGAATGGGTAATGAAGCAACACCACATCCAACATCATAATTCCACTCCATACTACCCCAAAGAAAATGGGAAAGTAGAAGTCACTAACAGGGCAATTGGGGATGCTTGTGGTCTAATTTGGTATAAGAAGAGATCAGGTAGAATACTAGAGTTGGAACCTCATCCAAGGGAGAGGATGAAGAAATTTTTGCATTGGTTGGAAAGGCAAAGAATGGCAAAGAGAAGAAATTTAAAACTAAACTAGAATCCAGCCAAGGGGGCAAGAAGAAAGACTTGTCTTAAACAAAATGCTTCGATTTTCATGAATTTGGGCGCTATGCTACAAAGTGTCCACACAAAAATTATGGCAAGAAGAACTCGGGAGGAGCAGCAGGAGATGCATTGGCTTAACAGTTTGAGCTAGACTTCACCCTTATCGCATGCATGGCCAGCATGGTGATGGGGAGTGTGTGGTACTTGGACTCAGGTGCCTCGTTCCACACGACAGGGTGTACAGACTTTTTCAATGACCTGAAGGAGAAACATATCTAGATGCATATTGAGGTTGGGGATGACGGAAGGTTCAATTCTACTAACCTTTAAGAGGGAGCCAAGATCCCCTCTCCACCTCAAAGATATCATGTTTTTTCCAGGCATAAAGAAGAATCTCATCTCTGTAGTAGTTTTAGAATACTATGGTTATGATGTGATCTTCAATAAACGGAAAGCATTCCTTAGACACATAGCCATTGGATAGGTGAAGTAGATCAGGGTTCGTGTGAAGAACTTGTACAAGTTGGATGTGGAAGATTGTGTTGCATTAAGCAGTAAGGCAAAGAAAGTGCAGAGTCGTAATGTCAGCGAAATTTTGCACATGAGATTAGGACATTTGCATCATGGTGCCATGAACTATGTAGCAAATAACCACTAGCTTCGCGAAAGGAGAACTTGAGCAGTAGGATGTCTGCAAAGATTGTACCTTGGGGAAGTATGTGAAATCCACATTCCATGAATGAGATAGCAAATCACACGCAATATTAGGAAGAGTCCACTCTGACGTTTGTGGACCTTTCTCAATAGCCTCCACTACTATAAACAAATATTTTTTTTTATTTTTATTGATGATTTCTCCAGGAAGTGTTGGATCTTCTTCATGCGAAATAAGGATGGGACATTCCCGGAGTTTTTAGAATTCAAGGAACTAGTTGACAAAGAGATCAGCAAGAAGGTGAAGACTCTTAGGAGTGACAATGGAGGTGAGTATGTTTCGAATGACTTCAAGGAGTTCTATGTGAAAGAAGGCATTCGAAGAGAGCTAACAACACCCCACAACCCATAATAGAATGGGGTAGCTGAGAGAAAGAATCAGAGCATTGTTGGATTTATGAGAGTTATGCTACATGACCAAGGCCTACCACTGCATTTGTGGGTAGAGGCATGTAACACAAAATTCTACTTGCAAAACCAAATTCCTCATCAAATTCTTGGTATGATTACATCGGAGGAGGCTTTCTCGTGGAGAAAGTAAGATGTGTATCACTTCAAGGTTTTTGGAGCCTCTGTTTACTACCATGTCTCAAAAGATTCGATGAAGAAGCTTGAGTCAATGGTAGAGTTGGGATTTTTTTTGGGTTACATCAAAACTCCACACAATTACCATGTGTACTTACCTTGCCTCAAAATGACAGCTATGTGAAGGGATGTAAATTTTGATGAGGAGAAAATGATGTGGTGCTCTCTTGAGAGGGAGCTTCAGATCCCACAAGAAGAGGAGATTTTATCTCCAAAGGAGGATCCTCAGGAATTTGTGGAGCAACCACAAATAGAGGAGTGGAGAGTGATACATCTAGTTAAACATAACCATCCAGAGAAGGCAAAATAAGAACTAGGGAAGCTAATAAATTGGTGCAGGATGCAAGGGAGAATGTGGAAGCTCCTTCAAATTTGCGCATGAAAAGGAGATCACCTTAGAGGTGTAGTGGCTACATGGTTATAATGACTAAGCTTATAGAGACTGAGCCATCCTCTTTTGATGAATCAGTTGAGAAACTAGTTTGGGTTAATGAAATGGTGGAAGAATACAAATTCATCATGAATAATAGTGTTTGGGAAGTGGTCGCAAGACCGACAAATAAATCAGATGTGGGTTCGAGATGGATCTTCAAAGTGAAGCATGCAACATACATAAGCATAGAGAAGTATAAGGCTAGATTTATTGCCAAAGGATTCTATCAAGTTAAGGGAATTGACTATGAGGAAACCTTTTCTCTTGTAGCAAGGTATTCATCCATTAGATCAATTCTTGCACTGCCAACACAGATGGGGTGGAAGATCCACCAGTTGGATGTAAAAAAATAATTTCTCAATGGTGTTATTGAGGAGGAGGTGTACATAGAGAAACCAGAAGGTTTTGAGACATTTGATCGGGAGTCTCATGTGTGCAGAATCAGGTAGGCATTATAGAGTCTCAAACAAGCACTTGTGCTTCGTACACCATGATCGACAATTATCTCATAGCTTTTGGCTTCACCAAAAGTGAAGCAGATTCAAACCTCTATCACATTTTGGTAGAAGGTAAATTTATTATCATTGTTTTATATGTTGATGATTTAATATTAACAGATGATGAGAATTTTATCAGCACTTGCAAGGAGTACCTTGCAAGGGTATTTGAGATGAAGGACATGGATCTCATGCACTACTTCCTCGGACTGGAATTATGGCAAGGTGATGGAGAATTGTTTCTATCTTAAGGAAAGTATGCCACTAAGATATTGCAGAATGAAAGGTGATGGGGAATTGTTTCTGTCTCAAGGAAAGCATGCCGCTAAGATATTGCAGAGATTCTGCATGGAGAGTTGTAAGCCCATGGAGACACCTCTTGCAACCAATTGGAGGAAGGATACTACCACTTCATCTGAATAGGTGGAAGCTACCATTTATTGACAGTTAGTGGGTTCATTGATATATCTTGTGAACACATGATCAGATATGTGTTATGTAGTCACTAAACTGAGCCAAGCTATGGTTAGGCCAACTAAATTGTATTGGAAGGCAGCTATGCATGTCTTGCAGTACCTTACAGGCACTACCCAATATTGATTATGGTACATATAGACAGAGGGAGTGAAGTTGTGTGGTTTCACATATGCAGATTAGGCAGGGAGTCCATTCTACTAAAAGAGTACATCAGGCAGAATTTCAGTGTTGGATTCGCAACAGTTTCCTGGTACAGCACGAAAAAAATATATGTGGCGCTCAGCTCAGCAAAAGAAAAATACAAGGCTACAAGTCAACCAACATGTGAGGCGATATGGATGAGAAAGATACTTATGGGACTATTTGGTCAGAAGATGGATCCAGCTATGATCTATTGTTAATATCTTTGAGAATCTAGTATTTCATGATCGATCCAAGCATATAGATATTCGGTATCATCATTTACGAGGTTGTGTGTAGAGGCGGAGAATGTTTCTATAATACATTCTGACAAAGGAACAAGATTTTAACATATTGACAAAGGCTTTGTCAAGAGGGAAGTTTGAGTTCCACAGGTGCAGGATAGGGGTGGTTGATAATCCCTATCTTTTTGAGAGGGAGTGTTGAGAAGTGCAGCAAGAAACTCTCAATTTGACTTTGCCTTAGTCAAATTGAGAAAATGTGAATTTCCATATCATCAAACAACTTAGATGTAGTTAAATTGTGTGGCATGTCTCTCTTGCAGTTCAGTTAAGCATGTGTGATTGCTAAATTTTATTAATCTAGTTTAGTTATATCTAGTTGTGTTCAGTTAAACTAGTTCTAACAATTGGAGGAACTAGTGGAAGGTCAATTGTGCAGTCAGAAAATAGTCTAACTCATTGATCATCCAATCAACTGATCAATTAGCCTCAAATAACTAGTGCATGCAAATAATTTGAGTTCCCAACTATGGTGGCGATTCCAAGGCAATATAACAAGCATTTTTAAACTAGTTTGAGTGTACATATGTTGCATGTAGTCAGATGATCGAACCTTTGGAATTGCGTAATCAATTGGAGGAAAATCCCTAAAAAATAGGGGCTAATTCTCTAGGAATTGTGCAAGGAAATAGGGGCTCAAGCAAAGGCAGAAATTGACTAATTATGGGTCAAAGCTTCTCATTGAGCAGAGAGAGAGGTTATTCACTTGCAGATTGTGCTCAGTGCAAGAAAGTAATTGTAATACATCTCTATTCATCTTATTAATGCAAAGAGGCTTAAGGGGTTATTCCCAGGTTGGTTCCCCTAGAAAAAATATTGTGCATGTGTGTTATTTCTTATTGCATGTTTGAGATTGTTGTTTTAAATTGTGAATTGAATTCCGTGGAACAATAGAGTAGAATTGTGTCTCTTGATTTAGATTAAAATTTCTTGAGCAATTGCAATTTTATCACCATATTTTCTATGGATAGATTATAGGAGTGGTTGAGAGATTCTTGAGATATCTAATGTATAAATATATGTCTTTGGTAATGAAATAATGTGAGATTTGGGTGTGCATTATAGTTAAATATTTTTTCTTTGTAGTTCTTAGTAGTGTTTTTCTTCATTTGGTATCAAAGATTGTGTCAAGTGTTTTTTTTTTTAATTTGGAGGACAAGATTTAAATTTGTAGTCTGGAGTGGAGCACTAGGCATGGAAGAAATCTACTTGCAACATATTGGAGTCTGCGTTGGTTCAAATTATTGTGCATGAAAGCTGGAGCAAGTAATGAGTGAAGAGATTTGTGTTAAGCTAGCTAGAGGTTGCATTAAATATTTGCATTGATTATATTCAATATGTTGAGTGTGTGATTGTAAATTTTGCATGAATAACCAACGTAGATTGGTGCCTAATTGCACACCTACGTGGGCTAATCCTGTTGTGTGAAGGACCTATAGATTTGTGAGGAGCTACCATGTGTGCAGAGCATGTGAACTTGCGTAGAGCCTTATGCATTCATGTCTTGGAGCGAACAAATTTTAAAGGACGAAAGAAATGTAATGAGTTTCAATATGTTTGAAAGAAATGTAATTATTTTAAAAAGTTTACGAAAGGATAAATGATTTTATAAATAACATAGGTATTCATTAATAAGGAGATTATCAAAATGGGCCTGGAATATGCCCTAAAATTGTGTTTGCTTGGCTAAGAGCTCATTTTCCTTAGACGTAAGGAAACAGATTAACGACCCAAGACCTAGAGGAAACTCGTAAGAGTGAAAACCTTCCCTCTTATGGACCACCAATGGGTTATTCCAGGTGGTGTAGTTTTCCTTGAATAGCAGTGATGAGCCATCCTACATTCACGGATAGTAGCTAGAGATGGTTGTCCTCACTATTGGTTTGAAAACTGAGTTATGATAGGTTTTCCCACCCTATAATAAAGGGAGCTTATCAAAATTATTATTTAATTTAATATTTCTAAGAGAGAATCAGTGCCTCGGAATAAAAGGACTCTATATTAAATGTTTCCTCAAAAAATCATGTAAAATGTTTGTCTCTTAGTGAGAACTTTTGGAGAGAGAATGAGTATTTAGTGCTTATGAGAGAGAAATAGTGTTTGGTAAAAGTAAAAGTTGAGTTTGTATACTAGATTATATTTATCTCTTATTTTTATATATAATTGGGCATAAATATTTGTAAAAGGTTTATCCCTTGTTGAATTGCTTTGAAACACACTTTTTATACCCTAGAATTAATAAAAGGATACATTTTTGGTGGTGGTTGAGTCCCATTTTTTTGGGACATTAACTCTTGTCTCGAATCAAAGTGGGAAAAATTGTGCATTTTCTCTCTTTGTCTCTCTCTTATTCTCCAATAGCGACAAGCAATATTGTGTTTCTGAAGCTTGTTTAAGATTCTATATTTCCAAGAATCAATGTTGTAGTATCAGCCAAGCAAGCATGGGATATCCGAAAGAACACATATGAAGGTGTGGTTGTAAATAAATTGCAAAGATTGAGGAATTTTGAAAATGCCAATATGTGAAGTAATGAATCCAATCATGATTACATCACAAAATATAACATATTGTTAATCATATGAGGTCATTAGATGAAGATGTTTCAGAAAGAAGGTTGATTGAGAAGATTTTAAGGAGTGTTTTTCCCAAGTTTCAGATGGTCACCACTAGTATTGTTGTCTACTAAGATTTAAATATAATGAAAATTGATGAATTTAGTGGATTCTTGTTGATTGTTAAAGAAAATCAACCATCTAAGGAAGTGTAACATGATTTTTCTGTAAAGCATATAGGAAGAGGAAGAAGTAAGGGTCAATATCATAATCAAAACCAAAATAGAAATAAGTAGAATTCACAGGGAAATACATATCCTTAGAGATGTGGAGGAAGGAGTCCAAGTTAGCTTAGAGGAAGAGGTAGAGATGGATCTTGCGGAGTATGACAAGAGATAGAGACAGAAATGGAGGAAGAGGTGGAGTACCACAGTGTTATTGTTGCAAAAAAATTGGCCATATTGAAGGAGATTGTTATGAAAAAATGTGAGATATGGAACATAAGGGTGCCAATACAGTTGTTTAAGAAACTAGGAATGAGAATTTATTTATATCAATTTCGATGGCACATAGTGAAGAAAGTGAGGCATGGTATATTAATTCGATATCTTCAACCCATATGACATCTCAAGAGGAGTTGTTTACTAAAATTAATGACAACTATTCTTGTAAAGTTATATTTGTTGATGATAGTGCTTATGAAGTGAAAGGGAAAGGAATAGTTGCAATATCGGTATTGCACAGAAATAAGAAGTTAATTAAGGACATATTGTTAACACCAGGATTGAAGAAGAACTTACTTTCTATAGGACAAATGATGGAGAATAACTACAAGTTAGTGTTTGATAATAAAGAGTGCTTCATCATGGATGACTTGAATCAAAATATAGTTGTAGCATGAGGATAAATGATTGATGATAGAATTTTCAATCTCTCCTTATATTCAAGTAATTTACAAAGTTTGAATGCAACATTGGAAGAAAACAGATTTGGAATTTAAGGATGGGACATCTAAATTTTCTAGTTTTGTGTTGCTACAAAAGCAGAACATGGTGAATGGTCTTTTTTATATCAAGTTGGATGATGAAGTATGTGAAGGGTGTATTTTTTGGGAACAACATAGGGAAAGTTTCTCAAATAGAACATGGAAGGCTAGAGAACATCTAGCTTTGGTGCATTCAGCTTTTTGTGTTCCAATGGGATTTTTTTTCACTTTCATTGATGATTATTCCAAGAATATTTGGGTGTATTTTTTGCAAGAGAAGTCCAAAGTGTTTTCTTATTTTCTTGAGTTTAAGGATTTTGTTGAAAAGTAAAGTGGTTTGAAAATTCTCACCCTAAGAAGAGATAATGGCGAAGAATACAAGTCAAATGATTTTTTGAATTATTGTAGGAAGAATGGAATAAAGCGATAGTTTACCAATTCATACTCTCCTCAACAAAATGGATCTGCAGAAAGGAAAAACATGACCATAATTGAAATGGCTCAGACCATGTTAAAAATGAAGTCTCTTGGAAATGTGTTTTGGGCCAAAGTAGTACACACATCACTTTACGCTCTTAACAAAAGTCCTCTTAAGGTAATGTTGAATTTGACTCCAAAAGAAGCATGGTCATGATATAAACCAAGTGTTTCACATATGAAAGTTTTTGGTTGTACTGCATATGCACATGTTCCTAAGGAAAAGAGGAGAAAAATGGAAGATATAAGTGTGAAGCCTGTATTTATTAGGCACAGTATTGAAACAATAAGTTACAAATTGTTTTAGGTGATAATAAGAAGAGATGTCACGTTTGATGAACAGGGAATCTATCATCCATAACACATATAGTTTGTATTGAGAAAATATGCAGTGGATATAGGTGATGAATCCAATTGTAAGTCAACAAAGATAGATGAAGTTAAGAAGAAGCCTAAGTGGCTTGAAAGGGGTCATTCAGAGAGAAATATGTTGGATAGAAATTTTAAAATAAGGGTTACTATATCTCAAAATTCTCTAGTGAATTATGCACTTATAGAACAAGTAATGAAAATGGATGAACCATAAAATTATGCAAAAGCATCAAGAAAGAAAGAATGGAATGAAGTTATGGAAGCAAAACGAATGCCTTGGTGAGAAATGATACATGGGACTTCACCAAATTACCAAAAGGAAAAGATGTAATTGACACTAAATGCGTTTATAAAACCAAGTATAAATTAAATGGCACAATTGATATGTATAAGGATCATTTAGTAACAAATAGCTACACATAGAATGAAGGAATTGATTACACTAAGACATTTTCCCCAGTGGAGAAGTCGGATATGATCAAGATGGTTCTTGCATTAGCTACTCAGTACAAATGAAAAAAAAATCATATGGATGCTAAATCATCTTTTTTGAATGGTTATGTGGATGAAGAAATTTATGTGGGGTAGTCAAAGGATTTTTAACTGCTAGGAAAATAAGATTGTATTTATAAGTTGAAAAAGGAATTTCATGGTCTTAATCAAGTGCCAAGAGCACGATATTCAAGAATTGATAAGTATTTTTAGAAACATGGGTTAGTTAAAAGTTTATCTAAGCCCAATCTTGATATCCTTCAGACAAGATGGGGTATTCTGATAGTTTCCTTATATGTTGATGATTGGATCTACACAAGGAATGATGTTGAACTATTTCAAAGATTTAAGTCACATATGATTGCTAAGTTTGAGATGGCATACCTTCGTGAGATGCATTATTTCTTGGGTATTGAAGTTTAGTAGAAGGAAGACAGTATTTTCATGTCAAAAGCCAAGTATACTTGGAATATTATGAAGAATTTCATAATGTTGTGTTGCAAACTAGCGACAACTCCTTTGGAACTTGGGTTGAAGTTATATGAACATGATAACTCCAATTCAGTTGATGTTACTTTGTACCATCAATTGGTTGGAAGTTTGATCTACTTAACTAAAACTTGAATAGATATTTCTTTTGCGGTCTGTATGGTATTGAAATTTATGGCAAAACCCAAGGAATTGATTTGGAAAGCAACTAAGATGATTTTAAGATATCTACATGGTATAGTTCGTTATGGATTGGAATAAAAATCTGCAAAATGTTTTAATATTTTTGGTTCTACATATTTAGATTGGGTAGGATGCATGGATGATAGGAAATCAACTTCAAGGTATTCATTCAACATGGGTTCAATAGAATTACTTGGATTACTAAAAAGAAACCCACAATTTCTCTCTCCACAACAAAAGCAAAGTATAAAGTATCAACTGCAACAGCATGTGAAGCAATTTGGTTGAGAAGAATTTTAGAGGATGCACATGAGCAACAAGAACAACCCACTCGGTTTATATGTGATAATCAAAGTTCTATTCAAATAACCAAGAATCTATTTTTTTGTAAGAAGACCAAGCATATTTATATTTAATATCATTTTGTTGAGATGTGGTTTAGCAAGAAGTGATCAAGGTCTACCGTGGAACAGATGAACAGGTAGCTAATATATTCACCAAAGCACTATCTAAGGAAAAATTCTGCAAATTTAGAGATAATATTGGAATATTCCCAAATGATAATTATGGGAGAGAAATGTTGGAATAATGATTCATTTGTCTAATTGTTAGTATTATAGTTTTTAATTTTCATGAAACAAATCTAGCTAGAGTGATTTGTGGAGAAAATGTTGGAGTGATTGCTAAGAGATTATAGGAGTGATTGAGAGATTCCTAAGATATTCAATGTATGAATATATGTCATAATGAAATATTGTGAGATATGGGTGTGCATTATAGTTAAAAAAAAATTCTCTATAATTATTTTTTGTGTTCTTCTACACTCCCACCAAGCCAAAAGTAAGTAGGCATGTTCAACAAATTGTGTGTAGAATAAGGAAAATCACAAAGATAAGATTTAGTGGCAAAAACCTCCTTCTTCTACCCCCATTACCATTGAGAAAACACCCAGTCTAGAAGGGGAAAGGCCACATGAGGGAAAAGAGAAATAGTTAACCAAAGGCATAACAAGGTGAAGTACAGGCACTCATTGAAGTCATAAAATAACCAGTAAAACTATAGGGGGGAGTTTCCCATCGACACAAGTAGAATTTCCTATTACAAAAGTAGTTTGTGAAGCTAGAAGAGACTGAAAGGAAACCAAGTAATCATCCCCAAGGAGGCCCTCTTCCTTTTATCTTGGCCTACTGTATGAACATCAAGATGAGTACTCCCTAAATACCTAGTGCCCCACTTATAGCTTGAAGTGGATAAAGCAAAATTAGAAGCTCACGAATGGAGGAAAAGAGCTCAAGGTAAGGGGGAAGCTGATATTGCTAAAATAGAATATGAGATGATAAAAATTAGGGAAGAGATAGCCTTATTAAGGGTAGATGAAGAAAATAGGAGAGAACAACTTGAAAATGAGAACAAATAGCTAAGAAGCCAATTGTAGCAAAAATAGGGGTTGCTACAATATCCTTGGAGGCAGTTAGCTATAGATAATATTCAAAGTCTTACTCTCTATTTTTGAAAGAACAATGGTGCATATTTTAGATCAACTAGCATGCACAAAGAGGGACCATTCGTATGCAAGAGATCAAGGAGTTCATTGATTTTTGCCTACATTGCAGTATGGGGTGCAAGGAAAAGGTTTTTGAATTCTACCTCCATGACCTCGTGCTTACAAATTTTACCATATGGGATCTAAACCATACCTAGTGGATGCACAACTAGTTGCCCTAACATCCTAGTTAAGGCATGGGGAAATCAAGGTTGAGGAGGTGAAAAAAATAATGGATGGGGAACTAAGAGAGCCATTATGGATTAGGCCTGAGCACCCAAACCCCTACTTACTCACCTCCACTCATATTATCCTTACAGTTATGGATTAGGCCTGAGCACCCAAACCCCTACTTACTCACCTCCACTCATATTATCCTTACAGAGGACCCTCATGTAGTGGAAATTTGTAAGCAGAGACGAGGGGATCCATCCTCCACTTTGAAGACACTTTCATATTTTTAGGATAGAAGAGCTCACAAGCTTTCCAAAGTAGATGGAAAATGTTTCCACATAGCATGCAAGTCAAATAATACCACTCTCTTAGTTAATAATAAGAAACAATTGCCAATAATCCCTCGTATAAAAGGATAATCCAGAGACTTGGAGTCCAATGGATTGGTCTTAGGGTCAATCCACCCTCACTATTGCAACTCCAAGAACATCACAATTTAGAAAAGGAGACCAAGGAATGGTAGTCCATAGAAGAAAATGTAGGTTTCCACTGAGAAGATACAACAACCTATATCTCATCTTGGGATGTCAATTAGGTTTTCATAGAGATGAATGAGAAAGAGAAGAGGAGAGAAGAGGAGTAAGTTTCTCAAAGTGTGACTAACAGTTTCAATAGGTGGGTATGATGGGCCTCACAGATAGGTAAAACATAAGGCCCATATAACCACTCCTAGGCACATATAAGTTATGTTAAACCTACTTTTTTGCACTTAATGACACACTTTCCTGACTTAATGAGTTCTTAGGAGAGTCAATGAGGTTTTTCATATTTTATGTGCCCAGCATGTTTATGGTGCAAGATTTTAAATATTTTTCCACAGATTTTAGGAAGATCCAGTAAGAGATATTTGTGGGACTTGTTCCCTACCGTAAGAGAGTCTAAACTTGGGTGGATGAGGGCATTTAATGCCCCTTCCGGCTACTACAAGGTGACCTATGAAGCAAGATCCCATTTTCTAGGAATTTTGGAGGGAAATGCGGCCTTCCGCTCAAGGAGGTTTCTCCCTACTCATTGTATGTATAAGAGGATTGAGTAACCTAGCAGACATGTAGAAAACTGTGTGAAGAATAGGAGAAAAGTCTATATTAGTGTTTCCAATCAAGTTTTGTAACTCTATAATGTAAAACCAATTTTTCAGTTAATGGAAGTGACATCATATTTCAGCTCCTAATTTGGCTTTGTTCTAAGGGTTTTGAGCTTCTTTGGGTTAGATCCTACCCCAGCTGCTCCAAATAGATCTTGTATTATTTTTGTTAATATTATCCATCTATTTATTTTTGCAAAGAATATCTAAAAGTTACTTTTGTTTATAGCACTCATGCATGGTTAAATAGCAAGTTTTCATGAACAATATTTTCTTGCAGGTTATCTGAGCACTTGGTTATGACAGTTGCAGTAGTTACATTATTCAAATGATATAGTCACTTTTCATTTACTTAAGTAGTTACAATATTCAAATGATATAGTCACTTTGCATTTCCTTCTTTCATTTACTGCTACTCATTTATTGTTCATCGTTCATTATTTGTTGTTTTCTTGCACTGTAACCTATTTGAAGCTACATGAAACACACAGATTTAAGTTTTGTTAGGTAAAACTTACAACCAAATTCTTTGATGATTTGAAAATTTTTATTTTATCCTTTTTTATCTTCTACATAACTTCCTTGATTCTCAAACTTTCATTTTGTGTGGTTACTTACTTGCTAGATTGTCTCCTGTAACAAAATAGGGAATCTTGTAGCAACTTGTAACTAACCTCTCAATCTCACTCAAATTTGAAATAAATTCATTATTTATCTTCTTTGATATATTACAACACTCATAGAACCCTAATAATGGAACTTGGAGGTATAGAGATATTTTGGACTCTTTTGATTGGTTTTCTTTAGAAATCTTCTTTTTCTGCAAATTAGGGTTTATAGTTTATAGGGTTTTATTTCAACGTTGTGTTTCCTTTTCCTTCCAAGATAGCATAAAGGTGTGCAAGTGTTTCTTCCTTTACTGCAAGTAGCCTAGGTTTGTGTGCCATTTTCCTTTCAAAAATTTATTTCCTACAATTATAATTTTCCTATAACATAGATTAGTTAAACTTTGTCTATGTACATCTAGCTTTCATTTCAGTATTTCCACCTACGTAAAAATCAACAAGAGAAAGAGATGGTGTCTGTTGCACATATAGTGTCGACCCCTCTTAAGTTTGTACAAAATCCAGGTTGATAATTAAATTTGAGACCCTTAGGAGTTACAAAACTATTGCTACAATATTGAGGGCCATCAACATTAACTCCACACAGTTGTTTGAAGCAGGGCCAATGGTATCTAAAAGGGAAATGTATTGAAGAGAACCAAAAATCTATTGATTGTCTTTTATATTAAATTAAATCACAATTTCCTCATCAATGGCTTTGATGGGTATGGAATTTTTGTAGTAAAAAATAATTGGCTATCAACATGAACTTGTGCCCCTTGGATGAGTTAGATTTTAGTTTTCCAACTATATTTTTACCCAAGTGCTCAAAGGGTTTCTCAATATTCATCAATTGCAAGGGTATGGTATTTTTTTTCTCTTTACCATGCATGTTTTAAAAGTTTGAAATTCCTAACATGTGCAAACAAGTCTTTAAACAATTTGGGCTAATACTATCCCACTATCAAGATTTTATGAGTAGTGGTGTCACTAGAGTAATGACCTTCAACATGCTTATTGTGAAAATTTACCTATACTATTTTTATGTCCAATTTTCTTAAGAAATTCAAAAGTATACCATTATAGTACCATTTAAATGGGATTTTGGTGATTAACAAATATTGCATAGAATTTAGCATCAATGCTTTTTTACTATTAGGTTCATGTATTCAGGGCTTAAACAATGTTATAAATACAACTTAAGATCATGGCACTGTGAGTCCCGCAATTTTGTTTTCCATCCTTCTTCATCAACCCAAAATTTCGCTTCTTCTGCTAACTTGGAAGGGACCTGCCCTTTTATAATTGTAGTAATATTGATATCAAGTTCATATTATTATATTTCCATCACCCCAATTTCCACACTTTTCTCCTAGTTCCCTTCAAACCAAGAGAAGCTTAACATAGAGGTATGAAAAAATGGTGATGATATAGCTTGTTATGCAAAAATATCGTCACCATGATTATTTGCAGTCAGTATGGGTCTATCATCGCTTGTACTGTCCTCCTAAGCAAGTCTCAGACCTCAGCTCTTCAAGTCAAGCTTTGAAAATGGGAGAAAGACATTGAAAATCAACAAAGCTCTGGTTCCGCACTTTCTCTCACTGTTGCCTGCGGTCCCACACCCCCTGTTCACAAAAACTACGGACCTACCCGCTCTGTCCCTAAAGGACTGGGTGCGGACCCCTGTTAAAGTCAAAAAGGTGCAAGTTTATTATAAAAAAACTCACTTTGGGTTAATTCTAGATGATTCTAGAAGGAATTTTGACGTGGATTGGTCGCTCTTAGGTGGTTCATGCATCCCAAAAGAGAAGGAGCTAATCCCTTGATGAGAGGAGCTATCCCTTTGAAGGAGGGCTTTATCCCTATGAAGGAGGACCTAGTAACTTCCCTCCATTGCACTATAAATTAAGGCATTGGGCTGGTTGCTAGGGAGGTTAGAAGCTGAACATTTTTGAGGGTAAATGTTGGTGGAATTGAGACTTCCTAGTTAAGCTTGAGAGGAGAGATCACATACCTTTTTGGCTTCATTGGGAAGAGAGTGAAACTTGTCAAAGTAGAGGAGACTTCTTGTTGGACCCTGGGAGGAGCTTGTACAGCATCAAGGCACAAGTTGTAAAGTTCTTCTTTGATTTGAATTAATACAATCAGATTCATTTTTCTCAACAAATTGTCTTATGTCATTTGTTTCATGAATTCCTTGATCTTCATGTTAAATATGCTTTATGATATTGGCTTTTCAGGTGCTATTTAATTTGTTTGCTTGTTTGTGTTTGCAGAGTCGCAACGGGGGAGCTCATTTGGATCGAAGGAGCGAGGCTTCCACAAACTTGCATTGGACCTAAGGTAGGCCTAAAACACTTGTTTTCCTTTGTTTATAAATGCATATTTAGAGAAAGATAGTTTTTTATTGGCTTGCTTGTCACTAGATATCATTAGATTCTAGGAAGGTCTATCTTGTCCGTAAGATCGACTCATTCCGTGTGACAAAATGGCGACCATACTGGGGACTTGATTTTTTTCCTTGTTTTTACTTTGACCTGAGAAACTGTGTTTTTGTTTCTGTTTTTGGCTTGTTGTGTGTGGAATTGGGTAGATTTAGAAGATCTAGGATTATTTTTTGTTTTTCATAATTTTGGGAGAGGACCGCACCCTCGGCTTGTGACACAGTGCGGACCTATCCGCACTTTTTCTTTTAGCACAGAGCGGTACCGCACCTGTGTTAACTGTGGGCCTGCGGACCCTGTCAAAATTTTGGAAAACCTAAGATTTTCTCTGTTAGTCAGCTTAGTTTTTGTTTAGATGTTATTATCCCCTGCCCAGACCTGCATATATCCTGTCACAAGCTTTCCTTAGGTTAATTTCATTGGTATTAGGGTTTTAGGTGAAATTCCTAGAAGTTTTGGTTGTTGGGTTTGGTTTTAAGTTTGGTCTTGTAGTAGCTCTGAGCTTAGAAGCTGTAGAAGCCTCAGATCACCTTGGTTTTTACCAGCCTTCTTATGAGTCTGACCATTTGCAAAATCTACCTTTGTTGAGGAATCCACATTGTGTTTTCTCCTTACGAAACTTCGAAAAGCTTGTGTTAAAAGTTTGGATTTCATTTTTAGAAAAGAAAACAAAAATTTGTTGTTTTTTGACTGATTTGTGATTCTGCATAAATTGGTCCTTAGTTTACATCTAGCTAAGTAAAACATCCTTAAAAAGACATCCTGTAAGCTTTGACTTCAAATAGGTTTTTATAGTTTATAGATCTCAAGATTAGTCATTTCCATAGTTTTGAGTGTTTTATAAAAAATAAAAAATCTCTTTTGGAAAAAGTTTGTTTTTGTAGTGGTTGAGTGTTTTGAAAGAAAAGGGAAATTTTTGTGAAAATAACTAGTTGTCTCGTTTTGAGTGCATTGGAAAAGACAAAAAGCTCTTCTTTTAATTTGTTTGTTAAGAAAGATTTGTGTTTACAAGTATTTGCATTCTCAAACTCTTTCCTAGCTAGAAGTTCATTGAAGGGAAAAGATTGCATAATCATCTTAAGTGCATTTTTTTTAGTGATTTCGAGTCGAGTCTTCATACCACGAGTTTCATCTCCACACCTCTTGACTTAAACAAAAACCAATAAAAATAACGCTTAAAGTAAAATTCATCTAGTAATATTTTTATTTCTAGGGCTCTGATACACCAATATAGCTTAGGCTAGTGTCTTGCAGTAGGGAGTAATTAACTCTCCAAGACAGTAAAACAAACAAGTAGTTGTATCTTGCGGTAGGAGAGAAATCCAATTGTTGCATTTATGCTCTGGGAAAGCTCCTCTTAAAGGAGAAGCACGAGATCGTGTCTGAACCAGTGTGGGAATCAATCCTTCCTCATTGGGAACGATGCCAGATATTCACGTATTAAAAACGGTAAACCTCGGATTAACCATTATCGAGGAGCCTGGGGTCACTTATTGGTAAACCTTGGATTATGTCAAGGAGCCTTCAAGGGGATTGAGCTTGTTACTCTGCTCTTGCGTGCGTATCGGATCGTAGACTGTTCCCCCAGGTATATTTGTTTCTGTTGGTAACCTTAGTGACCATATTCTTTAGGATTCTTCCTAAAGTGATAGTGGTGGGAAGATCCCACTGTACCTAGAGCAGACGTCGGCTAGACTCACTTGGATTTTCTGGGGGGTTCTCTTCACTCGAGACGGTTTAGTGGAGAAACTTGTGCCAGTCCATTCATTAAGCAAGTTGCCAGGGTAACTGTTCCAACCGCCATTTCTGTATTGACTCTGTGACGTTGGGTTCCATCACCAACTAGTGTTTTCAGTATGGAAAGTTATTGTTTGTGTGTGTTTGATCTCTTAGATTCTTTAGGTGTGTGATTCAAATTTGTTTGGTTCTTTAGAGGCTTTAGGTGGTTTTCATTGAGATTTTACTTTGTTTGCATGTGAAGTAGTTAAAATTTTTTAATCGTGGCTAAATTACCGAGGAAGTCCCGTAGACTTCGGGGCCAACCTCCTAAGTTTTCACCGAGCCAGCCTGAAGGGTTGAGAGCCCTCGTAACTCCTAGAGACAGTAGAGTGGGGTCACCTGAAGAAGGAGAGTCTTCTTTGGTGGTACATCCTGATTTTCAAGCTTTAGTGGCAGATTATAATCCGCAATCAGTGTCTGTTTCTGAAGTTACTGGTAGCTTTTCATCTACTAGTGATATATGTGAGGAACCTGAAATATCCGAACCTGAAAGTGAATTTGTTGCTACTCCAACATCGGGGTTTACTTCTCCAACTTCTAGTGATCCTGGTTCACCTAGGGTAGAAAGAATAATTCCCCAAAATCTTCCTTCTGGACTTAGAGCTATCGAAGAACTTGCTACTCTGAAAGAAGAAGTAGGCATCCCTATCCTTGAAAATCAACCTACTATTGAACTAAGGGAGCGTGTATCAATTTTTTACAGTCCACCTAGAAGCAGTGCTTGGTATCTTTCTTTGACTAATTTCTTGGAAAACCCAGGGTTAAGTTTTTCACCACCTCGTGTTCCTTATCACCCAACACCTATAGGTTACTATCCTTCGTTAAATATGTCAAGGCAGTCATCCATGTTTACTCAATCGCCAGAATCCTTTTTGTACGGCGGTCCTTCTATTCCCTCTGGGTATGAGTCACTTTCTGGTACTTTTTCGGGAGCATCTCCTCAACCCATTGAACGAGGGTTATTAACTGGAAGCAATGGTACTAAGTCGTTGAGTGTAGAAGATATTCTCATGATGTCGGGTACCATTCCTAATCCTCAACCTCAAGGTGGTCAGTTAAGGCCTGGGGGGCAGCCACAAAATCCTCAATTATCGCCTGGGAGGCAACCTCAAGGTACCCAATTTGCGCCTGGGGGGCAACCTCAAGGATAGTACATACCTACGGGACAGTACGTTCCTCAAGGTCAACCCCAGACTCAATATGTACCTCAAGGTCAACCCCAGTATCAATATATACCTCAAGGTCAACCCCAGTATCAGTACGTGCCTCAAGGGTATCGACCCCAAGGTCATTACTCGAACCAAGGTTTCCAACCACCCTCTAGTCAATCATATGTTCAAGGAACGGGAAATGTAACTTTGAATTATCAACCCTACCCTCAACCCGGTTATGGTCCTCAATATCCTCAACCTGTTATGGGTTCGTACCCTGGAATGAATTTAGTGTGGGATCCATCACAAACTCAATAGGTCTTGCAACTGAATGTACAGTTGTCATCTAAACTAGACAACCCTTAGTTTCTGGTTCACCCCAGCAACCTTTCCAGTCTACCATTCAAATTTTTGTACCTTCGGTAGTTTCTCAGCCTGGGCCTAGTACGCCTCGTAATCCGCCTCAAACGGCTGCTGCAACTGCCGCAACATCTGTTCAATCTACCCCACCTACTTCTGGAGTATCGACAGCTCCGATTTCTAGTGTTCCTGTATCTACTCCTCAGACATCTTTACCTTCGTCTGGATCTACGATTCAAACTTCAGTTCAGATGCTTGTAGGACAACCTGGTTCAAGTACGGTTGTCACAAGTCAACCACAATTTACTTATCAACCACCATGGACAGTACCAATTCGGTCCTGCTGTGCTGCAGCTAGTCTATCAGTATCAACCGTACCCTGGGTACACATATCAACAACCCCAGTACGGTCCGGTTAATCCTGGTTTTCTGGGAGGATACAATATCCCAAATGCAATTCCTATTCCTAGTTATCCTGGATATCCTCCTCCTGGGGCTGGTTTCATGACCCAGAGTTTTAGGGACCTTAATCGTCAATTACCGTTTATCGAAACTTTGGACTTGCCTGACTTGTCGCGCCTAATCCTAAGTTTGACGACAAATCAAGAGAGGACCCGTCGAACCATGTGATGACTTATCACCTCTGGTGTGCGTCTAACTCCATTTCAGATGATTCAATCCGTCTAAGGCTTTTCCAGCGCACTCTAATTGGTCTCGCAGCCAAGTGGTACATTGAGTTACCGCGAGGCACTTTTTATAACTTTAGTCTGTTAGCTACCTCGTTTTTAACTCATTTTCAGTTTCCAGTTAGATATGACAATGGCACAGAATTACTAACTTCATTAAAGCAGTCGACGTCCACTTACATTTCAGATCACATTCATGAATGGAGACGTTGACAGCGTTTAGTGAAGTTTTTTTATTCCGGATCAGATCTTAGCTGAATGGTTTGTAAAATCTTTGTTGCCAAAGATCACTGAGGATGTAGCTAAGGCCGGAGTCGTTACTGAGGAGCAAGTAATTTCTCAAGCACAGTACCTTGACTTGGTTTATATTCAGTCAGGTACATTACACGAGAAAATCCCCGATCTTCCTAAGCAGAATCAAATCGCTGCAGCTCCTTCAGGGTCCCATGCCGCTGATGGTATGATCGGTACGGTTAACACCAAAAGTAAGAAGAAGTCTTCCAAGAATTCTTCTCCTATCATAACCTTTCCAGATTCCCCGACAGGAGATTCTTCCGCGGAGATTTCCGCCAATATTCACGTTGTAGAGTCATCTACAGCCAAATTAAAATCCAGTGGTAAGAAGAAAGGGAAGAAGAAAAATAAAATGGATAAAAATTCAAAAGAGAAACCTCAAAAAGCGGAATCCAAAGATGAAAAACACAAACCTCGTTATCCTTGTCTCATTTGTGACGAAGAACATTTTACAAGAGACTGCCCTCATCGTGCAGAGGTTGCGAAGATTGTCAAAGGTTCCCAAACGCCTGTTGTTTTGAAGGATCCTTTTCCAAATCAAGACAGTAAGATGATAGTTTCTTCCTCGAATGCCAATGAAGAACCCATACTGATGATGTCCCATGTTAGGATTGCGACTTAATCGCATGATTATGGTAGTTAAAGTCCTGTTGATGGTAAAGAAGCAGAATCTTCTCATTCTAACCCATCAACCTCAGCTCCCGGTTCCGATCCACTACAGATCGAGAAACCTAATCCAGACTTAGTAATCAAACCACCCACCAAGGGTATACTTCAAAAGTTAGCTTTCAATCCACATGCGAGAGCAGCTTAGAACTATAACATTGTTGAGGATTTAGTTGTTTCACCTTCACCAATGTCGGCTTTGGAAGTACTGCAATCATGTCCAGCACAGCGTAAATTACTTTTGTCGGCTATAGGAGCTGTTGACGTTCAGGACTCGAACCTAATAATTTTCGATCTAGAAAATAGTACACCGTGCTTACCTCATCAAATGGCTTTCCAGATCCCAGTGATAGTAAAAAATAGGCCTATTCATAAGACTGTGATTGATGAGGGAGCCTCAACGTGTATTATGTCGATACAGTGTTGGATATCGCTTGGTTCTCCTTCACTAAATAAATCCCCAATGATTCTTAAGGCCTTTGATGGCCGTGGGTTTCATCCCTTTGGAATTCTACAGGATCTACCTATAGGGGTTGAAGGAAAAACTGTTAATCTAGACGTGGAGGTGGTTGATGCCCCTCTAGATTACAACCTTCTCTTGGGTCATAGTTTGTCTTACACTATGACAGATTTCGTTTCATCGGTCTTTCGGGTTATAAAGTTTCCTCAAAATGGAAAGATCGTAACAATAGACCAGCTGGCTTACTTTTCATCTGACCCAGCCTCTTCTGAAAGCATTCAGCATGTCGGTAAAACAACTATCCCGTATAAGGATGTTGGAGTAGGACTAGTTAAAGATGCCGGTTTACTGGGAACTTTTCCTTTTCCTCTGATCAACGCATCGTCTTCTTTTGCAACCATTCATATGATTTCGTCAGACACCACTGTTTATGATGATCCTTGGATCATACCTTCTGAATCTGAGATAGACTCATTTGGTGACGTTATGCCTTTGAGTCCATATGAAATTGCATATGAGGCTGTGCAATCATTTACCGACCCATATTCAACCAGAATTGACTTAATGAATGTGGTCCGTGAGGAATCACTTTTCACATCAAGCTCGGATTCAAAAACGTTTTCCGAACTTGTTCACTCTGATGAGAAAATTCGTGAAATCCTATGTGTAGATGATTTACCATGGGAAGATCTCCATCACAGATCTTCGTTCTTACCCGAGAATGATCGTTTTGAAAATGATTTTTCATCAATTTTTACGACTGAATATGTCAAGGAACCTCAGAATCCAATGAAAAATCCCGATTCAGAGTTAAATTTGGGAAACATTTCTCGAACTATTCCTATTGACCTTTCGGTTAAGCCTGGAATTGTTGAAAACATTCATATAGGTGCCTCATGTACACACGATGAAATTCAAATATAAGGCCCTATTTCAAGAATTCCGCGACGTGTTTGCCTGGTGCTATGAGGAAATGCCAGGAATTGACCCCGTAATTGTTGTTCATGAAATCAAGACATACCCGGATGCTAAACCCGTCCGGCAACGTTTGCATCAGATTCACCCAAGAAAGGCTGCTACTATTAAAGCAGAAGTTGAAAAATTACTCAAAGCGGGTTTCATTTATCCGATCCCGTTAACGGATTTGGTATCGAATATTGTTCCGGTTAACAAAAAGTAAGGGAAAATAGGAATATGTATCGATTATAGGGACATTAATCGAGCCTGTCCAAAGGACAATTACCCAACTCCCTATATCGATCAAATCATTGATGATTGTGCCAGCAGCGAAATATTCTCCTTCATGGAGGGTTTTTCCGGATACAATCAAATCAATATTCTACCTGTCGATCAACCAAAAATGGCTTTCATTTGTCCATGGGGGACATTTGCTTATTGCAAATTACCTTTTGGGCTCAAGAATGTTGGGGAAACTTTTCAAAGGGCCATGTCTTATGCGTTTCGTGACATCAAGCACATTGTTCAACCCTATCTCGATGATTTGCCTGCTCATTCATTACATCGAGCTGATCATCTCATCCATTTACGAGCAATCTTTATGAGGTGTAGGCATTATCAGATTAGGTTGAATCCACACAAGTGTGTTTTCTGTATAAAGATGGGTCAATTGTTGGGGTTTGTTGTTTCGAAAGCCGGCATTCGCGTCGATCCCTCGAAGGTTGAAGCTATTGTCAAATTGCCTCCTCCTTCAAGTCTTCACCAACTCCAAAGTTTGCAAGGGAAAGCAAAATTTTTACGACGATTCATTCCTAACTATGCCAAGGTTACAAAGGTTTTTACCCAGTTGTTGAAACAGAATACTCCATTCTATTGGGATGAGATAGCTCAGAAATCTTTTGATGCACTAAAACACGTGTTGACCCATGCACCGTTATTGCATCCTCCCAACTACAACCAGGACTACTTCTTGTATCTCGTTGCCTCTCATTCCACCATTGGAATGGTATTAGTTCAGGAAGATGAATTCGATATTGAACATGTGATATATTACCTTAGTCGAACTTTAAATCCAACTGAGCTAAAATACTCACATGTGGAGAAATTGGCTTTGGCAGCTGTTCAAGCTGTCCAATGTTTTCGTCACTACATTTTACTACGTAAAACTGCAATAATTTCTAATTGCAACCCTATGATCTACATTTTGACCAAGCAATTGCTAGGGTGCAAGTACTCTAAATGGATTGTCATCCTGCAGGAGTTCAACTTGGAATTTGAAAAATCTAAGTCTAAGAAATATTTAGTTTTTGCGGAGTTAATGTGTGACTTCCCGCGTGCTAACACGAAAACTGTGGCGGAGGAGCCCATTGCGGAGGAATCCTTGTTTCTAATCAGCACTTTAGATCCATGGTATGGGGATATCATCTTTTATCTCCAGACCCAATCCTTTCGGCCAGAAATTTCAAGGTCAGAACGTCAAAAAATACGATTCCAGTCCCAACAATTCAGGATTATTGGAGATACTCTTTATCGCCGTGGGGCGGACTCTATTTTTCGATGTTGTTTAACTCACGAGGAAGCTGAAATGGTTCTAAATGACTGTCACTCTGGAGCGTGTGGTGGTCATATGTCTGGGTATGCCACAACCCAAAAGATATTGCGCACTGGCTACTTCTGGCCGTCTTTGTTTAAAGATTGTATTAACGCGGTCCGAAAATGCCACAACTGCCAAATTTTTGATCGAAAGATGAGCGCTTCACCTGCTCCTCTCCACCCTATAATTGTCGTTGGTCCTTTTTCCAAATGGGGTATCAACTTTATTACATGTAACCCTCACTCGGTTGGGGGGCATGCGTATATCATCCTTGCGGTAGATTATTTTACCAAGTGGGCTGAGCCGATGCCTACATTTGAGGCAGACGGCAAAACAGCTGCAATTTTCGTGTTCAATCATATAATTGCTAGGTTTGGTGTTCCACAAGCGATCATCACTGATCATGGGCGTCATTTTCGAAACGTTATGATGACCGAACTTACAGGCCAGCTTGGCTTGCCTCACAATAGTTCAACTCCTTATTATCCACAAGCTAATGTTCTGGTTGAATCCATCAACAAAGTTTTAGTCATCATGATCCGACGAATCATTGGGATTCATCGGTCGAATTGGCATAACATGCTATTTTCAGTGCTTTGGTCATATCGAACCTTAGTAAAAACGTCAACAGGGTTCACTCCTTTCCAACTAGTTTATGGTCTGGAAGCTGTGTTACCCATTGAATGCGAAATCCTATCATTGCAAATGGCCATCGAGTTACTTCCAGCCACTTTCGAAGAGGAAAAACGTTTGTTATACTAGGCTCAATTAGATGAGAATCGACGTGATGTTGCATTGGCGATCGAAACTCACGCAAAACACATGAAAGCTCAGTATGATCGAAATGTGACCCCTCAAAATTTTTCGGAAGGAGATCTAGTCTTAGTGTACGATCAAGCGAATGATAAATTATGCGCTGGAAAATTCGTTCCTATGTGGCATGGTCCCTATGTTGTCAAGTGAAAGCTAGCAAAAGGGGCCTATGAATTGGTAGACTTTGACGAGGACTCTTTAGGTAAACCCAGAAATGGTCTTTACCTGAAGAGGTATTATGCTTAAAGAATGGGTATGGAGATTTTTAGTTAGGATAGTTTTCTTTCTATCTGGTGTGTTTTAGTTTAAAAAGTATGCTTAGCTTAGAGAGTGTTTTTCGTTATTATTCCTGCTTATCTTGGTTTTACTCTTGATATTGCAGATGTCGATGCCTCTCCAAACATACATTGGTTTCGCTGATGGTGCTTGTCGTAATACACAGAACATTTCTTCTGCAACTTGGGTTATCTATTCGCCCTCTGACAAGTCGGTATCTATGCATGGGGTAAGCCTCGGTCAAAAAACGAACGACATTGCCGAGTATAGTGCAGTGATTGAGTTATTATCTGAATCTATTTCATTTGGGATTCAGAGTTTGATAGTGAGGTTAGATTCTGAACTTGTTGTATTACAGTTTAATAGAGTGTATGCCATTAGAAATCTAGTGTTATTGAGATTATTTTTTAGAGTGCGTCTCTTGGAATGTGAATTTGATTATATTGAATATCAGCATATTCGAAGATCTTTAAATACATTAGCAGATGCAATTGCTTCTCGAATGTTAAGTAGACATTTGCAATAATCATACATGTAAATTTAAAAACATTCCATAACATGATTTACAAGATAAGCCAGTAATAGTGATATATCTATAGGAGTGTGTCAAAAATACATCGTCCTCGATCATAGGTTGAAAAACACCTTATGATCAGCAAAAATGATAAGTACAAAAAGCAAAAATGTCATATGTGCCTACAATAGGTGATCATCCTATCACTGGTGATGATCTCGATAAGAAACCATTGCATGGGCCACTTTGCAAAGGAACCTCCTAAAAGGTCCTGGGACCCCAATCACATAGCGCTGAAGTCGACGAGGAATGTCATCTATGCTGGTCTCCAGAATGTCTCCTGTCAAGCGCTCTAGATGACTCTCCAACTCGGCCAAGGTCTCTGTTGATTCGTCCTGTGGGGCTGGCGCGGTTGTAGCTGGTTGTTTTCACTCGTAAGGCCAGAGAGTGGCTGGTCACTGTGGACCCACATCTGCATTTGAAACTTTTACTATCAGTTTTGGGACGATATAAAAAAATAAATAAATAAATAAATAAAAATAAATAAATAGGAAAATGTTGAAAATGATTTTACCTGAGTCATCCCATTGCTCTCCTGGTGGAAGAGCCATGTCTGGGTCACCACGAAAATCTACCCCAGCATAAGGGAAGTCCTGAATAGAAAAAACCTGGTTTTCCAACCATTGGACATACTCAGGTTTGAATCGAACAACCTCTGTCCCCTCATCCGGATGACGGGTCATAACTGCAACCCATCGCATCAGTTTGGGCTCTCGAGGAAGCCCACCTCCAACAGTAAGGTGCTACGGGACCAGCATTGGGACCCTCTCCAGACCAAAGCTCACAACCAAAGCCCCATAACCAAAGGTCTTCAATTGTCCGTTCTTGGCTCTGGTCAGTTGGCCTTTTACATTGGCCAACACAGCATCGCACCAATTGGAGATGGTGCCTCGAAAGCAGTCAACTGCCATCCGCATCTGGGATCCGGTGGCAATATGTAATGCGGCACTCCTGCAAAGTATGGTGACAGTAAACGTGATCACCATGAGTTCAGGACGAGATATGGTTTTAATGTCTATCCCTTTGTCTCTAGCCTGGCTGTTGCAGAACTCTAGCCGAAGGCTATTGACAGACTAGCCACCTGGCCTAGTCCCGAATAGAGTCAAGTCTTCACCTCTCTTAGGCAAACCAGTCAAAAAGTATAGTTCTGCCGGCTCAACTTCGAGCTGGTGGCCACCAATGAAGAAGCACTGGGCCTGTATGCTCCACCTATCTACCAGCCACTGTAAGAAATCCACCTGGGCCCTCATGCCAGGTATGGCCCAGAATTTGTACAAGCCGCATGCCTTCAATGCATCAATCGAAGGTTGGTGATTCAACACGGCAAGATCCACGTCTTCATGCTCCCATTCACGCCAATCTAGCATGATGTACACTCTACATCCAACGAAAAGGCAAATTAGAATGCAAGAAATTAAATTGTTTAGGTTAAATTTGAGAATTTTTGGGTTAAAAACCCTTGTTGCGGGGATAGCACCCTCTGTGTTAGAGACATATTGTGGGTCCGAACCTTGCCTTCATGGAAGGTGCGGACCCCTGACTTTTTCCCCATTGAGAAAAAGTCGGGGTCCACGGGCTACCTGTGTTATGCCTGCAGGCCCCCGCACGCGGGTTTTTAGCCTAAAAACACTCTAAAAAATGAAATAAAACCCTAAAACAAAAATTGAAACGGTTGAAATTGAAGAGTAGGATGATGTGGATTACCCAGAGAAGACGGCGTTCGATTCTGACGGTTGGATTTTCCGCAATCTTCACAGGAAGTTTCTGAACAAAAGCACTATTTTCTCACCCAAATCTCAAACGGTAAAAATGAATTGACGAAAGCCCTCTTTATAAGTTTTTTGAATAAATGAATTGCAAATTTGTTTATGTTTCACTTTAGAATGGTAATTTTTGCAGCATTTTTATCCATTTCAAACAGGTATGAATGATGTTTGCATTTTTGTTCAGGATAACGGATTATTCAGGCGAAATCTATCATTTTCAACGAAAAAACATTTAGAGTCACCTTTAAGCTCTTTTCTGACTCCTAAAACATGAAAAGATCACCGAGTTTTTCTTTTTAAACTCGTTAAAACGGAACTAAAAAGAAAGTCCACTTACAGCTCTTTTCTGACCGTAAAAACATGAAAAGATTGCCAGATTTTTGTCGTTTCAAATTCGATATTGGTTATAAAACGACGTGTCGTTGATCGCTTTTTTACTTTTTCGGATCAGGGGCACTAATTATGAAAATTACTCCTTGGTCGTAAAGATCAAGCGGTTCTCTCAAGTATTATTTTATACTTTTTCGGGCTTGGGAGACACAAATTTACGAAAAAGGTCAACCCTGGAGTCTTCTTAAGTTTTTTCAGACTCTCTAAAATTGAAAAACGTCGAGTTTCTCCTATACTGGACTCGTTAAAATTTCACAGTAAAGGACCTGTTCAATTACAAACAGGAACGAACCACTCCTTCTTAGGGTTCGAATTTAAACTAAGTTGGACTCATCCGAAGGATGAGCGTATAATCAAGCAAATGTTATCCTCATCAAGCTTGTCAAAAATAAAGAGGTACTTGCCAGAACTGGTGGGGGAAAAGAGAGAAAAATGAGCCTGTTTGTCATACTTTGTAACCACTCTTGAACACGACACTTTTATTCACATGGGTTGGGAAATCATTTGCCTAATAGTTGATCAAACCACATTTGAAAGTCTTCAGCTGGTTTCTGGGTATTAACTTTGGGTCAATCGTCACCAAACCATCTGTTGTGTCGTTATGTGTTCAAGAGGTCACTGCCAATAAAGCCATTCATCTGCAAAATATCTGTCATCCATCTTGACCATCCCTGAGTCAGTCCTTGCAACTAAATTTCTTCAACTTGATCTATGATTTCGTGTTGTGGGCTTGCCTGCAATGGATCGCTTTCTATCGACTTCGGCTCATTATCTAGAAAGATGATCTAGAAATCGTCAGTACCTTGGGATCTGCATGCCTCAATGGCAGGTTTCTCGCCTTTGATGACAGGTTGCATCATTGACCTTCGATCAAAGGATTCCGTGACATGTTCGACATCAACACATCTATTCACATCTCATGGATTGTACTGGGTACTTTGAGAGCCATTGACATCACTGGTGGTTTCTCTCACACTTGTTAACAGTTTACATCATTGACTGGTAATCAAGTGGTTTCTACCATGTTCGACTTCAACACATTCATTCGCATGGATAGAATCGTATTGTTTCGGGAAGTAGAAATGAAGACCCTGGATCTAGTTTCTGCAATCTAGGCTACGAGGAATTTTGTATTCATTATATAGTGGACTATTCATAAATAGATGGTTGCTTCCATAATGTGTCCACATGAGTCTATACTTGTGATGTATTACAAGATCATTCCTGTATCAGAGCAGTAGTTAGTTTTCTAAGTCAAGTTTTGATCTGAGTATGGGAATGCCTACCTCAGCGATGATATGATCTCATATATATATCTTGCATTGAATGTTTTTACAGGTTCCAACCGGCCCTCCACAAGATGATCCTCAAAATGATAAATTACTTCACTCTTCCTAAATGATAAATGAAATCCTCATATACTACAGACTTGGCACTTTAGGGGGCAATCTGTTACATAAAAATATTGTCACCATGATTATTTACAGTCAGTATGGGTCTATCATCAGTTGTACTGTCCTCCTAAGCAAGTCTCAGACCTTAGCTCTTCAAGTCAAGCTTTGAAAATGGGAGAAAGACATTGAAAATCAACAAAGCTCTGGTTCCACACTTTCTCTCACTGTTGCCTGCGGTCCCGCACCCCCTATTCACAAAAACTGCGGACCTGCCCGCACTATCCCTAAAGGAGTGGGTGCGGACCCCTGTGAAAGTCAAAAAGGCGCAAGTTTATTATAAAAAACATACTTTGGGTTAATTCTAGATGATTCTAGAAGGAATTTTGACGTGGATTGGTCGCTCTTAGGTGGTTCATGCATCCCAAAAGAGAAGGAGCTAATCCCTTGATGAGAGGAGCTATCCCTTTGAAGGAGGGCTTTATCCCTTTGAAGGAGGACCTAGTAACTTCCCTCCATTGCACTATAAATTAAGGCATTGGGCTGGTTTCTAGGGAGGTTAGAAGCTGAACATTTTTTAGGGTAAATTCTGGTGGAATTGAGACTTCCTAGTTAAGCTTGAGAGGAGATATCACATACCTTTTTGGCTTCATTGGGAAGAGAGTGAAACTTGTCAAAGTAGAGGAGACTTCTTGTTGGACCCTGGGAGGAGCTTGTATAGCATCAAGGCACAGGTTGTAAAGTTCTTCTTTGATTTGAATTAATACAATCAGATTCATTTTTCTCAACAAATTGTCTTATGTCATGTGTTTCATGAATTCCTTGATCTTCATGTTAAATATGCTTTATGATATTGGCTTTTCAGGTGCTATTTAATTTTTTTTCTTGTTTTTGTTTGCAGAGTCGCAACGGGGGAGCTCATTTGGATCGAAGGAGCGAGGCTTCCACAAACTTACATTGGACCTAAGGTAGGCCTAAAACACTTGTTTGCCTTTGTTTATAAATGCATATTTAGAGAAAGATAGTTTTTGATTGGCTTGCTTGTCACTAGATATCGTTAGATTCTAGGAAGGTCTATCTTGTCCGCAAGATCGACTCATTCCGTGTGACATAGCTCTTGAGAATATATGGCATGAATTGGTTGACTACCTTTTAAAGAAAAATTTAGGGATAAATTTCAACCATGGGATAATTTTCCATGACTTTTCCCAAAAACAATTCACCAATGTCCATTTTTTCTAAAAATGATTCATGCCCAAATTCTATATAATAAAGTTATTATATCTATAAAAAAATATAGAAACCATATAAAATCCTTAGAAATTTGAATATTTTTACAAAAACATTGTCAAACGTTTTATAGCTTGCATATAAAGGACTAATGAGATTCACTGAGGTTCTTACATTTTAAGATAAAATTATATCCTTGAGATTATCCCTTCTACCTTTTCTAGGGTGTAAGCTTGTCACTTTACATATGGGTGGTTTAGGTTACTCCCCATGCATTCACATGCTCATGAAATATATTTGAGATTTAGCATCATCCTTCTCTTTATGAACTAGCACATCTACTATGGAATATTCCAATGTGATCATGTAAATAAAAATGTCTCAATATTAATCAGAACTCTTTAAATTTAGGGATATATCAACCATTGTTGTAATCCTATTAGAGCATTTCTTTCAAATTTATATGATTGGAAGGAAGCGTTATTATTGATCACTTGTTGTAAAGGATAAATTATCTCAAGAAAATTAGAAAGAAATCTCCTTCCAAATTGATATTACCAAAAAAGAACTACACTGATTTCTTATTATGTGGGGAAATAATCTATTATATGGATTTAGTCCTCTTTGGACCTACCTATATCCCTTATTTCAAGATGATGTGTCAGACAACTTTCCTTCATTGATTCTTCAAGATATAATTATTTGGATTTAAATAAACATTGTAGATTTTTAATTGCTTATATCTATAGGTAAGGTGATGAAAAATATTTGAGTGCTCCAATAAAAACCATGTTATATCATCCATGTATATGACCATGCTTTTATCAATCAATCCTTTGTAGGTGATGTACATGGCATGTTAGAAAGTATAAACAACATGGACCACATTAAGGGGAATCCTCTTATACGCAAATGCATCCAATTTTGTGTCGATATTGTTTGACCACTAAAACTTGGTTGTATCTTGATAATCCATCTAGGAGAGACATGATTTTAGAACTTGTTACTAGATATAAATTCTATTGCATTGACAAAATGTGATAATCATATTTCTTAGATTCCTTATTAAGGTTTTAAAATTCAATATCTAAATAAATTTTCCACACTCCTTTCCTACCAAGACAAGGTTTGCCACACATGAAGGATGTCTTACCTAGAAAATTATTTTCGAATCCATCAATTTCCTTAAAATATTTTTAAATCGCTAGTTCAACTGTAGGATGGACTAATCATAAATTATGTTAGAAAGGCTCACTTCATTGGTATTATATGCTACATCATTTTAATATCAAAGGTTTTTAGGTCTTTGTAGGCTCATATGTATTATTTTAACAATATCATATATTGTTGTAGTTTTCTCTCTATGTAACAGGTACCTAAGTTGATTATTTTACAGTCTTCTTTTCTGGCAATGTTGATAACTTGGTATTATAGGGAGGAATTGTTTCTCTTGGTAGCATTTAATTTCTTGAATGGGTCTTATAGATCAAATAACTTATCTAGAGTTGCTACTTATTTGGGAATCTTATTGCTCTTTAGGATTATCATCTCATTTTTGCAATCAAGTATAGCCTTATCATGCTCACCTTCATCAAATATGGATATTCAAAGATTTCCATATCGGTTAAGAACCATAATATATGTTGATATTCATTAATAACTTGAAAACTTTATATGTTTCTAGCAATTTATACTTAAAAAGAAATTCAAAAGAAAAATTATTAGTGGTGAATTGTTCAATGGGGCTCAACAAGAAGTTGAAACTCCTAATGATCTAGTTTCTTCATTCTCTTTCCTAGTCATGGATTTAATATGACACATTGAATGATAAGAGAAAGTCTTATACTCATTGCTACTAATTATTTAGGTGACATGAATTGCAATGGTTAATGTAGCTTCCTTAACTATCCCATGATAATTTAAAATTCACCACACACTTTTAGTATTTTACCTTCATTTCAACTTATCCATCCTCAATCCCATAATTTAAGACTTCATACTTGGTTATTTTATTCGTGCACTTGAATTCTAATGCATAAGCAATGAACATGTGGTTTCTACAATGATTTATTAAAATGTAGCCATCTCTTGCTCCTTATTTATATTTGGATCCATCAAAAGACATTTGCCAAATGTTAACATTGTTGGGCCTTCAAAATGTCTTCAAAATGACATCCACTTTCACCATTATCACCACCATTTCACTCACATTTCGCAACTCTATAGCCATATAACCTTTCATTAGCCACCATTTTCATAAATATATGGGTTAGGATCCTTATTTACCAAAGTTATTTATTTTATGTGTTTACAGTGAGTTTATGATTAAGAACTAGAAAATTAACATGGTTTCATGTATCTATATATGTGGCTTGAGTTTCATGACATGTGTAGGTCATTTGGAAGCTTCCAAGGCACCCTTATGTGGCCTCCAATGCTCAAATTCGAATTCCCTTCAAAGGAGATTTGGATAAAGGTCAAAGAAGGATATGTGTCCTATTTGGATTGTAACTCTATGAGGTGTCTCATCATTTCTTATTTGGATTAGAACTCTATGAGACACTTAGGGGATATGTGTCTCATTATGAGCTATTTGGTTGTAACTATATGAGATTTTAGTGGATCCTCATTAAATAGGGTAGCTTCTTATGTTTTTGTATAAATAGGAGAGTCTTCTCTTTTGAAAGGCATGTGTAAAGTTGGAGAAATGCTCATGTTTTTAATAGAGAATTTGGAGATTATACTTGGAGATTTGAAAATTTAGTTTTGCTTGCGTATGGAGCTTCTTCACTTGCCATCCTCATACACCAATGGAATGGCCATCTAATGATTGTGAGATTTAATTGCTTTTATAGATTAAATTTCATTTGTTGTCTTAGTATTAGTTTTAGAATGACTGCGTAATCTTTGCTTTTCTAAAAACATTTCAATAGGGAAGATTTATGTATTTTCTAATTGGATTAAGTTTGAGGCAAGGGCTCATAGTTATTTAGTTTCCTTTCATGTTTTGTTATTTACTTTCTTAGATCAAACCATCAATTCATTGTATAGTTGAATAAAGGATCAGGCCAAGAAGGTGACTTCAAATTGGGTGATTGAATGTTCAACCTATGCAATCGTTGAGCTTTACTTTTTCATGCTTTTATATTTTCTTTTGAGATCCTCATTTAATTGCATTAACTGATATTCCTAAAGATGATTCTAAGAAATTGATTTAATCATATTTCAAGATTGAATGGTTGAATATTTGATACATGCAATTACTGAGTTATTTTCTGCACACTTTACTTTCTTTTCTAGGACATTAGAAGTTAAAGTATAAATAGTTGCTTACACATCATCTCAAGAAGCTAACACTTCATAGTTGAATGCTGGAGTAACTAAGCATACATTAGTTGTTTTTAATTTCACAGGTTAGTTGAATTTCATTTTCATGATTTGATTTCATAGATTAGATGAATTGGTTTTCATTATTTTGTAGTTAGATTGATCTAAACTGACAGACAATTTCTAGCACATACAGTGCATGCATGCTTCACAAGTTTACGAAACCCCCGGGTTGACAAATTAAATGACAGGCAATCACTTTGCCCCAACATTTTGGCGCCATTGTTGGGGAAGTGTGCATAGGAACTAACTTCCAGCTTAGAGTGTATTTTATTTGTTTTTTTTTATTTTCACTAACCATTTATGGACAAAGGATCTAGAATACAGCCCAAAGACTACATTAAGGAATGGTATCAAGAAGCAGTTACGCCACAATATTCATCAATTCTTCAAGAGATCCTTGCAGCAAATCTAAAGGTTAAAACAATTTCTCATGTCATCTTGCACAATCAAGTACATTTTGAAAATTTGTATATGAACATTTCAGAAAGTTTAATCCGTAAATGGCTCCATTGGAAACATTCATATACTTAAAAATAAAATAAAATAAAATAAAAAATGAAAAAATTCAAGATAAACTAGGAAATAAAATCAAGCTCCATTGCATTTTTTTTAGAGTTTTGATTGCATTTTTTTTAAGTTTTTAGACTTTAAAATCTTCTAGAATTTTATTTATTTTCTTGCATTTCTTCATTAACCTCACAAAAATATTTTCAATAAAAATAAAATTATAAAAATTACAAAAATTTAAAAAAAAAAAATATATATATATATATATATATATATCATGTTTTGATTCTAAAAAATAAAAAAATCATGTTAGATTTTCAATAATAAAGAAAAAAATAAAATAAATAAAAAATAAAAAATCTTCATGTTTTTTAATAAGGGAAATGTAAAATTTTAAAAAATGATCAATTGATAATTGGCCCTAATGCGACCTGCAAAGAAAAAAACAAAAATTGTTAGCTTGGAATCCAAAATTCAAAAATCCATCATAATAAAAAATAAAAAATAAATCATGCTCGAAGAGGCTGTGGTTTGTGCAACATAGCTCAAAAACAGTTCTAAATTCTAATATTCTTTGCATGTGTTCTGAACTGTATCATACGAGCCAGCTGGTCTGGTCATTCACACCAAAGAGGAGTCGAATTAGATTGGTAGGGTGGTTCTGTTCTGATCCAACTGCTTTGGTAGGTTCAGCCGGCCAAATTGACTGGTTATGGTTTGTAGTGACCTTCAAAACGCTGTGTCCTATTTATGTTTTTGCTATTTGAATAAGTTTTTGCAAATTAGCTACGGAACGCAGCCTATTCTGCAGCTAACTGTGTGTTCCATAGCTACTTCCATGGTTTAGCAGGTTACAGGTGTCAAACGAAGAAACTAGCCACATGGGCATCTCTAGAATCGTCTCGACATGGATTCTATCCTAGTCACCCAACCCAGATCGATAAAAAAAGCCAGCTCAAGACCACAGTCAAAGCCCTGTTTTCAAGTTCCAGTACATTCACTTTGAAGCCTTAGTTTCCTGAAATTGAGAACCATTAATCATTTCTATAAAAATTCACAACTTTTCAGAAAAAAAAAGAATCGAAGCTATCATAATATGTTTGAAGAATAACAGTCGAACCAGACACTGGGGAGAAGTTGATCAAGCTCTTCACAGTGGATCTACTAGACAGTAGTTTCGTGGCTTCCATTCATGGCTTTGATGAGTTTTTCATGTGGCCAGTCCTATCGATTTTGTCCCTAAAGATCCTGAGGTAAGTAACTTGGCCGCTTCAATTTTCCCAAACAAGATGTCGTTCATATATATGCATCTAAGTATTAATACTTAGCAACTTGAAATGATGTCATCTAGCCGGAAGTTGATAGAATGCTAAATGTTCTGAAGGCTTGCACAAAGGTGTCTGTATCCACGCTTAGGGAAGAAGAAGAATCAGTGCATTGATGAAATCCATTAAATGTGTATCCCGTTAGATGTGTATCTCCTTACTGGATAGATACATAACTATCCTCGATGTTTCAGGGAAAACTAGTGTCAATTCGAATTGCTAGTCCCACTAAGATGGGTAGCTATCTTAGAAAAAAAATGAAAGCTTTTCAAGAGTTCCTTTAAGTGTGATAGATGGAAGAGAAGAATAGAGGACCAACCTGGATCTTTCGCCTTGATCCTAGCCTGATTTCTCCTTTCCTTGATAAAATTTTCCACTCTTCTCCTACTTGTCCCGCTTCAAAGAGTACCTATAGAGTCAAAGTAACAACAAACTATCAAAGCATCTCTATCTAAAACATCATAAAAAATGCGGAATTAGAAACACATTGACCATACAATTGCATTCATAAACAATAAGATTCACAAATACAAGATCATATGGAGGAAAATTCAAAGAACTTTATTAATATTAATGTAAGAGAGGATTACAACCTAGTTGTCTAATCCAGCATCATCCTCCTAGTTGTAGAAGCCCTCTTCACCTCATGAACAAGCAAATCACCCAACAATGCAATGTCTCTTCTCAACAAACCAACAACACTTCCTTACAAAATAAAAAATTCCAGCCTCTAGATCTCTCAGATGAGTGATCCATTTATAGATGTCTTGCAAGGGTGTGAGTCAACTCTGGATTTTTTATTAGTGTCATTCCACTGATAGTTCTTGGTTCCACTTGGAGATTTCATGATCTCTTACTCATCCCTGGGTGAATTCAGAGAGGCAAGTGTCACAGGAGAAGTTTCTGGAAGATTCCATGATCATCCACCTTGCAAACTGTCTCTGCCATTTGTCTATTCTCACTCATCACACCCCACAGAAGGCCATTTCAGTATGCATCGCACCTAGCTAGTTAGGCAGTCAGTATGCATCACACCTTGTCCATGGAGCAGCCTGTATGGTCCAGTTTTGGCCAGTTCTGAGTAGTTTTTCAGGTGGAACTTCTGGGAAATGATGTAATCAGCTGACCATGATCCTTTAGGGTATGATGCAACACTTTTATGGACTTAAGGAGTCCTTAGTTTATGGAAATATGAGTTTGGGGTTGTAGTGCCCAAATATGTCTATAACACTCAAGAGCCGACACACAGCAAATCGAACCCAGAAATCTAGAGTCCAATACTTGCAGAGTAAATGCGTAACAATTGAAAAATGTCAACTTTTAAATGCGATTGCCGGCCAAATGAAAATGGATTTAGGAAAATTGAGACATGGGTTTTTTCGGTAACAGGGTGAATTAGATAACCTAAAAATAGTTTCCTCAATTTCACAACCGTTTGAGAGAAATATGAGATTCTTCAGGACCTTGTTTCGTTAACTGCGTGAGGAAAAATAGTTTTAATTAATGCATAGTTGCAGCCATATTCTGATTTCCCTGAGAAATATCCACCCAGATCTGATTTCCCTAGCTAGATTCTAGCTTGAGAGAGTTGGAGAAAACAATTTGAGTTTGGGTGTGCCAATTGCTTGTGCCAAGTCATCCACTGTGCGTTGGCATTGTTAATTTCCTCCATTGAAGGAGCCACCATGAGATAGAATGAGAAGGGATTTCAAGAGATCAAATAACAGTTCAGTGATATTCACTATTTGATACCTCATGTAGTTAAAGAATGAAGGAATTAATTGATAAGAAGGCTGATTCTATTTCATTACAGCCTCAATACACATTTGAACATAAGAAAGAACAGGGATTCTCTAAAGCAGCAATAACGCCTTCCTGTTCTGATCATCCAAGTATCTTGGTTTCATTATCTCGACGTTGTATTTTGAAGGGGACGGTATGTGAGAGGAACTAGATATCTCGTATCAAGTACTATGGAAGCTTTGATGTATCCCTTGGAAGGTTCTTGCGGGATAAATTATCTAACCAAATTTCCAGCCAACAGATGCACATAGCCTTTGCCTTTGCTAGCGGTTTTGTAACCCTTGCTTATGTTGATTGGGTTTGATTAGGTTAATAGCTTTCTGCTAAACATGTTTTTATACAAGAATGATCACGTTTCTTTGAGTCTTGTAGGTACAAAAGTCAAAGGCATTACAAATGAAAAATCTTATGCCATGGCACAGCCAAAGAAGATCGACAAGGTTTTAGCTACAGAAACTGTGCACATTCTGCAGCTGAACAACGATTCTGCAGTTGAATAGCAATTTTGCAGCTAATCGACAATTCTACAGCTATGGATTTAACTCAATGATTTCCTTGTCAAACAATGGATTCTAACCATAAATTCATGATCAACATGCCATTTCATTTGCTTACATCATCTTTCATTATAGCATCATGTTCCCATGCCACATTTTACATGACAATTTTCACTGTTTCATAAAAGTTACAAAACAGTATAACTTTCTCATACGACATCGGAATTCGATGATTCAAGCATCGTTGGAAAGATCTCAACGAGATCTAAAAAATGAGGAAGATATTATCATATTTTGAGATAGTAAAGAATGAATAAATTGCTTAAAATAAACAACAGGTAACTAGAGGCACTACTTTCGACACAGGTATAAACTCTTTTGGTTTTCTTTCATGAACTTGTTTAATAGTACCAATTCTTATTTTTTTATGTAAATGTCATTAACAGAGAGATTGATCACCTCTCTATTTTGATAACTTTACAATCCATTGGAGAAGAAGTACTAGTTTTTTGTAGGTTCCAGAAGGAAGAACAGATGACCATAAGCAAACACTGTCTCTCAAAGACCACATTTATTTCACAAGAAAATGATCAGAGCAGCAACAGAGATGAAACATTAATGCATGAGCACATGACAATACATATCAGATCCAGCAGTTGCAAGCCTTTTAGATGCCAGTGTTTCCATTGCATCCATACTCCTTCAGTCAATAAAACCTTCATCTCATTTCCTTTGCAGTCGCATTGCATTTCACTTAGTCAGTCAATAAAATTCTCATCTCATTTTCCTTCACTACTCATTTTTATTCATAGAAACTATATTTTCATGCCTTTCTTTCACTAACTCATAACCCATTTTCATAAAGACATTCAACTCACTTACATGCTGATTTGTCCTTTTATTTTCCATTCACTTGTCATTTTCCTTTCCGTTAAATAAACCTTGATCCATTGCAAAATTTTCCATTCATAGTCCTTCAAAATCGTTGTTTCATGCTCGCATTAGATGATGGAGGATTCCTTAAATCCTTCCTTCTAACAAACCTTGGCCTATCGACATCGACACATTATCTAGGTTCAGGGATAAAGTCCTGATTAGTACCTTGAGGCTTATATGCCTTAATGACAGGCTCCCTCGCCAACAATCATGGGAATACATCAATGTCCCTTGATCGTTGGATCTTGCAAGTGGCTCAACATCGACTCATTTATTCACCCTTTGCATGATGTGCTTAGGTACCTTGGCACTCGTTGACATTAATGGTGAGTTTGCCTCACATTGGTTAATGAAATTCATCAATGTTCGGTAATCCAATGACCTCTCTTCATGCTTGACACCGACACATTTATTCACATGACTAGAGTTGTACCATCAGTTTTATAGTGATTGAAGACTATATCATTTCAGCATTTTGCAACAGATACAATAGATTTAATCGTAGAAATAAAGAATCCACTTCACAACCTCATCCACCATTTATGCAACCAAGAAGCTGATGAATTCTACATTTCATTCCATGATCTAGAAGCAGCGACACTCTTCAATTTCCATAACTCATGCACATTGAAAGTAAGTGAAGGTATGTGGTTTTCTAATTTTTAGTCATGCAATTGCTTAAAATACTAAAATTGTAACTTTGGGAAATTCCTCACTTCCTCTTTTACATTGTCATACTTGGGGGGAAGGGACATCATTTCATATTCATATATCATACACCATCACACATTTTCATCTCATCCTAACATACTTGTCCTAATCAATTATGATTGCATTATGGTTCAAAAAGATATATGATTTGAAAATAATGTCTAACTTAGGAGCACACTATATGGCTGATTTTTAGATGCACTCTTAAATATGTTCATTGAATCTTGCTGCAACAAAAAGAAACAAGGTATTGAAACACAAGAACCAATACCAATTAGAATTTGGTTGAAACACAAGAACCAACCAAACATGTTGCAATTCAATGAATGACAAAGAATACTTTGCAAAAATAAATAAGATTGTCAAATGCAAAGTTTAAGGACATATGATATAAGCCAAGCTCATTCAAAAGCAAAGACATTGCGAGCAAATCAAAGGAATTAATGCAATATTTGCATGAGGACATGCAATTACTCTAGTTGGGGGTATGTTGGGCCTTCAAAATGTCTTCAAAATGACATCCACTTTCACCTTTATCACCACCATTTCACTCACATGTCACAACTCCATAACCATATAACCTTTCATTAGCCACCATTTTCATAAATATATGGGTTAGGATCCTTATTTACCAAAGTTATTTATTTTATGTGTTTAAAGTGAATTTATGACTAAAAACTAGAAAATTAACATGGTTTCATGTATCTATATATGTGGCATGAGTTTCATGACATGTGTAGGTCATTTGGAAGCTTCCAAGGCACCCTTATGTGGCCTCCAATGCTCAAATTCGAATTCCCTTCAAAGGAGATTTGGATAAAGGTCAAAGAAGGATATGTGTCCTATTTGGATTGTAACTCTATGAGGTGTCTCATCATTTCTTATTTGGATTAGAACTCTATGAGACACTTAGGGGATATGTGTCTCATTATGAGCTATTTGGTTGTAACTATATGAGATTTTAGTGGATCCTCATTAAATAGGGTAGCTTCTTATGTTTTTGTATAAATAGGAGAGTCTTCTCTTTTGAAAGGCATGTGTAAAGTTGGAGAAAAGCTCATGCTTTTAATAGAGAATTTGGAGATTATACTTGGAGATTTGAAAATTTAGTTTTGCTTGCGTATGGAGCTTCTTCACTTGCCATCCTCATACACCAATGGAATGGCCATCTAATGATTGTGAGATTTAATTGCTTTTATAGATTAAATTTCATTTGTTGTCTTAGTATTAGTTTTAGAATGACTGTGTAATCTTTGCTTTTCTAAAAACATTTCAATAGGGAATATTTATGTATTTTCTAATTGGATTAAGTTTGAGGCAAGGGCTCATAGTTATTTAGTTTCCTTTCATGTTTTGTTATTTACTTTCTTAGATCAAACCATCAATTCATTGTATAATTGAATAAAGGATCAGGCCAAGAAGGTGACTTCAAATTGGGTGATTGAATGTTCAACCTATGCAATCATTGAGCTTTACTTTTTCATGCTTTTATATTTTCTTTTAAGATCCTCATTTAATTGCATTAACTGATATTCCTAAAGATGATTCTAAGAAATTGATTTAATCATATTTCAAGATTGAATGGTTGAATATTTGATACATGCAATTACTGAGTTATTTTCTGCACACTTTACTTGCTTTTCTAGGAAATTAGAAGTTAAAGTATAAATAGTTGCTTACACATCATCTCAAGAAGGTAACACTTCATAATTGAATGTTGGAGTAACTAAGCATACATTAGTTGTTTATAATTTCACAAGTTAGTTGAATTTCATTTTCATTATTTGATTTCATAGGTTAGTTGAATTGGTTTTCATTATTTTGTAGTTAGGTTGATCTAAACTGAAAGAAAATTTCTAGCACATATAGTGCACGCATGCTTCACAAGTTTATGAAACCCCCTGGGTTGAAAAATTAAATGACAGGCAATCACTTTTCCCCAAAAAACATCTACCTCTTCATTACTTTCAATGTGTTGGGACGAGGTCCCCTAAGTCTAAATTTGACTAAGTTTTGTAAAAGCCACTACATTTTAAGGAGTGGAGCGCACAACACGCAGGTCAATAGGAGTCAAGGGGTTTTAGGAAGGTCAAAGCCCCTTAGTTTTTGTATTGTTTTGAGCTCCACCCATGGTTTGTAGACCATGGTATTGTAATAGGAAAACGTATATAAAGGGGTGTATTGCTTGTCTAAGGCAAGAGAATAGGTGATTTCATGAAAGATACTTGTCTTAAGAGTCTATAATATTTTGTATTTGGGTGAAGGGGAAGGCTCCTACTGCTGTGCGTGTGGACACCTTGGTAATTCGGTAGTTGAGTGCGCTGACCCCTGTAGCTGTGTGCAGGGTCTGAAAGTATATGTATTGAAGATCTTGAATAATAAATAGTATTTGACGCAATTATGTGTCCGAACTGTGTACTTATGTCTTTTATGTATTTATGCTCAGTTGAATGCCATTTATGTGTATTATTATCTTAACTACATCGCAAAGATCTGGATCTGCTGTTATATGTTAATTTATGCATGATTAGACCCTTAGTCGAAGCTCATAACTCTATTTAATTGGAAATTGCTTTAAGTTTGGGGATTTTGAGGATAAAGGTTTGTGAAGGTTAGATCAAGCCTTAAACTGAAGAAACACCTTACTCCCACATTGCATATCCTTCTGGATGCATAAAATTGGTTCTAGCATCCCCCGATATTGCCTCGAGTGAGACTGCAACCTCCGACAAGTGGGTTGTTTCCGAAAGAGTCGGTAGTGTAGGGTTTGTTGGTTAGCGCAGCTAACTCTGAACCTGGGTCCAAGGCCCCCTCAAGCCAACAAATGGTTCCATTGTAGGGACCCGATATCTATCTGAGGGATGTGTGATGTGGCGTCTGTGGATACCAACTAAGAAATAAATCGAGAAGTGGATAGATCGGAAGTTGCACAAGTTTGCAGCTCAGGAGAATCGGAATCCACATTTGTCAAAAGAAAAGTGGTTATAGAGATATATCTACACAAAAGTGCACAAAGTTTTCTTTTCAACATTACCTTATGAATTACACGAGTGGCTGTCTAAATTAGCGAATAGCGAACCTACTTAGAAGCACGACGATCCTCTTGTGTGGACTCCAGAATTAGTCAAACATCTTGAAGAATTTGATTATAAGGTTGCAAGGGTTGTTGATAACTGGATTGATAGTATCTTGGGTGGTTTCATCACTAAATTTGCAATCAATACATATGTGTCTTATAGCGAAGTTGAACGTTGATTCTTCAAAGGTCCAAGAGGTAAGTATGTGAAATCGCTAAAGACCTGGATTAAAATTTTATTGTGAAAAAAAGGGGTTATGCCTTTACATTAATGTTTAAGTGAGGTCAAACTAGATCTACGCGAAGTGTAAAGCGATTCAGACTAGATCTAGAAAAATTCATCGAGAGTGAATACGGTCCTTTATTGGGAGAATCTGGAAGTGAAGAAGAAAGAAGTAATCCTAGTATGCCCAGAGGTGCAATGTGGTAGTAGATCGAGATACTTCTAGAATTCCACATCCATCCATTCCACCTCCACCTTCACCTCCACCTCATACACCTCCACCTCCACTACTCATTATGGCAAATACAGTGAAAATTCTTGTATTCAAGGGTCATGGATCAGAGGATCCTGATCAGTTTTGGTTCATCGCAAAAGTTGTATGGAAGGCACAGCAGGTCAACAATGATGACATGAAGAAAGTGCAACTGGTTACAGCACTACAGGACAAAGCGCTTACCTGGTACATTAGATATATTACGACTCATTTGGATGCTTCATTACCTAAGACGAAGGATGCGTTGAATGTAGAATTTAAGAATCTAAAGTCACAAGCTCAGTGTGTGACCAAAATAAAGGAGACCAAGAAGAGGGTAAATGAGTATGTGTGGGATATAGATCAGCGACTAAAGTATTTACTGAGCCAAGATAATATTCAGATTTCAAATTAACAACATATGGACTGGTACATAGATACGTTATTACCTAACTTAAGATTGTCATTATCTCAACAGGAGATTGGGTCTCAAGTTGAAGCATTATAGATCGTGATGAAGCTAGAAGCTTTATCGATCCAAGACACGAATATATGAGTTCAACAGATCCAGCCCCAGTTAGCAAGCCTACATATGGAGTTGCAGGATCTGAAGAAGGGAAAGGAGGTTAAATCATAAACATATTCTAAAGGTTGGTGCATAAATTGTAAGACTGAATGTCATCATAAAGATCAGTACCTTGTATTCGAAGATTATATATCTTCGAAGGGTCCCAACCTATTGAAGCCATAATCTTCTGCTTGATCAAGAATCAGTGCAAGTGTTTGGTGTAGCATCTTCCAAGTGTCAGGACAACATTCGATAGATAATTGTTCTCTATTACAGAAGTTTGTACAGTCTCCAAAGAAACCCTTTTTTAACTGTTCTAAATTGATTTGTCATGATGAAATGAATTGTTGAAGCTATGAATTGATGATGGACAAGACTCTGATGTATAGAATGCAGGCTAGAAACCGCGCGCAGAATGATCAAGGCTCACCTGCGGTTCGCGAAGGATTCCAAGGACAAGGAAGAGGTGGAGGAGGAGGAGCTGGAAGTAGTCGAGGCCAAATCATTTGCTATAACTTTGGAGAACCAGGACACTTTGCGCATGACTGTCAGAATCCAACTCTCCCTTCTTTTCAATATTGTAGGAAATTTGATCATATCATAGAAGGTTGCTTGGTATTAATAGCAAAGATGAAAGAGAAGAAGAACCATCAATTGATGAAAAATATTCAGATGATGATATCCGAGCCGCGGGAAGACGATCCCAGTATCAACATAGTCACGTGAAGGGGTATAGCCACTGGTGAAGACAAGATCGAAGGCAAACAGTCAATATCAGAACTATGGTTTCAAAAAGCTGGTGAGAATAATGTTGGGTTTAATTTACATAGAGAAAAATAGGTGTTCATGGAGGCAAGAAATTTTTTTATGTATCCAGGTGCTTCTACATCTTAGAATCAAATTCTGCTAGTCCCACAAAAGGAGAAACCTGAAGAAGTTACTGCAACACAATATTTAGATCCTGTGGTGTTAAAATTGTTTCTGCAGACCTGCATGAAGTTATTACGAGATCAGAAGGAAGTTGAAGGACTATAAGAGGTGATAGATAATTGTGCCAATAACCATTACTAGAACAACACGTAGTCAATAAGGTGAAATGAAACAAGAAGAGAATTGATAGGGAGATGCGGTTGACAGTGCAGATTGGTGATTTTGAAATGGAACAGGTAATCCTAGACTTAGGCTCTAATGCTAACTTACCGCCAAAGAAAACTTGGGAACATATGGGGAATCCTAAGTTAGAGTGGTCACCAATTTAGTTGTGCATGGCAGACTAGCAAAATATAATTCCATTGGGTTGCCTGCATGGAGTAACTGTAGATATTGAAGGTGCAAGTGTAGTGGAATATTTTGAAGTTATTGAGATAGTAGATGACAGTAATCCATACCTAGAGTTGCTTGGGATTGATTGGGCCTTCGACATGAACGCAATCATTACTTTAAAGAAGTGAAGCATGGTATTTGAAAAGAACCATCTGTGAGTGATTGTTCTGTTGGATCCAATAGAAGGTGCGTGATACACAAAACTAGTCAGTGATTATTATGAAGACGAAGACATTAAGCACATATATAAGCTAACTATGCAAAATGAAGATTGGATCAATCCCACTACGGATGGAAGGATCAACTCGGAAAAGGAGAGTTCCTCCCAATTAGATTCAGATGAAGAGTTAGAAAACTAGTAGAATCGGTTGCATGAGGTCTCTACGATGCGATGAAATCAACTTACATAGTTGTTATGCTATATATCTACAGATGTACGTAAGTTGCCTAATTATAATGGCTTGGATGATGTCAATATGTTTCTCGACCATTTTAAAGGGACGTACCCAGAGGAGCATCGATTCCAAGCCTTAGATCTAACTGTTAGCTCTACTATATAACGAAGATTTTCAAGGGTCAGAGATGAACTTGATCTGCTTGGTTCTGCTCAAAAGGAAGCTCATAATGGTCATCTTCCCTTTTTCCTTCTACTCTGTTTTCTCTCCGCCACCTCCATTCCTTTATTTTCCCTTCTAAACCCGAAATAGCCCCTTTGCCTTTAAGCCCCAAGCACAAAGTCTAAACCCTCATAAAACCCTCCCATATGCCCTTGTGTGCTTGCTGAAGCCCTTCATCATTTCCCTGCCATTGATTTCCCTATCGAATCTAACAGCTCCCATCGCGCCTGATAAAGCAACCCGCGCGCTCATTTCCCAACCGTCTGATCACCTCTGAAGAGATCTGACAGCCTTCGCACTTATCATGTCCACAATGTAATTGAACGTTAGCACGCAATGAGAGTGGTTTTTCTCTCTCATCCACTGCTACGTGTCAAGCACTGAGTGGAATCGCTCAGTCTTGTCCTTTTACCGCTTTATGCCCGAAGGCGGTGCGATCAATACCGTTTACCACCTAACCTATCCGCCCGCCCGTTAAACTCCTGTGCAACTCCACCGCTCGATCACCATCTGATCTATCCACCTAAGATCTAATGGCCCACATTCATCCTACTCCCACCTCGTTCGATATCCTCCGTCGAGCCATCTCTGTTGTCTATTCTCCAGATCCGATAGTCATCCTCCCCTATCATCTCGACCATCCATTCACCCATGCACTCCATGTCCTTTGACCACTCCATTTGTCCGAAGGAGGAAGGTAACCAGCTTGCCAGTACCAGTCATAGTAAATCCTCAACAACCATGTTTAAACAGACAGTATGGCCAAGGGGAAAAAGGACAGCAACGACCCTGTAATTGCATTCATCAGTTATGGAACCCCACTAGTACGAGCACTCCAACTACTTAAGAGGACAGCACAGCACCTGAGCAGATCGGATTCATCCACTATAGCAAACAAACACATTCATAGACTCCATTAGGCAGTTAAACGCAGTTGGTGGTCAATTATGACCCATCCATACCTAGAATGGCCAAGCGCCCTTGCAATGTAAACTCTATAAATACCCAGAAGAAAGATGTAATCTGGGTTGATGGTTGGCATTTTGATGTAAGGTTAAACTACTGGAGACTGTAGATATTTTGTCACTTGCAGTGTCTCATCTTCATTTTCAACTAATACAAGCTTCTTTTGCTATTAACTGCTCACTTTCCACTTTCCTCTATTCCAAGTTGTGCCTGATATGTTGTATTCTTGAGCTCTTGACGTTTGGCATTAGAATAGCTATCATCCTATCTCTATGTCAAAAATCTTATATGCATCATTGAATAGGTGGTCCAAGTTTCTTTCTATCTAATGCAGGAGAGTTGTCATCCTGTATTTGCATTAGTTTATTATATTTGCATACTTCTTTACTGGTTGCAGCCGGCCATCACATGGTCTTGTGCATCTTCTGGGTGGTCAGTATTCTCCATATTCACCCAATCCCTAAACTGTGAGTAGTTGGTCGTCTAAAGCCTTGTAGTCTGGGGGTGTTCACGCATGTCTGGAGTGAAACAAAGTAGAAGTGGTTATCTGGCTTGGACAAGCATCATTCCTTCCATTCATCCAATGCATCAATAGTTGAATTTATATGTTACCAGGCATCTCCGATCTACAACCTAGGACAGTTTCTTGGAATCCTAACATAATTGGTGCCATTGCCGGGGAGAGGAGATTGAAGTTCAGCTTCCCTGGGAGAACGACATAGATCCAGCTTTGATGATAGACAATTTCTGGAAACATTTCTGGTTGTAATCATCCATCTGGTGACTCTACTGGAGGACCATCCTTTGGCGACTCCACATCATAGTTCTGGTTCAATTTGTGAAGCATACTCGAAGAAATCCTCAGAAATCACCAGCTGACCCAATGCCTGACCCTGAGAAGATTGTCAAGCAAAGAAAAACATCACAAAAAGGAGCATCAGGATCAGGTAAGCCTAAACAATCTTATGTATCTCTGCAAGAGAGGCTTGTAACTGAGCATGTACATGTTGAAAATATAGAGCCTAGCATTATTAGTGAAGAAATCTTTCCAGAGATTCATAAAGCCCCTTGTTCAGTAAGTTTCCCTTTGGATCTCAGTCCAAAGAAGACCTCCCCTATATTCCGTCAATTTTTTTCCAAACGACCAGTACTCTTCCATTTGCCCCAGTCATGGCAGGCCCACAAGCACCTACCAAAATCGAAAGAATCATAGCTGCTAGGTATGGACCCCCGGTCCTGCCTATTCCTTTGAATGCCATGCCCGCAGGAGAATATCATAAATACATGCCTAAGTTCATTGGTGCAAAGGGAGTAACAGCTAAAGAACACCTCGAGTCTTTTTATAGTTATTCTGACAACCTAGATATCAGTGAAGATGACGTGTGGATGAGGGTATTTGTCCAAAGCCTTGATGGAGAGGCTAGAAAATGGTTCAGAGAACTAACCCCTAGATCTATAGTAGACATTGAAGCATTAGATGATGTGTTTTTAAAGCATTGGGGAGATAAGAAAAACCTGCTATATTGCCATACTGAGTTTGGCAACCTCAAGAGGGAAAAATGGGAATCATTGTATGATTTTAATAAAAGGTTTAATTGTATGTATAGTAAGATACCATCTAAATTAAAACCTACCCCCACCTCTGCCAAAATCACCTATGCTAATTCCTTTGATTCTGATTTATGCATGTTATTAAGACAAAGGAGATGTGCTTCCCTTGCTAAAATGAAAGATGCAGCCTTAGAGGTGGAATCCAATATCATGATGGCAAAGAAACTCAAAGGTCATGTTGATAGAAGAAGGCAGAGAGGTGAGGATTCGTCTTCCTCTGCTTCATCTTCAGAACCCAAATTAGATAAAATGACTAAAATGATAGAGTCATTGGCTGCTGAAATATCTAAGTTGAAGGTTGAGCGGAGTTCTGGGAAGGCAAGGCTTCCTAATACATTTGCTCCTAGAACTACAAATCCCTTCAAAAGAGAAAATGATTAGTTGCAGATCATTTAGAGAGGCAAAGAGGCCAATGAAGAACAAAGGGTTAAGGCTCCTTTCTAAAATACAGTCATGGAGGCGGAACACCTAGATGAAGAGGATGAGATTCACTGCATGGAAGACAAGGGCAGTGCTGCCTTTTTAACATTGGCTACCTATGAAGATTCATTACTCAAAGACCAGACCAACCAAGAGTGGGACATAGAAGCTGTTCTACAGACTGAAGAACAGCAAAGATATAATTTGAGGTCAAGAAAGAGCAATTCCAAAGACAATCCTGCCCAAAGAGTTGTTGTCGCCACAGAGTAGTAGACTAGCAAACAGAAAAAGCTAGCAGTTGATCCAGTCATCCTCAAAGCACTAGCTAAAGAGGTAAGAGGCCCTGAGAAGTCCCCTTCCCCTTTCAATTTTGAATCAGAAGTCCAGAAGTTAAAAATATATGTACCTCTAATAGAACTTGCAAAGAGTGAGGTCTTTAGAAAGCCTATCCTTGACGCCCTTGAGCTAAAAGTCTCACAAACCTCCAACGACTATGTGAATTTATAAGATGATAAGCCTGCAGTTGTGCTTAGCCCAATGACTGAACCCCCTGATAATAGCTCCCCATAATTTTATGTCTCCTTGACCATTCTTGACAAAACCCTCCATAATTGTCTACTGGACACAGGCACCAGCCATAATCTGATGCCAAACGCTGTCATGGAAGAATTAGGCCTTGACATTACCAGACCATATCATGATTTATTTTCCTTCGATTCAAGGAAGGTGAAATTTCTGAGATTAATCAAAGACTTGGCTATCATGCTAACTCAGTTGCCCATGAAGACTATGATGATGGATATTGTGGTAGCAGATGTCCCCCCTGAGTTTGGCATGCTACTTTCCAGAGGGTGGATTAAGAGGCTGGGTGGGACATTACAAAATGACTTATCTTATGCCACTGTCCTAGTTTTTGGAAGAGAAAGCAGAAGACTGTACAGGGAAGCCCAGCGGGCCTACATCATCAGTGATGAGAAGAATCCCACTAATCATCCAATTTATGTTGTGGACACTGATTTTGGGGAATGTATTCTCCAAATCGAAGAATCCTAGAGGACCTTGGTGGAACTCAAGAAACTAGTAGGCCAGGCAATGGAAGAGCAAGGAAATCAAGTTTGGGATATGTTCTTTGATGGAGCATGTTCAAGGGAAACTGCAGGAGCAGGAGTGGTGCTAGTATCTCAAAAACAAGAAAGCACCCATCTGTCTTGCAAGCTGACTTTTCAGGTCACCAACAATATAGCAGAGTATGAAGCTCCTATGTTGGGCCTAAATGCAGCTAAAGACAGAGGAATCAGAAACATAAAGGTGTTTGGAGATGTTGATATTATCATTCAGCAAGTGAACAAAACATTCCAAGCAAGGCACCCAAGGCTGAAATCATATAGAGATGAGGTATGGAGATTCAAAGTGTTAGGGTCCCACCCTAACCCCCTTATTTATGTAATGGGATCGAGTCATAGTCAAGAGTCAATATAGCCCATATTAATAATTGTAAGTGGTTAACCCACAATTAATGACGGGACCACAGTTAGTTGCAAATGAGCCGTAGTATTAGATAGATGGTATTAATAAAACCCATGGTATTGATCCTTGGTATTGCATGTATGAGTCATATATAAAGGATAGAGACTCCCTGCGACGAGCATCGTGTCTTATTTTTGTATCGAGCTCTGCTCTATTGGAGGTTGCCCCCTCGAAGAGGCCAGTGAACATTGCTTTCTGAGTAATAAAATATTTGATGTTGTCTCTCACTGTTCTATGTTCTGGGTATATTTCTTTGCATATTCTGTATTTGGGTATCTTTTTGCAGGTTAAGAGCATAACAAGTGGTATCAGAGCACTTTCCAGGGCCGGTGGGATCTCCATTTCGTAGCATTTTTTTTTTTTTTTGCTAGAGACGTGTTCCAGCGTCTTTAAACCACGGGATCTGTTGTTGAGCGCATAAACCTGCGGATTTGGGGAGGCATGCACGCAGGAAATACAAGAGGTGTTCATGCTTGTTGGACTCCCTTGTAACCCCTGTGGGTACCCCTTCGATTATTAGCGCATTAGACAGAACCGCGTACAGACTGTCTTCCAAGTATCTTTTGGGTACATCGAAATCCCCTTAGCTCCTCTGCAACCTCGCCATAGATAAACCTTCGGCCATCTTGCTGCTACAGTACACTGAGAACAGCACTCGGAGAGATTACTCGCCCGTACGATAGGGTAGACGGGTTGTACGACTAAGGGTACAGTTGATCCTCCTTAGTTAGAGCCCTAAAACATTGGGCCGAGTACTACTGTCAGACCCTTATGTATATTGTGATCTGTAGCACCTGACAATCCTCGAGACCATAGTTCCCTTTTCTATCTAGGGATCACGCATCATATCTGCCAGATCAGCACGCAAAGAGGTGCAGCAGCAGCAGACATCAGTCCCGCAGTTCTGAGTTAGCAGACCAGCCATTCCGATCTATTAGATCCATCAAATCTGCAACAGCGGTCTGTTCCACCACCTAGAGCTATCGGATCCGCCATTCAGATCTCTCAGATCCACTAGATCTGAGTAGTTGTGTGGGGTTCCTATACCGGGGTGCTTATTAGTGATCTAGCCCATCAGAATCAGGACGACGAGCTGAGCACGGTGGTACCATTCAATTCTTAGTAAAAAAAAAAAATTAGGCGGTCCCAATTTTAAAAAACATCAGGTCGGTGCATGGTAAAAACTAGAGCTCAAGCTATGGCCAATGAAAGGATGGACAAACTTGAAGAATCCTTGCAATCCCTCCACATTCAGCTTGACCAACTAAATAGCCTGATCTCGAGCATAATCCCAAAGGGCAAGGAGGAAGCCCACGAGGAGGCGTATAATGGCAATGGACACAGTGAGGGTGAGTCTAGCCACTCTCCTCACATCTAGCACACCCACCAACAATCCTGTCAGCGACCTCCCAAGTTGGATATGCATAAATTTGACGGTTCTCACCCAGCAGCATGGATAGCACAAATGGAGCAGTATTTCAATCTGAATAACATCTTAGATGATGCGACTCAGCTTATGGTGGGGAGCATGTACTTGGACAATGAAAGGTGGCAATGGTGGGAATGGCATCAACGTTGCAATGGACCTTTTCTGGCTTGGACCAAATTCAAAAAAGCTCTTACAGACTGCTTTGACCAGGAATCTTCTTTTTTGGGTCATTTTACTAAGCTCCGACAGACTGGCACAGTGGATGAATATATTACATCTTTTGAAGCCTTAGCCTTCCGCACTTGGGGTCTCTCAGATGTGTTCTACACGGAATGTTTTATCAGCGGTCTTAAAGAATCCATCAAAGCCCAAGTCCTATTGCACCACCCTCCCACATGGACGGAGGCTTGCAAGGTATCTCGTAATGTGGAACGTGCATTAGCAGCCCAGTACAGTCGCCCAAATTTCTCCGCTAAAGGTCGCCCCCCACAGGCTCACAACACGACTCAAACACTTAAGGTCCAAAAGGTGTCACCTGCGGAAATAGCCGAAAGAAGAAATCAAGGATTATGTTACTACTGTGATGAAAAATACTCCCCAGGTCATAAATGCAAGGAGCCCAAATTTTCTCAAATTGTTGCCACTGACTACAGCTCAACAGAGGAAGATCCACCACTTGAGGAACATGAGGCACGAGAAGAGGACAACCAAAAGGAAAATGTCTCCAACGAACCAGTTATTTTGCTGCATGCTTTGGCAGGGATTTCTTCACCTCAAACTCTCAAAATCAGAGGTTTTCTTAAACATCGCCCAGTAGTAGTCTTGATTGATAGTGGAAGTACACATAATTTCATCCATCAAAAAGTCGCAGAAGCAGTGCATTGTTTTGTACGAGCAGTTTCTAACTTCCAAGTCCAAATTGTGGATGGGGGCACAATGAAGCGTGAAGGCCACTGTGAAAATGTCAAACTTCAAATGGGGGATTATTAGTTGAAAACCCACATGTTTGCCATACACATGGGAGGTTGCGACATTGTCCTCGACGATGAATGGCTCCGCACTCTTGGGCCAATCACAATGGATTTCCAGGAGTTATACATGAGTTTTAAGCAGAACAACTACACACATACCCTCTGTGGACTCCAGGCAGGAGCTCCCTCTATCATCAGCTTGCATAGGATGGAAAAATTGCTAAAAAAGGGCCATCATGGAGTTATAGCTATATTTAATGCCATCCAGGCAGTTGAAACCAAGTCTCTACCAATTCATCCGAAGATGCAACAGATTTTAAATAACCATCTATCGGTCTTTGACAAGCCTCGTGAGCTTCCACCCTCGAGAAGGGAACATGATCATAGCATCACCTTGGTTCCAGGGGCCCAACCCCCAAATGTGCGCCCATACAGATATCCGTTCACCCAAAAGAATGAAATAGAAAAAATAATCATGGAACTTTTGGAAGCAGGTGTCATTCGTCCCAGCATTAGTCCTTATTCATCACCGGTGGTCATGGTGCTCAAGAAAGATGGGGAGTGGCGGATGTGTCCAGACTTCAGGGCCCTCAATAAGTTGACAGTCAAAGATAAATTTCCCATCCCGGTGGTTGACGATTTGCTGGATGAACTCAATGGGGCTCAATTCTTCACTAAGCTGGATCTTCGCTCAGGCTACCACCAAATTCGCATGAAGGAAGTCGACATTCCAAAGACTGCTTTCAGAACTCATGAAGGCCATTATGAGTTCCTGGTCATGCCATTCGGTCTTTGTAATGCCCCCTCTACTTTTCAGAGCCTTATGAACCACATTCTCAAACCATATCTCAGGAAATTTGTCCTTGTCTTCTTCGATGACATCCTCATCTATAGTTGCACTTGGGCCGCACATCTTCAGCATGTGGATCTACTCTTGCAACTGCTCCGCAAGCATAAATTATTTGTCAAGATGTCCAAGTGTTCGTTTGGCATGGAAGAAGTTGAGTATTTGGGCCACATTTTGGGGTGTGAAGGTGTCAAGGTGGACCCCAAAAATATCCAGGCAATGCAGGATTGGCCTCAACCTAAGACCTTGAAGAGCTTGAGAGGATTTTTGGGTCTCACAGGCTATTATCGTAAATTTGTCCGCAACTATGGTCACATATCGAAGCCCCTCTCTCAACTCCTAAAGAAAAATTCATTCTTCTGGAATGAGGAAGCACAACAAGCATTTACAGCTCTAAAAAATGCCATGTGTTCCACTCCAGTCTTAGCACTACTTGACTTCACCAAATCTTTTGTCATTGAATGTGATGCTTCAGGTACAGGTCTTGGGGCGGTCTTAATGCAGGAAGGGCGACCTTTGGCCTTCACAATCCAACAACTAAGTGGGAAGAATCTGGGCCAATCTACCTACGAGAAGGAAATGATGGCCATATTACATGCAGTAGAGACCTGGAGACCTTACTTATTGGGGCGACGTTTCCAAATCCGCACAGATCATCAGAGTCTTAAATATTTTTTGGAGCAACGCCTATCCTCCCCACAACAAAATAAATGGCTCGCCAAAATGCTGGGATATGATTATGAGATCATTTACAAGAAAGGGAAAGACAATAGTGTAGCAGATGCATTACCTCGCCAATTTGAGGAGGAAAGTACTCTGCTAGCAAATTCGCTCCCCATTCCAGAATGGATTGAAGAGGCTCGCCGGGAATGGTTTTCACATCCCAGGCTCTCCCAACTCATTTCTCAATTGCAGGTAGATCCAAATTCCACCAAGGGCTACTCGTGGTAGGATGATATTCTTCGCTACAGGGATAGAGTCGTAATATCACCAACATCCACCCTCAAAAGACCCATTTTGGCATAATTGCACTCATCCCCCATTGCAGGACATTCAGGCTTTCAGAAGACGTATGCTCGCACCAGAAGATCATTTTTTTGGACAGGCATGAAAAAGGACATCCTTACTTTCGTAGCAAAATGCGATGTCCGTCAACGCCACAAAGGGGAGACCGTCAACACACCAGGCACATTACAACCATTTCCCATCCCGGCATCAATTTGGACGGAGGTTTCTATGGATTTCATTACAGGTCTTCCAAAGTCAAGAAACAAGTCAGTCATCATGGTGGTTGTGGACAGACTTTCGAAGTATGCTCATTTCTGCGCCCTACCCCACCCGTTTACACCAACTTTGGTCGCTCAATATTTCATGGATTAGATCTTCAAATTGCATGGCATGCCCACTTCTATTGTGTCCGATCGCGACTCGATCTTCACCAGTAATTTTTGACAGGAACTCTTCAGGATAAAAGGCACTCAACTAAAACTCAGTACTTCCTATCATCCGCAAACGGATGGTCAAACTGAAGTCGTCAACAAATGTCTGGAAACCTACCTTAGGTGTCTCACTTCAGAAAAGCAACATCTTTGGGTACAATGGTTACCTCTAGCTGAGTGGTGGTATAACACCAACTATCATGCCACCACCAAAATGACTCCCTATGAAGCAGTATATGGTCAACTCCCTCCTTCCCCTACTTCTTATCTCAAGGGGTGCTCAAAAGTACAAGCAGTGGATCAACTCCTACGACACAGCGCAACCATGCTCGCCCATCTTAGAGAGAATCTTCATCAAGCTCAAAACTGCATGAAGCAACAGGTAGACCAGCATCGCTCAGAGCGCCAATTTCAAGAAGGGGATCAGGTCTTTTTGAGGCTGCAACCATATAAGAAAACATCACTCAAAGACAAGGGTTGTCAAAAACTATCTCCAAAATTCTACGGACCATATCAAGTACTTCAGCGCATTGGAGAAGTGGCTTACAAGTTGGCTTTGCCACCTGCTGCAAAAATCCATCCAGTTTTCCATGTCTCATGCCTCAAGAAAGTGATTGGGAACAATTGCAGAATTCAAACCAGTCTACCTGAATTGGACGAAGAAGGGTCAATCTGTCTCCAACCTGAACAGGTCCTAGACACACGAGATAGGCACTTGTGGGGCCTTATGATTAGGGAATTCCTCGTCAAGTGGAAAGAAACCTCTCCGGAAGATGAAACTTGGGAACCAGCCACTATTCTTCAGCAGTTTCCGCAGCTTCAGCCTTGAGGACAAGGCTAGTCTTAAGGGGGAGGGCATGTTAGGGTCCCACCCTAACCCCCTTATTTATGTAATGGGATCGAGTCATAGTCAAGAGTCAATAAAGCCCATATTAATAATTGTAAGTGTTTAACCCGCAATTAATGACGGGACCACAGTTAGTTGCAAATGGGCCGTAGTATTAGATAGATGGTATTAATAAAACCCATGGTATTGATCCTTGGTATTGCATGTATGAGTCATATATAAAGGATAGAGACTCCCTGCGAGGAGCATCGTGTCTTATTTTTGTATCGAGCTCTGCTCTATTGGAGGTTGCCCCCTCGAAGAGGCCAATGAACATTACTTTCTGAATAATAAAATATTTGCTGTTGTCTCTCACTATTCTATGTTCTGGGTATCTTTCTTCGCATATTCTGTATTTGGGTATCTTTTTGCAGGTTAAGAGAATAACACAAAGATTCTTTTGATAGTTCTTGTATCTCATATATCCCTAGAGTCAAAAATCAGCTTGTTGATTCCCTTGCTATGTTTGCTAGCATGTTCATCCCTCCCATGCCCCCAAGATTGGTTTATGAAGTCCAGATAAAATATAGACCATTCTTGCCTGATAATGTCCAGCATTGGAAAGTCTTTGAGGATGATGATGAAGTAAATAGGTTTCTGCAAGTCATTGATGAATTCTTTGAAATGCAAATTGACCAAGAGAATTAAGCCTTGAAGGAATGCCCCCCACCCCAGCTAAAGAATAGAATTGGCCGAGACAACATCGTTCAATTGCCTAGCAATTACATACCTAAAGGCCTAGCTCCCCTGGAGACGTTGTTTGACAAGAATGATGTGCCTCATAAGGTTACCCAAAAATAAGATCAATCTGCAGTCCATAGGAATAACATAGGGATTCCAGATCATCCAAAGTATATAAATCTGTCCACCCATTTCTCTGCTGCACAGAGTTCTGAATATTGCACCTTGTTGAAGCACTTTGCTGATGTCTTTGCCTAGGAATATGATGACCTCAAAACTTATGACAAAAAGATCATCCAGAATAAGATCCCCTTGGAGAAAGACACCATTCCTTTCAGGCAGAAACTGAGACCCATTAACCCTCTGCTCCTTCCTTTGATTGAAAAAGAAATCAAGAAGCTGTTGGCTGTCAAAATCAAAGTCCCTCTAAGATATTCAAAGTGGGTAGCCAACTTAGTAGTGGTGAGGAAGAAAAGTGGAGAAATTAGGCTGTGCGTTGATTTCAGAAGCTTAAACAAATGCTCTAAGAAAGACAATTATCCTCTGCCCAAGATGGAGCATTTGTTGCAGAAAGTCTCAGGAGCCAAAGTGATGTCTTTCTTGGATGGAATTTCAGGGTATAAATAGGTTGTTGTGCATCCATATGACCAAGAAAAGACCGCTTTCACCCCTCCTTGGGGCACTTTCATGTACTCTAAGATGCCTTTTGGGCTGATGAATGTTGGAGCCACCTTTCAGAGAGCTACGGATATAGAATTTGTAGGAGAGAAGGATAAATTTGTCCTTGTCTACCTAGATGATATAACAGTATATTCTAGCAGCCATCAAGATCATTTGCAGCATTTGAAGAGGGTGTTCCTGAAGTGCAGAAAGTTTGGGATATCAGTGAACCCTAAGAAGTCACAGTTTGCTTTAGAGGAAGGCAAGCTGTTAGGACATAATGTCTCTGCTGCAAGTGTCAAAATTGACCCAGAAAGAGTGAAAGCAATACAAACCTTGTCTGTTCCAAGATCAAAAAAGGACATCCAATCTTTTCTGGGAAAAATAAATTTTGTAAGGAGGTTCATCCCCAATTTTGCAGAACTGGTAAAGCATATCACCTCCATGCTAAAAAAGGAATCAGAGATCAAATGGACTGATGTATCAAGAAGGTCCTTTGAAGCCATCAAGAGAGCTATCATGGAAGCTCCCACTTTGATCAGCCCATACTATCGCAAGGAGTTCCATATTTTCTCCTTTGCCTCAGGTGACACCCTTGTAGTAGTGCTCTTACAAAAAGATGATGAACGTTCAAAGCATCCAATGGCATTCTTCAGCAAAACCTTAAGGGATGTTGAACTGAGGTATGACATTATATAAAAACAGGCCTATGCTCTTATCAAATCTTTGAAAGCTTTCAGAATATACATTCTGCACTCCAAGGTAATTGCATATGTGCCCTCTGCTTCAGTAAAGATGTCCTAACGCAGCTAGATGTTGATGGAAGAATGGCTAAATGGATTGCAAAGCTGATTGAATTCAACATAGAGATGAAGCATACCACACTTGTCAAAGGTCAGGGCCTTGCCAAACTGATGGCTGAAGAAAATTGCAGGATGCTGGACATAAATCTTATAAGCACAATTTCAGAAGATGGATAGATAGAAGAAATAGTTGCACCAGGGCAGAACCAGTCATTGGCAGAAAATCTAGCTTCTTGTGAATGGTATTCTACAATAGCTCAATTTTTACTGAAGCTAGAAGTCCCTTCAGGCCTAAGTTCAAGCCAAGCTAGGACTATTAAGCTCAGAGCAGCCAAGTATTGCATTCATGAAAACTTGTTGTATTGGAGGGACCCATCTGGAATCCTTCTAAGGTGTCTAGACAAAGAACAATCCATGGAGGTCATGCATCAGTTTCATTCTAGCATCTGTGGAGGACATCACTACTGGAAAACCACAGCCCACAAGGTCCTCAGAGCTGGGTATTATTGGCCCACCTTGTTTTCTGATGTCTTTTCATTTGTTAAATCTTGTGACAGGTGCCAGAGGTTTGAAGGAAAATAGCAGTTGAAATCCCTGCCCTTAAAGCCAATACATGCCAGTGGTCCTTTTCAACAGTGGGGTTTGGATTTCATAGGATAAATTAATCCACATTCAAGTGGCCAGCACAGATGGATCTTAGTATCCACTGACTACTTCACTAATTGGATTGAGGCCATCCCTACTAGGAAAGTTGATCATCATGTGGTCATAAAGTTCTTGACAGAGAGTATCTTCACCAGGTTTGGTTGTCCACATAAATTAGTTACAAACAATGCAGCAGCCTTCAGGGAAAAAGAGTTGGTGGACATGTGTGACTCAATGTGCATTAAGCTAGTTCATTCCACCTCATATTACCCCCAAGGTAATGGTTTGGCTAAATCTTCCAACAAGAGCCGGATAAGGATAATCAGAAAGCTGTTGGAAGACAACAAAAGGAACTGGGATTCCAAGCTGAAGTATGCATTATGGTCTAACAAAATGACTACCAAGAAATCCACAGGGAACTCTCCATTCAAGCTAGTATATGGCACTAAGGCCATATTCCCAATTCAGTTGACCCTCCTTGTGGAAAAATTCTTGCAGGAAGAGCAGAATGAGGAAAATGACATGGCAAGGAGGATCAGTGACCTAGATGAATTACATCAAATCAGGGAACAACTGGTTTAAAAGTTTGCAGCACATCAAAAGAGAATCAAGGAAGCCTTTGACAGGAAGGCAAAGATAGACAGTTTTCAAGTTGGAGACTGGGTTCTTAAGTGGGATGCACTGAAGGAGAAGAAAGGAAACCATGGGAAGTTTGATGCTCTATGGACCGTACCTTTTGTGATCACTCAGATCCCGGGTAACAATATTTTCATGCTGCAAAGTATGGAAGGAGAGACAGTCTTTGATGGCCCAGTTAATGGGTGATTTTTGAAAATTTATGTTGTTTAAGGTCTTCAGGCCTTAATATTGTAAATATGTTGTTTTTTCAGGTTTTAGTGTAGACTTAATTAGACTCCATGCCCAATGGAACACTAGGAAATTTTGCTGATCTGGTTTCTGTAGGAAAGGAAATGGTCTACAGTTCTTGAGACCTCACAGGGAGGATCTCATCCCCAGAAGGAGCCAGTGTTAGCTCTGCTATATAACGAGGATTTTCAAGGGTCAGAGATGAGCTTGATCTGCTTGGTTCTGCTCAAAAGGAAGCTCATAATGGTCATCTTCCCTTTTTCCTTCTTCTTCGTTTTCTCTCCACCACCTCCATTCCTTTATTTTCCCTTCTAAACCCAAAATAGCCCCTTTGCCTTTAAGCCCCGAGCGCAAAATCTAAACCCCCATAAAACCCTCCCATACACCCTCACGCACTCGCTAAAGCCCTTCATCGTTTCCCCACCATTGATTTCCTCGCTGAATCTAACAGCTCTCGTCATGCCCGATAAAGCAACCCGCGTGCTCATTTCCCAACCGTCCAATCACCTCCGAAGAGATCTAATGGCCTTCGCACTTATCGCGCCCACGATGTAATTGAATGTTAGCATGCGATGAGAGCGATTTTTCTCTCTCATCCGCCACTACCTGTCGAGCACTAAGTGGAATGGCTCGGTCTTGTCCTTTTACCGCTTTATACCTGAAGGCAGTGCGATCAATACCGTTTACCGCCTAACCTATCCACCCCCCATTAAAATCTCCCGCAACTCCACCGCCCGATCACCGTTTAATCTATCCACCTAAGATCTAACGACCCACATTCATCCCACTCCCACCCCATCGATATCCTTCACCGAGCCATCTCTTTCATCTATTCTCCTGATCCGATGGTCATCCTCCCCTATCATCTCGACCATCCATTCACCCATGCACTCCACGTACCTTGACCACTCCGTTTGTCCGAAGGAGGAAGGAAACCAACTTGCCAGTACCAGTCACAGTAAATCCTTAGCAACCAAGTTTAAACAGACAGTATGGCCAAGGGGAAAAAGGACACGCATGACCCTGTAACAAACAGACACAGTCAGAGACTCCATGAAAGGTTCAACTTCTAGAGACTGTAGATATTTTGTCACTTGTAGTGTCTCGTCTTCATTTTCAGCTAATACAAGTTTCTTTTGCTGTAAACTGCTCACTTTCCACTTTCCTCTGTTCCAAGTTGTGCCTGATATGCTATATTCTTGAGCTCTTGATGTTCGGCATTAGAATAGCTATCATCCTATCTCTGTGTCAAAAATCTTGTATGCATCATTGAATAGGTGGTCCAAGTTTCTTTCTATCTAATGCAGGAGAGTTGTCATCCTGTCTTTGCATTAGTAGATTAGATTTGCAAACTTCTTTACTGGTTGCAGCCGGCCATCACATGGTCTTGTGCATCTGCTGGTGTGGTCAGTATTCTCCATATTCACCCAATCTCTAAACTGTGAGTAGTTGGTGGTCTAAAGCCTTGTAGTCTGGGGGTGTTCACACATGTCTGGAGTGAAACAAAGTAGAAGTGGTTATCTGGCTTGGACAAGCATCATTCCTTCCATTCATCCAATGCAACAATAGTTGAATTTATATGTTACCAGGCATCTCCGAGCTACAACCTAGGAGAGTTTCTTGGAATCCTAACACTAACATTGAGAGCTACGCATGCAAGATGGTGGGGTACGCGCAAGGATAATTTTGCTGACTGGAAGGAATATCATAGAATGATGCGATTAAGATTTGGCTATACAAACACCCGACTCACTGAAAAGTACACAGGAAAGGATGATCTGTGCGAACATCTGGCTTGATGGACTAAGGCATGGGGTGAGGTACCTCAACCAAAGTGGGTGCATATATTTATTCATACCTTGGATTTTATCCCAAGGAACTGGTATTTAGAGATGGAGCTGTGACATGGGACTGTTGATTGGGATGAAATGAAGGAGAGTTTCTTGCTAACATTTAGTTTTGAAGATGGGTTTGAATGCATTGATGCACGTTTTAGGAGATTAAATCATCAATATTTCGAACACCCGTAGATCCTATCACTTGGATACAACGTGACTGGAGTACGTAGTTGCAACATGCTTTGGAATGTTACAATGTTACTATGGAAGAAGGCAATGAGGATCTATGGAATATTAATATCCCTGAGTCATAGGGACTGCGTAAAGTTTTTGGACCTAATATGGAGATCTCTGATATCTCACAACCGTGCTCACAAAATAGGTAAATATTGGCCAAGAAGCAGAACCAAAATTCATGAACATTGGCGACTATTGTGATGAAGAAACAGTGGATAAGGTTGCTAAATAATTACACGAATATCAGGATTTATTTCCAACTAATTTCTCTCACTTGAAGGGGATAGTAGGAGATTTGGGTATCATGAAGATCAACCTAAAAGTAGATGTGAAGTCGGTTAAGCAGTGCCCATATCGGTTGAATCCCAAATACAAGGAAAAGGTAAGAGAAGAACTTGATAAGATTTATGGACATGAAGTAGTAATATCGATGGAATATATAGTGCCCAGCCTTAGGATCATAGAAGTAATCGAGATGACAGATCACGACGTCGTGGAGGAATGCCTAGCACAGCTACTTGCATTAGAGGAAGACCACTTTTTGGCTGTCTTTCATCAGTAAGTGCAGAAAGCTAGAGAAAAGGTGTGGCATGATCGTCACTTAAGCAGTGTACTTTTAAGAAGGGAGATTTGGTCCTAATGTATGACAGCAAGTTTACCAAATTTTTTGGGAAGTTTCAGATGCATTGGCTAGGCCTGTACGTGATTAAGGATATTTTGAATGGTGGCGCAGTACAACTCGCAAAGCTGAATGGGGAAGTGTTTCCTCATAGGATTAATGGGAGAATATTGAAGGTTTACAGGGATGATCTCACCCCTACGCAATGACTACATGGCAATAGGAAAGTCTTATTGATTCTGGAAGTTGAAAGAGATCGTAGGACTAAAAACTACTCTGTCGGGGAAAAATTTTATTGAAGAAGGAGGGTTGCACAATGTTTAGGAAGATGGCACAGGTGGAAGTTGTGACGAGGTAGTTGCACCATAAGGAAGGGTCCCACACAGCCTGCCTAGAATATGAACGTTGGTAGTGATAAAGTTGATTTGGCAGGGAATTTTTTGTTAAAAGGAACAAGGGAATTACATTTAAGGCGCAAATATCAGAAAATATGCCGCAAAAATTTCATTTATGAGGAATATTTGAGGGGGAATGGACAGTTTGAATTTGAAATAGGTTATAAATATCGCACCCCGCTCCACATTTGGACACTTTTCTTCTTGAGAGTTCATCGTGTGTTGTGCATAAAGAGTCGAGTGTGTTGCTGCATGTCTAGTTACGTGAGTTGGGAAGAAGTTAATCAAGAATTTTTGAAAAGAGGAGTAGGGAACGTCATGACTGCAACACTGCCAATCGACACTACAGTACCTAGGTCACCAAGTCCAAAGCCTACTACCTCCATGGCAAGAGATAAAAAGCATAAAAATCTGCAGCAAACCCTGATTCAGTAATCGCCGCGGAAAATTCCAACCAAGCAAAGACAGAAGGGAAAAATGGATAAAAACAAGCAGCCAATGGAGCCACAGGACTTGGACGAAGAAGAGTTGAATGAAGGGCTTGAGGATATCAGCACAGAAGCATCATAACCAATTTCTCAATTGTTGCCATATATGCCACCACGAAAGCCAACCTCAAAAGTGGCTAAGGATCCAGACTCTATCAAATTTAAGGTATTCACACGTTGTTACTGGAGGAAGTGACAATTGAAGGTGAATTTTTGGCAAGAGTACCCCAACTCTGCATGGAAGATTGGGATTTGAGAGACCGTGAGAAATTTCTTCAGTTGGAACGTAGCAAGTATCTGAAGGTGGTGTACTATGAGGAGGCAAGCCTCACAAGACTGGAACCAATGAAATGTGTGGTCGATATTGAGCATGCAGAATTGTTGAACATGTTGTATGTTCCACACTTTGGGCAAAGCAACATCAACACTATTTGTGTGCTCTAGTTGTTGGCGGTGGTCCATGGTGGGTTCTTATGGCTGGGAGAGCCCATCCCAATTGATGACATGTTGATACAGAGAATCACAGCATTTCACTATCAAGGCACGAACCCCGTAGATGATTTTGTGGGGAAGTCACTTGAGAAAAAGTTGGCAGACCGGATGAAGAGTGACTTCAAGCTGATTAAGAAGTCTAGGGGACATGCCATCAGTTCAATCACAGATGAAGTTGTATGGTTTGTTGCACAGATATTGGAAGGAAAGATCATGAGGAAGTGTCATGCAGATGAAGTGTCAACACCAGTGGTATCCTTGGTTGTGTAGTGTAGTAAGGGGGTTCAGTTAAATTGGGTAGGCTATCTATGCCAAAAATTCCTCGAAGATTGTCTTGAAGCATGGGAGGAGGGGAAAAAATTCCACTACAGGTGGCTCTTATTACTGGTCGTGTTGATAGCTTGGAGGACACTGGATGATTCACAATTCCCCACTATGGATCCAGAGTTGTGCAAGGATGCTAGATTTTCCTCGCTGTGGGCAACAAAGGACCCTGTCCGCGTTATAGAAAATAAGATGTTTTGGGTGTTATTCAAAATGGATCTGCATATGGTGATTAGTGAGAAGCCAAAGTTTTCACCGAGTCTATTCAAGAAATATCAATGCATCACTGACTTCAAGGCCAATTTCCACCTGTTGACGGTCCTGGACCGCCCAACATGTAAGGGGATCTCCCCGATAAGAAGTCCAAATTAGACCTCAGGCCATTTGGTGTAGGATTCCCAGCAGTGGGTCGTACGGTAATGCCTTGACCACAATTTTGCACAGAGGCAAGTAAGATGTATTTGTTGGTAGCAAGGGTGTGACAGTTGCAGTAAGACAAGGAAGGTGCATGAGAGGTTCTAACGCACTGAGGGTGAGGTGAGTGCGCCCCTTGGAAACCTGTGATAGCACTCGACTTGGAAGGGAACACACGAGAAAGGATACATCACAACATGGAAGGCAAGTTAGCGAGCAATCCAAAGTGATGGTTAAACCAAAACACATTTCAGAAGCATCCATACATACCTATATAGAATAGTCTATACATGCATGTGTAAGAAAGCAAACACATATATCATTTAGAGTAAACTAGATAGCATAGAATACAATACAACATATGCATGAAACTTGTTGGCTCTTGTTATATTAAGAAGTGTAAGTTCCGATCATACAATATATCCATGTCCAACCACTAGTTCCAATAGTGGAACATTACAGCCACAACCACCTAATCCTCCAAAGAGATGTACTAGCTCTGCGCAATGGAGAAGTCAAGGCTCGTTACAATACTGTCCAAGATTTCTCTAAGATACTCCTATGGAAGCTTGGCTAACCAAAATCCTTTACAATGAGTTATGAGGTTCTATTTATAGCAAAGGGTGGGGTGACCCTTGACATTCCCCTTTGTGACTGTTCATCTACCCTCATGACTCTTCATCTACTCTATGATCGTTACATCCAACTATTAACACTTTAACTTCCACTTGACACGATGTTACATTACAATGCACATGTGCTCATGTGACACAAAATGGCTTGAGCAAGCCATGAAAGACATCACTGTCACTTAGTCCATTGTGGTGAGACCAACTCTTTAACATGCTTGTGATGGTGAAGGTAGCGATCTGATGCCAAGCCTGGTTATTCGTGATGGCGTGCATGCACCCCATGGTGATATCTTACTGAAATGAACTCTTGCCTCCATTTCATCCAGGTGCAATGGTGTGCTTCCTTCATCCAACTCATCTACTGGCATGCACATGGTCTTCTTGGTGCAACCAAAATAAAAACACACTGATGCATAGTGTCTATGTTGATCTTCCAGTGTGTGTTGGTGGTCGTGCGCATCAACTGTCAACTACATGCTCAACTCCAGTCAGACTTGATTTGTGTCTTCACCTTGGTGAGTGTTGGGCATGGAATCCCCCCACAGCAGGTTTTGGGGTTCAAAGCTCAAGTTTTGGTCAGATGTATTGTAAGACTCTGTGAATTACAAGCACGGAGCGCGAAGTATAGGTTGAGTCATAGGTTTTTCCACCCTAAGTATTGTAATGTAATGTAATGTCATGTGGGCCTACCCATGGTCCACGAACCATGGGATTACATAAATAGAGTGAGGCTCTAAGTTGTAAAGGGAGTGGAGTAGCTGAGTAGAAAAGAAGCGAAGATAGAGCATAGAGTAAGAGTCTAAGTGTATTGGTTATTAGTAGTAGGAAGAGGCTCTGTAGCTATTATAGACATATTTGGGCACTTCAACCCCAAACTTATATGTTGATAAACTAGGGCTCATCAACCCCTAAAAAGAGTTGTTTCATACCCTAAAATAAGATGATCATCTGATTACATCATTCCCCAAAAATTCCACCTGAAAAACCATCGAGAAATGGCCTAAACTTAACCATACTGACTACTACACTAGCTAGGTGCAATGCATACTGAGTGATACACTTCTCAGGTGCGATGCATACTGTTTAGGCCTTCTATAGGGTGCGATGGGTGAGGATGGACAAATGTCCGAGATAGTTTGCTAAGTGGAGGCTCATGGAATCTTCTAGAAACTTCTCCTTTGACACTTGCCTCTCTGAATTCACCGAAGGATGAGTAAGAGATCAGGGAAATCTCCAAGTGGAACCAATTGTAACAAGTGGAATGACACTAATCAAAACCTAGAGATGACTCACACCCTTTCACACATCTATAAATGGATCCCTCATCTAAGAGATCCAGAGGCTGGAATATTGTGAATTGTAAGGAAGTGCTGATAGTTTGTATTTGAGGAAAGAGCATTGTATTGTTGGTGTGATTTTTCTATTTCATGAGGTGAAGAGGGATTGAAGCTGGGAGGATGATGCTGGATCAGACATCTGGGTTGTAATTCTCCCTTCTATTTAATAAAGTTCTTCAAGTTTTCTTCCATATAATTGTTCAATTGTGAATATTATCATTTATGAATGCTATTTTATGTTCATTATATATCTGATTCTGTAATGTTTATGATATAATAGATCAAGATGCTTTGATGGTTCTTTGTTACTGCATTTCTACAGGTACTCTCCAAGCGGGATAAGTACAGGGAGGAGTTGCGAGCTCTGTCAAGGGGGAGAGAGATCAAGCAAGGGATTAAGTGGAAGTTCCAGGTTGGTTCCATTATCTTTCTCTTATCTATTACACATAGAAGAAATCGTTGAATTGCTTTAAACTGTTGTTTCTAGGGTAGCTGCCAAACCTAGAGGGCTAGTCATTCGACAAGACACTAGTTTTCCCAGAAACAAATTGGCGACTCCACTGGGGAACGAATAGATGTTTGTTTGTTGTTATTGTTTGTTTTATAAACTATAGACAGAGCTTGAAGTCATCCAGATAGCCTTCGAACTACTCTTGCTCTGCAATTTCATAGTAGATGAATGTTGCTTCAGTCAATGTCTGGTTTAGTTTATGAATTAAACTTCTGATTTGCAAGCACATCTAGATGCCTTTTTGGTAGCTCAGTAACCTCTCAAGACATTCCTTCATACTTTTCTCTTGACTGTTCATCAAAACACACCTTAACTCATTGAAAATAGTTGTACATCTGAGCCAAAACCCATTTCAGTTGCACTCCCTAGACCATCACACTGTCTCCCACTATGACTCAATATGCATAGCACCTCCTAAGCATTAAGTGTGATGCATCTCAATTTCTGTGAAGCCGAGGTGCGATGACTGAATGAACTCTTTTTCCATTCTAGAAATTGAGGGTTTTGACGTTGTTTTTAAGTTTTTTTGTTGTTTTGTTGCTTATGAACAGTGCCTCCTTACTGAAGCCTACTTGCATCACATAGATCAACCACCTTTAGATTAGGATTAGTAAATGTTTTTTGTGTATTTGTTCATCATTTACAATCCTTTGTCAAAAATTTGTTTAAATCAATTTGTCACTTTGGTACAACAAGTGTCGTAATTGTCGTTTTTTGTCGAAAAGATAAGTGTCGTGGATTCTTCCTTCCCTTGACAGTTGATTGAACTTTTCTTCATGTATTTGATTTGATTTGTTTTTATTCGAAGTGTCGAAAGCATTTTTTTATTCAAAATTGAAAAGTGTCGTTTAGTCTTCCTTTCTCTTTTGAAGAAGAAATTGTCAAAAATGTCATTTTGAAAGAAATATTTCAGATCTTTGCTGCATTCAATTTTCCTTTTTGGCATTTTCACATTAAGAAGAACGAAAAACAAATACATGCATTTGCATTTGCATTTAGTTTGTGTGTGAAAAATGATTTAGGAAAATGCACTAGTGTGTGCTCTTTGCTCTTTGTTTGAAAGAATTGTAGTCTTCTTTCCCTAGTAGCTAGGATTTTCATTGCTCAAAATAAACAACGATTGTTTATCATTGTAGATTTCATTTTAGGAATTTCGAATCAACATTACATGGTGAACCATTCAAAGGCAAAATTTAAACAAGATCAACTCTAAAATAAATTTCAATGAATCTAACAACGCTTTGGAACTTAACGCAACACATCTAGAGGTCTAGGCTAGAGACGTGTTCCAGCATCGTAAGAACTAGTAACTATCATTTTCATCTAAGGTTGGGTGATTCCTCCTCTTTGATACGACAAGTGCTAGCACGGACTTGTGCTCCCCGTACTATCGCGTATATATTGAGAGACCAAAATAGGCTTATATCCTTTATCCATAGGAAGCCGAGTCTGTTGCCTTATTGATCGCAATGCATTGAACACAACATTCAGGAAGATTGACTGTCGTACATAAGTCCTTGGTAATTTCTCTTTAATTTATCACTAAGGTGTATTTTGTAGTTTTTCGATTGGTTTGGTAATCCCTCTGTCTAGATTTTCTGGAGTAGTCACTTTCATTCTTTTTCGACTCTTTAAAAGAAAAGGTCCATCTAAGCACTTGTCACTTCAGGATCATTAAAAATCAAAGGAGACCAGAGTCATCTTTAGCTTTTTCTCGACTCTTACAAACTGAAAAATCAAAGTTGTGTAGAAGTGTAATTGAATTCAGAATAGCATCCATGTTCCTTAGTTGATCTTAGGTTAAGATATATGGATTCCACCAATCAAGGGATCCCTTTTGAGGGGAATCCTAGTCCTTTTACTTCTTGGGTAAATATTTTTGATCCTCATATGGCACACATTGTCCCTCCCGGGACTTACCATTGACCTGCCAGTATGGCTGTTCTCAACCTCTGTGGTTCAAAATCAGGTGATTCCTCAGCAATCGAATAGACCTCCAGTTGATATTGAAGTTGACCCTTCACCTTATTCTTAGTTTGTTTCTCCCTCCCCTTCTTACTCTTCTCTTGGTGAAAGTAGTGATTCTAGTAACTAGGTGGCTGAGAAGAAGAAGAAAGGGAAGGAGAAGAAGAAGAAGTCAATTCAGCAAGGGGTCAACCAAGCAGCTATTACTTTGAATACATCATCTGGTGAAAATCTGCACACTAAAGCTCCCAAACCCAAATTTCCTTGAATAATTTGTAGAGGAGACCATTTTCATCAAGATTTTCTTTGCTTTCCTCAGATCTTGAGAGAATGGTCTCCCCATTCACACCGTTCGGTGTCATCAACCTCTGGTGATCATATTGGCAGCACACCATCAACTAGTGATAGTAAAGTTCATGGACAGAAAGGAAAGGTCAAAATTCCATGTAGGTTATGTGAAGATAATCATTCCCTTCACTGTTGTCCTTTTTTGGATGAAGCCAAAAGAGTATTGGATAACCATCCTGCTTCACCGCAGCAACTTCCATCTGGCTACAGGAAACTCTCCCCAAGTCCTTTACTAGTTGAAAACATGACTCACTTAATTCAACCGTCATCGAAACCAATCTCTCTGAAAGTGAATCTTATGAGTCTATACCCGACCAAAGTCAACAGGTCAAGGTGGCAGTTGACCCAGTTTTACCTTCAGAAAATCGTACCCTTCCCGAAGAGAGTGAGAACGATACCATTCAAATTCTTTTTGTTACTTTAGAATCCAATGAACTTGGGGGAAATCCACCCGTTCCTTCACAACAGGAGGAAAATCCTCCAGTTCTTGTAACTCAAGGGGTTAATTCACCCATTTATTCGGTACCCCTTCCAAGTAGTCTAGTCACTTCCTTTGATTGGAATCGACTAGCAAGATCTTGCCTTCCTTCTTATGTACCTTTCTGGATCATAGTACAAGTTTACAAAATGATTGTGTCTGGCACTATCATAGATGAGGGTGCATCAGTGAGTATCCTTTCCTCAACTGCTTGGAAAGCACTTGGTTCGCCATCGCTTATGCCTGTTACATAGAATCTGTTAAGCTTTAACAAAGGAACCAGTCAACCGTTAGGGATCCTTCCTAAGTTACCGATCACTTTGAGAAGGAAAACCATTCATCTAAACATAATGATAGTCCCAAGATCGTTAAATTACAATTTACTTCTTGGACATGACTATGTTTATAACATGGAAGTTATTGTTTCAACACTCTTCCGAGTGATGCATTTCTTGCATGAAGGAAAAATTGTCACCATTGACCAGCTTTCATTTCCCGGTCCAAGCATAGCTCCAAGTCAAACATCATCCCTAAATGGTCCTTTTACATCGAAAGTATCTTTTGAACCTTCATTCCATCCACCTTACTGCTATGAGTAGTCTGGTGAATGTAATGAAGCTTAGGGGGCATGCACCCTTGTCTATTCTATTGATGAACCTGGTTGAAAAGATAAGTTTCCCTGTAGGTTACATGATTGTTCTAACACACCATTCACCTTTGTCTATTTTGTGGACAAAGCCAAGGAAGTGTTTTGTCTTCTAGACAAAACCATCCTACCTAACCTCAGTAGTTTCCATATGGTTACAGGAGACTCTCCTTTTCATCATGCTGGGGGCATGCAAACCTTTTTTCCCATTTTCAATTTCATTTTAATTTTTAGTTTTATCATTTCTAGCTTTTTAGTTTTGACATTTCTAGCTTTTTAGTTTTGTAGTGTCTAGCTAAAACCGAGCATATTTCCCCCATGGTTCAAGCTCATTAAAAAATGAACCCATCTTTAGTAAATAACGTTTGTGATTGCCATTCTATCAGCCTTTTGAGCCTTGGTTGTGTACCTCTCATCACCTCCATTCTTTTGGCCGATCATATGCTTCCACTTGGTTGTTTACCCTTTTTGAGGAACAATTGCAATGAGTGGTCTTATTAGCCAACCTCTTCATAGAAATCACCATGTTTTGAGAAGTTCCAAGCTTACCCAAAACTAGTCACTACCCTAGACACCACTCGTTCCTCAAAATCGAGTCTCCTTTAAACCCTTTTCAGACTCGTTAAATATGAAAATATTGTCGAGCAATTGGCCTTTCTAGCTCGTTAAAGTGCTTGGAAATGTCATCCCTCCTGTATATTTTAATCTTTTTCAGACCTGAGGGATTATCTCATGAAAAAGTTCGAGCGCTTGTCTTTTTCGGCTCGTTAAAGTGATCAGAAAAGTCATCCCTTTTGTATTATTTTATCCTTTTTCAGACTTAAGGGATTATTCTACGAAAAGAACTTCTGGAGTTTTCTTTTCGTCCCTTTTCAAACTCTCTAAACATGAAAAGGACAAAGTTATCTCTATCGTTAAACTCGTTAAAACAACAGCGACAAACTTGTCCATCCTAGATAAGACCAAGTTTCACTATCGCTAGACTCGTTAAAACATACCGACAGGTTTGCCCGAAGGGCAAATTATAGAACAAGCATATGTTATCCTCCTCAAGCTTGACAAAAGTAAAGAGGTTTTGGTCAACAATGACTGGGGACAAAAGGGAAAAAACTTGAAGAAATTTATGGTAGCAGATCACTCCTGAACATGACACTTTTACTCCATCACCATTATTGAGTCGGGTTGGGTTATTCCGTTCACGGTCATCTCACCATTGATCTTTCACACCATCCATCTTTTGGGGTTAATGCTACCAATCCATCTCAGTGTCACCAACATGTTCAAGAGAATTCCTTCAGTTGAGAAACCACAATCCAATTAATGCCTCATCCACTGCAATACCTCCAACCTTCATTCTTTTCATGGCCTCCATTCCTGAACCTCGTGTCGTCATATTGTTTTTACCTCCAGAAATAATTTTCTTCATTTCGTGTCGTATATGTGGGATACATCAAGGCCCTCCTACGATAAGTCGCTTCTTGTCGACATCAGCTCATTATCCAATAAGTTGACTTAGAAACACCCTTTTCAGTGCTTTGAATCTTGCATGCCTCAATGGCAAGTTTCTCACTTTCGGCAATAGGTTGACATCAATGGCCTTCGACCGAAAGATTTTCCATGGTGTTCGACATCGGATCATATATTCACACCATGTGAATTTTAATATAGTACCTTGAGGGTCATTATCATTATCAGTGATTCCTCTCGCATCCGTTAACAGCTCACATTATTGGCTGGTAATCAGGCGATGTCTTTCCATGTTCGACATCAAAACATCTCTTCACATGGATTGACTTGTACATCGGGCAAATATTGAACAAGTTTGAAGACCCCGGATCTAGTTTCATTTATCTGGGCTGCGATATATATTCAGGGATATAAAAACATCAAATGTACAAAGATGTTGCACAGATGGTCATCCGAACCAACGATGATGACTCTACATCTGAAGAATCATCAATCTGCATCTACAGACGACTATCTGATCTATGTACATGAAATGAATTTATAAAGCTGAGCATGGGAATGCCCACCTCAGCTAGATCATGAAAATTATATGATGATGATGTATTGTATTGTAACTTATGCAGGTCACCTTCCAATTCGAAACCTCGGATCCTCATGATAAAGCATTTCACCTGACATCAAGATTTACGACTTCATGCTTTAGGGGGCAACTGTTATAGACATATTTGGGCACTTCAACCCAAAACTTATATGTCGATAAAATAGGGCTCATCAACCCCTAAAAAGAGTTGTTTCATACCCTAAAAGAACATGGTCATCTGATTACATCATTCCCCAAAAGTTCCACCTAAAAAACCATCCAGAAATGGCCTAAACTTAACCATATTGACTGCTACACTGGCCAGGTGCGATGCATACTGAGTGATACACTGCTCAGGTATGATGCATACTGATTAGCCCTTCTATAGGGTGCAATGGGCGAGGATGGACAAATGTCCGAGACAGTTTTCTAAGTGGAGGCTCATGGAATCTTCTAGAAACTTCTCCTATGACACTTGCCTCTTTGAATTCGCCTAGGGATGAGTAAGAGATCCAAGAAATCTCCAAGTGGAGCCAATTGTAACAAGTGGAATGAAACTAATCAAAACCCAGAGATGACTCACACCCTTGCACACATCTATAAATGGATCCCTCATTTAAGAGACCCAGAGGCTGGAATATTGTGAATTGTAAGGAAGTGCTGATAGTTTGTATTTGAGGAAAGAGCATTGTATTTTTGGTGTGATTTTGCTATTTCATGAGGTGAAGAGGGATTGAAGCTAGGAGGATGATGTTGGATCAGACAACTGGGTTGTAATTCTCCCTTTTATTTAATAAAGTTCTTCAAGTTTTCTTCCATACAATTGTGCAATTGTGAATGTTATCATTTATGAATGCTATTGTGTGTTCATTATATATATGATTCTATAATGTTTATGATATATTAGATCAAGATGCTTTGACGGTTCTTTGTTACTATATTTCTACAGGTACTCTCCAAGAAAGATAAGTACGGGGAGGAGTTGTGAGCGCTGTCAAGGGGGAGAGAGATCAAGCAAGGGATTAAGCGGAAGTTCCAGGTTGGTGCCTAAAATGCAAAGGCCAGGGGCATGATAAGGACCACTGTCCAGAGTGCGTGAATTACTTGGTAAGAGGAGGTCGATGCCGTTAAGACCTGAGGCACAGGAAGGACCAAGCACGGCGCCTGCATTATGGTGTGTGATCTGTCAGATAGGAGGAAAACACATTACAGATAATTGGCATCTATTGCAGAAGTATACTTAGACGTCCCAGTAATTGTTTTGTAACTTCTGCAGGTCGATAGGCCATGATGAGCTACGAACTAATGTGGATTGGACTCCTACCTACCGGGTGTAGACCAAAACACGAGCCCTCAACCCAAATTCAGGAATGGCACACAGTGGATTTCAGGGGCGCAGTCGAGGTCGAGGTGGAATGGGACCAGGAAGGGGTCGCAGATAGTTAATTTGTTATAATTGTGGAGGGTCGGAGCACTCTGCCTCCGATTGTACAAACCCAACCAAAACATCATGTTTGTACTGTAATCAGTTTGATCATGAGGCAAAATACTGCCCTACACTGGTAGCGAGACTGTGCGAAAAAGGGGTACTTCAGCCCCCTCCGACTAAGAATCTACAAATGATGAGGTCTGAGCTGCGTGAAGAAGACCCGAATGTAAACATGATGCTCAAGAGTGGTATGACCACTGGGGATGATAAAGGTAAGTAGTCAGAAGAAAGTGCGTGGGTTCACAATGCTCCTACAAAGGAAGTCGAATTTGATTTAGAACGCGTGAAGGAGACATTCATGGAAGCTAAGAAGAGCTTCACGGAGACCTCCACTTCAGGTAGTAAGGATCAACTAGAACCAAGGATGGATCCTTCAATGCTCACTACCTTTCTGGAGACATACATGAAACTGCTACGTGACAGTAAGGCAATAAAAGGACTACAAGAACTTATCACTAGGTGCACAGGGTCAGGAGAACCACACGTGGTCCAAAAACTTGGAAAGCGTGCATTGCGCACAGGAAGGGAAATGAGGTTGACTGCACAAATCAATGAATATGAAATGGATCAGGTAATCCTAGATCTTGGATCGAACATGAATGTACTACCAAAACAAACATGGGAACACATGGGCAGACCCGTGCTACAGTGGTCTCCTATTAAGTTACGAATGGCGAACCAATAGAAGATCTTGCCCATGGGAAGATTGCAAGGGGTAATAGTAGATATTGAAGGTGTGAGTGCATAGGCAGATTTTGAAGTGATAGAGATTGTCAATGACAGTAATCCCTATCCCGCACTACTAGGAATAGACTGGGCCACCGATATGAACGGAATCATAAATCTGAAGAAGTGCAAAATGATCTTTGAGAAAATGTCACTACGCCTAGTAGTACTGCTAGATCCAGCCAAAGGAGCACGATACACTGAACCGATGCGTGACAACGATAGTGATGACGATCTCGATTGTATTTACAAGATAACTACGCAAGAAGAGGATTGGGTGAATCTAACTGCAGATGGAAGGATTTCATGGGAGCGTGAAAGCTCCTGCACTTCGGATTCAGATGAAGAGATAGAGTGATGGCAGAATCAGCTGCACGAAGTAACAATGCTTAATCGCGACATGATGGTTAGATCACTACGCTGCGTGACAACAGAGGCAAGGGATTTACAGACATATGATGGGTTGACAGTGGTGGATGAATTCCTGAGTGAATTTGAAAGCGCAGTACCAGAACAGCAGTGATTTGATGCTCTGAAGTGGGCACTGCGCACAACGCCCGCATGATGTTGGGGTATGCATCAAGGAAGTTTTGAGAACTAGCGTGGATGTAGAAGGATGATGTGCCTATGCTTTGGAAAACCCCAGCTCGGAATGAGAGCCAGTCAGCAAGGGCAGGACAACTTGCATGTCCACCTTTCCCAATGGGTATGGACATATGTTGTAAAGCCTGCACAAGTGCACACCACTCCCAGAATACAGAATCAGAACAAACCGCAGCAGCAGGAAAGGTGACGTGCACTACCAATTATCCACGGAAAGGCATTCAATAGGGTGTGCTAAGTACTAAACAGGGTTCACCATGAGAGACGCACTGACTGGGACCTGCGTGTACCAGTGGTTTGATGGGCCTATAGGACCATGTGCAAAACCCTGACCATGGAAACGATTCTAAAGGTGCGGAACATAGTAGAGATCGTAATTTCTAAACATAATGCAAAGAGGAGTCCACCCCTAAGACCTTCTGCAGTTGTGACCATGGAAAATTTTAGGGGCTAATGTTCACCCAGTGGACTAATTTTCCATGATTTTTCCACAAAAATGATTCACCAATTTCCAATTTTATAAAAGACGATTCGCCCAAATTTTAGAATATAAAATTATTTTACCTTAAAAATCGCCAACATTATATAGAGACTATATATAAAATCATTATAATTTGAGTAATTTTACAAATATATCAATAAAAATTTTATAGTTTGCATATTATGGATTAGTGATATTCGCCAATGTTTTAAAACTTCAAGAAAATTTTCCATCCTTAACATTTTCCTTAGTTGTGACAGTGCGCGAAGACCAGGACGAGGAAATCACACAGCTATGCAAGTTCAAACACATAAAGATACAGGAAGCCATTTGGCGAGGGAACCTTAGACTTCGCGAACTCGAAAAATACCGGGTACAACTGAGGAAGAAAAGAATTTTTATGGACACCGAGATCAAGAGGCCGGAAAACGAGATCAAGCAAGCATGTCTCATAGATAAACCAAGGATGACAAGGCAAGGTGCAGATGATCATACCACTGAATTAGAAGATTGTCGCCAAGAATTTATGACTCTGCTCCCATGGCTACGACTGCATCTCATCAAACATGGTAATCAGGGAAGTGCACTACATATGATAGAACATGCGATGCCAGATGTTGCAAGGGCAATTGAGGATTTTTCGCGAACTGTACTGGAAGGCGAGTTGAAGCCTCGCACAAGTGGTGCGACCACCTGACTAGCCATAGGAAGCATAGTCTCAGTGCTCCAGGCAGTTGAAAGAGAGCGCGGGACTATAAAAGAGTCTTTTTGGGAGCTGCGTGATAAGGGAGGTGCGTGCAGAATCAGCATGTCACAAGGTTCACGCTCGCGCACGGGGGGCTGCACCACTGTGCAGATAGGCTGGCAAGTGATTGTTAGTGTCACTTTTCATGACGAGATGTCTAATTTAAGGCAAAAGGGAGCGATCAGCGGGCATTTAAGACGTGAATTAAGGGTAAGATTTGGGACAATCTGCCACCAATAAATTATTGATGGCCCAGAATTGGTGGGGATGGTCGAATTTGAATTCAAAAGGTGTTATAAAACTGCAGGGGCTAGCCACGAGAATACACTTGTTTACTTGAGATTTGAGCAGTTGATTAGAGCACAGAGTGTTGAGCGCTAAGTGATATTCGAGCCCCGAAGTTTTCAAATGACCATAGACAGATCAAACAAGATGGCGGCTACCATAAGAGGTTTAGGCTTTTCAGAAGGAACCACCGATGAGACCGCGTAGAAACCCATGGTACACGATGTCCTCGAAGATACTTGGGTCACGGATGTCCTCGAAGATACTTGGGTCACGGCAGAAATCTCAAAATCGCCTCGGACACCGAGACCCAAGAAAGATAAGCAGGAAGCGAGACCAATCTGCATGTCCCTGAGGAATCTGTGGTTCGGTAAGCTCTCAATGGAAGAAAAAGGCAAGGGTGTCACCATTGGGACAGATGATGAGGCGGAGGACCTACAGGATCTCGTTGATGAGATAGAGGAACCAGAGGACATGGAAGAGGACATCCAACCAGTGCACTCTACAGTGAAACTGCTCGAGTACATCCCTCCGTGAAAGGGGAAAACCAAGATACCAAAGGATCTAGATGCCACAAAGAGCACACTCCAGACCTCGCTCCTCCCTGATGGAATTGTGTTTGAGGGCTCACACTTGAACTACATGACCATAATGAAGTTTGAAGATCGGGACCTCACGGACAGTGAGAAGTTCCCACACTTAGAGACAGAGAGCCTCATGAAGTAGAGCACGGAGGGCCAGACACAACATTAGAGCCATGAAAATGGTTGCGCAATGTGGAGAAGGCTGGATTGCTTCATCTGCGGTGGATTCCACACTTTCACCATGCGCCCATCACTATTTTCGTCATTAGGCAACTGCTTTTCCTAGTGCACGATGGGTACTTATGGTTGGAGTAGCCTATTCCCATCACAATGGATCTCATCCACAGAATTTCTCGGCTTCCCTGTAAGGGAAAGGAACCCGCAGCGACAGTAGGAAAATGTGGAGATTTGGCACTCGCGAAGACCATGAAGAAAAAGTATAAGCTCGAGAAGAAAAAGAGGAGTTACGCAATCAGCAGCATCAAACATAAAGGGGTTCGCGTAGCCACCCAACTCTTGACCAGGAAGGTAATGAGAAAATGCAACGGCAATGATGTACTAGTGCAGGTAGTTGCATTGGCCGAACAATGCATAGAGGAGGTCCAATTCAACTGGGTCGAGTTCCTCTGCGACAAATTCTTGACCAATTGCAAGGAAGCCCAGGAGCAGGGTAAGACCTTCCACTATGTGTGGTTGCTCTTGTCCATTCTACTTGTAGCGGGAGAACTTCCAAAAGACAGTCAGTTCTCGAGCATTGAACAGGACTTACCAGAGGCCACAAACTACGCATCGCTCTGGGCTACCAGGGACGCGAAGCGGATTTGCGAGACAAAATATCTTCTGGGTACTCATGGAGGCGAGTGTCCGGATGTGGATTAATATGTGGTTGCGCTTGTCCCCCATAATGCACAATAGTTTGTGGAACATTGCAGACTTCAAGGAGGACATGCACAATATTTACATCAAGGTGTGAAAGGATCCGGCACAGCAGTGGACCAAGCTCCCCTTCATCGCCACTGATGATGTAATTTTTACAGTGTTGGAATCATGGCCTCCTGAGTGACGCACCCTAGATTTGGCGAAACTTGATAGGACAACAGCACAGAAAAGAAACGATGAGGCCAAGGTGTGTGTCACGAAGTTGGCTGAGAAGAGGTGCAATGAAAAAGTGGCAGCAAAGGTAAGAGCAGTCTGCGAGACAACAGAGGCAGTGCAGAGCAGGCAAAGGCCACCAAAGTAGTAGCAGCAACGCAGACAACAAAGGCCGCAACAACATAGGAAGAGGACGGCCAGGAATTGTCTACAAGACAAGAGGTAGAGGACATAGACCTTGTTGAAGAAGGCGTGGACCCAAGCACAACTTCCACCCAACTTAAAAGGCCATGCGTCACAGAGAGATTGGATCCATGGAAAAAAGTCAAGGCCTCCAAATTGGCCATCGACCTAATCATGTTAACGGAAGGTGATCTCTACGACATTGGCGACATGGTTCGCGAGGTCACCAAGGAAGCACTCCAAGAAGCCATGTTGGAGGAGCAAACTGTTTTCGGGGCCCTAAGGGTGCAAATGCAGGAACTAAAGCTGTGGCCCCCATAGGAAGGAACCATAACCACCTATAGCACAGTAGGCACATCAGCATTGGAGCAGCTGCTACGTGTAAAGATGGCCAACACCATAGTGCTGCCGGAAGGGGTGCTAACAGTAGAGAATGAGATCGATAGAGCCGGGGTTAGAAGGATCAAGGGACTTGGCCTTAATTTGGCTGCCCTTCCGCGAGACACACTGTACCAGCTACAAGATGGCATAATAGCAGAGCTCCGCGCCAAGGAGGGCCGCATGATTCAGGTGATGAGTGAGAAAAAGATCAACATTAAGAAGCGCAGCCTCTAACGTGACAAACTGGTGTCACAAAACCAGCAGTTAGTATAGACAGTGGATGAAGCGTGTCGGTGTGTCCCAAATTTGTCCATCATCGTGGACCTACCAACAGAAATGCAGATCCACTGTTTGGCAAGTGGAGTCTGAAACACGCGCGAGGAAACAACGCGAGCATAGTTGGAGCTGAATCTCTAGATTGTCGAGTTGCGGCTAAAGGCACAGCCTTCCACTCCTTCAGAAATTAGAGAGCAGCGCATTAGCGCTATCCAAACAGGGTTGGAAGAAATTGGATGGGAAATGCAAGACTATACCAATATGTTGGACCAAGCCTTTGGCGTCCTCACATCCTTGCAGGAGGACCCCAACATACAGCGCCTGGAAATAGAGGCGCACGAGCTTCAGGAGCAGTATGATAGTGTAAGGGGAACTGCGCAGACAGTCATCCTCACTCAACAACTGGCAAAGATGCAGCAAGCAAGGGCACTGAAAGAGCAGGTGGATGTCGCAAGACAGAAAGAGGCACTTCTCAAAGCACGTGTCCAGTCATGGATTGACGAGGCCTTCACCATTACGGTAGATATCGAGGGCAAGCTCGCACAGATGCAGGGGCTCTACGCGCTAAGGCAGGGATTTGATCCTCACAAAGAAGCATCGGAAGAGCGCATGCAGCAGGTCCAGCAAACCGCAGAACAGTGTACCGCAGACCTCCGAGCAATACGGAACTAGTGGGAGGGACTCTGCACCAAGATCGTCACACCAACAGAGTGACTCGAGGATGAGTCACGATGATTGTGTTGGGGGCCTGTTGGGCATGGAATCCCCCCACAGCATGTTTTGGGGCTCACAGCTCAAGTTTTGGTCAGATGTATTGTAAGACTCCGCAAATTGCGGGCGCACAGTGCGAAGTATAGTTTGAGTCATAGGATTGTCTGCCCTAAGTATTGTAATGTAATGTAATGTTATGTTGGCCTACCCATGGTCCACAGACCATGGGATTGTATAAATAGAGCGAGGCTCTAAGTTTTTAAGGGAGCGGAGGAGCTGAGTAGAAAATAAGTGAATATAGAGCATAGAGTAAGAAAGTGTGTTGGGTCTTAGTAGTAGGAAGAGGCTCTGCAGCTGGGTGTGCAAAGGCCTAGTAGAATCCACAGCTGAGTGCGTGGACCCCTGTAGCTGAGTGCACAGGGCGGTGTCAAGTCTGTAATCTTGAATGAAGAATAATAAAAGAGAAGTTGATTCCAGTTTCTGTGCATCTTCTTGTGTATTGCCTTCTTTACATTTATACTATTTTGTTTATCACACGCACTTATATGGTTGCTGGATATACTGTTAATTATCACTATTCTTACACAAATAAGTTAAGTAATCGGGTATTAACAAGTTAAATAGTAAGGGAATAATAGGTGCGTGTAGCGAGGTGCGCGTAGCATCACAGGTTGTGAGGGAATAATAGGTGCGCGTAGCGAGGTGCACGCATGGTCAAACCGTGGACCGCCAAAATCTCATCAAACATCCCTAGGGTGCGGAAATCTGGTTCTAGCACCCTCCCATACTACTTCGGGTGAGACCTCAATCCGTGCTCCGTGGAATGTTACCAAAAGGGCCAGTAGTACCGGGATTTTCTTGGCTAAATCACCTTTGAACCTGGGTCAGGCCCATACAAGCCAATAGTGAGTGTGTTGAATGGATTGGATCGCATGTGTGTGCACAATGAAATGCATGTTGCTGAATCCCTTGCATGCGATCAACAACACTACTCACCATGTTTGCTCTGTGCCAGCTTCTAGGATGGATCTATAACTAGTACGGGTGCAGTTTCATCCATGAGTGCATGTTGTGCCCCCTTGTTGTTCCTGTTCCTGCTGCAACTCATTCGCTTGTCAGTGCAGCTCATGTTCTTCCTGGAGTTGCTGCTTCAGCACATGAAACTCCTTCTTTGTTCCATTCTTTGTCTCCACGCAATCGTACCATCACCTCATAACCTAAGTCTCCAAAGTTTCTTTCATCATCAATGGATCTGCTTGAGCTTGCAACTTTGTTCCACCTTCGTGTTGTCAACAACCTGCCTCTTGCATTCGTTACATCTGATATGCTTCCTTCAACTGATTTTCATGATGCTGCTCGAGGTGATGCTTCTACCGTCATATCTTGATGTCCTTGTCTATGAACAACTTGATGTCTTCATGAGTAGGCAAGCTCATAGACACTTGATTGACTGCATCCCCAAGTGTAATCTGAATGGTGTCTTCAACTATGCTCTCCTAGAAACATTGTACCTGTGCTGCTAAGAGGCAGATGAACACCTGTGGTACTTGGAGACATGACAACACTCATGGCAAGAAACATGTCAGTCGAAAAGCAAAATGAACTTGAGAACTGACTTGCAACATACCTATGTACTATTTCAATCGAAACAGTTACCTTTATACACAGGGGTGCCTTGAAAATTTATGGTTTGTTGCACAAATCTTGGCAGGAAAGATCATGAGGAAGTGTTGTGCAGATGAAGTGTCGACACCAGTGGTATCCTTGGCTGCGTACTGTAGCAAGGGGGCTCAGTTCAATTAGGCAGGCTATCTATGCCAAGAATTCCTCAAAGATTGTCGTGAAGCATGGGAGGAGCAAAAAACATTCCACTACACGTGGCTCTTATTATTGATCACATTGATAGCTTGCAGGACACTAATGATTCACAATTCCCCACTTTGGATCCAAAGTTGTGCAAGGCTGCTAGATTTGCCTCGATGTGGGCAACAAAGGACCTTGTCCGTGTTATAGAAAATAAGATGTTTTGGGTGTTATTCGAAATGGATCTGTGTATGGTGATCAGCGAGAAGCCAAGGCTGTCATCAAGTGTATATCCGCAAAAGGCATGATTTGATGAGGAAATGGATGGAATTTCTGTTTCTGGTCAATGAAGAAGATATCACCCAGCTAGTCCTTCAGTGGCCAACTAAATGGCTCATTCCGACAGAAGTTGTCGAAGGCGCAGCATGGACTAGTAAAGATGTGTTGAAGGAAAAGAAGAAGGTGACCATCAATGTAGACAATAATACCAAGCAGGCACTAGAGGACGAGGAAGAAGAAGAACAACACATAGAAAAACCTGATCAGGGTAGCAAAGACCCCTATGTAGACCTGTAGGACATTGATTCTCCATTTATTCTAAAGCGACAGAAGAAGACCAGTGCGGGAGGTGCATGTAAAAAGCAGAAATCTAATAAGTTCGTCGATGCGGAGGCCATGGTCCTCACTAAGGGGGACCAAGATGAAATTGGAGACACCATACATGTTGCGAAAGAGGAGATTTGGGGAAACATTAAGGAGCAGTACAAAACCGTGATGACAGAGCTCCAAAAGGGCCTCAAAGAATTGCAATTTTAGGCGAGCAAAGTTCAAGCGATCCGGTCTCCAGCAAGCATGGAACCAACGACATCAGGAAGTGTGCAGTCGATACTCATTTCAGATCTCTGTGTTTGTTAAACAGTAATTTTTCACTGCCTTCACCCCAATCCTTCTACTGTGTCATGTGTCCAATTCAAACATGCTCAGATTGAACAAATGCTCTCTTGTGCTGCTAAGTGACCCACTTTTCCTAAAGTTTCCTACCTCATCGCGACTCTGGGCTTAATACATGTGATGAACAGTGCTTGTAAATAGTCCGGTCGCGCTTCCAGCGTGGAAGTACATCTGATTCCCGCAACGGACCGATTTCATGCTCCAGCGTGAGGATACTTATTATCTTTAGCGATGATCTGACTGGAGACATTGCTCACTAGCGATGTCATTGCTAAGGATCTGTTATACAATCGCGATGATCGAGATTGGGCGGATTCGTTCCAACAATCAGTCTTCTGGATGTCTCCAGACCTGGTTGTTGGCATAGGTCGTGTCACCCTTCCTTCTCTGGTATGGCAGTTCCATCAATTGTGCTACCTTCCTTGGGGATAAGCTCTCTCTCCCACCTTTCATGGAGACTCCTTCTCCTATTTAAACTCTCACCATTTCTATGCTCTGCTAGTTGGCTAGTTGGTAAATTCTTGGATTGAGCAGTGCTATTAGTGTTTGTGAGTTTGCTAGATAGCTGGTGTGAGTGTGAAAAGTGTGGGATTTGTTGATAGGTTGTGGAAGGTTGTGAAGTTCCCTTAACTTTGTGTAAAACTTATGAGTGAGAGAGAATTTTGTATGTTGGGAGATCCATCTTCAAAGAGTGAATGCTTGAGAGCATGCTGGTTGGATTCCTTTGAGAAGGCTTGTGACGTCAAGACTTTGGTTGTAAGCTTGCTCTTATTTCATTATTAATACAATCAATGATGTTTTCCTATGTCTTGTATGTAATTTACTTGATAGCTCATGACTTCTTGACTTTGTGAGTAAATAGATCATTGTTGTTTTCCAGTTACGTGCTTTATTGTATTTCCTTTGCAGTGTTTCAGGTTGATCACTCATCGAGGAGGAAGTGGAAGCTGCAGCAGCGCAACGGAACTCCATCGACCACCGGTTAAGGTAGGCCTTCAACTATGACTGTTTAAGGAAATCTATTGTTGATCTGTCCTTGTTTGTGACTAGACCCACTCTAGGGCTAGAGGGGTTGCCTCTGTCCGCAGAGGGAACACTTTCCTGCATCACAAATTGGCGACTCCACTGGGGAGTCTGTCCTATGTTCTTCTCTTGTTTGCTCTTGTTTTGATTTTGATTTGGTCTCTCTTGAAGTTTGGGGATTAACTATCAGTCTTTTGAGTTTCCTGGCTTGATCTGGGAAATACCTCTATTTGATTGAAGGATTGATTGGTTTTGGTTTGGGAGTTTTTGTTTGCCTATCATTGTTTTGAACATCATCGCGGATTAAAATTTAACAGTCACGCTGTCATCACGCTCACCCTTTTGTAAGATCCTATGCATCTCCTAATAACGTCTCACAGTCGCGACGGCTCTAAAAATTCGTCCATCACGGAAAAGTCGTGTACTTCCATGACGACATCACTCTGTTGCTACAGTTAGTTATTTATCAGCACTAGTTTCTTGTGTATTACCTGCGCTGATTCGTGTAGAATTGATTTTTTCAATTCTGCCTCCTGGGTCCATCAGTCCTAATGGTCCCTTGCTTATTTCGCTTGCTCAGTACCTTGTTTTTCACTGTTTATGGTTAAGTTACTCTTTCGTTAGCTTTTTTGAATGAATCTTGCATTTTCACCTGTGTGACCTAGTTCATTATTTCAAGTTTCTTGAATCAGTTGGATTGGTTGTTGGTTTGCTCAAGGTTCGTTTGTAGCTTTCTTGTTGGTTTGACTGAGCCTTCCCCATTGCTCGTTTTTGGTTGATTGTTTAGTGACTGTTATTGAACCAATATTTGGTATTGATTCTATTTCTTTTCACTACTGAACACAGATCACGATTGTTTGGATCAACTGGGTTTTTTCCACACTTGTTTGTTTGCTTAATTGTTTCTTCTAGATTTAAAGACATCAAAATCAAAAAGATTGCATTTATTTAGTATAAGAAAGTGAAAGTGAATTTGCATTTCAAGTTTTCATATTAGAAAGTGAATGATTAAATCTCTCATTAGTAGTATCTGTGCACTTTAGGAATTCATGTCTGTATGCATTGAGTGACTGCCTTTGTTTATCTTGGTTTTCTTGGTTTATGAATGATCTCTCTACCCTCCCGTAGGTAGGTGTTCATTGAGTAAAAGGATATTTCGCTCATTCTAGCTGCATCCTAGGATTTGTTGTATACATACAGTAAGGCCTGAAAACTAAAACATAATTCAAGATCAACTCTAAAATGAACTGAATAAACCTAACAACGCATTGGAATATAACGCACACTACTTAGAGGTCTAGGCTACAGACGTGATTCGGTGTCATTAAACCTAGTCACTATTGTTTGCACTCAAGGTTGGGTGATTCCTCCTTCTGTGACTCAATAGCGGTCTAGTACGGAATTGTGCTCCCATGTACCATCGAGTATATGTTGGGAGACCCCACTAGGTTATCATCCTTTATCCTTAGGAAGCCGTGTCTGCCGCCTTGCAAACCGTAACGCACCGAACATAGCATTCGGGAAGATTGACTGTCGTACGGAAAGTCCTTGGTTTTCATATGACTGCCAAGGTGTATATGTAGTTTTACGGGTTGTTTGGTAAACCTTTTGCCTAGTTCTCCAGAGTAGTCACTTTCATTCCTTTTCAGACTCCCTAAAAGAAAAGGTCCATCTGAGCACTTGTCACTTTAGGCTCATTAAATATTCGAAGGCAACTAGAGTCATCTTTTTGTCCTTTTCTCGACTCTTTAAAGATGAAAAGGTCAAGTTCTGTTCCTGTGTCTTAAAATTTATTCGGCCACATTCATATTTACCCTGTTAGATCTTGTTTGTGTTTTAGCTTGTGTAGGGTTCTTTCTCGTTAATTTTTCATAGGGTTTTTGAATTTAATCATCCTGGCGGAATCACCGATCCCGTTTCCCGTTCCAAGTGATCAAGGGTCTCCATCTTCTGTTGCTCCTGAGGCACTGGTTGTTAGTGATACTCTCCCTGACATTCTGAGTATCCAACCGCTTAACTCTCATGCTCCAAAGGATGAGTCTTACGATATTCATTGGAACCCCATTTGGGAGCCTTCCAAAGAAGATATCCCCGTTACTTCTCCTAGTATCTCGGTCCCAATGTCTTCTTCTGACATGGATGACACATTCCCCATCACGAGTGAAGAATCCATTGTGACGAGCGGTGAAATTCCTATCCCAATGGAAACTTCACCCTTCCATGTCACCCCTCTCAGTGTCACGCTACCTTTACGCTATAAGGCTTTGAGGGATGTTATGGGTTCTATAACTCCCCTTACGAGTTCCATGTGGTCTCGTACCATCACTTCGACTTCGGAGCCTTTTACCCCTCAGATTCACAATGGGTCTGTCACCTCAGTCCCGACTATTCCAATTGTTTGTGTGGCTTCTTCAGCCCCTGTTGTTAGTGTCGCCACTGCATCCTCAGTTGTGACCACTGTTGCTGGACCTTCGTCCAGATCTGTGAATAGTGGCCCATCGACATCTACATCTGGAGTTGTTGATCCTACACTAAATGCCCCACCTTCTTCTAGTTTTATTCCAACAAGGGGAGCATACAATCAATATTTGCAAGCTCTTCAAAATCTGGATCCCCAAGATCTGTTTCATTATTACAATTCTCGAGGAGCTCATATTTATTACCCCAGACCTTTGCCATCTCAACCTATGGTTGAGGTCATGGTTCTGTTGTTCGTTGCTTGGGGTACCACCACTTATCATGGAGGCCAAGCACCACCTGCAAATTTTCAAGGACCACCTTATCAAGGTCAGTCGTCTTACGTGCATCCCTCTAATGGATAGCAGTATTACGGACAACCTTATCCAGGGCAACCTAGAGGCCCACAAGGACAACCCTTCTAGGGACAACCTTCAGCCTCTGGTGGTTCATCTTTTACCTATCTTGGGCAACCTTCTGGTAATCCGGGACAACCTTACATACAACAAGGCCAACTTGATGTCCAACAAGGCTACCCGTCTGGGCAAGCTGGTCAGCCTTACGTTTAGCAAGGCCAACCCACCGTCTAGTCTGGTCGACCATCTGGACAAATTGGTCAGCCTCAAATCCAACTAGGCCAACCAACTGTCCAGTCTTCTCAGCCATCCAGCCCATCAGGACAACCCTCAGTTGTGCAAGGACAATCCAATACCCAGCAAACTCAACCTTCTGGGCAAATGGGTCAACCTCAATCTCAACTAGGTCAACCTTCTGGCCAAATGGCTCAGCCTCAGTTCTCTCAAGGACATCCATCTGGGCCTACTCAACCAGGCACTCAAATGATCATTGCTTCTCAAGCTCCACCTGGTTTTCAGCCCCAGTCTGGGCTCCAGACCCAATCCGGTCCTCAAATGCAGGTTGGATCCCAATCTCAACTTGCTTATCAAATGCAGCCTATCTCCCAGGCTCAGTTTGGAGCCCAGCCACCTTATGGTTTCCAGCAATCCCAATGGCAAACCCATTTGCCCCATACCAAAATTATCAACAACTACAGGTGAATCCTTACTAGAATTACCAGCAACCATATGTTTTTCCTGCAGGCCAAGTTGGTAATCAATGGAATGTTGGGGGCAAGATCTAGGGTCAGCCATCCAGTTATAGCTATAACCCCTATGGACAAAATCCCTACGGACAGAACCCTTCTGGGCCAAATCCGTCTGGACAGAATCAATGGGGGCAACAAGCAGCTGGCTGGAACTCTGGTGCTACCTCCTACCCGTGGCCTCAGATGTCCTTTAACCCTCAATTACCCTTTTTAGTAATGTTGGAGTTACTGGATGTGTCCAAACTGACAAATGATCCTATTCTTCATAATCTGTATTTGCCACCGATTCCAACTAAGATTCCTGATGATCATCCCAAGTTTGACGATAAAGCTGGAGAAGATCCCCAAGCCCACGTCATGACTTATCATCTATGGTGTTCGTCAAATTCATGGCTTGATGATTCAATCCGGCTCCGCCTTTTTCAACGGACCCTCACTGGCTCTGCTGCTAAATGGTATATTGAGTTAGCTTGTGGATATTTTCGGGAAATTAATTCACTGGCTATGGAATTTTTAACTCATTTTCAGTTGCTGATTCGATACGAGATGGGCACACATCTCTTGACATCCTTAAAACAAACAACGGCTATGCATATCTCCGATCATATCCATGAATAGAGGCGATGTCACTGGTTGATTAAGTTTTGGATTCCCAATTAGATTCTAACTGACTGGTTCATGACCTCATTTGTCAGTCCGATAGCATGGGACATTGCTATGGGAGCATGTGTAACTGAAGAGTAGGCTATTGCATGTGCTCAATACCTTGACTTGGTTTACGCCCAGTCTGGTACACTATATGATTATTTTCTTGATGCCCCGAGGCCTGGAACTTCCAAAGCCTTGCCAACACCATCTGTTGACGGCGTCATTGGTTCTGTTAATCCGTTCTCTAAGAAATTTTCCACGAACTCTCGGAAGCAAAATTCGAATGCTCCGACTGAAAATACTTCTCAGGATGTATCCAATTCCGGTAATACTTCCAAGGTTAACATTGTCTAGTCCACCACGACGGACAAAGCCTCGAAGGAAAAAGGAATGGAAAAGGAAAGAATAAATCTGATCAACCGAAGCAGGATTCCCCTAAACCTCCACCCGAGGAAGGTGCCAAACGCAAGCCTAAGTATCCTTGCCTTATCTGTGATGAGGATCACTATACCAAACACTACCCAAGGCGGTCTGAAGTTAGTCGTTTGTTGAAAGGTGCCCCCGAGACTCCTACCGTGCTCAAAGAACCTTTTCCCTCGCAGAAAACGCAAATGGTGGCTGATCTATCCCAATCCTCTTCTCCCTTTAGTTCTCAGGTGTTTATGGCTGGGACGATTCTGGTCCACATTAGTACTCGGGCAAAAGAGTATTCGTCGCCTACCGGGAAAGAGCCTAAGGTCCCCTCTTGTGCTCCTCCATCTAATTCTGGTCCCCTCCATATCGAGATACCTAGCACTGAAACGACCATCCGACCCCCTCCTAAAGGTGTACTCCAGAAGTCTTCTTACAACCCTAATGCTCGTGCTGCTCAACATTATAGCATCGTTGAGGACTTAGCCCAGGCTCCATCAGCTATGTCCATTTTAGAAGTTCTCCAGAGCTACCCCTCTCAGAGGAAGTCCTTGCTATCAGCTATCAGTGGCATTGACCCGACCGACTCGGATTTGGTCAATTTTGACCCAGACAATCATATACCGAGATTGCCTCACCAAATTGCCTTCCTTATTCAGGTCATCATCAATTCTAAAACGATTCATCGTACCGTCATTGATGAAGGTGCTTCTACTTGCATAATGTTTGTTGCTTGTTGGAAGGCTATTGGTTCTCCGACTCTGAGCTAGTCTCCTACGACCTTGGAAGCCTTGGATGGGAGAGAGTCTCACCCTTATGGTATACTCCAATGCTTACCTATTACTTTGGAAGGGAAGACGATCGAAGTGGAGGTTGAAGTCGTTGATGCCGATCTAACTTACAACCTCCTTTTGGGACGAAGCTAGACATATGCCATGCGAGCCGTGGCCTCATCTCTATTTCGTTTCATTCGTTTCCCTCATCAGGGGAAGATCGTGACAGTAGACCAGCTGTCTTTCTTCGCCTCCTCCTCTTCCAATGGCAACGTACCTTTTGTGGAGCATACCTATGTTCCATGTGAGAGTGTGGGAGCCGGACTCTTTAAAGATCTTTCCCTTATGGGTGTTTTTTTACTCCCACCTCCCAACGTCGCTCCTATTAATATGATTTATGTTCACTCTGATCCGTGGGTTCTTCCCCCCGCTAATCAGATAGAATCCTGGGGCGATGAGATGTCGTTGAGTCCTACTGAGCTCAACTACGTCGAAATTGTTTCTGCATCGGCTCCACCCTCTGAATCTGCTCCTTCAAGTAGAGCTCTCGACTCATACGCTCATTCCCCTTGGCTTGGAGATGGCGCTTGTTCAGACCCTTTAAAGGAAATTTTTCCTTCTGATGAAGCGATTATTGAGACCATGTCTTTCGAGGAACCCCTTTGGTCCAATCATCACCATCGTTCCTTATTTCTCCCTTCCCATCGGGGAATGCTTACCTGTCTCAAGTGGTTTTCTCCTTGTCTCCCATCCCAACCCCTTCAGACACCCATTCAATTTCATCAAGTGTCTTCTGAAGGGAACAAGGGAAACATCATGCAAACTCAGCCAATCGACATCTCTGTTAAACCAGGGATTTTCGAGCACATCCATGTAAGAGTATCCTGTACTCCGGAGGAGATTTAGCTCTATACTGATCTTTTTCGTGAATTTCGTGATGTTTTTTCTTGGTCTTACGAAGAGATGCCCGGCATCGACCCTAGCATCATGGTGCATGAGATACCTACATATCCGGGTGCTAAGCCTGTTCGGCAGTGTTTATGCCTCGTGCACCCCTGAAAGGTTGCGGCTATTAAAGTGGAAGTTGAAAAGCTTCTTAAGGTTGGTTTTATTTACCCCATCCCACTCACAGATTGGGTCTCTAATATTGTCCCTGTCACTAAAAAACAGGGCGCTATCAGGGTATGTGTTGATTATCGTGATATTAATCGGGCATGTCCCAAAGATAACTACCCTACACCCTTCATTGACCAGCTCATTGATGAGTGTGCCAGGAGTGACATGTACTCATTCATGGATGGCTTTTCTGGTTATAACCAGATTAATATTGGGCCTACAGATCAACACAAGACCGCCTTTATCTATCCGTGGGGCACTTTCACCTATTAAAAGCTCCCCTTCGGTTTAAAAAATGTCGATGCCACCTTCCAGCGCAAAATGTCTTATGCATTCCATGATATTCGACACATTGTGCAGCCTTACCTGGATGATCTGTCAGCTCATTCAGCAAAGCGCCAGGACCATCCAGCTCACCTTTGCAAAATTTTCCTTTGCTGTCGACACTATTGCATCTAGCTTAATCCACATAAGTGTGTCTTCTGCATTGAGTCAGGCAGACTTCTCGGGTTCATCGTCTCCCAAGAGGGTATCTGTTTGGATCCCCTTAAATTCGAAGCCATCCTGAATCTCGCTCCCCCTGCTTCTTTGCAACAATTACAGAGTTTGCAGGGTAAAGCGAATTTTTTACGACGATTCATTCCGAACTATGCCGAAGTGGCCAAAGGCTATACGTGATTATTAAAGCGAGATACCCCTTTTCTTTGGGATGCCGCTGCACAAGAGTCATTCAAGCGCCTCAAGGTTCTTCTTGTTTCTGCTCCGTTGTTTCGTCCTCCTGATTATCATCGTGACTACACTCTGTATTTAGCCGCTACCGATACCACTATTAGCATGGTTCTAATTCAAGATGATGATGATGACACTAAGCATGTCATTTACTATCTCAGCCGCAATTTACTAGATACAGAAACTTGATATGCCTATGTCGAGAAATTGGCATTGGCCGCCGTTTGTGCCATTCAACGTTTCCGCCACTATATTTTATTGCGCACCATGATGGTGGTTTTTGATTGCAACCCAATGACATACATCCTGTCACGTCAATTACTGGGGGGCAAATACTCAAAGTGGATTGTCATCCTCCAAGAGTTCGACTTGGAATTCACCACTGCCAAGTCTAAGAAGTCCCTCGTCTTTGCTGAGTTGCTTTGCTCTCTGCCATCTGTTACCGTGCCCTCTCGGTTATAGGACCATATTCCGAATCAAACTCTGTTCTTAATTAGCACCCTTGATCCTTAGTATGGGGATATTATTGTCTATCTTCAGACGTCCTCTTTTCATCCCGATTTTTCCAAGGATGCTCGGCGACGGATCCGCCATCATTCTCAGCCCTATCGTATTATTGGGGACACCGTGTACCGTCTCGGCACCAACTCTGTTCTCCAATGATGCTTAACATTCGAGGAAGCCGAACGAGTTCTAAATGACTTCCATTCTGGCGCCTGTGGTGGTCACATGTCCGGGTATGCTACTGCTCAGAAGATCCTTCGTGCTAGTTACTTTTGGCCCTCCATCTTCAATGATTTCATTCTTGTCGTCCGCTCTTGTCATGAGTTCCAAATCTACCAACGGAAGATGTGTGCACCTTCCGCTCCATTGCACCCTGTCGTTATCGTCAGTCCTTTTGCCAAATAGGGCATTGATTATATGACCTGTAACCCTCGCTCGGCCTGGGGGCATGGGTATATCATCGTTGCCATTGATTATTTCACAAAATGGGCCAAGGCGATGCCTACACTATCTGAAGGCAGTCACACAGCGACGCAATTTTTATTTAATCATGTTATCTCACATTTCGAAGTCCCTTAGGCTATCATCATTGATCACGGCAAGCATTTCCGTAATCATATGATGAATGAGTTAACAACCCAGCTAGGTTTGCAGCATGATAGCTCGACACCATACTATCCTCAGGCCAATGGCCAAGTAGAAGTCGTCAACAAGGTTGTAGTTACGATGCTTCAACGCACCATTGGCATGCACAAGTCCAACTAGCACTTGATGTTGTTCTCCACCTTATGGGCCTACCGAACTTCTGTGAAGGATGCCACCAGATTCACCCCGTTCCAATTGGTTTACGGGCTGGAGGCTACCCTTCTGATTGAGTGTGAGATCCCTTCTTTGAAATTTGCCGTGGAATTACTCCCCAACACTACTCCGGTAGAAGAACGCCTTCTCTACCTAGAGCGGTTGGATGAGACTCATCGACTAGCCTCTCTAGCTATTGAAGCATAGAAGAAGAGAGTGAAAACTCACATCGATCATAGTGTCCATCCTCGTTCTTTCGTTGAAGGAAATTTAGTCCTGCTCTATGATCAAGAAAATGATAAGCTGGGGGCAGGAAAATTCGAGCCCATGTGGCACGAGCCTTATATTGTAAAGCGAGTTTTGCAAAAAGGGGCCTATGAGCTGATTGATTATGAAGGGAACCCTCTAGATAAGACTTGAAATGGGATTTACCTAAAAAAATATTATGCATGAACTCCATGCACTCTAATTTGTACATACGTGTGTTTTCAGCTGGTGTGTTGTGTGTGTGTTTTCATGTTTGGCTTGGTGTGTAGGCATAATTGCTGCTTATTGTGTTTTTCCTTCTTGTGGAGATGTTCGGTACACCTTACGTTGGTTTTGCTGATGGTGCCTGCCACAGTACCTGCAATCTTTCTTCTGTGGCATGGGTGATCTACGATCCTCACGGTGAGTTAGTAGACCTTCAAGGTGTTTTTCTGGGTTGTACCACAAACAATGTCGTTGAATATAGTGTTTTTATTGAGTTACTGACCGAGGCTATCAATCTTGGTATTCGTACATTGGTTGTGAATCTGGATTCTCAGCTTGTCGTCCACCAGCTTAATGGGCGTTATTCTATTAGAGACCATCAAATTTTAAGGTTGTATTTACGTGTTAAATCGTTAGAAAGGAATTTTGATTTTATCACATATCAGCACATTCCCAGAAGATTAAACACGTTAACTAATGCATTAGCAAACCATGTATGAGACAGACATTTGCATAGCATATAATAAAAATAACATATAAGAAGCATGTAAAAAACAATAATGAACCCCATATATATATATATATATATATATATATATATATATATATATATATATAGTGTGGCACACCGAGGCGCTCAAAAAATAAGTGTATATGTCAAAATAGAGTCTGTGTTCTCCATACATCCGAGACACATGTCTCTCAAAAAATCAGCAGGAAATAAAACCTAGGCATCTACTGTGGTGGGTTATGCTCCCTATAGCACACCACCACTCGTGCCACTCGCCTCAACAGGTGGTGCACCCCAGGTATCACTCCTACTATATGTATATGGAACTCTATGGGGACCTCCTCGACCCCCATGTAATTAGGGATCCCCGCCGTTCGGCCCTCAATATTTTGGGCCACTGTCTCCACCGGATCACTAGCTGGGGGAGCCAAGGACAGTGCTCTGATGCCCTGTGGATCCCTCTGTGCCTCTGGAGCCAGTCCAACAGGCCTCACTAGTCCCACATCTGAAAATACCATAGAGTTCATCATTATGACATATGCACGAAAAAAAAAATCATAAAAATAAAATGCAAAAATAATGTGATCAAGTGTCTTACCACCACGTCCCACTGCTCGCCAATGGGCAGCTGCATGTCAAGGTCTCCGCAAAATTCCATGCTAGCATATGGCCAGTCCTCGACGAAGATCGTCTAGCGATCCAGCCACTCACGGAATAGTGTCCCCCACAACACTGGTCGTCCGCCACCTCCTTGTAGCATGACATGTGCCCACCGTGTGATCTTGGTCTCCCGTGATCTGGGAAAATCCAAGTCCATGTCCTACAACTGCAGCGCCGGCACCCGCTCCAGCATGAGTAGGACCAAGATGGACCCGTAGCCAAACTGTTTCGTCTCTCCTCAACGACAGTTGGTAAGTTGTCTCTTCATATTGGCCATCACTGTTTCCGCCCAGTTGAACATGGTCGGATTGAGACATTCGAGAGCCAACCGGAGATGGGTCTTCGATGCCTCATGTTGGGCTTGGGAGCCCACTGCCCTCGTCACCATAAATAGCACTGCACGAAGAACCACATCTTCCACCATCGGGATTGCCACCTTCCCGCTTCTCGTTTTGCGTGCCCGTGGGCACACTTGTGCCATCAGCATCTCTAGAGGTTCGCCCCCGGGTCACTGCCCCTCTAGAATTGGCCTCTCGCCACAACGGGACAACCCAGTCAGGAAATATACGTCCGTGGAATCGAACTCAGCATCTCAGCCTCGAATTATGAATTTTCCATCTATCGGATTCCAGGCACGAATCAGTAGCTCTAGCAAATTGGGTTGGGCCCGAACGTGTGGAGTGAGGAAGAATTTTAGCAACCCGCATGCATGTAAATCATTTCAGCACCCAGCATCAGCGAAAGCTTCCACATCATTATCATCGTGAGTTTGTTCCTGCCACAAACGCCATGATGCCCTGCATGATGAGGACAAATGAATTAGAACTTCTTTTACAAATTTCAATCCATAATTTTCACACAAAAATAATTTTGCGTCGTCATCCCGACTCTTTTTAAAACAGTCACGATGGTGCGAAGTTGATAGTTCATTTTTTCGCGCGGTCATCGCGATAATACATCATATTATCACGATGATCGGAAAACGTTATGTGTAAATCGTGCTCGGTCATCGCAGACCTGAGCGACATACCCGCAGTGAGCGAGTGGCAGACTCCGACTCAAAAATCCATCTAAACTTACATATCTAACGCTAAAATGCATTAAAAATATACTGAAATGAAGCGCAGGAAGAAGTCTACTTACCTGGTAGAAGTTTCAGGATGAACCATGGATGAATGAGGCCAAAATCAGCTCACCAACTTTGCTCAGGTTGTTGCTCCAAAACACTCCAAGGTGAAATGAGCAATGCAAATGGTAAAAATAAATGGATTACCCCCCCTTTTATAGTAATTTTTGAAAATTAAAAAAATTATATTTTAAAATGTGGGTTTTTCCTCATTTTTATCACATGGTTAGTTAAAGTTTTGGCTTTTTAACTATGTTTCTGCATATATTGATCATTTTATGTCGAATGGGTTTACATTTGATGTGTTTTGTGTAGAACGACAGGTAGTAGAGGTATGTCATGCTTCGTGTACACTTGATCCGTAAAGTCTTCTTTAACGCTCTTTTTCGACTTAAAATATGAAAAGATAGCCGAGTTATTCCTCTTGACTCATTAAACGAAATAAGAGGCGGTCTGCTTTAAGCTCTTTTCCAACCATGTAAACACGAAAAGATTGTCGGGCCTTGGTTGTTTCAGGTTCGTTATTGGTTACTAAATGACATGATTTCGATCACTTTTCTACTTTTTTAGGTCGAGGTCACTAATCACGAAAAGTACTCCTCAATCGTAATGGTCGAGCGGTTCTTTCAAGTATTGTTTTATACTTTTTCGGACTCGAGAGACACAAATCTACGAAAAAGGACCCCCCTAGAGTTTTCTTTTCTGTGTCTTTTTCAAACTCTCTAAACATGAAAAAGACTCTGAGTTTTACCTATGTCGGACTCGTTAAACCCTAATGACATTGGACTCGTCACCATGACGAGACTCAAGCTTCTCCTCCCTAGGGCTCGTTAAATTATTACTAGGTTGGATTCAATCGACAATTGAACTTATTACAAGCATATGCTATCCCCTTCAAGCTTGTTTTCAAAAATAATTGGGGTACTCGCCAGTGATGGTGGGGGGAAAATTGGAAATCATCATTGGCAGCGAGTCACTCTTGAACATTGACACTTTTGCTTCTTGTCGGGTTGGGACATCCATACATCGTCATTTGGCCTTCCGCAGGTTTGGGTTGCCATTTAGCCTCATTCCATATGATTCATGCCATCTCCATCGAGCCTCTGATCCCTTGGTACCTGAATGTTGCCACCCTTCGGAGTCGTGTCGCCGACATGTTCAAGAGTATAATCCTTCTACAGTTTACATCCTTGCTTCCTCCTCTGATACTCTGTTTCGCCATCTATCGCTTGTTCCTTATCTCATGTCATTGATGGGGAAAATATTATGGCCCTCCTGCAATGGGTCGTCTCCTGTCGACATCAGCTCATTATCCAGGAGATTGATCTAGAGATCCCCTTTGGTACCTTAGAGCTTGCATGCTTCAATGGCAAGTTCTTCGCACCTGACGGTCGACTTTCATCATTGGTCGTCGATTGGGTGATTCCACGAGTGTTCGACTTCAGCTCCTTCTTCACACTTCGTGGATTGTACTAGATAGTACCTTGAGAACCATTGGCATTATTGGTGGTTTCTCTCGCGCTTGTTAACGATTTTCATCATTGACCGGTAATCAAGCGATTTTCTATCATGCTCAACCTCAGCACATCTATTCGCATGTTAGAATTTGTACTACGATCGGTTGGGTTCAAGACCCCGAACTCAGATTACACATGTTCAGGCTACATGGATTAGTTCGTGATTACATGACTCATTGATGGATGGCTGCAACCATACCTGAGTCTTCATGGATGGCTGTGACCATACCTTTATCACTATCATGGTCTTATTAGCTGGATGGCTACATCCATACCACAGACCTAGTTCGTATCTCTTTTGGATGGCTACGCCCATGCCTAGACTACATGTATTTCACTATCAGAGATATCAGTTGTACTTGCATGTAGGTTCTTCCAGATGGTGCTCCAGCTCAGTAAGTTTCGTAAAGAATTTCACCCCTCCCACTTTCTCGGGCTTCATACTTTAGGGGGCATCTGTTACAAAGTAATTTGTCACTGCCTTCACCCCAGTCCTTCTACTGTGTCATGTGTCCAAGTCAAACATGCTCAGATTGAACAAATGCTCTCTTGTGCTACTAAGTGACCCACATTTCCTGAAGCTTTCTACCTCATCGCGACTCTAGGCTTAATACACGCGATGAACAGCGCTTGTAAATAGTCCAGCTAGTACAACTAATTCCCGCGACGGACCGATTTCATGCTCCAGTGCGAGGATACTTATTATATTTAGCGATGATCTGATGGGAGACATTGCTCACTAGTGATGTCAGCACTAAGGATTTGTTATACACTCGTGATGATCCAGATTGGGAGGATTCGTTCCAACAGTCGATCTTCTGGATGTCTCCAGACTTGGTTGTTGGCATAGGTTGTGTCACCCTTCCTTCTCTGGTATGGAAGTTCCATCAATTATGCTACCTTCCTTGGGGATAAGCTCTCTCTCCCACCTTTCATGGAGACTCCTTCTCCTATTTAAACTCTCACCATTGTTATGCTCTGCTAGTTGGCTAGTTGGAAAATTCTTGGATTGAGCAGTGTTGTTAGTGTTTGTGAGTTTTCTAGATAGCTGGTGTGAGTGTGACAAGTGTGGGATTTGTTGATAGCTTGTGGAAGGTTGTGAAGTGCCCTTAACTTTTTGTAAAACTTATGATTGAGAGAGAATTTTGTATGTTGGGAGATCCATCTTCAAAGAGTGAATGCTTGAGAACATGCTGGCTGGATTCCTCTAAGAAGGCTTGCGACGTCAAGACTTTGGTTGTAAGCTTGCTCTTATTTCATTATTAATACAATCAATGATGTTTTCCTATGTCTTGTATGTGATTTACTTGATAGCTCATGACTTCTTGACTTTGTGAGTAAATAGATCATTGTTGTTTTCTGGTTACGTGCTTTGTTGTATTTCCTTTGCAGTGTTTCAAGTTGATCACTCATCAAGGAGAAGGAAGCGGAAGTTGGAGTAGCGCAACGGAACTCCATCAACCACCGGTTGAGGTAGGCCTCCAACTATGACTGTTTAAGGAAAGCTATTGTTGATCTGTCCTTGTTTGTGACTAGACCCACTCTAGGGCTAGAGGGGTTGCCTTTGTCCGCAGAGGGAACACTTTCCTACATCACAGTGTTGTACCCTTGCTTGATGGATCTTTACACCTGAATAATGTCGACGATAGGGAAAGCGCATAGCCACTTAAGGATGTGAGTATTAACCTCGCAGCACTCCCTCTGCACACATTGCATGAGCTACACTAGGGTATAGTAAATGAACTTAATTTTCGATAGCAACGCTCTCTCATGGTGATCAAAGATGTGAAGGTCACTAGTTAGAAGATGTGTGATGAAAAGCACAAAGCTCGCCAAGATCGTGATGAGGCAACTATGCAAAGGACGTGGTTGGAGCAAGCCATTTCCAAAGTATGCAGTGAGCTTCCAGAGCTCCAAAATTAGTTTGAGGCTGCTTTAGAAGACAAAGTGCAACAGCTAGAAGATGCATTCAGACAGTCAAAGGTGCAAGTGGACAAGGTTCATTTTGATTTACAGATGAATATTACGAAGCTTCAATTAAATCTGTAGCCCACCATGCCACCTGAGATCCGAGAGCAGCACGAGGCTACCATCAGAACAGACATGGCAATGCTCAACGCTACAGTCAAGTATTGTAGCCAACTGTTTGAAGAAAATCTAGAATAGTGGGCTTCACTGCATGAGGACCCACAGGTGAAAAAGATTGAAGTAGTCATCTGGGATCAAAAATTGTATTACGATGAGATCAAGGAAACGATGCGCACCTGTGCAATGGTTCGCTCGGTTGAAAGAAGGGACATCCCCGCAAGAAAAGATCAAGGAGTTGCGGAAAAAGATGCAAATTATCACTGCACAGATAAAGCCTTAGGAAGAAGAGGCAGGATAGCTCTCAGAGACTATGGAATTCACGCTCAAAAGTATGTAGCAAACACAGCAGACAATTAGCTTAGCAACAAAAGGATCGACTACAAAAAAGTTGGTCGAATAATTTTGACAGGTAGCAGCACAATGCATGAAGGTGATTTACCCAGTGAAGTCTTCATTCAACGGTCTAAAAGCAAAGATACAAAGCATACTAGTGGAGTGACTCGAGGACAAGTCACATCTTTGTGTTGGGGGCCAATTGAGATGAGGTCTGCTAGGTCCAATTTTGACTAAGTTTTGTAAAAGCCTTCGCATTTTAAGGAGTGGAGCGCACAGCGTGTAGGTCACTAGGAGTCAAGGGGTTTTAGGAAGGTCAAAGCCCCTTAGTTTTTTTATTGTTTTGAGCGCCGCCCATGGTTTTTGGACCATGGTATTGTAATAGGAAAATGTATATAAAGGGGTGTCTTAACTTGTCTAAGGCAAGAGAATAGGTGATGTCATGAAAGATACTTATCTTTAGAGTATGTAATATTATGTATTTGGGTGAAGGGGAAGGATCCTATTGTTGTGTGCGTGGAGACGTTGGTAAGTCCGTAGATGAGTTTGCGGGCCCCTACAGCTGTGTGTGTAGGGTCTGAAAGTATATGTATTTAAGATCTGGAATAATAAAGAGTATTTGAAGAAATTTTCTATCTGAATTGTATACTTATGTGTTTTCTGTATTTATGCTCATTAGAATGCCATGTATCTATATTACTATCTTAATTACACCGCGAAGATCTAGATCTACTGTTATATGTTATTTTATGCATGATTAGACCCTTAGGCGAAGTTCATAACTATGTTTAATTGCAAATTGCTTTAAGTGTGGGGATTTTTAGGATAAGTGTTTGCAAAGGTTAGATCAAGCCTTAAACTAAAGAAACGCCTTACCCCCACATCACATAGCCTTCTAGATGCAAAAACCTGGTTCTAGCATCCCCCAGTACTGCATCGGGTGAGACTGCAGCCAGCGCCAAGCGGGTTGTTGCCGAAGGGGCCGGTAGTGTATGGTTTGTTGGTTAGCGCAGCTAACTCTGAACCTGGGTCCAAGCCCCCTCAAGCCAACACAATGTCACTACATATGATATTTATATTATATAAAATGTTTTCAGTTGTAAAAACCAATGTAAGGGTGAAAACATTCAATTACTTGCCAAATGTGTAAGGGGAATCTACAAAATTCCTAATCCAATCTCAAGATACAAGATGGATTCAATTTTTTCATATAATTATTGACTACGTGTTTTATGTTTTCCTTTCCAAAACATCTATATATGGGAATAGTCCATGGAAAAGTATCATTTAAACTTCTATGTCCAATCCACCCTCAAAAGAATTTTGTAAGGTTTTGAAACATCTACTTAATTTCCAATGACTAAGTGTATCATTTTGTTTGTGGCCAATTGGATAAAAACAAATTTTAGTTTCCCACATACATTAACTTGAGGCCTATTAAGCTCTATAATTTTCGAGGATGAGCTAACAATATTATCAATCATCTTCTTAAAGATGAAGTATAGCATTACATTTTCAAGGCACCTAAATTGACTCAGTGCCTATGCACAATTATGGCCACTTGGATGAAATGTGATGAGAAAAGGTGGGGTTTTATATCTATGGTTTCTTCCAATTTCAAAATTAATAGAGAAATTCTTGTTAATAATAAGATTATTTACTCTATTCAATAAAAACTCACACTATTGGTTAATCCAAAGTAGATCATGCAATTAAAGTTTATCCTTCATGTCATCCACATTATTGTTTTCGAAATCAAATGCCAAGAGTGGGTGTTGAAGATGACTTTTTGGATTTGACATTACTTGTTGAATGATTTGGAGTAGTGAGAGTGTATTCTACTAACTTATGTTCTTGAAAGAATAATCTCTTCTCCCTTGAGTGGCATTCCTTCATTAGACATAGGTTCTTCTTTCTCATCATTATCAATTTTCTTGTTGTTTTTCATTTGCATCATGTTCCATAATACCATGGCTATGAAGGTTTTTAGGCCTTCACTTTTCTTAAGTTTCACCTAAGTTCACTAGATTATTTTATAAAATATTTAAAATCATTTATAAACTCGAGGCATTCTTTTTCCCATTGATTTCCTTAATGAGATCCCCTATAATTTTCAACATCTCTTTCATTCAAATTTAACCTTATATTGATAGATGTGGACTCATTTTAGGTATTGAGTTATGGTTAGCCCTCTAATATGATCTAAAACCTTTATTGATGGTATTTTCTTCTCTAGTTTTACTCTATAGATTAACAAAGTTATTGGAAAATGTTGGTAACAACTATTAATCTCTCTTTAATTCAACAATTTGAGCACATCCTTTTAATTTGATGATTTGAGCTTTTCCCTTCGATTCAATATTAGTTGTTTACTTAGGTGGGGTGATGGATATTTAATTTTATTTTTTTAGGGAATGATCTTCAACAACAATGCCTTAAAGAACTAAAGTCTCATGTAGGATAACGTTTCTTGTTATATTTTGATACAATCCTTCTATGCTTACTTGAAGGTGTTGTAGCTCCTAGAGACAAACCCCGGGTTGAGGAGGGGTCAATGCCTAGGACATCCCTAAAGTGTTTGTAGGATTTGCTGAAATTGTTCACTTACATTCAACATTAGACACATTTTTAAAATAGAATTGGTTTAGAATATCTTTCAAGAGGGTAGATGTAATTGATATCAAAGCAAACCATAGAAGACTTAATATCTAGTTCTGGTGGCTAAGTTACAAAAGCACATAGTTCATTGGTCATTGTAGTAAGTGCGAAAGAAGAATATGAAGAAATGAAATCAAATACATAGGGCTTAGTGTGGAATCCAGTGCATTGGACATCAGTAAGAAAACAGATAAATGAAACATTGAATGACATATCATATTACATGGAGCACATATTAAGGATGTTAGATCTTATTAGTCGCAAGCATCTAAGATCAATATTAGACATAGATGAATCCCTGTTTTCATAAATAGACACCAATGTCATTTGAGAAGAAAACAAAGATAAATGGAATGAACATGGAAGAGAATACATACTACAGCCGTACATTTTTCCTTTCTCAATTAAGAGTTCTAGATCCTCCTTGAAACCAAAATTCGAAACCCTTCAAAATGTATCATAAACAGTTTTTTATAGGGTCTCAAGATGAGTACCCCCTTACAAAATATTCTTTCTTGATCTCCTAATGATTCATCATAAAAAAAATGGTGTGAGCATGAAACTTGCACTGTACTAACTAAACCCTAACTAACTTGAGTTCATTTCTTGAAATGGAATATTTACAAAAACATAAAACAACAGTGTCATGATTGACACGATCAGAAAAATCTTCATCTCTGTTGGTAAGGTTCTGGAGGAAGAGTTGTTGGGTTGATGATCTGGAGTTGTGGAGGATTTACAAACTGATCACATTTATACCATAGTGTTGGGCTCGGTAGAGGAGAGTGAAATAAAATTTGATATGCGATCTTAAGACCTGTGACCCCTGCATAATTTGGCCTAGTGCAAAATAAGGTCCTCACCAACCATATCAGCTAGAAATCTCTCCTTAGATAGTTCACAACTGTCTTTCCCTTTAAGGAGGAGGTCTTCTCGTGGGAGGAATCAACTATGCTCTTGGCCTCTAAAAGCATATGATTGTACTTCTCCCATGGGACCAATCCTCCTACGAGGTCTCAACAACTGGGTAGTCCATCTCTAACCCTTTGCTCGAATTCTGAGTCAAACGCAACAACATCCTTCAACACCTTTTCCAGACATTCCTTGGCCTTGGCTCTGGCTGCTTCCTTCTAGATCATCTTGGAGACCTCTAAGATTGTGTTTACCCAGTCCACCATGTCTATGGCCCTCAACTCACTTAGTGTTTTTTCTTTGAAATGTTGAATGAATCTTTAGTTTTCTTGACATTATTTTCATCCTCCTCCTTGGCAGATAGGATAAAGAACTCATAGTCCTTGATTGCAACTTTTTTCTCTGCCATCAGGGTCAGATACTCCTATTTATTCTTCATCTCTGTTATTATTTCATCCCATATTATCTATTTGGCTTGGAGGAGGGACATGTTACCTTTCAGACTGTCTTTTAGTTCAGTAATTTCTTGGTATGATGCCTATAGACTTTTACTGATTATTTCTACATTTATCTTGACATTGTCCAGTTTTTTCTCCTTTTGTGCAAGGGCATGCTTGGCATTGTCTAAATCCATATGTACTTTCTTGAGTTATCCTTCTAAGATTTGCAACTTGGTGAGGGTCTTAGTGAGCTGCTCCATGGGATTTTGAGGATTCTCTGGCACAAGCACTGCACAAATATGAGAGTCATTTTTTTGTTGGAGCTCTGCTACCTGTTGCTTGAGGGCCACCACTTCGTTATTCCAGTCTGTCAACTCCTTGGCTAGTGTTAGTTTCAGTCTTTGAATCCTTCCACCAGTGATCAAACATTCTCTTACAAACTGGTCTTAGGGTGTCAAAGTCAAATTTTGTCATTTCAGTGAGTCTTCAAATAAAATTTAATCACTAGGTATTAGGTCTAGGATTTGTTTTCACTCCTTCCAAAGTTTTCTAAGTGTTGGTCCATGTCACCATTCAGTTGAGTGTACCATCATTAAAAAAAGTTGTCATCATCATTTTAGGTTCCAATGGGTCATTTTACACCTTGTTCGTGCTTCAGTTGTACTTGGGTAAGGCTCATTTCCCTCTCCTAGGGTTTTGAAGTTAATTTTTCTTGGATGGTAAAATCATCAACAAAACTTGTATCTTGATGCTCATACACCTTCCCCTATCCTTAATGTACCTTCTTAAGCACTTCCCATCACTGATGTCCGTCAAATTCATGATTTTCCCACAAACCCTAGCTTATTGCTACAATTTGACAATTTTCTAGGCTAAACCTGTGTTTTGCCCTTTTGGACCCCTTCCCTTCACTCAATATTTGAAATTCCAGTTTCCCATACTTCCTAACATCCCTACCTATTTTCCAAAATTTTCTCAAGAATTTAGAAGCCCCTTATCCCCTTCATTTCCCTTAATTTCTACAAATCCCCTGTTCCACATATAGGGATAGGTTTTATTCAAAGGATGTGTTTGAGAAATAGAAGATGAATTTGAAAAAAGTGAGAGAATTTTTTGTCCATCATTGACCCAAGAAGAAAAACCTCTTTCATTTTTTACACAGGTTTCATGGTTTAGGATAAATGTCGAAAACATCATTTGCCTCAGGAGGGTTGTTGCACCTCCGGAGCGACCTTGGTAAAATCAATTGTTATCCTAGATGGAATGACCAGATGACTTTATTGATGATTCAACTGATAATTATACATAAATATATTTGAAATGAGCTATCATGAGCTCAATTTGGAGTTGAGGAAGACTTTCAAAAGTTGACTGCAACAGCACTCTGCATTTAGGCAGCCTCATTCTGCTCATTTTGGCTAGTCTTGGGAGATTGGACTCTTGATAGAGCAAATGAGCTCCAAATTGAAAAATTCAAGATGTTCTGGAAAGTATACTTTACAAGCTTTCCAATGAGCTATCTTACACCCAATTTTGACAGTAGGAAGGCCTGAAAAAGGTGCTACGCACCTGGGTAATTTCTTTAGTGTAAAAATGAATGGCTGCTATGCACCAAACCGGCGCTACGCACCTGACAATTAAGCTCCAGATCATTCCAAATTGCATCAATTCACTTCAAAACTTCCAAAGTGCCTTTTTGCAAGTAAGTAACACCATCATTCTTGTTGAAAAGAGGTTGTTGCATCAGTATTTGGTGGTTTTGTCTCTCAAAAACTCAAACCCTAATTTTCACCAAATTGTCTCATATATTTTAAAAAATATCACTCATTACTACTGTCCTATATCATCTATTTACTTCCCTAAACCCCATCCCCTCATATATACTTCCCTAGACATCATTCCCTAAACTTTTCCCCAATCCCCAAACCCTACACTATTCCCAAACCCTACTCACTCTCTTATTCACTCTCACCTATTTACCTATAAAATCTCGTCATACTCATCTTACATTCATTCACCACAAGAGAAATAGTTATACAACAATGGACAGGGACAGTGAGTATGAACATGAAGAATAAACCCTTAGTGACAGTTCCAGGGAGAGAGATACACAGGGCAGGAAGCCTCATAAGGTAGGAAAACATATCAGAGAGGATCCCACCAGTTTGAGGGAGTTGCAAGCCTGCCCATTTGTCATTTCTTGTTTTATACATCAGTCATGTTTTAGTTTCTGTGAAATGGTGGAAAGGGTTAAATTTCATCATGAATTAGCAAGGTTGTTTGTGACACATTTGGACAACAATGAAGTAAACCTTGTCGGAGTTACATTCACTTTGTCACCAACTATTATTTCAGAGGCTACAGGTATTCCGAATGTGGGTGAAAAGTGGAACAAAGGTCAGGACATTGACAGGGAGAACTATGAGCCTTACATCAAGGCTAAATATCATAACAAACTCAAGAGAGTATTCCCCTTTAAATTCTTGGAGGATAGTTTTGCTCCATTGATGAAGATCATCATCAAGTACTTTACTTGTGAAGGTAGGTTCTCCCGACTATATGCCTACCACATTAGACTGTTGATGCATTTCACTAGGGTGAGAATGATGAATATCCCTTACTTCATGTTCAAAAACATTGAGAAGATGGCACTCATTATAAAGAAGAAATCATACCCCCAGGAGCTAACTAGCATCTACCACTACTCTTTGTTTAAAATCATTGTTTTACATCAGCTGAACCTTCTCAACATGCCATGGGAAACTTTCATTTCTCATCAAATGTTCAAAGGCCCTCAAGTCTTTTCATCAGTGCCTCGTGAGGAAGGTGGACCTTCAGGACATTAAAATTCCAAGAGACTGAAACTATTGGAGTGCCAGTATTTGTGACATATGAGAGAGGCACTAGGAAACTTTTTGCAACTACCAGGCGAGTATTATCTCCACAAGGTGTGGAAGGGGTCTCGCCTTCATCTTCAGGCTACAGGAAAATGCTATCTCCACAAGGAGTGGAAGGGGCTTTGCCTTCTTCTTCAGCTAAACAAGTACAGGTTGAGCAGCAACACAAGGTTAAAGTTAAAGGCAAGAAAACGATGCATGAGAAGGATCCTAATGATGGGAAAGAGAGAGATTTTGTCCTTGTTGATCATGAGGAGGTACAAGGAGTTGATGTCATTGACTTGGATGCTCAAGATCCAAAGACTGTCAAAGACATGATCATTAAAGAGCAAGAGGCTGAGATACAAGCTTTGTCTGACAACTTAGAGAGGGCTAAGTGGATTATCAAATATCTAGAGCAAGAAAACAAAAAATTGACCGACAAGCAAGTCCTCATGGAGTTGCAAATGATCAAGGAGAACAGACAAAAGGCTAAGAAGTCAAAGGTTAAGTTGACTTCCATTGAACAAGTGATCAAGAATGACAGAGAAACTTGGCTTGAGTGGGTAAATATACACCTTGAGGGGCTGATTGAGAAGGCCAAAAGAGACAAGAAGATGCTTTGCCACATTGCCTGCCACTACATGACCCAAAACAAAATATGCAACATAAGAATGAGGAAACTTAAGGCTAGGTTGAGGAAGGCCTTAAGAAGTAAAAAGGAGCAAGATAAATTAAAGACCTTGGTTGAAGCCTCACTAGCCCATCAAGGCAATCAATGATAGTTCCTTGTGCCAAATTTGGGCAAGTTATGACAAATTTTGGTCATTTTAAATTTTTGAAATTTTGCAACACAGAAATTTGCCCTAGGTGCGCTTTTCACTGGAAGACTTTTTGGAGAAATGGTTTGCATATTTGGATTTAGCATGATGAGAGAATCAAACCCAGAAAATATCAACAATTTTGGAGCAAAAATTGGTCACCTAAACGTCAAAAAACCAAAAAAAAAAAAAAAAAAAAAAAGACCTCTCTACCTCTTTTTGGACACACAGAAGAAGCCTTGGGAGATTCCACTTTTGAGGGGAAAATGACCTCCAAATGAAAAAATTAAAGATGCTCCAGAAACTAGACATGAATACCTTTCCAATGAGCTATCTTGGGCTCAATTTGGCTAAAAGAAAGGCCTCCAAAATAGCTATGAAGTGGCACTACGCATAGAGCCAGTTTGCCTAAAAATTCAATTTTCGCCTAGTTTTTCTACAAGTTGACTTTTTCTCCCATCATGGATGAATTTATTATTGTAAATTATGTTATGCTATGTGAATGTAATTGTAAAATGACGTTAGAGGGTAGATTCATCATTTTGAGGTGGTTTTGGGGTCAATGAATCAGTTTCCATGCTTATAGAGGCAAGTTGTTCCACTGCCTATATTCCCGCTCCTTGCTTGGAAATGGTTGTAACAGTTCCTTATCTCTTGGATTCAACCCCTGATGGCTAGAATAGATGGTTTGATTATCTATATTTTGTATTTTTTCAGTCATTAGCAAAGGTTGGACTCTCTTGGGTGCTCTGAGCTACATTGTACATCTTTACAACAGTCTGGCAAGGAAATAAACGAGGATTTGCAGCTATTTTTGTGGGATTCTTGTGGTAATGTATTTTTGCATAGTTTCTCCTTTTGTAATTAGTTTTTCTCATGTGTTATGTGTGCCAAAATCTAATTCATTCTTCTAAACTAAATGAAATCAAGATAGATAGGTAGAATACATTGGTTACAGTGCTCTGCCTTGGGAATCCATTTAGTTTTTTATGTTTTCCACAGTTTGAAGAGGATACATGATCTCTGCATGCCCTCCTCAGCTCCTCATCAGTCTTAGACCTACCATCTCACTCAATTACAAGTGCCAAAACACTTACCTACCTCGCCCCATAGAACACCCTACATCCTGACTTCATTTCCCGGACCCAAAGCTGCCTGCTCCATTTGATCCGGCACCAAAACCATAAAAATCAATCAAAAACCATAGAGCTACTATACCTAGCCTAAAATCCATATTTGATCCAATCATCTCGATTGAGATTGACAAGGAGAGAGCCCTCTCCCGACCTGGTAGGGCTAGCTACCAGGTTAAGCTTGGTTTGTGGTTATCCTAGGATTGCCTTCTTTCATCCTGAGGTCAATCTAGGCTCTAACAGCTAGAATATATTTTACTTCCTCCACCTATGCTAGTTCTCTGGACTACACATTTTCACTAGTAGGCATCTTCATCTTATGCCTCAGTTCTTGGATCTCATCCCAAGAATTATGGATAAGAGTTTCTACAACGACATTGTCTTTTTTCTTTACTCATAGCTTTATAATCAAATATTTGAAGCTCTCATTTTGTAAATGCAAGGCTCTAGAGTTATCTTTCTCCAACTTTAACTTTATTTCGACCTTCTCCAGTAGCTTTTCAGCTTTGTTGATGGTCATAGCATTTCTACTTAATTCACTATACAACATTTCTCCCACCTGCCTATGAAAGTTGATTTTCTCTGGCAAAGGGACACTTGTCAGGTCCAGAGATAAATCCACAATCCTAAATTGTGAGTCGGATGGTAGGGGCTATTCCAAGGGGTGATGTAGTGAAAACTTCATTTGGTTCCTCTCTAGGTCCATAGCAACTAGGAGTTTGGTCTGATAGGGGGCTGAATATGATGTCATTTGTTGTTACATATCTTCTCTAACCTTCTTGTTGCTTTCCATTATCACCTTCCCTATTGTCCAACTAGATTTTGGAATTGTTGAGCTCCCATCATAACTGAATAGATTTACCATTGTAGATGAAGAAGCAGAATCTTTAAGTGGGTCTTCTAAGGTCACCTGGAAGCCTAGTTGATCTAGCTTATCTTAGTCAACCTAGTTTTAATATCTTCATCCATTGCTTCTTGGGTTTTGGCCCTTTTGCTCGGGTGAACATATTCCATTTCCACATCTCTGGTCTCATCCACATTTCTCTTATGAGCCTTGTCCTTTTTAGTTGGAGTCTCAATCTCCATTTCTATATTAATAGGCTAGGAATCAAATTTGGCTTCCACTCAACTTCTAGCCCGATTTCATGATCATAGGTCGAGGCATTAATACATTTCCTTATCTTTGATATGATACCATGCGAGTCATAATTCAAAATATCCCCCATTTCAAAATTCAGTTCTTTCAACATATTCTCAGCTAACTGAAGAGCTTTCCCGAAGCAAAGGCTAAGTTTGTTAAGTTACTTTCTGAATTTTCTGATGTTTTGCGTGGGATTATTCAGATTTGAAAGTGTATGACAAGAACATCATTCATCTTACTATTCCTATCAAGCCAGATCAAAAACATTTTAGACAAAAGTTGAGAAGAATTAATCCAAAGTTGCTGACATCCATCAAGAAAGAGGTAAATAGATTGTTTAAAGCTGGCATCGTTGTTCCAATTAGATTTTCTGATTGGATTTCAAATTTCGCCCCAGTACGAAAGAATACTAGAGAGATAAGGTTGTACGTAGATTTCGGAACCTCAACAAAGTGTCCTTAAAGGATAATTACCCTCTTCCTAAGATGGACCATATTCTGCAAAGAGTAGTTGGAGAATCACGGATGTCACTACTCGATGGCTACTCGGGCTATAATCATATCTTGGTGCATGAAAAATACCAAGACAAAACTGCCTTCACAACACCATGGGGAACTTTTCAGTATGCCAAGATGCCATTCTGGATGAAGAATATTAGAGCCAATTTTCATCGGGCGATGGACATAGCTTTTTCTAATGAGAAGGATGTTTTCTTGGTAGTCTATTTAGATCATTTGACGGTATTTTCTGGTTCTAATGATGAGCATTTGCACCACTTAAGGATTGTTTTTCAGAAATGTAGGAAGTTCAGGATTTCTCTAAACCCGAAAAAAAGAGTCTTTTGCCATGGAAGAAGGTAAACAACTTGGTCATATAATATCTAAAGATGGTATTCACATTGATCCTTCAAGGGTGGAGGAAATCCAGCAAATAGACTTTCCGCGCAACAAAAAGGAGATTCAAGATTTCAATGGTAAGATGAATTTCTTACGCAGATTTATACCAAATTTGGCTGAGAATTTACATGAATTAACTAATATGTTGAAGAAGGATAGCATTGTGAAATGGACCGAGGATGCCATGAAATCGTTCAACTTGGTAAAGTTTGCTTTGACCATAGCCCCAATTTTGATCAGTCCTGATTATACTCATGATTTTATTATATTTTCATTTGTGTATAAGCACACTATGGTTGCGTTGTTGATGCAAAAGAGGGATCAGGTGGAGCAACCCATTTCTCTTTTCAATATGACTATTAGAGATGCTGCCTTGCGTTACAATATCATTGAAAAACAAGCTTTGGCTCTTATAAAAGCATTGAAGGATTTCAGATTATACATTCTACATTCACATACCATAGCATATGTTCCTAACACAATCGTCAAGGATGTTGTCATGCAAACTGATCTGGAGGGAAGAAGAGGCAAGTGGATAGCAGCAATGTTGGAGTATGATCTTGATATTAAGCCTAGCAAACTGATCAAAGGACAAGGCTTGGCAAAACTGATGGTTGAATCAAATTTGCATGATCTAGACATAAATCTCATTGTACCAATGTTAGATGATGAAGATGGTGGCTCACTCATTTAAGTATCAGAAATTTTTCTCAAATCACCTTGGTATTCCGATATAGTTTATGTTCTTCAGCATCTTTCACCGCCTCCTGGAATGTCAAGTAAAGGTAGATCACTAAAACTAAAGTCTGCAAAATTTTGTGTTTTAAATAGTGCCCTCTATTGGAAAGATCCGGGAGGGGTTCTTCTTAATCGTTTGGTTGAAGATGAAGCTCATATTTGAAACTACTCTAAAACAAAAAATGAAAGTTGCTTGCTTATCAATCTTTATCTTGCCACTTAAAATGTCTAGATGGAATATGAGATGCTACCATTCATTTCGTCTAAACACTAAAAACAAGTTATAAGACAAACATAAAGCACTTTCATTCACTAAAAGGAAACCAAATGAAAACCAAGTTCAAGAAAGAAAAACTAAGTTTTTTTCAAAAAGATTTTCTTCAAACGCAACAACAAAAAAGTCTTTTCAAAAATGCTCTCAACAACACTAAAACTTGTGATTGAAGAATAGGCAACAAACACTTTCGCAAATTGACACCCCACAATGGATGAAAACTCAACAAAAAGAGATGTGTTTAAGGATGCTCTTAACAATCAAAAGCAGCAATGAAAGCTTTGGCAACAATAACCAAAAAGATCAAAAAGACAAATTTCAAGAAAGTGTCAATCAACAACTTTCATGAAACAAAGAAGCGGATGGTCACAAAAGCGGTTTTGTCAAGCAAACAAAAAGTCACCAAAAGCAATATTTGACACAAAGATTGAGATCAATCTCCCTACCCTGATGAATCAGAGCAGCCAAGATTCCAAACAAGAAATCTTGTGTGCTTGAACAACAAAAGATACACTTGCAATAACGAAAAACAAGACCAATACTCTTTATAATAAGAGAGAATTCGGAACAAGATGCTCGCTGTAAAAAGAACAACTAATACTGGAAAATGATTGTTTCAGACTGACTCAAACTACCAGATAGACCTTCAGAGATAAAAATATTTACAAATCTTGAAAATTGCAAGATATACGCGACTGTACTTATGTACAAATTGCGTGTATACGCTTCTGTAACTAAGGAAACCTACATATACGCGGGTTCACTTAAAGAAACATGTGTACATACGCCTCTCTAACTAAGAAAAACAACATATATAAAAAGGTTTCAAGAAAAATAAAAAACAAACTGAAGAAACTGGCAAAAATTAAAGTTCAAAAATAGACCAGACAGCAACAACAAGCAGACAGGTAGCTGAGCCCTGATTGGCTTGAAAACACCCAAACTAGGAACAACAAGAGTGTTGTCCCCAGTGGAGTCACCAATTCTGTTGGAGGGAAATGTTCCCCTAGGGCTTTTTGGATTGAAACCCTAGCAGACTGAAAGTTATCTATTCAAAGAAACACACATTCACACAACCATTATGCTATTATAAGCAAATTCTATGGTAAAGGGGACGTACCTTAGGTCCTACGTTTGAGAAGGCCCTTAGGGTCCAAACCCTTCTTGGAGTTCCCTTCTTCTTCTTTGTCCTGCAAAACAACCAATTCCAAAGAACACAGCAGTATAAGGACAAAACCTTATAAAGAAACCATCTTCATGTTATAAATAAAGGTAGTTAGTTATGAAATCCAAACAACCATTTACATATGAATTCTAAACATGAATATCATAAACATAAAAAAGATTTATATCATGAACCAAGACATGTGTTTCTTTTATTATAGACAAATAAAGTACATAAAAAGGGATAATTTCACCTGAGTCACCTTCAACAGGCTCCAAGCAAAGCTTCCTTCCGGATCCGTTCCAGCCTCAAGCCTTTAACAAACTCCTTCCATGACTCACTCCATGATGTCATAAATGGTGGATGAACATCAACACACAAGGAAACAACGGTTTCCTATACAAATGGGGGAAGTGCAGAAGGCACAAGGGACTTCAAACCTGGTCAGGGGAAAAATCTCAGCATAATAACCTTTCTCTCTCTTCTCTCTTCCCTTAGGCCTCCCTTTGAGGTCTTTTTATACCTATCCCAAAGTAGTTTTTTAGTTGGGAGTTGGTTGGGAATAGTTGGGCCATGGGCACTAACAGGTGATCAACAAGTAAAACCCGCGATCTCCGCCCGAAAATAAGGAGTTTTATATATATTTTTTAAGTGTTTTAATACATATACGCGGGTTGGGTATACACATACCCGCGTATACACGCATTTAACTCACGACAATGTCACGTATAAGGGATAAAACACTGTTTTTTAAATTTTAGGACCAGGTCTGGAAGGAGGGGTTGCCCTATGCCATGAGTGCAGCATCACAAACCATAAGAGTGAGATTTGGAGCTATAACAAGCAGGTGATGAATGATTTTCATAGAGGTGATTGTAGCGGTCATTTGTTTTGGAAAACAACAGCTAACAAAGTGTTGAGAGCAGGATATTATTGGCCAACTTTGTTTTCAGATTTATGCAAGACAATCATGAGCTGCCATGAATGCCAAGATTTTCAAGAAAAAAGGAAGTTGCTTCCTCTTCCTCTGAATCTAGTTGAAGTCAATGCAGCTTTCCAGCGGTGGGGACTTGATTTCAGAGGAGAAATCCATCCTACATCATCAGCATAACACAGATGGATTTTGATAGCTACCGATTACTTCACCAAGTGGATTGAGGCCATTCTGACAAGGCAAGCCACGGACACGGTAATTATCTAGTTTTTAGAATCTAATATCTTGTCTCATTTTGGTTTCCCTCACAAGATTATAACAAATAATGCAACAACATTTAATTCAAAGAGGATGGTCAAGTTTTGCAACAAGTACAATATTACATTGGGTCATTCCACGGCATACTACCTGCAGGGCAATGGATTGGTTGAGTCATCAAATAAATCCTTGGTGAACAGTATCAAGAAAATGTTGGAGGCAAACAAGAAGAATTGGCATCGAAAGCTTATTAATGCCTTGTGGTCCAACAAAATGAGCAGTAATAAATCAATAGGTATGTCACCTTTTCAGTTGGTTTATGGTACTGATACAGTATTTCCCACATCACTTGTAGTCTCGGCCATGAGATTATTATAGGAAGCCGGCAGCAAAGAGGATGATATTCAGCGCAGAATTAATCAAATGATTCATCTTCAACAAATAAGCAAAGAGGTTTCCCAAAATACTTTTCAGTTGCAATAGAAAATAAAGAAAATTTATCACCGCAAAACCAAGGTAGAAAAGTTTCAGCTGGAAGATGTAGTGCTGCAATGGGATGCATGAAATGAAGAAAAAGGAAAGCATGGTAAGTTTGACAATCTATGGAAAGGACCATATAAGATCTCAGCCTATCGAGGATAGAATGCATTTTTGTTAAAGGAAATGGATGGTCAAGAGTGCTCAGGAGGACCAGTGAATGGTAGGCTCCTGAAACACTACTACTTTTGAGGTTGTTCCCTGAAGTTGCTTCACCGTCATTGTATATACTGGTTTACTTTTCCTTGCAAGATTTCAAGTACACTATCATCTGAGCTTGGGGCCCGAAGTGAAGGCTATAAAGCTTGAATGATTTGTGTTGAATTTGGTTGATTTTTGTTTTGAGTCAAGTTTAGAGTCAGTTGTGAGTCAGTTTCCAATTTGTATTGAGTCATTATTCTTTAAAATTTTAAAAAAAGGGGTTTTTTTTGTTTTAGTCTTCTGTTTGTTTGACCGTATTGGCCCAATCAACTAGGCACTTGGTCTACGGTGTTCTTGACACCTCCAAGGAGTTTCCATCCCCAATAAGGCAAATGTTAGTGTCAATATCTGGATACTTCCATCAGGGATCAAATTTTCTCTTTGCATTTTCATTTTAGGGGTCCCATACTAAAATTTTTACATCATTTCATTAGGTCATGTCAAGCTAATCCACTGATAGTTGTCTTCTCTTCAAAAAATCTAATTTCTCCCTCATAAAGTATACTTGCTAACCCATCTTCAGGTTGTCTTCAGTCATGGTTTCATGGTCAAAATGCAATCATGTTTTCATTAGGTCTTAGGGTTTCATTTCCAAGGTCAAAGGCATGATTTAAAGGTGTAAATAAAGGGCAGCAAGGGGATGAGGATGATAAATAAATCAAGAATGATGGCTAGTAAGTCATAGTCACTATATAATTATCTTTTTAACTAATGTAATTTTCACCTCAAAAAACATGTTTTTGAGGTGAAAACAAAGTATTTTGAGTTAATTTATATTTCTTATGTAATTTTAAGTCACTTTATGTAATAAATGATCCCGGTTGCACCAATGCATCTCTCCTTGCTACAAGACAAAGAAACACTGCAAAAATCAGTTCAAATTGAGCATCATCCACCTGAAAAGGAACAAAGAAGAAAAGGCATTAAAAATAGAGATTTGAAAAAGGTCAAGAAACATTAGAAAGTGGGTTTTTCTAGTGAAAAATCAAAATCTACTCCTATATAAGGTGTCACATTTCATTTTCAAGTTCATCATTCTCATTGGCAAAGGAGGAGTCAAAAAGTGAAGAAAAGAGGAGAAGTTGAGTGAGTTTTGGGACAAGGAGAAGTGGCGCTATGCTTCTGGAGTTTGGCGTTGCGCATTTCAGGTAGTGGAGGTGGCGATGTGCATTCAAGGGGTGGCACTGCACGTAGGGCATTTCCGGCAGTGTAAAATAACAGTATGATGTGCGTTCAGGAGGGCATTGCGTGCTTGTAGCAGGTGATGCACGTTGAGAAGCAAGGACCAAAAGAGCCTCCAGCTTCCTAAAAACATCCAAAATCACCCTCTCATCCCTCAAGCAAGTAAGTTTCCTCACTATACCTCATCAATGATTTGCAATTGAAGTGTTTGAAGGTAATTTACATTGGCAAAAGAGAAACCCTAGATTCTTCCTCAATTACACCCTAGAAACCCTAACCCCCATTATTTTTCCCACCACCTATCACTAAAGCCCTGAACCCCTCCCCTATATCACTCCATAACATTTTATACCCCTTCATCCTTCATCCCACAAGCTATACTTCACAAAAGGACCCAAGCCCCTCTCCCTCATTTTCATGATTCATACCCTCCCATTCATTTTCTAGCCCACCAAACACCTCACAAGGTCGTCTCCTACTCCCTTATTCCTAATCACTCTTGCTCACTTCCTTCATCCCTTTTCTAGGAGTGCACAGCCTCAAAATTTGCAAACATGGACAAAGAAGACAGATACTAGGAGGAGGAGGAAAACACCGGCAGTGACAGTTCAGCAGATGACCTAGGCATCAGAGAAAACCACACAAGGGAGGCAGAATTATCAGGGAATAGCCATCAAACCTCAGAAAATTGCAGGCCTCTCAGTTGGTTGTCACTTGTTTCAAGTATCTAGCGTGCTATGAGTTCTGTGAGCAGGTAGAGAGAGTTCAACACCACCCTGAGCTCACTAGGATTTTTGTAGCCAATCTTCGGGACAACAAGGTGACTCTTGTTGGGGTGACATTTACAGTTTCACCTTCCATTATTGTGGATGCAACCAGGATTCCAAATGTAGGGGAGAAGTGGTACAAGGCACAAGACCTGGATGAACACTATTATGAGCCTTATATCAAACCCAGGTATAGAAATGAGGCAAAACAGCTTTTTCCTTTCAGATTTCTTGAAGACAAGTATGCCCCCATGATGAAAATCATCATGAAATATTTCACTTGTGAGGGAAAATTTTCCAAACTGTACACCTATCACATCAAGCTTCTCATGCATTTTACCAAGGTGAGGATGTTAAACCTCCCTTAATTCTTGTTTAGGAATATTGAGAACATGGCCCACTTTGTGCAGAAAAAGCCATACCCTCATAAAAAGAGTAGTCTTTATCATTATTCCCTGATCAAGATGATTGTGCTTCATCATCTTAGCCTCCTCAACATCTCTTGGGAGACATTTATTGCTCATCACATCTTCATGGGTCCTCAAATTCCTCCACCAGTGTCTCAAGAATTAGGAGGACCTTCTAGCAATGCTCAAGTGAAGACAGATGAGAAGGCCAAAGAGACTAGAGCTACTAAGGTGCCCGAGACCTACATGACATACCAGAGGGGCACAAGAATATTACTTGCAGCTGATAGGCTAGTGTTTTCTCCACAGGATGTGGAAGGGACCTTTCCTTCTTCATCAACTCATAGGAAAATGCTTGCTCCGCAGGATATGGAAGGGGCTTTGCCTTCTTCATCAACACAGCAGGTACAGGTGCAACAGCTGGACAAAGGGAAAGAAAAGATGTAGGTGGAAGATCTTGATGATGAGGATGAAGAAAGAGACTTTGATTTGACGGAGCATGATGAGCCAGAACAACATTATATTCATCTTGGCATATAAACAATTGACTTGGAGGCTCAAGATGAAGCAACAATAAAGGACATCATCATACAGGAAAAATAGGCTCAAGTCCAAGAATTGATGGACAATTTGGAGAGAGCCAAGTATGTCATCACATATCTGGAACAAGAGAATAGGCAGTTGAGTGGAAAGCAGGTCCTCATGGAGTTGGAACTTCTCGAGATAAAAAGACAAGGTGACAAGGGTGAATCAGCTATGCAAAAGGAAGAGGCACCGGTCACTTTGACTCCTATTGAAAAGGAAATTGACGATGATAGAGAGACTTGGCTTGAAAGGGTCAATTTTCACTTAGAGAAGCTATTGCAAAAGGCCAATAGGGACAACCAGATCATCAGCACATGGCCTACCACTACAGGACCTAGAATAAAATTTGCAACATGAGGGTCAAACAAATGAAAGCTAGGCTAATGCGGGATCTAAAGGGGAAAAAAGAGGAGGATATGCTTAGGTTTCTTGTTGAAGCTTCCTTGGCTCATCAAGATGCTTGATGATGGTGATGCTCACCAATTTTAGTCAGGTTTGGAGGAGATTTTGTTTTTTGTAAATTTTGGAAATTACACACACAGAAAATCTGGCTCAACGCGCAACGCCACTGGCGCTACGCTTTTCCTAGGGGCACCCAATGGAAAAATGGCTTGCATTTTTAGATTTAGAGTGATGGGTACATGCACCCTATGGATTTTCTAAGTTTTTGGGGAAGAACTGGTCCACCAAAAGTCAAAAAACACCCTAAAAATGACCTTTCTGCCACTTTTTGGACACACAGAAGCAGTCTTGGGAGAATCAACTTTTGAGGGGTCAAATGAGCTTCAAATGAAGAAATTCTAGGTGTTTTGGAAATTAGACTTGAAGATATTTCTAATGAGATATCATGAGCTCAATTTGGATGCTGGAAAGTCCTCCAAAAAGGACCTGAAAGTGGCATTGCGCAATGGACTAGTGGCGCTATGCGTAGAACAAATTTTGCACAGGATGGCCATTTTTCTGCGTTTTGACTGTGTTCATGGATTTTCTCTCATGGAGGATGTTTTACTAATGTGAATTATTACTTGGCTTGTAAATATGATGGATAATTAGTAGTAGAGTGTAGATTCATTAGATTAAAAGTCAATTTGAGCACAAATGAATCAGTTTTCCCACTTTTAGAGGCAAGTTGTTAGGATGCCTATATTCCAGTTTCTTGTTCAGTGTTGGTTAGATGAGCTCCTAATCTTTGGGATTCGACCCCTGAGGATGGGAGGAGGTTGAAACAATGCCTATATCTTCTTCTTCTTTCTCATTGTAAAGGGTTGGACTCAGCTGGATGCTTATGCCTTGATTGTATATCATTTTGTAGCAGTTTATTAGGAGATTAATAAAAATTGCAGCTATTTCTTTGGGATCCATGTGGTATGGAGTTTAGTTCAGTTTATTCTCTTGTGATCATATGTTAATATGTTTTGTGTACTTCATTAATGATTTCATTGCTTCTAAGTGAATGTTTTCAAGTTGATAAGCAGAATTCATAACATCACTGCTCTTCTTTGGGGAAATGTTCACCATTATATGTTTTCTACAGTTTAGGAAGGATCCATGGTAATCACATGCTCTTCCTAACTTCTCACCAGTCTTAAAACACCTCACCCATCAATCCCTAGAGTGCTAAACCTTATGCCTACCTTGCCCCATTGAACACCCTGTAATTTTGACCTAATTCCCTAGCCCTAACTATCTGGCTCCTCCTGATCCAGCAAAACCCATTCAAAATCAAATCAAACCCTTGTGCTACTATACCTAGCCTAAAATCCTTTTCCTGATCCAATCATCTTGGCTGAGATCCCTATGGAGAGAGCCCTCTCTCCCGGCCTAGTAGGGCTAGCTACTTGGCTAAGCGTGGTTTGTGGTTACCCTGGCATTGCCTTCCTTCAGCCTGAGGTTCAATCTAGGTGATAACACTATCAAAGTATTCTCCACATCTACTATAGTATTCTCCACATCTATCAAAGTGTTTTACAACCATTCTGACTCGTTGGCAAATCTCTCAATGTCTGGCCTAGGATCATGTGTGAAAGGACTCAATTTGAATTTGAGCCTTAGTTTATTTAAGACTCCTCGAGGGTCATATTGCCACATAAAACTGCTCTTGAAATTCATCTCCTATAAGAGTCTATCTACCTCTTTTTCATATTCCTTATTATTACAAATAAAAAGGCCCAATTGGTTTTTGAATTTAAACTGGGTTTTCTTCTTAGCTAACAAGAAATTGACTTCATCAGAGTTTATGATTTGCTTGAGATACTCTAATGCAAATATCCTCATGGGGAGGTATTTGGGAAACTTGTAGGGAGCGATTTGACATCAATATATCCTGATTTCTGTGTGGTCTTGGTATAGATACCAGTCTCCCACTTTACTGTTCTTGGCCAACTGTAAAACTCTCTTCATCTCCTCATTTATCCTAGGTTGATAGTTACTGGTCAGCATGTTTATAACTAGATGAACAAACGAATCAATGAAGTCTTTGTAAGTAAAAATAATGGAATACATTTGGATCAATGGTGTCCAAAATATGACAGATCTTGGATTTCCCTTGGTGTCTAACTTCTGGATGCTAACTGGAAACTTGTCTGACTGAAAGTATAAGAACATATGAAATAATACTGATGAATACTTGAAGACTCTCTCATTTGGTAATCTGATGAACTGTTCATGGATTCTGTCTGCTATGAACTGAGAAAAGTTGTAAATTGTAGCAGGAGGCTTGCCTGGGAAAAATATAGAAAGGAAAGCAAGGACAACCTCATCCACATGTTCATCTGTAGTGTACCCTAGAATGCAAGAGAGCATGGTAATAATTTGTCTGCCTCTCTCAGAGAAAATGGTGGCAGCATATGGAGGACTATCTGTTGGAGTGTGAGACTCTTTAATGATGAAAGTTTGAATGATCTGAGCTTTCTTGGGAATGTCTAGCTTGGTGTAGAGTTCAAGTAAGCCTTCAATGGAAAGTGGGGTCTCATTTGGACTTGACTGGATTTGCAGCATTTGATTTATAGATTCTGTTGTAATGGTGAACAAAACCTGCTGATCAGGGGTGACTATGGATCTTTGACTTGGAATATAGCATACTTGGCAGAAGTGGATGATTTCTGGGAATGGGTGTACCTGTGGGAACTAGTACTTGGGAAAATTTGATTCCCAGAGGTGAATATCATCATTTTGGTTCAAAAACTTGTCTTTACTCCAGCAGTGGAGTTTCAATAGGTAGCTAAGGGAAACAGTATCTTTGATTTGAAATTCTCTATCAGCTAATGGAAGGTGGTCAATATCTAGGTGAGGGGTTTATAGAGGTCTTACATCTAGAGAGATTTGGGAAGCCATAATTAGGTATATTGAACTGAATTACTCTTTTCTGTGGTTTTGGGATTAAGGTTTTAGAAGTGTGGAACAGTGGGGAGGGTAATGACAGTCTGTAAAAAGGGATTTCGGAAGCACAATAAGGTTTTCTTCAGCTCGGGAAGGATTTTTAATTAATTTAATTAATTAACCTTGGATAATTACTGTGTATAATTTAAATTCACAAGGTCGTTCTAGTTATATCAAGAATACCTAGAAATCTAACAATTTGGTGCGTAGACAGGTTTCTGTGGTAGCAACAGAGGCTTCTGAGGCTTCAATTGTCAATTCGTTGCTTCAATTTGGTGTCTGCAACGTCTTCGAGTGGCAGAGTTGGTTAAATTGGTCGCACAGAGGTTCAAGGTGTCAGAATTGGTTTAGCAGAGGTTTATAGTGAAAATGAGCGAAAAGAGCAAATTGGGGCTTTTTCGGCCTTTTAACCAATAACAGTTACATTTTGGCACAAGATTTATTGAATGAACAGTGGGAAGTTTTGGTTTAGGCAGGGAGGTGGTTTTCGGTGATATCGCACCACTTTTGGATGGAGGGTGGTATTTTTTGCGAGCATGCGATATAACCTGGTGCCACCACGTAGCCAAACAGCGCTCGACCAAAACCGTGAATCTCACGTGCTCTCGGGCCATTAATTGTCAGATGATGAATCCATGTGATTTGGTTGTGCGCCATTGGATCTGGGGGTGGGAGATCAGAGGGATATCGCGCGGTGAATTTGCACGGATGGAATTGGGAAGGTGATTGGCAGGGCCCGAGGGTTTAATTACAATGAATTGTAATTAATTAAAATGTAATGACATGATTTTAAACATAAGGAATGGGTTAATAAAGGTGGGGACCATGGGTTATATGGCAGGGGTTTTAAATATACACCAAGGGTTGGTGGGTTTAAAAGGGTGTCGAGAAATTATATATGTGGGGGAATTTATAAAGCGACATTTTTAGGAATTAACTTAAGATAAAAGGGGTTTTGTGGATTTTTAAAGGGAAAAGGAGAAATTAATAAGTGGGGAATGTAGTATTTGTAATGGGAATGGGTTTCACACTAGGGAAAGGGGTTTTGGGAAGGGGGGATGATTTTTTGAAGGGTAAGGTCTAGGGAAATGTGTGAAACCAAGGGGAAAAAGGTCAAAATGAAGGGAAAAGGATTTTTATAAGTTATGAAGGGATAATGAGGAAGAATTAATAAAGTAAGTATGTGGGGGTTTAGTGAAATGAGGGTATATTAGTAAACAAGATTTAGTGAATGTCATTTCTCTTTCACAATTCCTCCTGCACATGAGGCATAGGATTAAGCATGATGAATGTGCTTTTGACTTATCAACCTTGTGCACTTGCAAAACTTCTTCTACCTACCCTTGTTTTACCCTAACATTTTCTCTTCATTCATTGGGTGAATTTGAACTTACTGACCCTTTATTTCTTTTTCTTTTGATAAGAAAACTATCTAATTCTAACCTTATAACTTCCAATGGCTCAGATTAAATTGATGAGCTCATTTTTATTCTCTAACTAACTGCTAATTTTCCAAGATTAAACAGTTTGGCTAGATATTTATTCTCTATCTATCAACATGAAATTTAAAGCATGAATGGGTCAAGATTAAACCATTTTACCATCATAGATTGTGGCATTTTTGACAAGCTGCACACAATGTTATTTTGCAAAGTAAAGTAAAAGGAGTGGCATTTGAATTTGCACACTTTCATGATATATTTTTATCTCTTTTTTGGGGTTCATATTTTTTACTTTTTTATCCTTTTCTTTCTTTTGGTCCTTTGATTATTCTTTTAGGACATACCCTCTTCATTTTTGAATTTTAATATGGGAAAAAAAATTTCAAAAAGCAAAGTATGTACAATATTACAAGACTAACCATAGCCAATTCAGAATTATGAATCCTATTATTATAGGACCCTAACAATGGCTCCACACGGGGATGGCATTTCCTGGTGAAATGTCAAGAACTTTAAGGTTAGTAGCCTTCAAAACTTTGACTGTGGATGGCTTGTAACTGCTCCTCTGTGATCTACTTTATTCATACATATGATGGTACACCTTTCAAAACTCAAGGCCTTCTCTTATGGCTTCAACTTCAAAAGATTACCATCCAATCCAATCTAAACTCTGCAATGTTATATACAATGAGAAAAGTAAAATGAAATATTGCTAATCTATGGATAAGTAATGCTTCAGCATTCTACCATTGATTGGTCCTCCTGGTAGATCTGTTCCATCTAACTATCTCAAGAAAAATGCATTGTTACCTCTGTAACCATAAATGATATAAGGGCCTTGCCATAGGAAATCAAATTTACCATGTTTACCCTTCTCTTCTCTTCTAGAATCCCATTTAAGCACTTTGTCACCTATGTAAAAATCATCATCTTTGGTTTTCTTGTCAAAAATATTTTTGATTTTATCCTGGATCACTTGTGAATTGACATAGACTTCTTCTCTGGTTTGTTGCAAGTGTATTGTCTGATTTATCCTCCTTTGGATATCATTAGGTTCTACTTGTAACTCTTGAACCATCTTCATCACTGGTACTCCTAAAGAGGATGGAAAAATAACATCCATTCCATATAGTAATTGATAGGGAGATGTACCAATGGACTTTTTAGTAGTTAGTATGTCTGCCCATAAGACATTAACCAACTTTTTATTCCAGGTCTTCTTGTTGTCTTCTAGTAGTTTCTTGATGATATTAACAAGGCTTTTGTTTGAGGATTCTGCAAGTCCATTACCTTGAGGGTAATAGGTAGTGGAATGGCCAAGGGTAATGTGATATCTATTACAAATTCTACCATTTTCTTAGAGTTGAAAGCAACTGCATTATCAGTAATGAGCTTTTGGGGGCATCCAAATCTAGAGAGGATGTTGTTTTCAAGGAATGAAATAATGACACAGTCTGTGGTATGTCTAAAAGGGATGGCTTCTATCCATTTAGTAAAGTAATCAGTTGCTGTCAAAATCCATTTATGTTGGGCTGAGGAGGATGGGTGAATTTCCCCAATGAATTCTAAACTCCATTGTTGAAAAGGCATTTTTGTGGAGATGCGTTTGAGAGGTAAAGGTAAGGACTTCCTTTTTCCCTCAAATATTTGGCACTTGTGACAGGAGGTCACATATTTCTTGACATCTGTAAAAAGGGTGGACCAGTAAAAACCTGCCCTTAAAACCTTATCAGAAGTTATTTCCCAGTATAGGTGTCCTCTACAATATCCTACATGAAAATTATTACATAACTTTGTTAGCTTCATCTTTTAATAAACAATTCAGTAAAATTCCACCATTATCTTTCCAAAATAAAGCATTGTCTATGATACAATATTTCATTGATTTCATTTTCAAAAATCTACTTTTAGTTCTAGATAAACCAAGAGGAGCTTGCAAGTTTAGTAAAACAAATATGATATCTACATACCAAGGTGAATCTATGAAAGGTTCACTGATCTGTGGAGTCGCCATCTCTTCCTGATCATCTAGGGCACCAATGAAATTTATATCTAAGGCCTGACAGTTCGATTCAGCCATGATTTTAGCTAAATCTTGGCCTTTAATAAGTTTTGCAGGCTTTATTTCTATGTCATATTCCAAAATAGTGGCAATCCATTTGCCTCTCTTTCCTTCAGGCCCATTTTGTGTCAAAATGTCCTTTACTACTGAATTTGGAACATAAGCAATGATGTGTGAGTACAAGATGTACACTCTGAAATATTTAATAGCTTTGACTAAAGCAAGTGCTTGTTTTTCCATTATGTTGTACTTTAGTGTAGCATCTCTCAAAGATTTGCTGAAAAATGCAATAGGCTTCTCATATCCTTGATCATTCTTTTGCAACAAGACTGTTGCAATAGTATGTTCTGAAGCAAAATAAAAAATTATAAAATCCTTTTTGAAATCAGGACTTATGAGGACTGGTGTTTTAGTAAGGGCTTCTTTGATTGCCTCAAAAGACTGTTTAGCCTCTACTGTCCACTTAAGTGTTGAATCTTTCTTTAACATGTTATTTAATTCTCTGATTAATTCTGCTAAGTTAGAAATGAATCTCCTAAGAAAAATTATTTTGCCTAAAAATGATTGTAATTCTTTGATGTTTCTAGGATGAGTGATGTTCAGGATTTCCTCTATTCTAGCTAGATCTATTATGATTCCATATTTTGATATTATGTGCCCCAAGAGTTTACCTTCTTCTAGAACAAAGAGTTTCTTTTTGGGATTCAAGGAAATGCCAAATTTCCTACATTTAATAAAATCTCTTCTTAAGAGATCTACATGTTCACTATCTGATTTGGAAAACACTGTAACATCATCTTGGTAAAAAACTAGAAAGTCATGGATTTCCTTTGCAAAAGCTATGTCCATTTCTCTTTGCAAGGTAGCCCCTACATTCATTAGTCTAAAAGGCATCTTTAAATACATAAAATTACCCTAGGGAGTGGTAAATGCATTCTTTTCTTGATCCTCTAGTTGAACTTAGATTTGGTTGTATCCAGAGAATCCATCAAGCAATAAATTCTGGATGAACCTACTACCCCTTGGAGAATGTGGTCCATTCTTGATCCAGGTGGATGTTGGTGTATACCCACCTCTCCCACTTGGACCCCCACAACTATCTCTTTCAGTTTTTCAGTTTCCATAATTGTAGCACAATTTACTATTTTTAGCCGTTTTTCCAGGTCCTGAACTTCCGGAGCCATTTTGAGGCCCTAAACGACGTTTTTTGGGAAAACTAGGAGAAGCATGGGTTGTGGATCGATTTTTCTCTTCCCAAAGTTATAGTCCTCATATAGATCTTTCTAACAAGCTATTGTGCACGTCAAACGGAGATCGTATGCCAAAGTTACGACCCCGGGAAGTTGATGTACCAATTTACCCAAACGGGACCCACAATTTGGCGCTTCATCTCCTAGGGTTAGGATTTTGTATGTTTAGGGTTTTCCATTGTTTCTCAACAATAAATAGGCCTTCGAGCCTCACTGTAACACAGTTTAGAGGCATGTAGCCGTCACATCTCTTCTCAGAGATAAGCTACCATCGCCCTAGCTGATTTATTTCCATTTCTATTTGTAACCATATTTCAGTATTTTACATTAATGAATTGAAGTATTATTTCTGCTGCATCTTTGTGTTTATGGTTATCTCTATAATTTTTTGCATTCCTGTTTAAATCTGGATCAGTGGTATCAGAGTGGGTCTGCTCTTTCTCTATCTTTCTTTGCATGTCCCCAACGAGATCGAGATATAAGGAGTTAGGGCTTGAACTGGTCGAACCTTTGCAAGACTAGCCTTGCATATCTCGACGGCCTCCCATGGCGGATGAAAAGAAAGATGAGGGGTAGGAGATCCTATCAAAATCTTGCTCGAAGAAACCCTTGAGCAGAAAAGGAACATGATGATGGAAAACTTTTCCCAGATCCTTGAATGGCTACCCAGAGGCAATGCATTGGCTTCCAACAGCTACTCTGGAAACGCCACACTGTTTAAGGTACAAATTAATTTTGAAATACCCATATTCAAGGGTCAGATTGACGTAGATGCCATAGATAAATGGTTAAATCTGCTAGAAGGGTATTTTTCTGTTCATGAATTTTCGAGTCGGGAAAATATTTTTTTTGCTCTTCCCAAAGTAGCCCCCCACATTAAGGACTGGTGGGAAACCTACTGCGAGCAGAAGGATGAAAGTGCGGGCTCACTATTTTCAGATGCACCCACTTGGAATTCATTCCAGGATGCCATTAAGGAGCAGTATTACCCTATCAAAAGCTATGAGGACAAACACATAAAGTGGACCACGCTGCGGCAAGGAAGGGACCAAGATGTTCCAGAGTTCACCAACATTTTTCATACCCTTCGCACACAGTTGGGTATCAAAGATTTTGAGCTGTATCTGGTACTCAAATATCGCAGCTGCCTACACAGGTACATCTAGGAAGAGATGGAGTTCCTGAACATCTCCTCGCTCGGCACGGCATACTGATACGCTGTCAAAATTGAGTAGAAGTTGAAACAAAAGAAGCGATACTTTGGATCTGCGAATCCGAATACCAAAGGACAAAGCCAAGGCGAAGTGACCCAAGAAAACCCATCAAAGCCGCAAGAAAAGAACAACACCACGAAGTTGAGGAAGGACACAAGAAAGTGGTGTGAGTTCCACAAGAGTCCCACTCATAACACAAGTGAGCATCGGACCAAGCAATCGCTGGTGGCCGAGTTAAAGGCTTCCAAATCAGATACATGTTCAAACCCTGAGTTAGAACCCGACAAGGGGAATGGCAAAGGGAACCAGATCATTGATGCGGAGCCCAATGCCACTGTTTCCACTGCCAAGATCTAGAAGAATGAGCCCGAAGATCCAAAGGAGGGGGAGCGTCTTTTCCACTCACAAATTTTGGTGAAGGGTTCGCTACTACAATTCATTTTTGACAGTGGCAGCCAAAAGAACCTCATTTCAGTAGAGGTTGTGAAGCAGTTGGGCCTACCGACTACACCACACCCGCAGCCGTACAGTATCGGGTGGCTTCACCAAGGATGAGATCTTCGAGTTCACCAGTAATGTCACCTTCCCTACAAAATCAAGCCCTTCACAGATGAGGTATTGTGTGATGTTACACCTCTGGGTGTTTGTGATGTATTATTAGGCCAACCATACTTGTGGAGGCGAAGTGTTGTGTATGAGTCAAGGCCTTGCGCTGTTATTATTTCTTTGGGTAATTCATTATATAGGATACCAGAGGTAGCCCCACCTAGCGCCACCTCTTTGATCGCTGCTAAGAAAGGCAGCAAGCTCATCTCCCAGACTAGGAAATTCCTTTTCTATCTGGTTCGCTCCCAAAGTAAGGGGAATATCGTCACCAGATCCATGAACCCCACGAAGGGTTCCTCCATGCAACAGTAACAGCAAAGGGATACGGTCATGACAGAACACAGTAACAACTTCTCCTCACCCATAGGGGTACCACACAAGCTTCAGGTCGGCAACAAAGTCTGGTTGCATCTGCAAAAAGAACCCCTTACAAGAGCCCATCAGAAGCTGCGACCATGCCGACATGGTCCTTACACCATTACCAAGGCTGTGGGAAACAATGCTTTGGAGCACAACATTCCTTCATTCCTTCGTCTGCACCAAGTGTTTAATGTGTACCGCCCTGTTGTGGTCACCAACAACCCCCCTCTTTGTTTGATATTAGTAATAACATCAAGCAAAGGGGGACCCTTAACCAAAAATCCAAAAAATATTTTGTTTTAAAAAAATCTTTTGTATTAACTCCCTAAGAGCTATATCGCGTCGCAAAGGTAGAGATAAGCGTTTTCCCAAAGCGCATAGATACACTAAAAAGAGCGATGTGAAAACCCATCGCATCGCGTGCATTAAAAGCGCTCAAAAAGGGAAAACCTAAGGAATCGCCGACGGTCGATATACGACGTCGCACGTTGCAATGTCGCATAAGCAGCACAGAGTGATAAAGCGAAAACCTTGCGATCTTGCGATCTTGCGATCTGCGATATTGGCAATTTGCGATAACACTTAATGACGTCGCAGTCCTCGATACTGCGATTCCAATCGCAGAAAGGACTCATCGCAGAATTCTTCGACATAAACGGTAAACCCAAAATTGAGCGCGCACCTTAAGGGAAATTAATGATCGCATGCTTCAGTATCCAAGAATGATTGTATCGCATTTTTCGAAGAGTCAAATCATGATGAGTGTCAGAATTACGCATCCATTAGAACTTAATGCTTTCATGTCAATCTTTTCGTCATTTCTCTTCTTCTTTGCGTAAACTGCAAGACATGTTACTGATATAAATCTATATGCAGGAAACATCTAAGGAAAAGAGGAAAGCGCCAATGGGGTAACAGAGAGAAGATGCCTCCGCAAATGGATGCCGCATGCAGCAGGACCGCGGATTCCGGAGTATCGCCCAACAGGCGCTGATGAAAATAGACTATCTAAGACTCAGAGTCAAAGGCGCACAAAAGCAGCGTGTTTGCAAAAGATCTTGAAGCTCAGACTGGGTAAAGCAGAAAGAGAAACGCAAAAGAAGGGGGACGCTCCAGAAAAGCCTGGAACAAAGAACGGAAGCAATTCTCGATACAGGGGATTGTCCATACAACGCGACTCCTAACTCATTGAGTCATTCGCACGACCGGAAACCGAAATAGCAACAGCAAAATCAGTTCGAAAGGAACCTGGGTTGTACTAAGTATACGCACAGCGAATACACCCAGCTAGAGAAAGGTTTTCGAAAATATCTTCTAGTCTGTCAGAAAGAGGTGCCGGCTCTTGTTATTTCTAATTTTCAAGCTCGAACAAAAGGAAAGAACAACCAGCCGACTCTTTCAGGGCGAACAGCGCATTGCTTACAGCACTAAGGAGCAGATACAGAAACGGTTAGAAATTAGATTTGATTTTTAGAAATAAATTTGCTTTTAGTAAAAGGACGGTCATTTGAAGCCGTTCCCTAAATTTGTGTAATTAAGATTAATTAGTTAGTAGTATTTAACCCTTCTCATGGCATTTGGAGAAGGGTCCGGAAATCTGTCAAAAAACTTGTCCTCAGAACATGCACTTTTGCACCCTCGGAGGGGGTTTTTGATGAATGGATGGATCGAGATTTATTTATGTTTGCATTTTAATGTCTGTTACTGATGTTGCACTTCTGTACTCTTAGCAGATATTAGAACAAGTAGAAATAAATCGTTATTGCTTGAAGTTTATTAGTGAAATCAGTCATAAATGGTACTTTTATCTCTTGACTAATTTCTGCTTGTATTCCTAAAGTGATATGCAGCTGAGTTCTTTATATGTTAATGTATGAATGTGTGTATTACCATTTGGCACTTCTGTACAGTGGAGTCATTTATTTGTGCTTGACATATGAATAACTAATTATGCGATATGTTGTTCACAACTGTTTTGCCTAACTTCTTATGCAGAATGGTTCATCTTAATTGATTTATATTCTTATGATAGCTTAATGATCTTTATTACCAGCTATTGTTCGAAATCTTTTTAGATCGCATAATGAAAGAATTTTACCCCAGGTTAGCATAGATTAGATGTATTGTTTTTCATTAGATTACAATAGCATAGAGTTAGTTTAGAAGTTAGAATTAAATTAGCTTAAAATACCCCTAAATCAATACCATCAAACTCTACACACACACACCCCTCATATTGGGAAACTGGTCCCATTACCCCCAGTCAGACCCGCTACTCCAAACGGGCACAGAGCCGCCAACCAAGTTCCCGACCGGGTGGGCATCCCCCTTGTTGTTGACCCGATTTCGGGGCCCTCAACATATTTGGCGCTAGAAGGAGGGCACGAGCTATGAATGGCGCATAAGTCAAAATCTAAATACCATTTTGAGAGCAAATCACCCTCACCAACTCCCCCGACTTCTCCGGTACGATCAAACTCGGAGCTAGAAGTCGCTCGGGCATCCACCGCTGCTACACACTCTAATATATCAGACCAACTTATCATTGATCCCCCTGAACTTCAAACTTTGATTCGTAAACTCCAGGGATTCTCTATTTTTACTCAGAGGTCTGATAAATCTAAAGGCAGCGTGACTTCGCAGTACAATCCTGCTCATCCCCTGACCAGATTGAAGAGTGAAAAGTTTGGCATCCAGCCAACTGAAATCCCTCTCCCCACTAGGAAAAGAGCAAGGAAAGCACTTCCAGAGTCTGACAGAGAGACTCTTTCATCTACCTCGTCCATTTCAACTCCCTCACCGCGAAGTCAGCCACCCACATCTTCACCCCAGATCACTCATCCATCTTCCGCAACCCTTCCTCCGCGATCATCAAAAATCATAGTATCTTCATCTTCTCAGCATCAGGGATCATCTTCTGCACTTCCATTGACTAGCAGCTCAACGATGGCCCAGTCTCCATGGAACAATCCTGGGGCGGTCTTAATGCCTCCACCCCTGAGCCCTATACCGGCCCATCCTGAGAAATGGCTGCCTAAATTCAATCCAGAAGCAGGCATGCTAGCCGAAGAACATATCAATAATTTCATGCTTTCTGTTAATCTCAACGGAGTTACTAATGAAGACGCTTTTGTCCGGCTTTTCCCTTATACAATGCAAGGAACAGCCGGGTCGTGGTACTTTTCGTTACCTTCCGGATCCATCACAAGCTGGGACATTTTTCAAAGTCAGTTCCTCACCAAGTTTGGTGATGACAGATCCACGGCGACATTGATCAATGACCTATCTAATCTTAAGGCTGAGGCTAGAGAACCCATTAAAGATTTTAACTTACGGTTCAATAAGATCCTCAACAAAATCCCCGCTGCTTCACAACCCAGCGAGGAAGTAAGATGTGAATGGTACATCACGGCCTTACCATCTAACTTGGCTATCTTTGTAGATAGGGCAAGCAAGACAACCTTAGTTGAAAACTTAACAGAGGCGTTAGCAGTTGAAAAACGCGTGGTAGCACTTGAAAAGAGATCTGCAATTGAAGAACGTAAATCTAAGAAGATCTCTTTCAAAGAAGACACCAAGAAGAAGCAAACGAAAGATCCTTTCGATATGGAAGGATTACAAAAAGTATTAAAGGCCATGTCCAATGAGATGATTGATATAAGAAAACAAGTAGCAGAAACGTCTTCAAGAAAGCCTTTCAGGACTTTTAAAAGAAACCCTCCCATGGAGACGAAGCCACCCAACGCTGTCTCAAACGTTGAATCTGAAGAAGAAGAAGAAGAGAATACCATCGAAGCACAGACCGACGATGAAGAAGTGGTGGAACTACAAGGAATGTGGGATTTCATCCTCCCACAAGAAGAGGATCAAGAAGCATTTCCGGTTAGCACGAGAAGCAAAAATCAACTTGATCCTCCCCAAACTACCCCAAAACAAAAGGGCGCAAGCCCTGCAACAAAAGATAAGGTCGCAACAAAAAAGACAACTGCTAAAGCGACCCAGTTTAGCCCAGTCCAATCTGATCAAGCACCTCCATCAAGAACACTGATAGTGTCGATGAAATGGAGTATAACATCATTGATGACATGAAGAAGACTAGGGCTAACATCACTCTTTATGAATTGAGTAAATTGAAACACCAGCAGAAAATAATGATGAAAGAATTACATACTGTGCCTACTACATCTTTACCTACAGCTGTAGCTTCCCACAATCTGGGAAGGCCTCCAACCAACGCGATCAATAAGATTGATCCAAGTGACATCGCCTTGATTGGAGGAAGATCAAGATCTCATACTCCTCCTTTTCTTCTCACATATGAAATCTTCAATAAAAACGTGCACAATTGCTTGGTCGATTCTGGTGCTTCAACGAATATTTTACCCAGGTCAATATGTGCCAAATTGAATGTGCAACCTCAAAAATCCGCAGTACGTATAGTTCAACTTGATCGATCCCAAGTCGAAGTGATTGGTGAACTTAATCAGGTGACCATAAGATTGTCGTCTAACCCAAAAGTGTGTCAGGTTATCGACATTCTAGTAGTTGATATCCCTGAGTTCTATGGTTTGATTCTTAGCAGGGATTGGTCGGAGAAACTCCACGGATATTTCTCAATCGACTGGTCGCACATGTGGTTACCATACAATGGTAAACCAAATCAGATAAAGGTTGAACGAGAGTTGCACCAAAAATACATAGTGACAGAACTGGAAGGAGAAAATGAAGCCATAACATACAATAGCAGCATTGTAGGCAATTACGCAGTAGATTCTTTCCTCGGCAATTTCAATGCTCATATTTCACCTTACTTAGAGAATTCAGTTTTATCCCAAGTTGAAAATTTCTCCCAAACTGATGACTCAAAATGTTTTAGTTTTTTAGATAATTCTGTAAATACATCTTTATTTTGGAAATTATATTTTGACGGGTCTAAATCCAATGAGGGAGCAGGAGTAGGATGCGTTCTGATCAGCCCGGACGGGAACAAGATTATGCTCACATGCAGACTTGAGTTCGATTGCACGAACAACACAGCGGAGTACGAAGCCTTGGTTCAAGGCCTATACAAAGCAATCGGATTGAACGTTAAGTATCTTCAAGTCTTTGGAGATTCTGAGATCGTCGTAAAACAGGTACGTAACACCATACACTGCCTGTCAAGTCATTTAAAGCACTATCAATCGTTAGTTCAAGATCTCACTGCACATTTCATAGCATTCAACATCTCGTCAATTCCAAGAATTCAAAACGCGAGTGCAGACCTGTTAGCTAACGTAGCCTCTAGACTTATTCCTTCCGAAGATTTTAGTCCTGATAGGTTTTCAATAGAATTAATCTTTAGACCGTCCATCCCTGACAACATCACCAACTGGAGAGTATTCAACGATGATCCAGACATCGTAAGTTTCCTCACCTCTGAAGGATCCTACTCAAATCAGATAATCGACGAAGGCCATCATGATCACCAAATACAAAAAAGTAGCACTGACAATGCTATACCGAAATCAGTGGTCAAGTTAGAAGATTTATATGATTTGAAAAGCCGGTTCAAAAGGTCAGCTAATGCCAAACTCTACAGTTCAACTCTGAACTATGAATCGGTGAACCTAGGAACCGACGAGAAGCCACAAAACGTTAACCTAGGCCACGGCCTAGCCCCTGAAGAGAAATCAGCGTACATTCGTCTTCTGAGACAGTACAAAAACGTTTTTGCCTGGAATTACGATGAGTTGAAGACTTACAACACTTCTATCATTCAACACACTATCCCTATGATTGACAATGAAAAACCTGTCCAGCAGAAGCTCAGAAAAATACACCCTAACTTAGAAAATCAGATAAAAACTGAGCTTAATAAGTTTTTGAGAGCCAGAATAATTTTCCCCGTCAGGCATTCCAAATGGGTGTCCAATATGGTACCCGTTAGGAAGAAAAACGGAGACATTAGAATTTGTATCGATTTTCGAAATCTCAACAAAGCCTGTCAGAAAGATAACTTTCCCCTCCCACCTATGGAACAAATATTACAGGCAGTAGCAGGCTCAGAATTAATGTCTTTCCTGGATGGATTTTCAGGATACAATCAAGTACTGGTGTATCCCGATGATCAGTTAAAGACTACGTTCCGAACCAAATGGGGCACTTATGCATATCGGAAGATGCCATTTGGTCTGATCAATGCCGGAGCTACCTTTCAGAGAGCCATGGACATCGCGTTTAAAGGGTTAGTCAATAAATCAGTAGTGATTTACCTGGATGATATAACAGTGTACTCCAAAAAACTAAGCAACCATCTCAAAGATTTGAAGCAAATCTTTCAAAGGTGTTTGAGGTATGGGATTTCGCTCAACCCAAAGAAATCTTTCTTTGCATTAAGCGAAGGGAAATTGCTCAGATTCATAGTGTCGAAATCTGGTATTCACATAGAACCCGACAGAATCAAGGAAATTTCCGAGATATCCATGCCCCATAACAAGAAAGTGATGCAATCCTCCCTTGGACAGATCAATTTTGTTAAAAGATTTGTCCCGGATTTTTCACGTATTATTTCTCCCTTACAAAATATGATAAAAAAGAATTCAAATTTCAAATGGGGTCTATATGAGCACGAAGCATTCAACTTAATCAAACAAGCTATCATCAACGCTCCATCTTTAGCAACCCCAAATTTTTCAGAACCTTTTGTCTTATACACGTTTGCCTCAGAGAAATCTTATGCTGCGATTTTAACTCAAGCGGATCAAGAAAAGACAGAAGCTCCAATCGCATTCTTTAGCTCGAACTTACAAGGTGCTGAACTTAATTACTCAGACGTAGAGAAACAGGCATATGCCGTTTTCAAAGCGATCAAATATTTCAGACCTTTCTTGCTAAAAGCCCATACCAAAGTCATAGTACCGTTCCCAGCGGTAAGAAACCTCCTGATACAGAAGGACGTGGGCGAAAAGAGAGCGAATTGGATCACCGCCTTACAAGAATACGATCTTGAGATCAAGCCAACACACATCGTGAGAGGTCAAGGCTTCTGCAAGATGTTAGCTGGAGCATCGAAAATTCCTGAGAACTCGTCTGAAGAGGTACACACGTATGAGGTAAGCCTAAACGACGCAGAATCATTATATGCTGACACCATTTATTTTCTTAAGAACGGGTATGCTCCATTTCACCTGGATCACACCAAGAAGAGAGCCCTGAGATTGAAAGCTAAGCAATACCAGCTCATAAATGATGTTCTGTTTAAAAGAAATTACGATTCTGTGCTTCTTAGATGTCTTGAGAAAACTGAAGCCGAAAAGGTTTTGCAGGAACTTCACGATGGACCAGCAGGTGGACACTATGCTGGAGAAGCCACCGCACATAAAATCTTGCGTGCAGGATATTACTGGCCCACGCTGTTCAAAGACTCATACAATTACGTAAGGAAATGCCAAGTCTGCCAGACTGCTGCAGGGAAACAAAAGAAGTCATCCATGCCACTGCAGTCGGTTAACATTGAGCAACCGTTCAGTCAATGGGGCCTGGACATAATAGGTGAGATCGTTCCTCACTCTTCTAAACAGCATAGGTATATCCTCACGGCAACTGACTATTTTACCAAATGGGTAGAAGCAGTTCCTCTCAAGACAGCTAATTCTGAAAACATTATTGAATTCATAGATCAGTTTATCATCACTAGGTTTGGATTGCCAACGGCCTTAATGTTTGATAATGCATCATATTTTTCTGGAAATGCAATGACTGAGTTTGCGCTCAAAAGAGGGTTCAAACTGAAGTATTCAGCCAACTACTATCCGCAAGGTAACGGGTTGGCCGAATCAACAAACAAGAACCTAATCAGGATTATTAAAAATACAGTCGACCAAAACCAAAAGAATTGGCACAAAGCGCTGGTAAATGCCTTATGGGCAGATAGAATTACAAAGAAAGCTTCTATCGGCACTTCTCCCTTTAATTTAGTTTATGGGAGAGAAGTGGTTCTTCCGACTCACTTAGTCATTCCCTCTTTGTCTTTAGTGCAATATATCGATGAAGTATCTACTTCCTCTTTACGATTAAGGCAAATGGAAATAATCAAACTAGAAGAGCAAAGAGAACAAGCTAGGAAAACCCATGCTCATCACCAAGCGCTAATAAAATCTTCTTTTGACTCAAGCATCATAACCAAAAAAAACTTTCAGATGGGTGATTTAGTTTTAAAATGGGATAAGGCTCATGAAGAAAAGGGCAAACATACGAAATTCCAGAAGCTGTGTCTTGGTCCTTTTCAGATTGTAGAGGTCATAGGCCCATCGACTTTTGTGTTGCGGGATTTAACAGGCAAGAGAGATTCTCTGCCTGTGAATGGACAAATTCTCAAAATGTATTTTCCTTAGAAGAAAATTCTTCTAATTTTGTAGGATAGATTTAATTTTTAGTTTTTATTTTGTTTTGTTTTTCTCTTTATGAATAAGACCCGTTGTAAATGATCATTTAAAAAGGATTCATGAAAGAGCACGCCAATTCTCTATCAGATTTTGATTTCGCTTGTACAAATAGCAAAATTTTTGAAAATCTGAATTTTATTATTGACAAATAGAGTTAACTTCACCTTGATTACGATGCTAGTTTCAACCTCTAAAAAACTTTGACAAAAGCAACCTTTGGTAAAGAATTGTTTTGTATCAGCACAATGAAAGTATCATCAATAATAAAATAAGTATTCTCTGCAAAACTGTTGTTTTCAAAAACTCTATTATTGTCGTCCAGAGCTTTCTTAAGGAAAAACAATGACTTCCTCCCTGCTAAAAGGAAATTGCAGCATTCAGAGAAACAATCCAAGGAAAACACTATATCTCAAAGAATAAGAGGTCTCATCACGAGCCGGCTTATCATGATCACAGATATTATAACTTGCTGACTTTGCCAATACTGTCTATCAAAACAGGGCAACGACTTAAGATTGTTGCAATCAAAAGACAAGAGGTCTCATCACGAGCCGGCTTGTTCAGCAAAAGTGTAAATCAAGTGAATGACTGTGTCATAATTTGGCCACCAAACCAAGACATTGTTCTTTAGAGAATTAAAAAAGGAAAAGTGTGTCAAAAAGGATTTTTCTCTGGAATGTTGCGAGTAACCTCAAGCAGGAAAAAGGATCATTGCTGGATAACATGGTAACCCTGTCGAGGCTATGGATGCTTGCGGGCAGCAGAGGCTCTACCTACGACAAATGAGCATACTTTTAAGCCAGTACGCAGAGAAGACCTTATTTTATCTTTAATCAAGACCAAGTAATGTCTGGTGCGAATGCAAGAAAAAGCCTGAGGAAGCAAGCAATTGGGATATAAAAAGGTTGAGACAAAGTATCGTTGACAAGGTGAGGGGTAATCTACTCTATCTGTCCATAACAAAATTTAGACATATAAAAATTTTGTTGTTTCGGAAGTGAACGGTCAATAGAAAAGCAGAGATAACTGGTTCTTCACAGTGAATCGCCATTGTTGTGGTCACCAACAACCCCCCTCTTTGTTTGATATTAGTAATAACATCAAGCAAAGGGGGACCCTTAACCAGAAATCCAAAAAATATTTTGTTTTAAAAAAATCTTTTGTATTAACTCCCTAAGAGCTATATCGCGTCGCAAAGGTAGAGAGAAGCGTTTTCCCAAAGTGCATAGATACACTAAAAAGAGCGATGCAAAAACCCATCGCATCGTGTGCATTAAAAGCGCTCAAAAAGGGAAAACCTAAGGAATCGCCGACGACCGATATACGACATTGCACGTCGCAATGTCGCATAAGCAGCACAGAGTGATAAAGCGAAAACCTTGCGATCTTGTGATCTTGCGATCTTGCGATCTACGATCTGCAATCATACAAAGCTGCGATCTGCGATATTGGCAATTTGCGATAACACTTAATGACGTCGCAGTCCTCGATACTGCGATTCCAATCGCAGAAAGGACTCATCGCAAGAATTCTCCGACATAAACGGTAAACCCAAAATTGAGCGCGCACCTTAAGGGAAATTAATGATCGCATGCTTCAGTATCCAAGAATGATTGTATCGCGTTTTTCGAAGAGTCAAATCATGATGAGTGTTAGAATTACGCATTCATTAGAACTTAATGCTTTCATGTCAATCTTTTCGTCATTTCTCTTCTTATTTGCGTAAACTGCAAGACATGTTACTGATATAAATCTATATGCAGGAAACATCTAAGGAAAAGAGGAAAGCGCCAATGGGGTAACAGAGAGAAGATGCCTCCGCAAATGGATGCCGCATGCAGCAGGACCGCGGATTCCGGAGTATTGCCCAACAGGCGCTGATGAAAATAGACTATCTAAGACTCATAGTCAAAGGCGCACAAAAGCAGCGTGTTTGCAAAAGATCTTGAAGCTCAGACTGGGTAAAGCAGAAAGAGAAACACAAAAGAAGGGGGACGCTCCAGAAAAGCCTGGAACAAAGAACGGAAGCAATTCTCGATACAGGGGATTGTCCATACAACGCGACTCCTAACTCATTGAGTCATTCACACGACTGGAAACCGAAATAGCAACAGCAAAATCAGTTCGAAAGGAACCTGGGTTGTACTAAGTATACGCACAGCGAATACACCCAGCTAGAGAAAGGTTTTCGAAAATATCTTCTAGTCTGTCAGAAAGAGGTGCCAGCTCTTGTTATTTCTAATTTTCAAGCTCGAACAAAAGGAAAGAACAACCAGCCGACTCTTTCAGGGCGAACAGCGCATTGCTTACAGCACTAAGGAGCAGATACAGAAACGGTTAGAAATTAGATTTGATTTTTAGAAATAAATTTGCTTTTAGTAAAAGGGCGGTCATTTGAAGCCGTTCCCTAAATTTGTGTAATTAAGATTAATTAGTTAGTAGTATTTAACCCTTCTCATGGCATTTGGAGAAGGGTCCGGAAATCTGTCAAAAAACTTGTCCTCAGAACATGCACTTTTGCACCCTCGGAGGGGGTTTTTGATGAATGGATGGATCGAGATTTATTTATATTTGCATTTTAATGTCTGTTACTGATGTTGCACTTCTGTACTCTTAGCAGATATTAGAAAAAGTAGAAATAAATCGTTATTGCTTGAAGTTTATTAGTGAAATCAGTCATAAATGGTACTTTTATCTCTTGACTAATTTCTGCTTGTATTCCTAAAGTGATATGCAGCTGAGTTCTTTATATGTTAATGTATGAATGTGTGTATTACCATTTGGCACTTCTGTACGGTGGAGTCATTTATTTGTGCTTGACATATGAATAACTAATTATGCGATATGTTGTTCACAACTGTTTTTCCTAACTTCTTATGCAAAATGGTTCATCTTAATTTATTTATATTCTTATGATAGCTGAATGATCTTTATTACCAGCTATTGTTCGAAATCTTTTTAGATCGCATAATGAAAGAATTTTACCCCGGGTTAGCGTAGATTAGATGTATTGTTTTTCATTAGATTACAATAGCATAGAGTTAGTTTAGAAGTTAGAATTAAATTAGCTTAAAATACCCCTAAATCAATACCATCAAACTCTACACACACACACCCCTCATATTGGGAAACTGGTCCCATTACCCCCAGTCGGACCCGCTACTCTAAACGGGCACGGAGCCGCCAACCAGGTTCCCGACCGGGTGGGTATCCCCCTTGTTGTTGACCCGATTTCGGGGCCCTCAACACGCCCTCGACCATGCTTCCCACCATTACTAGACATATCAGAGATTGTAGAACAACTCACTAAGGACCAAGTTCAGCAGATGGAGGAACTCAACGCAATGGGGACCATTGCTTCATAAGGGGGGAGGAATGATCCAGGTGGACGTTGGTGGCCACCCACCTATCCCACTTAGACCCCCACAACTATCTCTTTCAATTTTTCAGTTTCTGTAATTGTAGCACAATTTACAATTTTTAGCGGTTTTTTCGGGTCCTGAACTTCCGGAGCCGTTTTGAGGCCCTAAACGACGTTTTTTTGGGAAAAATGGGAGCAACACGTTCATGTACCAATGTTGTTCTTCCCAAAGTAATATTCCTCGGATAGATCTTTCTAATGAGCTATTTTGCGCGTCAAACAGAGATCGTATGCCAAAGTTACAACCCCGGAAAGTTGATGTACCAATTTACCCAAACAGGGCCCATAGTTTGGCGCTTCATATCCTAGGGTTAGGTTTTTGAATGTTTAGGTTTTTCCATTGTTTCTCAACAATAAATAAGCCTTTAATCCTCATTGTAACATAGTTCAGAGGCATGTAGCCACCACATCTCTTCTCAGAGGTAAGCTACCATCGCCCTAGCTGATTTATTTCCATTTCTATTTGTAAGCATATTTCAGTATTTTACATTAATGAAATGAAGTGTTATTTCCGCTACATCTCTGTGTTTATGGTTATCTTGTAATTTGTTGCGTTCCTGTTTAAATCCGGATCAGTGGTATTAGAGCGTTCAGCTTTTTCTCTGTCTTTCTTTGCATGTCCCCAATGAGGTCGGGATATAACGAGTTAGGGCTTGAACGGGTCGAACCTTTGCAAGACTAGCCTCGCAAATCCTGACGGCCTCCCATGGAGGATAAAAAGAAAGATGAGGGGGTAAGAGATCCTATCAAAATATTGCTCGAAGAAGCCCTTGAGCGGCAAAGGAACGCGATGATGGACAACTTTGCCTAGATCCTTCAGCGGCTACCCAGAGGTGATGCATCGGCTTCCAACAGCTACTCTGGAAACGCCACACCATTTAAGGTACAAATTAATTTTGAAATACCCATATTCAAGGGTCAGATTGATGCAATGTCGTAGATAAATGTTTAAATCTGCTAGAAGGGTATTTTTATGTTCATGAATTTTCGAGTCAGGAAAATATTTTTTTCGCTCTTCTCAAAGCAGCCCCCCACGTCAAGGACTGGTGGGAAACCTACTGCGAGCAGAGGGATGAAAGTACAAGCTCACTATTTTTAGCCACACCTACTTGGAATTCATTCTGGGATGCCATTAAGGAGTATTATTACCCTGTCAAAAGCTATGAGGACAAATACATAAAGTGGACCAGGCTGTGGCAGGGAAGGGACCAAGATGTGCCAGATTTCACCAACATTTTTCATACCCTTCACACACAGTTGGGTATCAAAGATTCTAAGATGCATCTGGTACTCAAATATCACGGCTGACTACACAGGTACATCCAGGAAGAGATGGAGTTCCTGAACATCTCCTCGCTCAGCACGGCGTACCGATACACAATTAAAATCGAGCAGAAGTTGAAACAAAAGAAGCGAGACTTTGGATTTGCAAATTCGAAGACCAAAGGACAAAGCCAAGGTGGGGTGACCCAAGACAACTCGTCAAAGCCACAAGAAAAGAGCAACACCATAAAGTCTAAGAAGGACACAGGAAAGTGGTGTGAGTTCCACAAGAGTCCCACTCATAACAAAAGTGAGTGTTGGACCAAGCAATCATTGGTGGACAAGTTGAAGGCTTCTGAATCAGATGCATGTTCCAACCCTGAGTCAGAACCCGACAAGGGGAATGGCAAAGGGAAGCAGATCATTGATGTAGAGTCCATTACCGCTGTTGCCACCACCAAGATCCAGGAGAATGATCCCGAAGATCTAGAGGAGGGGGAGCATCTTTTCAACTCACAAATGTTGGTGAAGGGTTCACAGCTACAATTCATTGTCAAGAGTGGCAGCCAAAAGAACCTCATTTCAACAGAGGTCATGAAGCAGTTGGGCCTACCAAGTACACCACACCCGTAGTCGTATAGTATCGGGTGGCCTCACCAAGGACGAGATCTTCGAGTTCGCCAGTAATGTCGCCTTCCCTACAGCATCAAGCCCTTCACAGATGAGGTATTGTGTGATGTTACACCTCTGGATGTTTGTGATGTATTATTAGGCCAGCCATACTTGTGGAGGTGGCATGTTGTGTATGAGTCAAGGCCTCGCGTTGTTATTATTTCTTTGGGTAATTCATTATACAACATACCAGAGGTAGCCCCACCTACCGCCACCTCTTTGATCATTGCTAAGAAAGGCAGCAAGCTCATCTCCCAGACTAGGAAATTCATTTTCTATCTGGTTCGCTCCCAAAGTAAGGAGAATATCGTCACCACATCCATGACCCCTGGGAAGGGTTCCTCCACGCAACAATAGCAGCAAAGGGATATGGTCATGACAGAACACAGGAACAACTTCTCATCACCCATAGGGGTGCCACACAAGCTTCAAGTGGGAAACAAAGTCTGGTTGCATCTGCAGAAGGAATGCCTTACAAGAGCCCATCAGAAGCTCCGACCTCGCCAACATGGTCCTTACACCATTACCAAGGCTGTGGAAAAAAATGCTTTGGAGCACAAAATTCCTCTATTCCTTTGCCTACACCAAGTGTTCAATGTGTACCACCCTCGACCATGCTTCCCACCATTACTAGACACATCAGAGATTGCAGAACAACTCACTAGGGACCAAGTTCAGCAGATGGAGGAACTCAACACAATGGGGACCATTGCTTCCTAAGGGGGGAGGAATGATCCAGATGGATTTTTTTGGCCACCCACCTATCCCACTTGGAGCCCCACAACTATCTCTTTCAGTTTTTTAGTTTCTGTAATTATAGCACAATTTACTATTTTTAGTAGTTTTTCGGGTCCTGAACTTCCAGAGCTGTTTTGAGGCCCTAAGGACTTTTTTTTGGAAAACTGGGAGTAACATGGGTCATGGACCGATGTTGCCCTTCCCAAAATTATAGTACTTGGATAGATCTTTCTAACGAGCTATTGTGTGCATCAAACAGAGATCGTATGCCAAAGTTACGACCCCGGGAATATGTACCAATTTACCCAAACGGGCCCACAGTTTGGCGCTTCATCTCCTAGGGTTAGGTTTTTGGATGTTTAGGGTTTTCCATTATTTCTCAACAATAAATAGGACTTCGAGCCTCATTGTAACACAATTCAGAGGCATGTAGACGTCACATCTCTTCTCAGAGATAAGCTACCATCGCCCTAGCTGATTTATTTCCATTTCTGTTTGTAACCATATTTCAGTATTTTACGTTAATGAAATGAAGTATTATTTCCGCTGCATCTCTGTTTTTATGGTTATCTCTATAATTTGTTGTGTTCCTGTTTAAATCCGAATCAATTTTAGGGAGAGGGTAGTTATCTTTTAATGACACCTTGTTAAAGTTCCTGAAATCAACACAAAGTCTGATTTCTCATGTTTTCTTTCTAGTAGTGACCAAATTAGAGGCCCAATTTGAATATCTAATTGATGCTATGATTTGTGCATCATACATCCTTTTTACTTCCTTTTCAATTAATGGCATAAGAACTGGATTAATTCTCCTAAGCTTTTGTTTAAAGGGTTTCTGATCTTCTTTGAGGGGTATCTTATGTTGAATAATGTTGGTATCATAAGACTTAAGGTCTTCATAACTCTAGGCAAAGACATCTTGAAACTCTTTGAACAGACTTATGTATTTCATCTTTTCATCTGGAGGTAATGCTTTTGATATTTTGATAAGCTTGGGTTTTTCTTCTGTTCCTATGTTACATTCTTCTATGTCTGCTCTTAAAGGCTCCATTTTTTGTTTTCTAGCTACATCATTTGAATCAAACAAATCTTCTAATGGGACTAATCCCTTAGGCAAAAAATTATTCTTAAGGTTTAAAATCTTAGAATCATCATTGATTATTTCTTCTATTTCTACTTTTTCTAAGTTATCTATTTCTACTTTAGTGAATTTAGTGGGTTTATTTACATCTAAAGCATTTATATCTATCTCACTATTTATGACATTATCTATTGTACAATCAGTATCTATGTTACAGTTTTGAAAATCTCCTTTAGCATTCATGAAATCATAGATTTGAGAATCTTATGAAAAAATCTGCCAATATTTCAAATTGTCGAGTATGACAGGTCTGTGTCTTCCTTCAGCAGTGTACTGGTAGTTGGGCTGAAAAGGTAAACTATGAGCTTGTTGTTCTGTTTCCTAGGAATAGCAGCAAAATCAGTTTCAAGGAGTTCCTTAATCAGATCTAAGACAGTTTCTCTGTATTAGTTAAGTCTGGGATTATTCACAGAATATTCTCCTTTAATTTGTTTTATAATCAATTATGAATCTCCCATGATAGAAACTCTCTTGGCTCCAAGTTTTCTTACAAGCTGCAGTCCTAAGATAAAAGCCTCATACTCTGCCATGTTGTTTGTGCATTTAAAGTTCAATCTAAAGGCATGACCTTCAGAATGATTATTTTCCATGTTATGAATCCAAACTCCTGCACTTGCTCCTAATATATTTACAGAGCCATCAAAATCCAAATGCCATAGAGACTCATGAAATATGTTTTCACTATTAGGTGATTTGTATTTTTCTTCTACAGCTGTGATTTCATTTTTTTCATTGTCTAAATTATACAAGATAAAAGAGTCCATATCATAATGCATGGAGTATATAGGGAAATTTTGTGGTTTTTCTGCACTACTCACCATGTATTTCATCAAGGTCTCTCTGTAAAGTTTTCTTGGCTGACCAAACACAGAGATGGTGGCATATGACATGTCTAACTGTAGAGATCCCTGCAATTTTGCTCCCCATGAGCGAGATAACAGAATTCCATACTTGGGTGGGATATCAACAACTACTATGTCCATAACAATACTCTTTGTTGGGCACCGGACTAGAGTCACACACAAATCTTTAACCAGACCAAGGCATTTGACTTGGCTAGAATCAAAGGAAAACATGTCCTTGTATGGTCTGGTGATATCTAAGTTCAATCTCTCCATTATAGCCTTAGGAATTAGGTTATGGGATGCCCCTGAATCTAGCATAGCATTATGTAAGATTTTATCATGAACATTTAAGCTAATGTAGAATGGAGGATACCCCCTTGCTGATGTGTGCCATTTACTTCTAGGCCAAATAATAACTCAGGTTGATCATCATTGAGGTTTACAGCATCTTCTCCTTCACCTATGTTTAGTGTTTGAATGATTTGTGCTTTGTATGATTCATTTTTCACTAACTCTGTCAAAGGAACTGATATTTTCAATTTGGCTATCTCAGTCTTAATGTTGAATGGCAATTGAGTTTTCCTGTTTGTGTGAGATCTTCCTGAGCAAATGTGGTTTGTGTAGTTTTATCTTATTTTTTAGCAGTTGGCAATTCAGTTTGTGTACCAGTTGTTTTGTTTTGAATTCTCTTATTTGAAATAGTTTGACTAACAGTTGAAGTTTGAGTTTCAGTTGAATTTATATCTACAATTTTAGGGTTGGAAGTCTCCTGAGTTCCTCTAGGGAGAATTTGTAGAACTTTGTTCACAGGAGCTTCTGTTATTTTTTTAGTTTGTATTTGGACTGATTTCTTAGTGGGAATTTCAGTATTCTTTTTGCTTCTAAGGTTGTACTGTTTGTGAACTTCATAGGTAGCAGATTCATAGCCTTGTTTGAAGTCAAAGGAATCTCCAAATTCTAATTATAACTGTTGTAACATGTACAATTCTTGTTCTTCCTGAGTAAGAAAAGAATCATCTTCATTTTTAATCCCCAATAGGTTTATCTGGGTGTCATCCTCTTCTTCATGGTTTTGTGAACCTTCAACATTATTTCCTAGAAAGGTGGTCTAACCTGTTGGTTAGGTATAGCATTTTTTCCAGTATTAAGATTTTTCCTAAAGTTGGGGTTCCTTGTTGCGGGTGCTTGTTGATTTTCCCACTCAGATTTCCTTTCTATATTTTCTAATCTATCCATTATCCTTTCTACACTTTCTGCTAAAATGTCTATGTTACCATCTAAAGTGGATGGTTCATATTTAATGGTAACTCTTTTCTCATTTCTCATCCTAGCTTTCCTAGCTAATAAATTAGCTTCTACACTAATAGCATTACTTTGCATGTGTTCCAATGTTTCAGGGTTTCTTTCTCTCAATTGGTATGACATATTAGTGTCAAAACCATCAGGAAATTTGATTAATGCCAGGTTTGGTGGAGGTTTAATATTAGTAGGGATTGCATTACAGATGTTGTTGAACCTAGTACAATAATCCTGAATAGACTCATTAGGAGTTCTTCGAATGTTTTCATATTCAAATAGTATTTGTAAGGTGTTTTTCTTTCTTTTCCATCTATCAATAAACAATCAATGAAAAGCAGCTAAATCCGCAATATGATTAGCAGGTAAAACTTTAAACCATTTCTTGACATCCCCTGCCAGTGTTTGGGAAAATAACCTCATTTTCACATCAGACTCATCAATATCATGCAACTCAAAATAGTCAGTCATTTTATTCACATGATGTTGGGCAGTATACTGACCAGTAGCATCAAACAAAAAGATTTTACTTTGATAGTCTTGGGGCATGCCATGTAGTTGAGCTGGTAAGACCAAAGGTGCATATCTGTCTGCCATGGCTGAGGTTCTAGCTTGGCTAGGAGGTAAAGTAGTGGTGCTTGGAGAAGAACTTGAGATGGTTGTGGATGAACTAGATGAGCTTGAGTTGTTTGGTTGAAGAGGAATTTGAGGAATAACTGGTTTAGGGGAATGAAGTGTGGTTGATATTATAGGTGAGGTGGTAGTAAATGAAGCTGTATTTACAGTTTTTGAAGACTCTGTAGAAAGTTCAGAGGTAGCAGTAGTAAGGGCAGCTAATTCAACTGATTGTTGAAGATAGGCATCCTCTATATGGCTAATCAAGGTTGAGGTTAAAGCTTCTAGTTTATCAAAATTATCCAAAACAAGTTGATCTAAATTAGGATGTATAGAACCTTTTTTGACTCAAAGAATTGAATAAAATTAGGGTCTATTACAGTTTCACGAATTGAATTTTCTGATTTGGTTCTAAACAAAGAAAGTTCAAATGATAAATCAAATTGAATATCCTCTAAACTTGATAATTCCTTAGGGAGTGAATTTGCTTTAATTAACTGACTACTACTTCCTTGAGTTTCTACCTTTTTTGGTTTTCTTAAAATTCTCTCCCTGTTATAGTGTGTTCTTTTGGGAGCCAGAATTTTAATTTTTTAAGTGTTTAATGAAACTTTTCTTTACAACTCTAAAATGAACTTAAGGTGCAAAAGATGGGATTTAAGATTTCCTTACAGTTTTATTAAACTGAGGACTAGTCCCCAGTATGGTTGCCAATATGTTATCACTCCAAAATTTCTCTAAAGTTGTTAGGAAATAAATAATAGAGGTAACCACAAACCTACTTTTGAGATTAGGATCTAGCCTTCCTAATGCTCAGAGAGGGCTCTCTCTTTATGATTTAACTTTGTTTAGTTAATTTATTTAGGCTAGTTATGATTGTACTTGGGTTTTGATTTGGATTTGATGGTGGGATCACTGACTTAGATGGATAGAGGGATGTCTTTTACCATTGGGCTATGGGGTCAAGTGTCAAGAAAACAGGATTGGATCAAGTTCTAAAAATAGTGTTTACAGGGCAAGATAGTTGAGTGAATTCAGATATTTTAGGTTGGATGGTGAAGTGGTTTTCAATCGGGGTCAAGGAGAAATTAAGGTTTCCTCAAACCAGATAATGAAGGAAATGGTAGGGGTCAATCGAAATTAGGGAGCAATGAAGGATTCCCTGATCTGGATATCAGAAGAAAACATTAAAATGATTAATTGTTCAAGACAGTGTGTACTTAAACAAATTCTGTAATATAATTCTAGTTAATTCATTCAATTTAGATAACATGCAAGTTTGTGAAACACTTAAGAAAATAACAATTTGACAAAAGAAAATACTTCACTGAAGTGGCCCAACACATGAATCATGTAATGCAATCTCTTTATTACTCAGTCCAGTCTGCTGACTTGAAAAAATGGTACAAATAACCCTCAGGTTTCACATCAACACAACTATAGTAATTTCAAGCAATCCACCCTCTATACTTCGAATTATGAAGTATTTATACAAAAACTTTATTACAAAATATCCCAAATTGTCTTTGGAATTAATCTAGGAAAAAGAAATATCTTCATGCAAGAAGATAGAGACAGATATTCAACTGTTGCCGTATGTCCTTGTTTATTAGGCTTTGTTGTCTTATTCTTTGATCTTTTGTTGTTTATTCTCCTTTGTTGTTGGTTTTCCACACTGGTTGTCTTTTTACTTAGCCTTTTAACTAATACTCTTTCATTTGGTTGATCTGTTACTTTTCTTTCACTACCCTATTTTTACTTTTACCTTGCAATTTCACAGCAAGTCATTTAACTTTTCCCATGTCTCTACATCTTGTAATTTAATATTTACCGTTTTTCTGTAGATTTCATCTGATTCTGTGTACTTTGCAAAGGTGGGCTTGTTCACAAAAAGGTGTTTTACCTCATGCTGGAGGTAAAATAGGTTCTCAAAAGTTTGGTACAGAACCTTTCTTGTAGGCATTCCTTTCATAAATGAATTATTTGCCTGATCTCTTGTTACTTCTCTGATTTTCCTATTGTAGTCTTCTTGTGGCATCAATCTGTCATTTATCACTAAGGGATTTGGCAGACCTTTTTGCATTAAATCATCAAACTTAACCATGAACCAGCCTATAGCCAGCTCCATGGTTTGGCGTTTGTCCTCAAGGTTCATAATTAAGTTTCTCTTGGTGAGCACTTTATTCACCTCTAATATAGTTCCAGTTCTTTCATCTATGTCCAGCTCCTGCAATTCATACTTATTTTTAGAGTTAAGGAACTGGGTTATTCTTGTGGCTGCATGTCTCTAAGTTCAGCCTTAATTCGTTGAATTGCTTCTATAGCCTCTTTGACTAAATCATTTTGTTCAAATATGACTTGTATAGATGGCCAAATATCATTGACAGAGTCAATGATATTGGCCCATAGTTGTTCTCTAGCTTGGGAAAGTGGCTCTTGCAATGTTAACTATTTCCCTAAGTTCTTTATCCTCTCATTCATCCTGGTTGACCTCTGAATTTCTTCTTTGTGCATAATCTGAGCTATTTTCTTCTCATCCTATAGACTCCTTATCTGTTCTTTGAGACTATTTATCTCAGAGATCTGAATGGACATCTCCTTCATTGCTTTGACCAGTTTGCTTGCCTCATCACTTGGCTAAGTTGTTGATGTCATTGAACCTGTTGCTGATGTAGATGTTGTTGCAACAAGAAGTGTTGTAGCCACTGGAGCTGTGGGGGCCAATGAAGCTACCAAGGTTGATGGAACTATTGTAGTCATTGTGGGAATGGCAGTGGCAATGGTTGTCTCAAGGCTGGCTTGTTTTAGTTGTATTAAGTTGTTCAACTCCTTCTCCATTTCTTTTAATAGATCATTTAGTTGTAGAACAAGATCCATCATCTCCTCCTGTTGGGTTTGGCTCTCAAGGACCTCCTTGGTCTATGGATGTTTTGAATGAGGAAGCTTTAATTGTTTCTTCAGAGCAGCAATATCCTCGTTCCTTTTATTTATCAATTTCTCTATTGCCTTGACATCATTGGGACTATATCCAAGCTCAACCACCAAGTCTTCCGGTGACTTGATTCTATTATCCTTGGCTTGTGAGGATGCCCTTTCCATCTTGTACTGTGTTGTGATATTATCTAGTGAGCTTTGGAGTTTGTGCACAGTCATAGCTTTATTTGTCATTGTGGAGTAAATCATCTCACCTGCCTGTTTGTGGAACTCAATTTGGTCAATAGGGTGAACATCCCTAACAAAAACTTTGAATTTAGTTTTCCTATAGTATGTTGAAGATTTGGGTTGCTAGATTGTAGGCTGCATGAATGTCATTTGCATCTTGCCAGTCTTAATGTCAAAGGTTGACATTAATCTATTTTGATTTGCAGGTGTTTTTTTGAAGTACTAGGCATAAATTTCGGCCTTCATTGTCTCATTCCTCAACTTAATTTCCTTGTACTTCTCTTTAATATCTTTCTCTTTATCCACAGGCTTGGTGGATGAAGAGACTTCAATGTTGAGTTGTTTCTCAATAAGTTGAGTGTTTGAAGTAGAAGGTTGTTGAGTTTCACCTGAAGCTACTGGGCCTTTACTCCTTCCAACCATTGTTTCAATGTCAATGATTTCCACTGTCCCAATGTTGTCTTCTTGTTCAGTTACAGGATTAATTTTGGGCCTCTTCCTATAACTGATCTCAAATCTTTCATCTGTAGTGTCCATTGTTGAGCTAGAAACTTCTTCCCTGGTTCTTTTTGCATTTCTGTCTTCATTGGCTAGAGTCTGCAAAATAGGAGGAATATTCATCTGTTCTTTTAGGGCTGGAACCTGCAGAAAGGAACTAGTATCAATCTGCTTTTCCACATTTATCAAAGTATTCTCCACATCTACTATAGTATTCTCCACATCTATCAAAGTGTTTTCCAACCATTCTGACTGGTTGGAAAATCTCTCAATGTCTGGCCTAAGATCATGTATGAAAGGACTCAATTTGAATTTGAGCCTTACTTTATTTATGACTCCATGAGGGTCATATTGCCACATAAAACTGCTCTTGAAGTTCATCTCCTATAAGAGTCTCTCTGCTTCTTGTCTAGCTTCCTTATTATTACAAATAAAAGGGCCCAATTGGATTTTGATTTTAAACTGGGTTTTCTTTTTAGCTGACAAGAAATTGACTTCATCAAAGTTTATGATTTTCCTGAAATACTCTAATGCAAATATCCTCATGGGGAGGTATTTGGGAAACTTGTAAGGAGTGAGTTGGCATCCATATATCTTGATTTCTGTGTGGTCCTGGTATAGATACCAGTCTCCCACTTTATTGTTCTTGGCCAACTGTAAAACTCTCTTCATCTCCTCATTTATCCTAGGTTGATAGTTACTGGTCAGCATGTTTATAACTGGATGAACAAACGAATCAATGAAGTCTTTGTAAGTAAAAACAATGGAATACATTTGGATCAATGGTGTCCAAAATATGATAGATCTTGGATTACCCTTGGTGTCTAACTTCTGGATGCTGACTGGAAACTTGTCTGACCGAAAGTATAAGAACATATGAAATAATACTAATGAATACTTGAAGACTCTCTCATTTGGTAATCTGATGAACTGTTCATGGATTATGCCTGCTATGAACTGAGCAAAGTTTTAAATTGTAGCAGGAGTCTTTCCTGGGTAAAATATAGAAAGGAAATCAAGTACAACCTCATCCACATTTTCATCTGTAGTGTACCCTAGAATGCAAGAGAGCATGGTAATAATTTTTTTTCCTCTCTCAGAGAAAATGGTGGCAGCATATGGAGGACTATCTATTGGAGTGTGACACTCTTTAATGATGAAATTTTGAATGATCTGAGCTTTCTTGGGAATGTCTAGCTTGGTGTAGAGTTCAAGTAAGCCTTCAATGGAAAGTGGGGTCTCATTTGGACTTGACTGGATTTACAGAATTTGATTTATAGATTCTGTTGTAATGGTGAACAAAACTTGCTGATCAAGGGTGACTATGGATCTTTGACTTGGAATATAGCATGCTTGGCAGAACTGGATGATTTTTGGGAATGGGTGTACCTATGGGAACAAGTACTTGGGCAAATTTGATTCCCAGAGGTTAATATCATCATTTTGGTTCACAAACTTGTCTTTACTCCAACAGTGGAGTTTCAGTAGGTAGCTAGGGGAAATAGTATCTTTGATTTGAAATTCTCTGTCGGATAATGGAAGGTGGTCAATATCCAAGTGATGGGTTTGCATAGGTCTTACATCTAGAGAGATTTGGGAAGCCATAATTAGGTATATTGAACTGAATTACTCTTTTCTGTGGCTTTGGGATTAAGGTTTTAGAAGTGTGGAAAAGTGGGGAGGGTAATGACAGTCTATAAAAAGGGATTTTGGAAGCATAGTAAGGTTTTCTTCAACTCATGAAGGCTTTTTAATTAATTTAATTAATTAACCTTGGATAATTACTATGTATAATTTAAACTCACAAGGCCGTTTTGGTTATATCAAGAATACCTGGAAATCTAACAGTTTGGTACGCAAACGGGTTTCTATGGTAGCATCATAGGCTTTTGAGGCTTCAATTGTCAATTTTCTACTTCAATTTGGTGTCTGCAGCGTCTTCGGGTGGCAAAGTTGGTTAAATTCGTCGCACAGAGGTTCAAGGTGTCAGAATTGGTTTAGAAGAGGTTTACAGTGAAAATGAGCGAAAAGAGCAAATTGGAGATTTTTCGGCCTTTTAACCAATAATGGTTACATTTTGGCATGAGATTTATTGAATGAACAGTGGGCAAGTTTGGTTTAGGTGGGGAGGTGGTTTTCGGCGATATCGCACCGCTTTTGGATGGAGGGCAGTGTTTTTCGCGAGCACACGCTATAACCTAGTGCCGCCACGTAGCCAAACAGCGCTCGGCCAAAACTGGGAATCTCACGTTCTCTCGGGCCATTAACTGTCGGACGATGAATCCACGCGATATGGTAGTGCGCCGTTGGATATGGGGGTGGGATATCGGAGGTATATCGCACAGTGAAGTTGCACGAACAAAATTGGGAAGGTGGTTGGCAGGGCTCGAGGATTTAATTACAATGAACTGTAATTAATTAAAAGGTAATGACAGGATTTTAAACATAAGGAAAGGGTTACTAAAGGTGGGGACCATGGGTTATATGGCAGGGGTTTTAAATATACACCAAGATTTGGTGGGTTTAAAAGGGTGTCGAGAAATTAGATACGTGGGGGATTTGTAAAGCAGGATTTTTAGGAAATAACTTAAGATAAAAGGGGTTTTGTGGGTTTTTAAAGGGAAAAGGGGAAATTAATAAGTGGGGAATGTAGTATTTGTAATGGGAATGGGTTTCACACTAGGGAAAGGGGTTTTGGGAAGGGGGGATGATTTTTTGAAGGGTAAGGTCTAGGGTGTTATAGACATTTTTGGGCACTGCAACCACAATCATAAATGTCTATAAACCAAGGGCTCCTAAGTCCCTAAAGGTGTTGTTCCAACCCCTAAAAGAACAAGGTCAACTGATTACAACATCTCCCAGAAGTTCTCCATGAAAAACTACTCAGAACTGGTCGAAACGGAACCATTTCACCTACTCCATGGTCAAAGTGTGTTGCATCCCACCTGAATACACACAGTAGGTGCGATGCATGTTGAAAAACCCTTGTATGGGGTGCGATGGGCTAGAGTGGACAAAGGGCAGGGTCAATCCGCAAGGTGGAGGAGCATGGAATCTTCCAGAAACTTCTCCTGTGACACTTGCCTCTCTGCATTCGACCAAGGATGAGTAAGAGATCATCAATCTCCAAGTGGAATCAAGAACTATCAGAGAGAGGACACTCATCAAATCTCAAAAGCTGACTCATTCCCCTTGCAAACATCTATATATGGATCCCTCATCCCAGAGATCCAGAGGCTGGAATTTTGTATATTGTAAGGAAGTACTGTTGGTTTCTTGGTGCAATATCATAGTGTTGGGTGATCTAAGCTTTTCATGAGGTGAAGAAGGGCTTTCTTGCTGAGAGGATGATGCTGGGTCAGAACAATTGGTTGTAATCCTCTTTTCTCTTTCTTGATTATCAATAAATCTATTCAATTTTTCCTCCACACTATTGTATGATTGATGTTATATGCATTTGTGTGGTCAATATATATCTGGTCCTATATTGTTTATGATAATAGATCTATGTTCCTGGATAGTGTTATGCTGCTTTGATTCTACAGGTGCTCTTTGAAGCTGGGTAGACAAGGAAGCAAGTGGTGAAGACCTATCAGAAGGGAGAGGAATCGAACAAGGAACCAAGGGCAAGACAGAGGTTGGTCTCCTTATTCCTCTCTTATCTATTTCTCATAAAGGAAAACGAAAGTAGTTTTTAGTTTGTTTGTTTCTAAGGTAGCTACTAGCCTTAGTGGGACTAGCAGCTCTGCATAGACACTAGTTTTCCCGATAACAAAATGGCGACTCCGCTGGGGAGCGAATAGATTGTTTGTTTATCTATGTTTGTTTACTTTATAAACTTACATACAGAGCCTAAAGTCAAGCCATCTAGCCTTCGAACTGCATTTTCTATGCAAGTGCAAAGTAGATCAATGCTGCTTCAATCTATCTCCGGGTTTTGTTTATGAATTAAACGATTGACTTACAAGCTCTCTAATTGCCATTGTGGTGGCTCTAGTAACCTCCTTAGATCTACCCCTGTGATTGATTTACTGATTACCACTTGCTCGGCCTAAATCCCTGAACTGAGCTACAAACTGTGACCCAGAACCCAGCTAAAGTCTCGTCCCTGGTCCATCGCACTGTGTCTTCTTTGAAACCTGAATGCATTGCACTTCCCGAGTGTAGTAGGTGCGTTGCATTTCAGTTTCCCTGTGCTACAGGTGCGCTGATCAGACCTCTTCTACTCTTAGATTTTGTCTTTTGTGTTCATGCTTTTCAACTCTATTCAGGAGTTTTGCTGCCTGTAGTCAGTACACCTCTGTTGAAACCCCCTTTCTTGCCGTTATTCTGCCTCCATTGTGCAAAGAACTGTAAATGTTTTTATGTATTTTTAGTCATTTTCAGTTCTCTTTTACAAAGAAGTAGCGTAATTGTATTGTCGTTTCTTGATTTGAAAGTGTCGCAAGTGTCGTTTTCAGTCATAGAAGAAAATTTGATTGTTCTTGATAGTCGATTACACTATTACTCTTGTATTTGATTTGAATTAGTAGTTTTTCAAGTGTCGAAAGAAAGTTTTCAATCCCGAATAGCAAAGTGTCGTCGTTGTCCTCATTTTGTTTTGAAAAGAAGCTTGTTAGTAATTGTCGCTTTGAAAAATAATTCAGATTTGCACTTAGCTTTCTTTTTATCATTCACACATTAAGAAGTCTGAAAGCAAATACATGCATGTGCATTTGCATTTAGACTGTTTGTTGGTTTGATTTAGGACAAGTGCATATAGTGTGTGCTCTCTACTCTTTGTTGAAAGAAAATCATCTCTCTTTCCTTAGTAGCTAGGATTTTCATTGCAGAAAGAATATTAAACAATTGTTTATCATCTTAGATTGCATTTTAGGAATTGTACATCTACATCACACGGTGAACCTGAAAGGAAAATTTCTTAAGCAAGATCAACTATAAAATAAATTTAATGAATCTAAAAACGCTTTGGAACCTAACGCACAACATCTAGAAGTCTAGGCTAGAGACGTATTCCGACGTTGTAAAGCCTGGTAACTATTGTTTTCACTGTTGGTTGGGTGATTCCTCCACTTTGAGACGACAAGTGCCAGTACGGAATTGTGCTCCCACGTACCGTCGAGGATATTTTGTGAGACCACAATAGGCTTTATCCTTTATCCATAGGAAGCCGTGTCTGCCGCCCTATCGATCGCACTGCACTGAACACAGTATTTGGGAAGATTGACTATCGTACCATAAAAAGTATTCTGCAATTTTGCGATTGGTTTGGTAATCCCTCTGTTTAGATTTCTAGAGCAGTCCCTTTCATTCCTTTTCAAACTCCTTAATGGAAAAGGTCCATCTGAGCACTTGTCACTTAGGCTCATTAAAAATTGAAGGCGACTAGAGTCATCTTTTGTTTTTTCTCGACTCTTAAAAATTGAAAAAACAAGTTGTGTCAAAGCGTCTAAAATTTATTTAAACGGAATAAACATCACCTTTCCTACGTTGGTCTTAGGTTGAGAAAAATGGAGTCCACCAACCAAAGAGTTCCCCTTGGAGGAAATCCTAGTCCCTTCTCCTCTTGGGGGGATGTTGGTGCACCCCATATGGCCACATTGTCTCTCCCAGATTGATAATCGGCTTACCTGTATGGCTATTCTCAACTTCTGTCGTTTAGAACACCGTGATTCCTGAATAATCAAGTCAGCAACTAAACGATACCAGAGTTACCCCCCAACCCTCTACTTCATCCAATTCTTCCTCTCCTCCTTCCTCTTCGCTTGATGAAGCTGGTAAAGCCCAAAATCAAGTAACTGAGAAGAAGAAGGAGAAGAAGAAGAAAGAGAAGAAGAAGAAGGAGCCAAAGGCGAAAAGGGGAAACCAAGCATCGTCTAGTGAAAATCCACACACTGCACCGACCAGGCCTAAATCGCCATGTGTCATTTGCAAAGGAGACCACTATCATCAAGATTGTCCTTGCATCCCTCGGATCTTAAGGGACTGGTCTCCTCGTTTGCACAATCCGGTGTCATCAACCTCTGACGATCATGTTGAGCATACACCGTCAACTAGTGAAAGTGAAGCCCCTGGACAAAAAGGAAAATATAAATTTCCTTGTAAATTGTGTGAAGGCAATCACGCCGTCCACCATTGTCCCTTCTTAGAGGAAGATAAAAGGGTTTTGGACGAGCATCCGGTTTCACCGTTACGGCTTCCTCATGGATATAAGAAACTCTTGTCGAGTCCGTCACTAGTTGAAAATCCAGCTGACACGCCCTTGTGGTCGGCTGAAGCGTCTATCATTGAAGATAAACCATCTGAATCCACACCAGACGAAAGTCAAAAGGTCGAGGCGGCAGTTGACCCGGTCTTGCCTTCAGAGGATCAATATTCAGATGATACAGTCACCGAAGAGAACAAGAACGACACCATTCAAATTCTCTTCGTAAGCACAGACTCCGATGAACATGGGGACAGTCTACCAGTTCCTTTACCGCAGGAAGGAAGTTCGTCAGAGTCATATCCGGCCGTCTATTCGGTCCCACCTCCAAGCAACCTGGTTGTTTCCTTTTACTGGAATCCACTAGGCAGACACCGTTTACCGGCTAGTGTACCATTTCGAATCATTGCTCAAGTATATAGAATGGTCATGGTCGATACCATCATAGATGAAGGGGCTTCTGTGAGTATCCTTTCCTCAACTGCTTGGAAAGTGCTTGGTTCACCATCGCTTTTGCCTGAGATGAGAAATCTAATAGGCTTTGACAAAGGAACTAATCGACCGTTAGGGATCCGTCCCGATGTGCCGATAACGTTGAGAAGGAAAATCGTTCACATGAACGTAATGGTAGTCCAAGGACCCCTGGATTATAATCTACTCCTTGGACGGGACTATATTTATTGCATGGGAGCCGTCGTCTCCTCACTCTTTAGAGTAATGTGTTTTCCGCACGAAGGAAGAGTGTTCAAGCTCGTAGACCAGCTTTCATTTCACGGTTCACACATAGAAAATAGTCATATACTAACCCTGAATGGTCTTTTCAAGCAAGGAATGTCTCATCAATCCCCAGTCCATCCTCCTGATGAGCGCGAGTGATTCGGAGGACATGACTGAAACCCAGGGGGCATGCACCCTGGTCTGTTTCGACAGGGAAACCTTGGGTATAGGGTAGGTTTCTGCGGAGGATATATGACTAGCCTAACACACCCGTCCGTTTAGGAAAATTGGATTAGGCTAGAATAAGATTCCCTCGTCAAATTTATGTGAGTGGAGGCGTCTGCGCCACTCACCTTTGTCTATTTCAGTAGACACAGCCAAGGAAGTGTTTTATCTGTGACATAGATGGAACGATCTTTGGTAACCTGGAAATTTTTCGCTATACCTGGGGGCATGCAAGCGAAGAGCGATCATTTATTTTTTAAATTTATAGGTCCTCTAACCCTTTAAACTTGTAGGATTGGTCGTTTCCTAACCTGCATAAAGAAAGGATCCGGAGCAAAGCTTTGTAAGGTGCAAGCTCCATAAAAATGGCATCTTAGATGAGACATCCTTATTATACGACTAGATCGAGCAGTTTTAACGCAGAATTCAAGCTCGTTAAAAAATAAACATAAGCAATGAGCAAATGTTCCTCCAGAGTTTAAGCTCATTAAAAAATGAACCAATTTCCGGTAAATAACCATCATGAATGTATTATCATCAGCCTTTGAAGCCTTGGTCGTGTTCTCATCATCACCTCCACTCTGTATTGGCCGATCATTCACCTCCACTTGATTGTTTACCCCTTCTGAGGAACAACTGCGAAGAGTGATCATGTTAGCCATCCTTGTGACACTACCATGATTGGAAAATTCCAAAACTTACCTGGAATCAGCTGCTACCCGAATCTATCACTCGTTCCTTAAAAAACGAGTCTCCTTTAAGCTCTTTTCAATTGACTCGTAAAATATGAAAAGATTGCCGAGCCATTGGCCTCTCCAGCTCGTTAAAGTGACCGGAAGTGCTATCCCTCCTTTAGATTTTAATCTTTTTTTACTTGAGGGATTATTACACAAAAAGATCGAGCGCTTGTTTTCTTCGGCTCGTTAAAAGTACCGAAAATTCATCCCTTTTGTATTGTTTTATACTTTTTCGGACTCAAGGGATTATGTGACGAAAAAGGATTTTTGGAGTTTCCTTTACGTCCCTTTTCAGACTCTCTAAAATTGATATCTTTTTCGTTAAACTCGTTAAAACCTAATAGCGACAAACTTGTCCATAACAGACAAGAACGAGTTTCACTATCGCTAGGCTCGTTAAAACATAGCAATGGGTTTGCCCAAAGGGAAAATTATAGAACAAGCATATGTTATGCTCCTCAAGCTTGACAAAAATAAAGAGGTACTGGTCAACAATGACTGGGGAAAAATTGAGAAGAAAACTTGAAGAAACTTTGTTGGTAGCAAGTCGCTCTTGAACATGACACTTTCGCTCCGCATCCGAGTCAAGTTAGGTTATTTCATTCACTGGTCACATCACCATGGTTCCGTCACACCATCCATATTTGGGGTTAATGCTACCAATTCATCATGTCAGTGTCGCCGATATGTTCAAGAGAAGTCGCTCAGAGAATTCACCTGTGTCTCACCCACTGCAATACATTTACGCTCCATTCTTTCATGACCACCACCCTGAACCTTATATCACCAAATCGTTTTCACCTCTAGTAAAATCATTTGCTTCGTTCCGTGTCATTGTTGTGGGATTCACTAAGGCCCTCCTATGACGGATCGCTTCTTGTCGACATCATCTCATTATCCAAGAAGTCGATCTAGGAACAACCCTTTCAGTACTTTGAAGCTTGCATGCCTCAATGGCAAGTTTCTCACTTCCGGCGACAGGTTTACATCAATGGCCTTCGACCGAAAGATTTTGCGTGGTGTTCGACGCCAAGTCCCTTATTCACACCACGTGAATTGTACTGTAGTACCTTGAGGGTCATCATCATTATCGGTGATTCCTCTCGCGCCTGTTAACAACTTACATCATTGGCTGGTAATCAGGTGATGTCTTTCCATGTTCGACTCCAAAACATCTCTCACATGGATTGACTTGTACTTTGAGTGAAGATCGAACAAGATTGAAGACCCCGGATATAGTTTCATCCATCCGAGCTGCGAAATATATTCAGGAAAATAAAGACATCAAATGTACATCACTGCTGCACAGATAATCATCCAATCTAAGGAATGATGGCTCTACCAAAATCATCAGTCTACACTCAGACGATTGTCTGTCTCATGTACATGAAAATGAATTTATAAAGCTGAGCATGGGAATGACCGCCTCAACTAGATCATGAAAATATTATGAAGATAATGTATTGTATTGTATCTTATTACAGGTCACCTTCCATCTTGAAAAAACTTCGGATCCTCATGATAAAGCATTTCACCTGACATCAAAAGATTAATGACCTCATGCTTTAGGAGGCAACTGTTATAGAAATTTTTGGGCACTGCAACCCCAATCATAAATGTCCATAAACCAAGGGCTCCTAAGTCCCTAAAGGTGTTGTTCCAACCCCTAAAAGAACAAGGTCAACTGATTACAGCATCTCCCAGAAGTTCTCCATGAAAATCTACTCAGAACTGGTCAAAACTGAACCATTTCACCTGCTCCATGGTCAAAGTGTGTTGCATCCCACCTGAATACACACAGTAGGAGTGATGCATGTTGAAAAACCCTTCTATGGGGTGCGATGGGCAAGAGTGGACAAATGGCAGGGTCAATCCGCAAGGTGGAGGAGCATGGAATCTTCTAGAAACTTCTCCTGTGACACTTGCCTCTCTGCATTCGACCAAGGATGAGTAAGAGATCACCAATCTCCAAGTAGAATAAAGAACTATCAGAGAGAGGAAACTAATCAAATCTCAAAAGCTGACTCATTCCCCTTGCAAACATATATATATGGATCCCTCATCCCAGAGATCCGGAGGCTGGAATTTTGTATCTTGTAAGGAAGTGTTGTTGGTTTCTTGGTGCAATATCATAGTGTTGGGTGATCTAAGCTTTTTATGAGGTGAAGAAGGGCTTTCTTGCTGAGAGGTTGATGCTGGGTCAGAACAATTGGTTGTAACCCTCTTTGCTTTTTCTTGATTATCAATAAAGCTATTCAAGTTTTCCTCCAAATTATTGTATGATTGATGTTATATGCATTTGTGTGGTCAATATATATCTGGTCCTATGTTGTTTATGATAATAGATCTATGTTCATGGATAGTGTTATGCTGCTTTGATTCTACAGGTGCTCTTTGAAGCTGAGTAGACGAGGAAGCAAGTGGCGAAGACCTATCAGAATGGAGAGGAATCGAGCAAGGAACCAAGCGGAAGACAGAGGTTGGTCTCCTTATTCCTCTCTTATCTATTTCTCATAAAGGAAAACGAAAGTAGTTTTTAGTTTGTTTGTTTCTAAGGTAGCTACCAGCCTTAGTGGGACTAGCAGCTCTGCATAGACACTAGTTTTCCCGATAACATAGGGAAATGTGTGAAACCAAGTGGCAAAAGGTCAAAATGAAGGGAAAAGGATTTTTATAAGTTATGAAGGGATAATGAGGGGGGATTAATAAAGTAAGTATGTGGGGGTCTAGTGAAATGAGGGGAAATTAGTAAACAAGCTTTAGTGAATGTCATTTCTCTTTCACAAATCCTCCTGCACATGAAGCATAGGATTAAGCATAATGAATGTGATTTTGACTTAGCAACCTTGTGCACTTGCAAAACTTCTTCTACCTACCCTTGATTTACCCTAACATTTTCTCATCATTCATTGGGTGCATTTGAGCTTGCTGACCCTTTATTTCTTTTTCTTTTAATAAGCAAACTATCTCATTCTAACCTCCAATGTTACAGATTAAACTGATGAGCTCATTTTTATTCTCTAACTAACTACTAATCTGCCAAGATTAAACAATTTGGCTAGATCTTTATTCTCTATCTATTAACATGAAATTTCAAGCATGAATGAGTCAAGATTAAACTATTTGACCATCATGGATTGTGGCATTTTTGACAAGATACACACAATGTTATTTTGCAAAGTAAAGTAAAAGGAGGGGCATTTGAATTTTCACACTTTCATGATCTATTTTTATCTCTTTTTTGGGGTTCATATTTTTTACTTTTTTGATATTTTTCTTTCTTTTGGTCCTTTGATTATTCTTTTAGGAAATACCCTCTTTGCCTTCTTTAATTTTAATATGGGAAAACATTTTGCAGAAAGAAAAAGTATGTACAATATGACAAGACTAACCATAGCCAATTCAAAATTATGAATCCTATTATTATAGGACCCTAACACCACAAGCACTGCTCAATGTCATAGTCTCAGGATCTATGTGTGAGACAATCTAGTGGATGATGTCTGCACATGGGAAAGTGAGGTGCCTGCATGCAACCTTATGTAAGCTTGACAGGTGGACACTGATATAAAAATGTCAATCCTCTGGATCTTCCTTGAAGTCTCCTACAAATATATCCTTGATTTCCTGCCATGTTAAATCCATGCCCTTCTCAATGAATAGCTAAGTGTCTTCATAAACTGGCACATTCACTGACACCTACTCAACTGCTTCCCCAGTGCTACTCTCGACAGTATCCTTTGAAGCACCTCTCTTGGAAGCCATGTTACTTGTAACTACTGGAGAGTTTCTCAATAACTGATGTGACTGGAGACAAAGAGGACACTCATGGCATGCAAATGTTAGCTTGAAACAAAAGCACTTAAAGAACAGACCAAACCAAAAACTGGGCAACTACTCGGAAGGATTGCGCAATATTAGCTCTCAGAGGTGACCCACTGCCAGCTGGTTCTACGTATTATGCAGTCCTAGCTTCTAGTGGGAGGGCTCACTGACTGGAACTATGCAATGCGTAGTTTAGTTAGGCCTAGGACAGGTGAGACTACGCATTGCACAATCCCGGTGGCCAAGGCTCAGAACTAGCTCTTGGAACTACACAATTCATAGTTGGAGCCAGGCCTTGGCAGCCTCTACATAATTTCTAGAGCCAAGGAAGAGCTTTGAGATCCAGAAATGCGTAGTGCATGCTAGGGAGGAGCAAGATTCAGGCCAAGGAAGCCCAAATCTACCTAATGGGAGCATGAAAATGAGTATATTTGAAGGAGGGAATGATGGTGGGTACAGATTTTATTGAATGATGATACATGCAAATAAAATGAGTGTAGGAATCAATCAAACTAAAGAACAATGAAGTGTGTGGAGAGAGTCGCCACAATGGTGACCATTAGTGAAAAAACTGGGTAATGCATGTGAAACTTGGGAAAGGCAATGAAAAACTTAAAACAACACTTCTACAAGGTAAAACAAATCAAAACACCAACAATTTTTCAATAAAAAGGTAAAACAAAACTCTCACAAGATAAACAAACAAAAGCGACAAAAAAAGTAGCAAAAGACTAGAAAACCAAGACTTACCCGGAAAAGCTACGACGATGGTGTAGAAGGTTCCTTGGACTCCTTGGGAATGCAAGAGCTCCAAGATTGAATGTGAAAATGAGCTCTGGAAGTGTCCATTAAATATATTTGGTCGATTTAAGGTTTATGACACGAAGGCCAAAAATCTAGGAAAAAGCAACACTTGGTGGAAATTTCCAAAATAACTCAAGTGCCACCTCCAGACTGCTAAAAATAGACCCTTATTTTCTAGGGATGCTTTTTCACTTTTTTTTTTCTTTTTTCAGGAAAAGATTCCATGCATTTCCCAGAGAGATTGTGCAATTCCTGGGAGGACTTGGTAACTCACTGGCTCATGAATCGGGCAGCAACTAAGGGAAAGCTTCTGTGCAATTTCTAGGCTAAGCGGCCCTGGATTCCTCTCATGCTCTGCGTAGTTTCCCAGCTGAAGGCTCACTGCTGGCTTGGACTGCGCAATTCCTAAGAGCAAGGTTGGTTACCCTTAAGGATTGTGCAGTTCACTAAGGCAAGCTTAGAACCGGGTTGAAATCAAATAAAGAGATTGACTTATGGGTTAGACAGTAAAGCATGTAAGAAACACAAGCCATAAAGCAAAGATAAATCTCAATCAAAGCACAAGTACCTGGGTTGGTGCAAGATGAGATGTTGTGATTTAGGAGGGAGGCTCCAAAACAAAGCATAGGAAAAATGTTGGAGGGTGGTTGTAGCCGTTACAACGTTGGCAACACACTGGTAGAAATCCAGCTCTTTATACAGACCTTCTCTCGTATAAAGTGAGTCTACCTCTTCTGGAAGTATTGTCTAATTCTTTGATTGTCATGGCTTCTTCACTTAGCTTGAGTTAAATATGTAGTCCCTACCATTCTCTTTATCGGCAACACACATACCAAGCCAAGTCAACTGAGTTGTTTTGGTTGGGGATGAGGGGTATATTGATACACAAGTAATATAGATGTCAAAGTTTTAGTTTCATATCTGGTGTTGCTCTATTGCCGACAGGCCTGGAAAGTACCCTAGCAAAGTCACTTTAGGAACACAAGCATTGCTCCGCTACCAACGAGCCTGGACAGTACCTTGGCAAAGTTACTTGCTTCACCTCTCTACGCAGGATGCCTTTCTCTTCTTTCTCCTTTATTTTATTTTCGTTTCATTTTTTCATTTTCAAAGAACTGTGCATAGGCACTTATTTATTTCATGAGGCGGAAGAGGGATGTTGACTTATTGAGAGAAGAAGAGGTTTTCCCTTCAGAGAAGGATGTTTATATATATACCTCTAACATACTTGTTAAGCTTTCCCCCCTTCACCTTACTCTACTTGACTAAGTTGACAAGGGTTAACCAAATATAGAAAACTAATTAGAGTAGGTGGTACTAGTTAAGAGTGAAAGCGTCAGGTTTCCACCAAGACTCAATCTGAAAGGAATGTATTTTCCATCAGGGTATCATCGACTAGGAGAAATGCAATATCTTCATAAGAGAGGGAATAGGCAGATAAACAAATGTTGATAGTTGTAGAAGTCCTCTTGGATTTCACCCCGCTTGTCTCAAGAATCAAAACGCGGTTTCATGCGGAAACTAATGCTACGGGTACATAAAACAAATAAACAAACAAACAAAAGAAGTAATATGAAAACAAAACCAAGAGAGAAAAAACAAAACAAGAAAGAAAACACTACTCCTACTCCTAATCTAAGCAAAGCATGGGCCAACTCACATGAAGTGATATTTCCAATGCAGCCACCAACACATTGGTTGACCGATGTAGGTGATGGCATGGTTGATGAGAAAGATATTCAAGAAAACCAATAGACAAGATATATAAAGCAATGCAATGCAAAATGTTCTAAATTTGAATGCATCCACAGAAAATAAAGAATTAAAATCACATGAAAGGCACTCTGCAGATGTATCATGGTGTTGTGTCATATTTCACGTGGACGACAAGCATGTACACTCCTTCGAACTTGGAAGACGATCAAACATGAAGAAAGAAGAAAATTTTTGTTTCATAACCGTGCTTACTACATATGACTCCTCCAATGCATATGTCATAAGATCGTGTGATTCTGGTGGAGGATGTGAAAATTATGAACTAGAATGATTTTCAATGTGAACAAGAGAGTGATGAGGAGCTTGGGAGGTTTAACAGATTTCTAATCATAAACGGAACTAACCTCGGGGCTATGAGAACTTGACATAACCATCAATTCAGGTTGAAGTGCATCGAAAACTTCATGGGTTTCCACTTCATCAGAAGATGGATCATCAAATACCGGTGGCTTAGAAAGATTAACAGTAGGTGAATCATTATCATGATCAAATGAATGAGTGAAAAGATCACGACAACCATGATAATAAAAAATTCAAGATGGACATCAACATCCTCATGATCTGATGAATCGTAAAGAGGGGTTGATGAGAAACAAAAAATTTCACCCTCTAAATTTCCGAAAATGAAAGGTGAGAGATCGGGTAGATTCGGGAAGAAAGATTTGTCCTCTCCGCAATCAAAAGACAAACTGACATCCCGTGTGTTCTATGAATGATCGAAAGTAGAAACATCCAGAGATGGATTTTCATAAGATGAAACAGAAACGGTAGAATCACAGAAGATGTCAAGATAAAGCGAATGAGGTGCGAACAGAAGGAGGTCATCCTTCCTCGCAATTTCTTGTTCAAGTTCCCACACATACTCATAAAAAATGATAGGACGGGTTGACTGTTCAACACCAACTCCGTCCATAACTTGATCCTCATGAACACCACATGTGAAGCCTGGAACGAATGAACACAGCCCACCAAAATCTAGAGGATCAACAGCGTTGAAGGATGGAGGTTGAGGGAATGAGACCATGTGACAACCATCAGGCTTGCAATCCAAATCTGCACTGAAATCCAAAGTAGGTGGGGTAGGAGGAGATGGTGACATTTCAAAAGGTAGGTTCATAACTTCTCCCACCTCTTCATGTGGAGCTATAGTTGCTTGATGAGAAGGGGACGGGGGGTCAATTGGGACAACAACCTTGTCCATCTCAAATTTAGAAGCTTTAACACCAAGGTATGCTAGGAGGGGTTTGAAAGATTCTAACTCATGTGGATTTTCTGAGATGTGAAAAAGATAATGAAATCTTTCAGTCATAAATTTTCGGTCAACTTCATCTTCCGAAAATTCAAAATAGTAATGACGGAAATGATCATAAAAGTATGCAATAGATTCGTCAAGTGCTTTTCGTAATTTTAGAATTTTACGGTTAAGTGCTTTACGGTTATAAAAGAAGAAATCATGGCCTAACTCTCTGAACATGTGGTTGAAAGAGTGTATAGAGGTTGCAGGTAATGTGTGACACCATTTCTTAACACACCCTTCGCACGTGTAAGCGAACAACCCACGGGCAATGTCGTCCGAGGGGACTTCATTCCTATCACAGAAAACCAAAAAGGAAACTCTGTGAATTGACAAGGATGTTCTACTTTCACCATCATATTTAAGTTGTGACATGTCATCAATAACATCCACCAGCGCATCAAAATCAGTAGCGTGAGAAAAACATGTCAAGATTGAGATTGTAATACCAGTCATGAATGATGTGCAGAAGTTCAAAACAGACTTCAAGGGCTCATCTTGTCATCTGGCCCTCCTTCTAGCACCATAAATGTTGACATTTCTAGACCCGCCAACATTCAAGGGGAACTCCCCGATAATAAGTCCCGACTAGACCTCTCACCATTTGGAGTAGGAGTCCCAGCAATGGGTGGTAATGTAGTGCCTTGACCGCAGTAGCGCGCAGAGGTAAGTATGATGACTTTGTTCGGAAGCAAGTGTGTGGCCTTGCAACGAGTCAAGTGATATGCATGGGGTTTCTAACATGCGGAGGGGAAAAGGAAGCGTGTCCCTTGGAAGCATGTAATAGTATGCAACGAGAAAGGAACACACGAGCGAAATGACATCACAAGTTGGAATGCAGAATAGTCCACAAAACAAAGTGATGGGTTAATCCAACAACACACATTCAACAATATCCATACAATTCCATAAAAATTAGTTCATAAGAAAATGTGTAAGTTAAACAACATACGTTGCTAAAGAAACCATAATAGTCTAACTACATTAACAACATATGCATGAAAGCGTGTTGGCTTAGTTATTATTATTATAAGTGAAAGGTCCATCCATGCATACACCATTGACAATAACTAGCCCCAATAGTGTAACATTACAATCAAGAACACCTGCTCCTCCAAAGAAGTATACTAGCTCTATTCTATGGAGAAGCCAAGAATCATCACAATACTCCCAAGCCTTCTTTAAGCCTAAGCCTAGTCAAAATCTTGGCTCCCAAAATCTTGTTCTATGAGTTATGAAGTTCTATTTATAACAAAGGGTGGGTGACCCTTGACATTCCCCTTTGTGACCCTTTGAGTACCCTCATGACTGTTCAACTTCTTTACATAGTGACCGTTCACATTCCACTAGTGACACTTGGAATTTCACTTACAACATATTTACAAATAATATACATTTTCCACATGTACCCATGTGAGACAAAATAGGCTAGAGACAGCCTAACAAGACAAAACATTATGACTCAGAATTTTGTGGAAATACCAACTAGCAACCTCCACTTGATGCTTCTTGGTGATGTACTGATACCAAGCTTGGTATTGTGCTATGGTGTCCCCAAACTGCTTGATGGTGTCTTTCTAATAGCAAACTCTTTCCTCCATAGCTTCTGGGCATATGGTCTTGGAAGCTTTGTCCAACTCATCCTGAAGTATGTGCAGCATGGTCTTGATGCTAACAGGACCACCAATGTACTTCTGCATTTTTTTTGTGCTCAACTCTAAGTCATCACTAGTGGCCTCTCGCCTTAGTTTCTCCATGTACCTATCAACCTCTAGCCAGACTTGGTTCTTATTCTTAGCATCGGTGATGGAACCGATTGACGGGATCCTGTGTGTTCTCACCATGATTTCCAAACTCTTATACAACCATGCATATGAAGTGTGTATGTTGCTGGAAAACGGTGCGAGTTGCTCATAGTTCTGGATCAACATCTGGATCCTTGCTTTATCTAGCTCTGCATGCAGCTTCATCATCTTATGCAACTAAATCAAGGCTCCCTTGTACCTCATTGTGCATTCTTGCACATGGGGGAGAGTTTGGACAATATTTTTGCTCCGCTGCTGAAAATCATATAGATGGACAACTGCCTTATGGGCACAATTTTCTTTGTTATCGCACCTTGCCTTTCTTCTTCTTCATGTTTCTACTTCTCTTCTCTCTCTCCTTCTTCGACTTTTTTCTTCCTTCAACCTCTTCTCTATTTCCTGCAACTTCCTTTCTACTTCCTCCAACCTTTGATTTTCTCTCTTCCTTCGCTCTACTCTCTTTAGCCATTATTATGTCTTTGCCTCCACTGCCAAAGATCCTTTCTTAATGAGAGGATATTCCTTGAACTTGTAGCTTTGCTCAACCTATGGGTTCTTGGCAATCTTCCTCTTATCCTTGTCTTGCATCAGTTTGCTACTTATTGTTGTTGTTGTTGTTGCGTCCTGCAGCGCTACTGCCTACAGAGCAACTTTCCATGTTGTGGCTATACTGACTAGTTCATTGAGCTTGGAGTAGTTGTAACAATACCTCCAAGGGTCCTCCTCTGCCCAATGACATGTCCTGTGGATCCATGGATAAAATACCTTCACATAGTGGTTCTTCAAATACCATGGGGATCATACAGATTGAAGTCTTTGGTGTTGAACTCGAGCTTCGCTATCTCCTTAGCTTTAGCATCCACATCTTTCAAGCTCTTAATCTCATACAATCTAATCCGCAAAGGAAGGGCGGACCATGGTGCCTTCTTCTTCCTGTGCAGTCCTGCTGATAACCCTATGGAGAGGTGATATGTGACCTCTTGCATGAACAACTTATCTGTGGCATACCTTGATAGAACATGCGAAGACTTCTCTTCGCAAAACATCCTAATGAAGGAGCCACCGAGTGGGGCATACTAATCTGCAATGTTAAGTATTGCCTCCATCGCTTCTTGGGACATGAAGGTCAATCTTGCTCAAAGATCAACTTGTACATTGGGATGATGAAATGGTCATCTAGCCTTGCCATAACTCCTAGGGTAGTTGCATTCGAAAAGAAACTTGCAATAAATGTTGACAGTAGTCCCTTTTGGTGTCCATGTCCAACCCATGCCAGGAAACTGATGTTGGGCACAAATTGCATCAAGTAAATACACAGACATGTAGAATCGTGCCTGTTCATCCTTGGGTAGATTTTGGGCGTTATTCACATGGAATTTCAACTAAAGAGCCAGCAAATCCAACCAGTTGAATGGCCTTCCATCATTCACCAACTGGTCCAACACAACCACCCAATTTTTCAAAAAGGTCTCCATGCTCTCTTAACCTTATAATCGACATGCAAAGATGATCCATAATTGTTAGGCCTTCCTGAGTTACTTTGTCTTGCAAACATGAGTGGGTGTCGCTCTGAACTTTGACGTCTTTTTCACCCAATGCTTTACAATATATCTGGTGTTCACGAAGTTGTGGGTGGCATAGAAAAGTGAATCTATGTAGTTCACCGACTGAGGTAAATGATACATCTGCTGATAGTTCTCCACCCCGAAGTTGGCAAGTTGTATCCCACTGGAACTGCTCAATGTCATAGTCTCGGGATATGTATGTGAGACAATCCAATGGATGATGTTCACACATGGGAAAGAGGGGTACCTGCATGAAACCTTATGTAAGCCTCGCTGATGGACATTGATATAAACTTATCGATTCTCTAGATATTCCTCGAATTCTCCTACAAAGATATCCTTGATTTACTACCATGTTAACTTCATGCCCTTCTCAATGAAAAATTGAGTGTCTGCATAAACTGGCACATTCACTGACACCTGCTTAACTTCTTCCCCAGTGTTACTCTCGATAGTATCCTTTAAATCAGCTCTCTTGGAAGCCATGTTACCTATAACTGCTAAAGAGTTTCTCAACAACTGTTGTTCCTAGAGACGGAGAAGACACTCATGGCATGCAAATGTTATCTTTGAACAAAAGCACTTCAAGAACAGACCAAACAACAAATTGGGCAACTGCTAGGAAGGATCGCACAATCCTGGCTCTTAGAGGTGACTAACTTCCAACTGGTTTTGCGCATTGCGCAGTCCCAGCTGCCAGTGGGAGGGCTTGTTGACTGGAACTGTGCAATGCGCAGTTAAGTCAGGATTAGGCCAGGTGAGATTGTGCATTACGTAATCCCAGTGGCCAAGGCTCAAAACTAGCTCTTGGAACTGTGGAATGTGCATTTGGAGCTAGGCCTTGGCAGCCTCCATGCAATTTTTGGAGACAAGGCAGAGCCTTGATATCCAGAAATGCATAGTGCATGCCAAGGAGGAGTAAGATCGGGCTAAGGAAGCCCAGATCTTCCTAATGGGAGCATGAAAACGAGAAGATCTGAAGGATGGAATTATGGTGGGTGGAAATCTGAGTGAATGATGACGCATGCAAATAAAATGATTTCAGGAATCAATCAAACTGAAGAATAATGAAGCTTGTGAAAGAGAGTAGCCACAGTGGCGACTGTTAGTGCAAACACTGGGTAATGCATGTGACACTTGGGAAATGCAATGAAAAACTTAAAACAACACTTCTACAAGCTAAAACAAATCAAAATTCCAGCGGTCATTCAATAAAACAAGTAAAAAAAGACTCTCCCAAGCCAAACAAACAAAAACGACAAAAAAACAACAAAAGACTAGAAAATCAAGACTTACCCAAAAAAGCTGCAACGATGGTGCCGAAGGTTCCTTGGCCTCCTTGGGAATTCCAGAGCTCCAAGATCGAACGTGAAAATGAGCTCTAGAAGTGTCCATTAAATAGATTTGGCCGATTTAGGGTTTATGACGTGAAGGCCAAAAATCTAGGAAAAAACAATACTTGGCGGCAGTTTCCAAAATAACTCAAGTGCCACCTTCAGACTGCTAAAAATAGATCCCTATTTTCTAGGGATGATTTTTTTTTTTTTTCGTTTTCTGTTTTTGTTTTTGTTTTTTTGGGAAAAGATGTCATGCATTGCCAAGAGAGATTTCACAATTCGGGGGGAGAAGTGGGAAACTCACTAGCTCATGCATCGGGCAACAGCTGAGGGAAAGCTTCTGCGCAATTTCTAGGTTGAGCGGCCCTCACTGCCTCTCATGCTCTGCTTTGTTTCCCAGTTGAAGGTTGGCTATCAGTTGGTTTTATGTAATTATGGACCTGAAGGCTCACTGTTGGCTTGGACTATGTAATTCCCGAGAGCAAGGATGGTTGCACTCAAGGATTGCGTAGTTCACTAAGGCAAGTCTGGAACCGGGTTGAAACCAAGTCAAGAGATCAACTTATGGGTTAGACAGTAAAGCGTGTAAGAAACACAAGCCATAAAGTAAATATAAAGCTCAATAAAAGCAGAAGTACCTGGGTTAGTGCGAGATGAGCTATAGTGATTTAGGAGGGAGGCTCCAAAATAAAGCATATGCAAAACTTTGGAGGGTGGTTGTAGTCGCTACAATAGGCCCCCACCTCTTCTTCGGTGGGTGGACGAGTGGGAGGCGGGATCAAGCTGAGAACCCCCGGAGTTAATCTGGGTCATCGATCTGCTTGTTGACTTTTCAACTCCAGGGGGTGGCGCCGATGTATCGGTCACACCAATCCCCCCCTCGCAATGCCTCTAGGGATCAGTTGGGTCATGATGAATGCCAATCCGCTCTGACACTTGCTCGACCTTTAAACTCCATGCCACATCCCTTTAGATTTCAGATTTTCTATTCATTGCGCCTGCCAAAGGAAATATATTTTTTGTTGCAGTCCCTTGAGGATGTTTAGTGAACTATCAGTGCCTAATTCTGTCCCCTTTTGCCAGTCTAGATTGCATATGTCCTTCTCCACACCAGGGTGAGACATAGGGCCATTTTCCACAAATACAAAAAGGTATGACAAAGAACAACGTAAGGTATGGCTTTTTATCATGTTTATGAAAATATGAATTATGGGGTCAAGGGACAAGAGGTAAAATTCCAAGGTTAGCATTTTAAGGGGCCTTGTTTGTCTATGGGGATATGATGGTACACAATGTTGAACATTGTATTAAAATCATAGCTTTTTCTTTTTGTTTTGTTTATAATTTAGTGAGATATAACTACAACAAACTTAACCTTTCATCTTTTCTAAATTTATTGACAAAATCTTCTTTGAACTCATTCTAGTTATGTCTATCTTTATATGACGTTAATAGAAGAATTAGAAAATGACATGGATGCTCAACCAAGGTGAACCATGAGTTGGTATACAATAGCTTCTTATCTAACACATTTATCATACTAATAGCTTGTATGAAAGTTTCCAAGTGGTCTTCATCTATAATAGCATCATTTAAGTTGAATTTAGGGAGATGTCTACTAGTGTCCATGGGCAGATTGTGGTGTATCCATTTAAGGGGTCAAGAGCCAACCATGTAACCTAGTAGCTTGCCATGTTTAGATTAGGTACAAACTATTAATTTAAATGTTGGATGACAAGTAATAAATCTTGATTTGGATTATGCATGAAATTGTGAATGGATTTCTCAAGTATTTCTTACTTTTTAGCTAAAAGATTATCAATCTTGTGATTCGTATTCTCAATTGAACTTATGACTAGATTTGTGATCTAAGTTTTAAAAAACTCTTAATTGGGATTTTCCTTGAGTTTTAACGATAAAAATTATTAGTGAGTTTGGTAAGATAAAATCTTCTATCTACGATTCCTACCCTTTCTTGGTAGACCCTCAAGTTTATGATACTGACTTCCAAAGTCATATATATATATATGGGGTTTGCATAAAGAAGAATTATATAAATAACGCGCTAAATTTTAAAATATTGGTAATAGGAGCAACTTAAAAGAAACAAAATATCTAAACCAAATACTGTGATAATCGAGCCCTTCTGTCACGGAAGATTTGGGTCGGAGGCGATTGTGTGACCAAATTATTGCATAGTATTAAGTGCATGAATAAGAATATAACTTCACCACATACGTTTATAGTAAATTAGAGTAGTCATTCGTGAAAAAGAAGATAATTTTATTTTAACACATACAAATCTTATATTTATTAAACCTACATTTCCAACAATCTTATTAGCTATAAATAAAAGGTATATTTCCTTCCATAGTAATTAGGTTCTACATAATTACGCCTTTTATTAAAAAATAGAGTCTAGTAAGGTGAAGTGGTTCAACATCCTAAGTCTTCGTATTCCTTTGATTAGTTAATGGAAATTTAACTACGTGTATATGTAACTCCTACATATCATTTGGTAAATTCCTTATTTAGTTCCAAAGAGAAAATGATGTTGTTCAAAGGAGGCAAAAAAAAATATTTTTAAATCATGATGGAGCCTTAACTCCTCTATATTGGCAGTAAATATGCTAAGGATTACTTTTTCTTTGATTATACTTTTATAATGTTTTTTTACAAGAGAGTTATTTCATAAGAAATATCTATTATGACATAAAAAAGATAAGTAACGAAAAATAAGTGAGAGGAATTTAAAAAGGATACGCAAAATTAGCTATGGTTAAACATTACAATAGTATTTGATTTTTTTTATGAAGATTATAAACATGATACTAGATATAACTACATATTCGAGAAGAGGTGGTTGAGTGATTATCTCAACCATCATCCAATAATACTTAATTTTTAACAACTTGAAATTATTATATTAACTTCATAATATAACACACTTTTTTAAGGATTACACCACACACAAAGAGAAGAAGAAGAAGAAAAACATATATTAAATATATATATATATATATATATATATATATATATAGATATAGATATTCTTTAGAGAATTCATCTTTGAAAATAATCCTTGGATTAGTAAGACTCCTTCAAGTTACTCCTATTCCACTACAAGGTATAGTCTACGAGCTATGATACAAGCTTTGCAACATCATTGGACTTTATTAGCACTTGAAATTTCTCATAACCCTCATAAAGGTACGATACAAAACTCTCAGATCTTGGGTCCCCCCTGAACCATTAGATAACAATGTCCACATGGATGTTCATAACCCTAATGAGGTATAGCTTCTCTAGTATGTGTCCACAAACATCTCACACTATTAAACAACTATTTTTGTTCCACCACATCCCTACTTGCCTTCAATGTGTGTACCTTCTTAAAATGTGAATTATTGAACATATTTTTCTCCATTTTCTACATCTAGTGAATATTTACTCACATGATTGAATTTGAAAGGATGCGTAATGAAGGGATCAAACTTTATTAGAGGTTGCCTTTTTGTAGCACTTGCTTCTAATGAGCCAAACCCCAAGTTAAAACTAGTGCTTACTGGATTTCTATAAGATGAGAGACAACCTAGGTGGCATCCTTTCCAAAAAATAATATCCAAACAATGGTGGTTGCACTTGTGAAATATTCCAAATGATGTAGTTGTGGCATAAAAATCATGTCAAAGTAAAGCTAAGATTGGGAGAGAATGAGATGCACTAGAGGATCTAGTCAAGAGGAACTGTTTGTCCCAGTTATCCCAAGAACTTGCCATTTCTAGATGATAGATTTCAACTTAACTTTCTCCTTGATGTAGAATTGGAATTATCCAACTCGCTAATAATGCTTCCTTATACATTGTAATCAAAACAATAAAGTATGCAACCTTGTTTCTCCCATCTACAAATTTGTTTGTTGCAAACTACTTAAGAATAGTTACAAATGTCACTTCAAGAAGCTCCTGCATAAATGTAATGCCAACTATGAAAAACCAATACTATAGACCTATATTTTATTGTTCATCTATTTCATAGTCATTATAGAGTCTCCAAATACTTGTAATTACATGGCATTTTTCTCTAAAGCACACTTCATTAGAAAGAGTAATGCTCTAAATCCACCTTAATCATAATTTGGTCCCAATGCCCAGATTTTCCTTACCATTGAAATAGTAGTCCTTAGAAGTAAATAAAATGAAACTTAGATTGCAAAAGTGTTTTGGACCCTGGTAGGCTCCATAAAAAAAACTTCATACATATCCTTGTTCATAATCACCTCCTCAATCACATGATTGGGTTTTGACTTTATATCAGGCTTATAAGAAGAAAATAGTGAAAGAGATTGTAAAGAAGCCATGAAAGTGGGAACTGGGACAACTGAAAAAACCATGACATTCCTTGCTAACAAGATTCCCCAAGTAATCAAGTAAGGAAGTGTTCCATATTCCTTTAGTTCCCCTATAATAAAGTACTCTTGAAAGCAATCTTTTAGCATTACTTGATCCCACAAATGCATAAGTGAGATGTGATGTTCAACATATTTCCATATCTATCTCGAGTAAAGGCATTCTAAAAATAAATGTAACAAAGTTTCTTCATTACTTCTAGATGGGATGCAATTGCTTAAACATTCTTTATTTCCCCCTTGAAGCCTATCCAAAGTTAAAACCTTCCTATTGAGACAATCCAAAGGAATAACGTGCACTTTGGAGGGGCTTTAACGTTCCATAGCTTCTTCCACCAACAACAAATTTCTTGAACCTTAAATTACTCTTTTAACACATTCCCAACTTCAATTTAAATAGCTTTGAAGGTTTTCATAATGCCATGAATAATATTCCAAATCTAAGCTAAAATAATATGAAATGAATATGATTTATATAGACCTATAACATTCTAGGAAAATATTAATTTAAAATGTTAAAATACTTAATATGTGCAATAATATGTTCTTAGAATCGCATAAAATGATTTACAAAGCTTTAATGTTCTACATTTTGGCATTTTTCATTGAAATCCAATGATATTATTCTTGGTGAGGTCACAATTTTTAATTACTTAAATTAGGTTTTTGAATATATAAATGAATTCAAGATCTAAAAAGATACTTCTCCAAAATAGGTTTTACCATGTCTTAAGATCGCTCAACTTTGAAGTTGATCATCTTGCAAATGATGGTGTTAAACTAGAAGCAAGGGTCAATTATACCTTAATCATGGTATTACTCGAATCAAAAGATGGTATGGGGAGTGGGGTTAATACCACATTGTTCATCGTGGCCTCCCATCCCATTATTTCACTTGAAAAGGAACACATTAATGCTAGCAAGTATACTCATATTGAATGCTTGTTCGAGGGGGAAGACCGAAAGATGCATGGTTTAAGTTTTATGTATCCATTTATAATGTATTTTGCATGCTCTAGGATCATTGAAGGGGGCATGAAAGGACCAAAATTAATTCTTAGAGTGGGTATCAGGTTGTCACTGAATTCTAGCGCATTCATGGTGGAAATTATGGCCTCTTGGAGAGGGATAAGCAGTGAATCATGTGGTGTAAGAGGAAGATTGAAGTTGCTCTAGGGAAATTGGAGTAAGGAATGGGAAATATTTGTTTGTGCCACCAATTTGATTGGCTATGAGGTTCCCTCTATCACTAAGATGTGGGTCATTCCATCGGTCCCTTTGTTTCGCTACATTCAATATTTCTCCGTCATAACAAAATCGATCTTGAGGGTGGGCTTTGCACACCCCTTGGGATTTGGCCTGGGCAAGCCTCAACGACGTAATTTTGTAATTTTTCTAGTTTTTCAGGAGGTTTATTTTAACATTATAATTATTGTGGAGCTAATTTGGAATGTTGAGATGTATTGGAGTTGGCAAAGGATAACTACTTACTCCACATTATTCAGTCACCTCCTCTGTTTTCAAATTGGTGATACATGTTGTTGGTATGGTTGTGTGCATTCGGTGTTGATAGGAAACTTTGGTCTTGTGCCCTTGGTGCAGTTTTGGAAATGCACCCTCGAAGCACTTTCGACGTTGTGGTATTATTTCGTAGCATTTTGGTTCTTTGGTGCTAGGCTTCGTATGGGTGTTCAAGTGCTTCTCCTCTCTTGGGCACTAATAATCTGATGTAGGAGCATTAGAGATTCTAAACCATCAAGCCTTTGGAGGACAAAGTTTCAAAATGGGGTCTTGAATTTTCTAGAAGAATTCATATTATTCTATGTAAATATTATATAGAGATGATTTATTCTAGGAAATCTAAGTGAACGAGCCATTAGTCTAGAAGTTGTTTAGATAGGTAAGGTTTTGTTAATATGTTAAAAGCAAATATTCCTTGTAAAGCATGAGAGATTCTAGGGATATATTAAGTGATTTTAGGATTTAGAAAAATTGATTTATGGAATGATTTATGGAATGATTTATGGAATGATTTATGCATGATTTATGGAGTGATTTTATGATCTAAAAAATGGTGATGTTTCTAAATTCTATCTATTGTAAGCCTACGGGTAATAAAAGAAGAGAGTAAGTGTGAGGAAAGGAGAGGATGGATAAATGCATGTAGAATAAGGCCATAGAGAGTGAATGGAGAGAAATGAGAGTTTTCTAAGCATATGTGTATGTACAATTTGATTTAATGAAATATAATTTCATGTAATTATGTTCATGACTTGTCTTTGTTTGAATATAGAATAAACTATAGTCTCTCTGTCAGATCTAGAATTAGCAGAACTTCAGATTATATGTGCAATTTGAAGTTAAATCAAAAGAGTTTTAGTATCTATGTGAAGTTTGAAACTAATGATAGATTTGTTAATTAATTTTTCATGTTGTAAACAAGTATTGTACAAGGATTAAGACAATTTGAATGAAGTGAACCAGGTGAAGAATTCAGTACATGTATAGATGTTTTGTGTAAGTTTTAGTGGCAGACACCAATATGTCAAAGAGAAAAGGTGTATGGGCACCTTGATGTCAGTGGTGCATTGACATCCCATAAGTAGGTAAGTTAGAACTTGCAGGAAAAGCCATATTTTCCTTCATTAAGTGGTATCAAAGCTAGTAAGCTCTTTGGGAAAAGAAATCATAGTAGGTTTACTCTTTGGAGGAGAAATTCAAAGATTGCAACATCATAGGTTTGAGAAATCTAATTGAGTTAAATTGTTTTATTTGTAATTTATATTGATGGCTACATGAATTGAAGTTCAATGTATAAAGAACACTGAAGTTCTTTAGAAAGAAATCTACATGGATGAAAGTAGAATAGATTGGGCTTGTTAAGCAAATCTAGATAAACATGTTCTTTAAATGAGGAAGAACATTTAAGGATTGCAAAAATAAAGCTAGCAGAAATATTGGGAGAAGATTGTCATAGCAATACATGTTCAAATGAGGTTTGGAAAAGAAGCAAATGGTCTTTATATTTTCAGTTAATTTGTGAAGTAAATAGATGATTACAAGTAACAGAGATAAAGGTGATTCTAACAGGATGTTTGTAACCAAGAAAAAAGGAATTTCTTGAAGGTTGTGTCAAAGAACTTGTTCTAGCTGAAGGTTGGAAACGAGGAGGACAAGTAAAGTTCTTAAAGAGGTCAGAAAGTTGAATGCATAAGCTAGAGGAGAAAGGAGTTATCAAGAGAAGATTCTAGAGGAGGGAACCAACATAAATACCAGAAAAGACAAGGCAATGGAAAAGATTAGTAAGGTATTTAGTGACAAATTTATGGAATTAGTTTTTCACAGAAGCTTGACTGTGGCTCACAATGAGCAAGAGGAATCTCATAGAGGAAAGAGGAGTATGAGTGTTGATGGTCATAATAAAGGTTCTAAGGGAAGACATAATAAATCAAGTCATGAAAATCTTGATAGAGAAATAGTTGATATGAAAGTACAACTTGAGGTGATGAAAGAACTGCTACGGAAAGATGAGGAAGACCATGGATGTGGATGGAATCTACAGAGGAGAGTGAAATTGAATTGGTTGCATGTAAAACAGAGGCATAGGAAAAATGCTCAGTTGAAGGATGAAAAACTCAAAGGAGTTGAGAAAAATAAAAGGGTAATTGTTGAAGGAGAAGTTCACTTTTGTGAACCTAAACAAGTACAATCCTTATAGAGAATGATGATGAGAATAAGAGGAGATATGTAGAGGATCTTTTGAACTATTTGGGAAATTCAAATCAGCATGAGAAGTTGATGTTTGAGGCATCAAATAAGGCTACAAAGCCTTATGTTTTTAAAGCTAATTATTTGTGTATGTTTGCAAGTTACATAAGCAATGAAGAAGGACAATCGTCTGAAGTTGCCATGAATATTTATGAAGATGATAGAAATATGCTTTGCAAAAGCATAACTGAAGAAAATAATCAAAATTTCGTTAGTAGATGAGATGAAGTAGAATTGTCTATTAAATACAATCAAAGTGAAGATCATGTACAATTCATAAATGAAATTATCGGTATAAAGTTGCAAGGACATGACTAGCAGAGATAATCAAAGGAAAGATAAGAAAAAGCATTCATATGAAATGCTTATGAAGTATAATCAGGAGTTAGAGTTGTTGGAAAGGTTGCTGAGATGATTTAAGTCTAAACAATAAATTACACCCAAAGAGGAGGAATGTTCATGAATGCCTAGTCATGAGGATGTGTTTACAACATTTGAGGAAGATGAGGTAAATTTTAATTTACAAATTAATTATGAGGATGCAGGCATAGAAAGTAAAGATGAACATGAGACTGTAATTAAAGAAATAGAAGCTAAGTTATTTCTTAGAGATGAGATAAAACCTCAAGTAGAACATTTATATTTAATGTTTGAAAATTTTGAAGAGAAATGGGGTTTTTAGAGAATTGGTTAGCAAGAGATATAGGTGATGAAAACTACAAAAAAATTTCAAACTCAGCTGATTTTGAGGAACAAATCAGAATGTCATACAACAATTACATAGAGGAGGAGAAGATGAATTAGTTGATGGATAACAACAACATAATTCAACAAGGAAATAACATGTATCAACAAGAGGATATATTGGTATCATTTTGTCACTGTCCCTATACTCCCCGTCTACGATCTTGGAGGACCTCTACAGTGTACCTGACATGCTTTCCCATCATGAAGAAACTCCCAGTATGTCCCTCTTCATGAGCAGAATAATTCCCCTTTGCATCATTTCCCAAGAATCTTCCTTCTATCCAAGTTTATAAGACTGGCGCTACTGACCAGTTTACTCCTCGTGCCGATTTGCAGAGGTTAAAACTAGCCCTCGCATCGTTCAGGGTGACTGAGCCCTTTTCTAGTAACGTCGATCCTCTTTTGGAAGGTTTTTAAAATGAGGAGCTAAATCTTCCATGTCTAAAAGCTTCGTAACAAAAGTCTAGCAGATGGTTGGGCCGAATAGAGCCAAGGAAGTCAATTTGGGCTCCTTTCCCCTATTAGGATGGAACAACCTCAAGAGATAAGACCTTCTCCCATGATGAGAGGAACCATCTCCCATCCATCAAAGCTATATAAACCTCTCTTTTTCCCAAGCAAAATCTAGTTGGAGTTTTGGAGCAAGTTTGAATAATCAGCAAGTCATCTATAACTTGTAGCTTTCTAGTGTATGTTTGAGGGAGATTTTGGTTTGGTTTGAGACTAGAGGGAAAGAGGCCTTAAAACTTTCATTGTTGAGGCTATCCATGAAGTGCTAGCAGAAGTGTGGGAACCTGGATATGTCGGAGGAGACCAGCAACGTCAAGGCACCGGTTGTAATCTCTTTCGGGTTTATATAAATGCAACTCTTGATTGATTTCCTACATGAAGTGTCATTTTACATCTTTATGGCTTAATGTTCCTTAACCTATTAAGTAGGTTGAATACAATATTGTATGTTATCACGTTTGTTGTTGTTGTTGTTTGCTTGTTTCAGGTATTCGAAGGAAGGAAACGAAAGATAGTTGGAGTGAGGAAGCACAAAGGTAAAATGGTAAATGGTAAAAAATAATTACTTTTGCCTCCTTTTATTCATTTTTTCATGAAATATTAGGGTTTTTGAGTATTTTTGACCTATTTTTCCTCAAAACTAGATAATGCATTTGCCTTTTTGTGCAGCGACAAGTGCGAATTGTCGATGATGGTACTGGAGTCATGTTTTAGCTCTTTTCTCGACTCGTAAAACTCAAATGAAAAGATCGCTGAGTATTTTTCCCTCTTTGACTCATAAAAGAGAATAAAATGGGGGGTCTGCTTTCACGCTCTTTTCCGACTCTTTAAACACGAAAATATTGCCGATCTCTTGTCGTTTTGAACTCGTTAAAGGCTACGAAATTTCGTTCACCCAGTATACGTTTACCCCTTTTTTCGGGTTGGGATGCACTATTTACGAAAAAGGTACTTCTTGACTGAAATGGTCAAGCGGTTCTCTCAAGTATTGTTTTCTACCTTTTGAGGCTTGAGAGACACAAATGTACGAAAAGGGACCATGTGGAGTTTTATTTTCCATGTCTTTTTCAAACTCTCTAAACATGAAAAAGATACCGAGTTACACCTTTGTTGGACTCGTTAAAACATTAAACGACATTGGTTTCGTCTTCATGACGAACGTGAGCTTCTCCTTCCTAGGGCTCTTTAAAATTACTAGGTCGGATTCGTCCGAAGGATGTACAATGCAAGAACATGTTATCCCCTTCAAGCTTGGGATCAAAAACAATTGGGGTACCTGCCAGAAATGGTGGGGGGGAATTTGGAAATTCTATCATTCGTGTCAGAAGCTCGCTCTTGAACATGACACTTTCTACTTCATGTCGGGTTGGGATATCCTCCTTTTCTTCATTTTACCTTCCTGGGTTGGGCCGCTCATTTTTGCCTTCCATTTAATCTCTACCACGTCATCATGACCACCGATCCTATGGATCCAAAAGCTGCCAAACTTTGGAATCGTGTCACTGATATGTTCAAGAGTTAGTCCTTCTGTAGTTACACTTACTCCTGATTCTCTGTATCATCTGAAATCATTTGCATCCCTTTGTCTCGTGTCGATGATGTGGGATACATCATGGCCCTCCTTCGACATGGTCGCTTCCTAAAGACTTCAACTCATTATCTGAGAAGTTGACCGAGAGACTCCCTTCCAGTACCTTAGAGATTTCATGCCCTAATGGCAAGTTCTTTGCACTCAATGACAAGCTCACATCATTGGCCTACGATCAAGTGATTTCATGCGTGTTCGACATCAGTTCCTTTATTCACATTCTGTGAACTGTGCTGTTAGTACCTTGAGAGCCATTTTCATTATTGGTGGTTTCTCTTACACTTGTTAATGATTCACCTCATTGATCGGTAATCAAGCAAATTCCTAGCATGTTCGACTTCATCACATTCATTCACATGTTAGGGTTTGTACTTTGATCGGGTCGTTTGGAGCGCAAGACACTTGGCTAAGATTACACAAGTCCAAGTTGCAAGGTGATATGGCATGGTCATGTTAATATACATGTCTCTCTCAAATGGATGGATGGGACCATACTATGAGTTATTATATGTGATCCCAATCACTATTGAATGGCTACGACCATACCTTGGTTTCGTTATGATCCTTTCTACTGGATGGCTACGCCCATGTCTTGGATCCATTTACATGATCATTCTCTAGATGACTGCGTCCATACCATGATGCATGTATCATTATTCAGAGTTTTCAGTGATGTATATGTATCTATGCTTGGTTGCAGGTTTTTTTATGACCGACTCTAGTTCCCCGCTTCCACTTGTAAAGCATTTCACCTCTCACTCTAGTTCAAACTTCACGCTTTAGGGGGCATCTGTTACACAAAAAAATTTCACTGTCCCTGTACTTCCCATCTATGATCCTAGAGGACCTCTATAGTGCACCCAACATGATTTCCCATCATGAAGAAACTCCCAGTATGTCCGTCTTCGTGAGCAGAATAATTCCCCTTTGCACCATTTCCCAAGAATCTTCCTTCTATCCCAGTTTACAAGACCGACGCCACTGACCAGTTTTCTCCTCGCGCCGATTTATAGAGGTTAAACTAGCCCTCATTTTGTTTGAAGCGACTAAGCCCTTTTCCAGTCACGTCAATCCTCTTTTGGAAGGTTTTTTAAATAAGGAGCCGAAGCTTCCATGTCTAGAAGCTTCGTAACAGAAGTCTGGTAGATGGTTGGGCCGGATAGAGCCAAGGAAGTCAGTTTGGGCTCCTTTCCCCTATTAGGATGGAACAACCTCAAGAGATAAGACCTTCTCCCATGATGAGAGGAACCATCTCCCATCCATCCAAGCTATATAAACCTCTCTTTTTCCCAAGCAAAAGCTAGTTGGAGTTTTGGAGCAAGTTTGAATAATCAGCAAGTCATCTATAGCTTGTAGCTTTCTAGTGTATGTTTGAGGGAGAATAGTGTGATTTTGGTTTGGTTTGAGACTAGAGGGAAAGAGGCCTTAAAACTTTCATTGTTGAGGCTATCCATGAAGTGCTAGCAGAAGTGTGGGAACCTAGATACGTCGGAGGAGACCAACAACGTCAAGGCACCGGTTGTAATCTCTTTTTGATTTATATAAATGCAACTATTGATTGATTTCCTACATGAAGTGTAATTTTACATCTTTATGGCGTAATTTTCCTTGACCTATTAAGTAGGTTGAATACAATATTGTATGCTATCACGTTTTTTGTTGTTGTTGTTTGCTTGTTTCAGGTATTCGAAGCAAGGAAACGGAAGATAGCTGGAGTGAGGAAGCAAGATCATCACCAAGCGGAATAGCATTCTAAGAGGTAGGCCCTCTTAATTGATTCTATCTTAAGGATATTTTCCATAAATTGTTTGTTTGTGGCTAGACCAACTCTCTCGGGATAGAGGAATTGTTTTTGTTCGCACTGAGAATTTACCTGCACCACAAATTGGCGACTCGATTGGGGAGCCAATCCTTCTGTTTGATTGATTGTCATTTTTATGGTTTTGTGTGAAATTTTCTAGTATCACCATTTCCCTTTAGTGGTCTCTGCTTTTCCTAGTTTAATTATCTGAGCCTGAAATTTACAGTGGCAAGTCTGGTCTTAGCCTTTGAAATTTTTTATTTTTTTCCTTGAATCCTCGCTCAGCGCATTTAGTTTTCTGACAGTCGTTCCAATCAGCGCGAGTTTCTCAAAAACAGTCACACCAAACCCCTTTTGGTGCATGTTTTCAGTTAGGCAGTCGCGTCGATTCTTGTAGGTGAAGATCAGGTTTACCCTAGATCATAGCCACTGTGTCTTGCCCTTCTCATTTCTGTCTCTTAGCTTGTTTTGACTATTTTCTCCCTAATTGGAAAGCTCTTTCATCTTGGGTTGTATGATTGATTGATTTGCATCTTCTTCACTTGGTTTCTTGAGTCCTTGGATGGTGTATAACCCTAGGGCATCTAGATCGTCACCCATTTTCTTTTTTACGTGCTCAGAAAGTCAATTCTATAGTCAAATTTGCTCCTTCCATTTCATTTGATTAGTCCTTTTTTTGCTTTGATTTCCATTTAACAAGTTTGAAAAGTTTTGTTTGATAATTGAGAGTCTCTTTTTGGGCATAGATCACATTTCCCATCTTGTTTTTGGTTTAGTCTTTGCTTCATTATTTTGAAAGGAATTCTCTTTTGTGCTTTGTGTTTGCTTGTGATTTATTGTATTGGAAATATTTCATTGAAGTGTTTGTGAAAGATTCATTCTACCATTTCATTGAAAAATAAATAATTCTAGTTTGTTGAATCAATATGTTACGTTAGTTAGCATCATTGAAGGCTAGAGTTGCATCATCACTTGCATTGGAAAAGAAATGAATTCTCTTTACTAGTGAAAGGGCTACTTGAAGTGGATTTGATAGGAAAGGTTAGGAATTGGAAAGAGTTTTTTCATCATTTTGTTTTCAAAAAGCGAAATAGTGAAAAAGTCATTTTGCTTTCAATTGCTTGTTTTGTTGCATTTGAGTTTTTTTTCTACTCTCATGAGTGTACACAATTCATTGAATTGAAAGGGTCTTGTCTCATTTAGCTGCATATAGGTGTTTTTTGAGTCACATCAATAAGGCCTGAAAACCAAGACATAATTTCAAGATAAACCCCAAAATGTACTCAATTAACCTAAGGCGCATTTGAAATCTAATGATCACATCTTAGAAGGTCTAGGCTAGAGATGTGTTCCAGTGTCTTAAAACCTAGCAACTGTCGTTTGCTTTGGGACTAGGTAATGCTATTACGGACTTGTGCTCCCCGTGCCATCGAGTATATAAAGGGGGACCCCACTATGTTGCAATCCTTTATCCATAGGAAGCCGAGTTTATCGCCTTGTAAATGTGATACACCAAACATAGCATTCAAAGGGATTGCCTACCCGTACTTCTCGGTTCGCCGGGAGGTATTCAGCAGTTCACGGTTACCTAATAATCATTTTTACCTAGATCATCCTGAGTAGTCATTTTGATATTTTTGACTCCCTAAATATAAAAGATCACCCGAGCGCTTGTCCTTTTGAGCTCATTTCAAACCGAAAGTGATAGAGTAACTGTTGCTTCTTTCTTGACTCTTAAAACATGAAAGAGTACCAGTTTGTTTTTGCATATTAAAAATTTGTTTCCCACAATCTTATAACATCCCTGTTAGTCTTTTAGACCACATCATGAGTATACCTTTAAATACATTTTAAATCCCTTGAAATCAATCTCTCTTTTGGTTGCTTGAGGCAAAATCATCGTGGTTGAACCAACTGGTTCAACCTAGTTCCTCTTCCTCTCCTCACTCTGAAATATTGTCTAAGGATCCTTTTCCTGAATTGCCACAGTCGCTTAAGGACCAAGGTGTTGAGCTTGGAATTGTTTTGAGTATTCAACCTTTGTCATCTCGTCCTCCCCTTCAGATACTAGGTCACTTTTTGACATTGGCCCAGAATCTCCGGATAACCCTATCCAGACTCCTGAGAGTCCGCCGACTTCTGAAGGTCAGCTTAAACTAGTTGTTTATCCTCTTAACCCTTTGTTTGATCCTATTGTGATATCACCGAAGAATGTCCATACAGCCCGTACAATCAGCCATGTATTCCTTTGGAATTATTCCCTCAAACATCTTCGGTAGTTTGTCATCGTCTGTTTTCACCCATGGAATCAAAAGGCAAAATCCCAGTCTCCTCTTTGTGTCACTCGAAGGTTTCCACTCCAAGCAGAGTCGAGGAGTAGAATATCCCTTCCCTCTTGAAGGTTTCCCTTACATGGGAAGCATTCTGACTAGTGTTCATCCTGAGTTACCACGTAATTATGTGACTTTAGCTCAGTTGGTTTCAAGCATACCTACTGCCTCACCACTATATCACAACCTTATTTGGGCATCTGGTGTTATGCCTACCATGGGGCCATTCAATTAGAACCCAACCCCCCAACAAACGGTGATTTCTACATTTTCCTCAGTCCCGGTGCAACCCACCATTCCAAATCTTATTGTTTCATTGGTTCAAGTAACCCGTTAGGTTCAACCGACGATCTCGAGTCATGTCGCTGTCAGTTATTAGATCCCTCTAGTAAGTGGGTAGGCTATCCCACCACCTAGGGGGCCTAGTCCGAATGTTTCTATGATGTTTTGCACAACCAATGTGAGTGGCTCACAACCTCACATGGTTGGGATGAACCAACCCTCTTCAGGTGCCATTTCAAATGTTGTTGGTCCTGCTGGATCAAATAATGTCCAGTACCAACAACCTACTATTGGTCCATCTAGGTCAAGTCATGTCTAGTGCCAACATCCCAATGTTGGTTTGTCTAGGTCAAGTCACGTCCAGTACCAACAGCCCAGTATGGCTCAAGGTCAGTACCAACCTCCTTATGTTCCATATGGTTCACAAGCAATAGCTAATTCATCGTGCATCCCTCATATTGGACCTTATGTCTAGCCTGGTCCATTTGCCACACCCGGTGGGTATAGCCAAATACACTTCAGAAACTTTCAAGCTGTCATTTCAGGAACTATTCAAGTACCTTTGCAGCAGCAAGGACAACTCCTACAGCAACAAGGGCAACCTTCGTTGTAGCAAGGGCCATCCATGCAATAGCAAGGCTAGATGATGTCGTAGCAAGGACAACCACAACAGCAGCAGGGGCAACCATCACAACTGTTACAATCACAAATGCATTATGTGCCATAATCCTCCCAGCCTATGCCTTCGCAAGGTCAACCTCTGCAGCCGTAGGGAAAGCCTTATAGTCGCAAGGTCAAGCCTTGCAGCAACAAGGACAACCCGAGCAACAACAACCCTTATACTCATATCAACATGGTCAACCCTTGCAAGGGCAAGGCCAGGGTCAAGTCCTGCAGCAGCAGGCGTAGAATCCTTATGTCCAAGGGCAACAGGTTCAACCTCATTTTGTCCAAGGGCAACAGGTTCAACCTCATTTTGTCCAAGGATAGCAAGTCCAAAACCCTTATGTCCAAGGACAACAAGTGTAGAATCCTTACGTCCAAGGGCAACAGGTCCAAAGCTCGTTTGTCCAGGGGCAACAGGTCCAAAACCCTTATGTTCAGGGACATCAGGTGCAAAATCCATATGTCCAAGGCTAGCAGGCTCAACAACCCTTTAACTAGTATGTTTCTTATCAGTAACCTCTAACTGGATAGTTTCAAGGATTTCAAGGTCAGAATCCTCCTTACGGGCAAGGTAACCTACAATGGGGGAATAATCAAATGGCTTATGGAAAAAATCCTCCACTTTGGGGAAAAAATCCTTACCAGCAGGGATGGGCCCCACCAATTGGGCCCCCTTATCGACCTCAAATGCCTTTCAATACTCAATTGCCATTCTTGGCTGCGCTGGAATTGCCAGATGTGTCTAGAATCATGAATGACCCGATTCTTCATTCACCTCCAGTTCCGTCCAAGATTCCTAGCGATTATCCAAAGTTTGAAGGAAAAGCAAAAGAGGATCCCCAAGCCCACATGATGACATATCACCTCTGGTGATCCTCGAATTCCTACGTCGATGAATCCATTCTTCTTCATATTTTCCAACGAACTCTTACAGGGGCTACAGCCAAATGGTATATCGAGCTACCTCGGAATACCTATCATGAATTTGACACTCTCGTCATGGCCTTTCTCACACATTTCCAGCTACCAGTTCACTATGAAACTGGCACCCATCTGTTAATGTCGCTCAAGCAAGACACTGCGACTCACATCTCCGATCACATCCATGAACGGAGATGTAGGCGCCATCTGATTAAGTTTGAAATTTTAGATCAACTTTTGACCGAGTGGTTCACCAAATCATTCGTCAACACTATCGTTGAGGACATTGCTATGCGTGGATGCGTCACTGAGGAACAAGCCATCACACATGCCCAATGTCTAGACCTTGTCTATTCACAGTCCAACATGTTATATGATGTGCCCAGACCATCATCTAATCTGACGACATCTAAGTCTCCAACTACCCCTCCTGTTGATCGAGTAATTGGTTCATTGACTCAGACCCCTGCAAAATCTTCTTCCAAACCGAAGTTGGTCTCCAACACTGCTCCCAATGATTCCTCTCGAAATTCATCTGGCCCTGGTAAAACCTCTGAGGTTCATGCTACCCAGTCTATCATAGTAGATAAATCCTCTAAAGGTAAGAAGAAAGGCAAAGGAAAGGGTAAATTTGATGCCCCAAAAGAGGGTCCTCCTAAGTCATTTGCTGGTGATGCTTCCCAACGAAAACCCAAGTATCCGTGCCTCATCTGTGAGGAGGATCACTATACTAAGGATTGTCCCAGATGGTCCGAAGTTAGTCGTTTTCTAAAAGGGATCCCAACTGTCCAGAAAGAGCCCTTTCCATCCCAACAGACTCAAATGGTAGACCAGCCTTAGTCATCCACTTCCTCAAGTTCACAAGTGTTCATGATGAGTACCTCGATCAACATGGCTACCAGGTCAAAGGATTATCAAACTCCTACCCCATCAACAGGGAAAGAGAAAGAAGGTACCCCTTCTTCTTTTGCCCCGTCCATTTCTGGTCCTCTCCATATAGAGCGACCTAATACTGATTCCGCCATTCGACCACCTTATCAAGGTGTGCTTCGAAAGTCCTCGTACAGTCCTAACGCTTGAGCCGCTCAACATTATAACATTGTTGAACATTTGGCTAGAGTGCCATCAACTATGTCTGCTCTTGAGGTCTTTCAAATTTGTCCTTCTTAGCTGATCCGAATTGGATCCATGAAGAATAATCAAAAGAATCATGGTTGTACCAGGTCAAGACAGACTTCAAAGAATTCAAAACAGTGATCAAAAACACCTCAAACCAGTGGCAGTGGCAGCCAGCATGGAATGACGAGGACCTAGGTCAAAGCACACTGACTGAGGCCCATGGAGACTGTGCGGGAGGTGAAATGAGCCCCTGGGAGGCCCAGATCGAGAAACAGAGGAGGTTTTTTAAGCATGCTTAGTGCTAATCGCGCATCGCTGGGCGAAAACTCTCAAAATGGAGAAGCCCCGAGCGCTCCGACGCACGGAGAGCCGAGAAAACCATGGGACAAAAGGCGAAAAAGAGCTAAAGGACAAGGCGGGACCCGTGCTTCGAAAAATCGACAGTATTGATTGGGGGATCCTTGGATGGTAAGTAGTTTTGGAGAAATTAGAGCGATCCCACTCAGCGATCGACGCATGGCAAGCAGAGGAGAGAGAAAACCACCGCTCATCGCACGCTAACAGTCGAGCAAGTCAACCACACGAAATGACAGGATGGCATTGGATTTGGGGGATCCAGATCGAACGGTTGACATCGTGCCTAATAGCAATACTGGATTTAACGAGGGAATAAGCCGCGATTCAGAAGAATTTGAGGTCCGCTTTGACTGCCACGGTGGAGGAAGACTCATCCCACGACGTAACCGAAGAATTGAACTGACGAAGCAGACTGGCACAGTTTACAGGAGGACATGTGGCCACTCCCTGTGAGCCTGATGATGATGCCAAACATGGAAATCCAAGCGCAGCTACAGAAGGCAATTCGATGGAGGTGGAAGAGGAACTGAACAGCCCTGAGCTCGAATGGCCTTAAAGCCATGAACAGAGAACCAAAAGAACACAGGGAGAGAGGAAGACATAAGACAGAGAAGTGAAGAAAACAGTGAAGCGAAAGCAGAAAGAAGACAGAGGGGCGAGCTGACCAAAGGCAGCATCGAGCACCAGAGAGCTTGAGAGATTCAAGCCATCCCTGAGAGGATCTGTTAAACCAGAGAGGTCGAAGAGCTGGTAGGAAAAGAGTCTATGCACTCTAGTGGCTTGGGGAATCCAAAAACCACCCTGCCAAAGCAAAATTACTTCAGGAGACTCATATTGAGCTCCTGCATTGTAATTCTCTGCTAAAGACATAATACAATAAGGCCACCACTGAGATCTAAACCAGAGATGCAGCCCTAGAGGATAGGGTGAACTCCTTATTAATTTCTTTTGTTCTTGTATTTTCTTATTGTATTTCTCTACTGCCTTTCCATTTTAATTGTCTGTGTATTTGCAATCTGATCGATCCATTGCCTAAATAACATAGACACACACATCAACACATGAGTCTGTAATACCTTTATTGAATAAATCTTTAATTGAGGTCACTCATATGGTGATTATCAGATCAAGTGGTATCGGAGCTTAAGGCTGCAAGGTTAGACAAGCTTGTGTTGGTTAGCTGTTGAATGCTCACTAGATCAAAGCTAAAATTACGAGAAGGAGAGTTGGCTGAAACTAACCCTGAAATTGGGAGAGTTTATCCTCGAAAGACAATGTCAAAGGAAGGTTCTGTGGGGCTAGACCCTCAATTCATAGAAAGCTTCCTAGCTATAAAGTCTATGGTAGAAGAAATGTATAGGGACTTTAGAAAGCATAAGGATGAGGATTCATCAGGTTCTAAACAAGACAAAGAAGAAGATGAGTCTCATTCCCATGACCACTCAAAGGGAAAATGGAAAGAGGAAATCTTTCTCACACCTCCTAATAGCCTTGTGCACCACAAGAAAGCATCTTTGATCAAGCTAGATGTTAAATTTGACTTGCCTACATATGATGGAGAGCTAAATGCTGAAAAATTGGACAATTGGATTAGACAAATTGATGTGTATTACGGGGTACAGAACATCAACTCAGACAAGAGAAAGATTCAGCTGGCAAGCCTATGCCTAGGAGGCACTACCTTGGTTTGGTGGGAAGGCAGAGCTCAAGCTGACATGAAAAGACATGGTAAGACAATCTTTGTTTGGAGTGAATTTGTTTCTGCAATCAAAAATCAGTTCTATACATTGGCCTACATGCAACAAGCCATGATGAGTTGGAAAAATCTTTGACAGTTGAAGGGGCAAAGTGTGCAAGGGTACAATCAAGAATTTAGAAAGAGAGCACTGATTCTAGGGATCTCACTAGACTCACCAGATACTCTTTTGAAGTACATTGGTGGTCTACACAACTACATGAGGCATACCATCCTCATGTTTAATCCCACTAGTATAGATGAGGTATCTGTACAAGCTACTCATCTAGAAGCTAGAGGAAAGAATGGAAATCCAGAAGTTGGGGACCGTCCCAACCCACTGCAAGCAAAAGCAAGGAGAAAAGAAAGCAGAAGTGGAAAGCAAGGAAGGCTAACACTGCAAAGAAAAGCAAGGCTTCATGCACTCATTGTAAAAAGGATGGGCATGATGATGAGCATTGTTGGATTCTGCATCCAGAGTTGAGACCTAAGAAGTCCGAGAGCAAGAAGAAGAAGGTTGCTACAGCTATTTAGAAAGATTTGGGGTTAGACTCAGGAGATGAAACAACTATTGCAGCCACAAGTATAAAAGGTAAGAAGTATGAAGCATCTACTAGTAATTCTGCTCAATCTGTTATTGATGAAGAAAATGAGAGAAAAAGACATGAGCTTTTCCATATTTGAGTTGTTTCCAAATATCAAAAGATTGATACTTTGTTTGATAGTGGCTCACAAGTAAATTTAATTTCTGAAGCAATTGTAAAGAAATTGGGATTAGCAACTACAACTCATAAGAAACCATACCCATTAGGATGGTTGAATGATAAAGCACAACTACAAGTGACTAGATAGTGCAAACTCAAGTTTTCTTTTGGGTCAACATTTGTAGATGAGGTTGAGTTAGACGTGATTCCTTTGGATATATGTGGAATTTTTTTAGGAATTCCTTACTTGTATGATAGAAAGGTTGTTTTCTATAAAGCCGAGGACAAGTATCTGCTTGTTAAAGATGGAATCGAATACTTTGTAAGAGCTCATAAGCTCAAGAATAATCATACTCTCATAAACTCATGGCAAATGAAAAGAATGATAAATTCATGCAAACAATTCTTACTAATGGTTGTAAATCAAAAGAAACCTGATAAAACCAATGTATTTGAGGGTTGTAATGCTAAACAACAAGCTGATATAGAAAAGGTTGTTTCAGAGTATGATGTCTTATTTCAAGAACCTAAAGGTCTGCCACCCAAAAATGGAATAGTACATGATATTATTTTGCAGCAATATGTTCCATTGCCTAACATTAGAATGTACAGGTTGTCTGCTTTAGAGAATGCTGAAATCAAGAAGCAGGTGCAGGAGTTGCTCGAGAAGGGGTTCATCAGGCCTTGCACATCACCATCTGGGTCACCAATCATTTTGGTGAGAAAGGAAGATGGCTCGTGGAGAATGTGCATTGACTATCAAGCACTGAATAAGATAACAATAAAAAATCGTTATCCCCTTCCTCGCATAGATGATCTTTTAGATCAATTGAAGGAAGCTGTTTATTTCACCAAGCTAGATTTTCACAGTGGATACCATCAAGTCAGAGTTGTAGAACAAGATGCATGGAAGACTGCTTTCAAAACAAAGCAGGGATTGTATGAATGGCTGGTTATGCCTTTTGGCTTAACTAATGCTCCTGCTACTTTCATGAGATTAATGAATGATGTACTCAAACCTTTTCTTGATGATTTTTTTATTATGTATCTAGATGACATTCTTATTTTTAGTAAAACATGGGAATAACATTTAAAGCATGTTAAGCAGACACTAGATGTTTTTAAAAGAGAAAAACTTTATGTTAAACTCTCAAAATGTGAACTTGGCAAAACATCTCTAAACTACTTGGGATTTATAGTAGGGGTGGTGAATTGAAAATAGATCCCTCTAAAGTGGCAGTCATTGTAAACTGGCCTAAACCCAAGTCTGCTACAGAAGTGAGAAGCTTCTTAGGAGTAGCACAATATTGGAGGAAGTTCATTTCTAACTTTTCCTCAATTGCAGCTCCCTTACATTCTTGAACAGGATTGAACAAGGTGTTTCAGTGGGGAGGCAAACATCAAAAAGCCTTCGACACCTTGAAAGAAAAGATTAGTATAGCACTTGTACTAGCACTGCCTGATCTGCAAAGACCATTTGAGATTCAAATTGTTGCCAGTGACTATGCCATGGGAGTAGTGTTGACACAGCACGGTAAACCCATATGTTATCATTCTGAGACTTTTAATCCTGCAATAGTTAACTATCCTACATATGATAAAGAATTGTATGCATTAGTTCAGAGTGTGAAAAGGTGGAAACATTACTCAATGGGCAAGGAGACAATAATACATACTGATCATCAACCACTTCAATATCTACACTCCCAAACTAAGCTGCAGCAATCAAGACATTACAGATGGATGGGTTTTCTACAACAGTTTCATTTAGTCATCAGATATAAAAAGGGCATACATAACAAAGTTGCAGACATGTTATCTAGACCCATTATAAATGCATCTACCATACTTAAGCATAATTCTGTACTACATGAAAGATACATTGAACAATATACTCAACATATGGACTTTAAAGATGTATATGCAACTTTGAGTCAAGGAAAAGAGTAGAAGAATTGGATTATCATGTGAAGGACCGACTCTTATACCATTGTGGGAAACTCTGCATTCCACAAACCGAGAGAGTAAAGATAATTAGGGAAGCACACACTTCTCTAATATCAGGTCACTTTGGGGTAAGTAAAACAGTTGCACAACTGCAAAGGTTTTGTTATTGGTCAAAAATGAAGGAGACAGTTTCTAGATATGTAAGAGGGTGTGCCATGTGTGTTAAAAGCAAGCCCAGTAACAAAAAACTAGGCTTGTACACTCCACTGCCAGTTCCTTCTCACCCTTGGGAAAGTGTTTCCATGGATTTTGTTGGAGGACTGCCTAAATCTAGGAAAGGTCATGATTATCTATATGTTTTTGTGGATAGGTTTAGCAAAATGTGTATTTTGATACCTTGTAAGAAACAGATTATAGCTGAATAGACTGCAAAATTATTCTTTGAACATGTATGGGTTCATTTTGGACTACCCACTTCTATTGTATTTGATCGAGACACCCGATTTGTGGGGAAGTTTTGGTCAAGTCTGTGGGAACTAATGGACACTAAACTGAAGAAAAGCACAACTTTTCATCCACAAACTAATGGCCAGACAGAAGTAGTTAATAGGACAGTGATCCAGTTACTGAGAGGATATTGCATCAAACATCCTAAGCTTTGGGATGAACACTTGTGTTATGTGCAGCATGCTTACACCAGAGCAAAACATTCTTCACACAGAGATCTCCTTTTGAGACCTATTTTGGTTTCACACCAAGGTCTCCTTTGGATTTTGTCTTTGGTAAAGATACCATGGTTGATGGACACAGTGATGTGGACAAGGCAACTAGGTTCATTGAACATATCCAGGAGATCCACCAAGCAGTACAGGAACAGCTGGAAAAGAGCCAAGCCAAATACAAGGCTAGGCATGACAAGCATTGGATGGAGCATAGTTTTCAAGTTGGTGACCAGGTCTGGCTGTATATCAGCAAGGACAGGATGCAAGAGGAAGGTAAAAATCTAAATCCTATCATGTATGGACCCTTTAGGATACTTGAGAAGATTGGTGAAAATGCTTTTCGCCTTGATCTACCAGCTTACATGCACATCTACTTAGTCATAAATGCAGATTGCTTGAGATTGTTTGAACCTTCAATGGTTGAGGACCCTGAAGCGCAGAGTCAATTACCTTCTATTGATGACCTGCTACCTAAATATCTTAATGAATTGTAGGAAGAAATGGTGTTGGACAAGAAGGTGAGGACGACGTGTGGGGGAGATATGGAGTACCTCAAGATTGGGCTCAAAGGTTCAAAGCCAAGTAGTGCAAAGTGGATTGAGATTGGGCAAGTGACAAAGCAATACCCTCACTTAGTCGATGCTTGAAAACCATATTTTGGTGGTTCAAAAGATTTTCAGTGGGGAGGTCGTGATCCGAATTGGATCCATGAAGAATAATCAAAAGAACCATGGTTGTACTAGGTCGGGACAGACTTCAAAGAATTCAAAACAGTGATCAAAAACACCTCAAACCAGTGGCAATGGCAGCCAGTGTGGAACAACAAGGACCTCGGTCAAAGCGCGCTGACGGAAGCCCATGGAGACTGCACGGGAGGTGAAATTACCCCATGGGAGGCCCATATCGAGAAACAGAGGAGGTTTTAAGCACTTGCATCGCTGGGAAAAAACCCTCAAAATGGAGAAGCCCCGAGCACTCGAACGCATGGAGAGCCAGGAAAACCATGGGACAAAAGGCGAAAAAGAGCTAAAGGACAAGGCGGGACCCGCGCTCCGAAAAAACGGTGGTATTGATCGAGGGCTCCTTGGGCGGTAAGTAGTTTTGGAGAAATTGGAGCGATCCCACTCAGCAATCGATGCTTGGCAAGGGAGGAGAGAGAAAACCGCCGCTCATTGTGCGCTAATGGTCGAGCAAGTCAACCGCGTGAAATGAGCGGATGGCGTTAGATCTGGGGGATCTAGATCAGACAGTTGACATCGCGCCTGATAGCAAGACCAGATTTAACGAGGGAATAAGCCGTGATTCAGAAAAATTTGAGGTCCGTTTTGACTGCCACGGTGGAGGAAGACTCATCCCATGACGTAACCGAAGAATTGAACCGACGAAGCAGACTGGCGCAGTTTACATGAGGACATGTGGCCACTACCTGTGAGCCTGATGATGACGCCGAACAGGGAACTCCAAGCGCAGCTACAGAAGGCGATTCGATGGAGGTAGAAGAGGAACTCAACAGCCCTGATCTCTAATGGCCTTAAAGCCATGAACAGAGAACAAAAAGAACACAGGGAGAGAAGAAGACATAAGACATAGAAGTGAAGAAAACAGTGAAGCGAAAGCAGAAAGAAGACAGAGGGTTGAGCTGACCAAAGACAACATCGAGCACCAAAGAGCTTGAGAGATTCAAGCCATCCCTGAGAGGATCTGTCAGAGCAGAGAGGTCGAAGAGCTGGTAGGAAAAGAGTCTTTGCACTCCAGTGGCTTGGGGAATCCAAAAACCACCCTGCCAAAGCAAAACTGCTTCAGGAGACTCATATTGAGCTCCTGCATTGTAATTCTCTGCTTAAGACACAATACAATAAGGCCACCACCGAGAGTTGAACCAGAGATGTAGCCCTAGAGGATAGGGTGAACTCCTTATTAATTTCTTGTGTTCTTGTATTTTCTTACTGTACTTCTCTACTGTCTTTCCATTTTAAGTGTCTGTGTATTTGCAATTTGATCGATCCATTGCCTAAATAACATAGACACACACACCAGCACATGAGTCTGTAATACCTTTATTCAATAAATCTTTAACTGAGGTCACTCATAGGGGGTGATTATCAGATCATTAGCGAAAATTGTTACTGACGGATATTGGGGCTATTGATCCAGTGGACTCCAATCTCATCTGTCTTGACCTGGAAAACCATATTCCACATTTACCTAATCAAATTGCCTTTCTCATTCAGGTAATCATAAATGAGAAAACCATTCATAGGACTGTCATCGATGAAGGTGCTTTTACCTTCATCATGTCTGTCGCTTGTTGGAAGGCAATTGTTCTCCTACTCTGAACCAATCCCCTAACACTCTAGAAGCTTTTGACGGGCACGATTCATGACCATTCAGTGTCATTCCCAACCTTGCCATTACTCTGGAGGGCAATACTAAACACGTCGAAGTAGAGATCCTTGATGCTAATATTAACTACAATCTTCTACTCGAATGTAGATGGACCCATGCCATGCATGTTGTAGCCTCCTCCCTTTTCCGTGTGATTCATTTTCCCCATCAACAGAATATAGTCACAATCGACCAACTTCCCTTCTTTTCCTCTTCCACCTCGAATGGCAACATTCCGTATGTTAAGCACATCGGTGCTCCTTATGAGAGTGTGGGGGCAGGACTCTTTAAAGATCCTACCTTGATGGGCATCTTTCCGCTCCCACCTCCTCATGTTGCCTCTGTCAACATGATTTCGGTCAAGTCTGATCCTTGGGTCATTCCTTCACCAGATCTTGTTGATACATGGGGCGAGGTTATGCCGTTAAGTCCTGCCGAAATTGATTACGTGGAAATTGTTTCGGCTTCACCTTCGGTATCCTCTGATCATCCTGTTTTGAGAACATCTCTCGATGCGTATTCTCAATCCCCATGGCTTGGTTCTTCGGAATATCCCGACCCCTTAGCTGAGACTTTATTTTCTAACAAGAGTATCATGGAAGTAATGTCCCTGGAAGAAGTACCTTGAAATGACACTCGTCATTGTTCCTCGTTCTTGCCTAGCCCAACGGTCATGTCTACTTGTCTCAAGGAGTTCTCCTCTCAATTCCCGTCCCTGCCACTTCAGACGCCAATCATGACTCATGAAGTTTGGTCGGAAGGGAACATGGGTAACATTACCCAAACAATGCCAATTGATATTTCTGTCAAACCTGGTGTCGTTGAAAATGTCCATATCATGGTAACTTGTTCTCCAGAAGAGCTTGAGATCTATACTCGTCTGTTCCAAGAGTTTCAAGATGTTTTTGCATGGTCATATGAAGAAATTCTCGGCATTGACCCAAGTATAGTCGTGCACGATATTCCAACTTATCCTCATGCGAAGCTCATTCACCAACGGCTTCGTCCAGTGCACCCTAGAAAAGCGGCTGCCATTAAGGGTGAAGTTGAAAAACTTCTGAAAGCTGGATTTATTTATCTAATCCCTCTTACGGATTGGGTATTGAATATTGTACTGGTGACAAAAAAACAAGGCACTATTCATATTTGCGTTGATTATCATGATCTCAATCGTGCCTATCCTAAGGATAATTACCCCACTCCCTTCATTGACCAGATCATTGATGAATGTGTTGGGAGTGAATTCTTTTCCTTTATGGATGGTTTTTCTAGCTACAACCAGATAAACATTGTGCCGGTTGATCAAGATAAGACAACCTTTATCTATCTGTGGGGACCTTCGCGTATAAGAAGCTCCCTTTTGGCCTTAAAAATGTTGGGGCCACATTTCAGAGAGCAATGTCTTATTCGTTCCATGACATTCGAAACATCATTCAACCTTACTTGGATGATCTCCCCACTCATTCTCGTAAACACCATGATCACCCCAATCATCTTCGGCAAATTTTTCTTCACTGTAGACACTACAACATTCGGCTAAATCTGCATAAATGTGTCTTCTGCGTCGAATTCGGATGACTCCTTGGCTTTATTGTTTTGAAGGAAGGCATTCGCCTTGATCCTCTTAAAGTCGAGGCCATAGTTAATTTACCCCCTCCATCTTCATTGCATCAACTGTAGAGTCTGTAGGGAAAAGCAAATTTCCTCCATCGTTTCGTAACGAACTATGCTAAGCTAGCTTCAGGGTTCACCCAATTGCTCAAGCAAGGAACCCTATTTGTTTGGGATGAGGCTACTCAAAAGTCTTTGGATAACCTAAAGACTGTCCTCATAAATTCTCCTTTGTTGCATCCCCCGAACTATCATCGCAATTACTTCCTTTATCTAGCTGCAACCTCTAGTACCATCGTTATGGTGCTGGTACAAGACGATGACGAAGGAAATGAACATGTTATTTACTACCTCAGTCACAATCTCCTCAACACCAAAACACATTATGCTCATGTCGAGAAGTTGGCTTTGGTTGTCGTACAGGTTTTTCAGTGCTTTCGACATTACATTCTACTCCGCACTACCACTGTGATTTCGGAATGCAACCCCATGACCTATATCCTGACTCGTCAGTTGTTGGGGGGCAAGTATTCGAAGTGGATTGTTATCCTCCAAGAATTTGATTTGGTGTTTACTACTGCCAAATCTAAGAAATCATTGGTCTTTGCTAAGTTGATTTGCTCCCTTCCCTCCGCTTCTCTCCCTGTTGGTGCCGATGAGCAGCTCCTGGATGAGACTCTTTTCTTAATTAGCACTCTCGACCCCTGGTATGGTGATATCATCATATATCTCCAGACATCCACTTTCCAGTCTGTGTTGACCAAGGATGATCGTCGACACATTCGGCATCAATCTCAACCTTACCGTATCATTGGAGATACTTTATACCGCATCGGTGTCGATTCAATTCTTCATCGTTGTCTCACTCTCGAGGAGGCTGAGAGAGTCTTGAATGACTGCCATTCTAGCGCATGTGGCGGTCACCTGTCTGGATATGCTACTACTCAAAAAATCCTTCGTGCTGGTTATTTTTGGCCCTCTATCTTCAAGGATTGCATCCTTGTCATTCGCAAGTGCCATGAGTGCCAAATTTACTAGCGTAAGATGTGTGCCCCACCCGCTCACCTACACCCCATTATTATTGTCAGTCCTTTTTCCAAATGGGGCATCGACTATATGACCTGTAACCCTCGTTCAGCCGGGGGGCATGGATATATTATCGTTGTTGTGGACTATTTCACCAAATGGGTTGAAGCAACGCCTACATACCCTGCGGATGGTAAAACGACAACTCAATTTCTATTCAATAACATTATTTCCAGGTTTGGAGTGCCTCAGGCCATTGTCAACAACCATGGCTCCCATTTTCGAGATTACATGATCGCTGAGCTAACTTCTACGTTGGGCTTGCGCCACGATGGCTCAACCTCGTACTACCCTCAAGCCAATGGCCAAGTTGAAGTTGTGAACAAAATTTTGGTCACGATGCTTCAGCGCACCATTAGGATGCACATGTCAAATTGGCATCTCATGCTCTTTTCAGATCTGTGGGCTTACCGAACCTCGACCAAGGACACAACTAGATTCACACCGTTCCAGCTAGTCTATGATTTGTTAGAAACTTTACCGATTGAGTGCAATATTCCATCCCTTAAGCTGGCTGTTGAAATTCTCCTCGAGACCTCACCTCAGGAAGAGCATCTCTTATACCTAGAATGACTTAATGAGACTCGTTGTCTTGCTGCTTTGGTCATCGAAGCATAGAAAAAGCGGTTCAATTCCCATTTTTATCAATCTATCTCCCCTCGAGCTTTTTCTGAGGGCGATTTGGTTCTTCTGTGTAATCAGGCTAATGATAAGCTGGGGGTAGGCAAAATTGAACCCATGTGGCATGGGCCCTACATTGTTAAACGTGTGTTACAAAAAGGGGCTTATGAGATTATTGACTATGAGGGAAATCCCTTAGAAAAGCTCTGGAATGGGCTTTATCTCAAAAAGTACTATGCTTAGGTCATCTTGCATGGTTGCTTTTGTACAATAGTGTGTTATTCATTTTGTACAATATGGTTTGGTGTGTTGTTTTGCAAGCATCTTTCCTACTTATTATGTTTCTGCCTGCTTTGCATATGCTGGTGTATCATCACATCAGTTTCGTTGATGGTGCTTGTCGTAGTACCCGAAATCTATTATCCGCAGCATGGGCCATTTATGACCCCCATGGTGAGTTGATTGACCTTCAAGGTATATGTCTAGGTTGAACAACTAATAACATCACTGAGTATAGCGCAGTTATCAAATTGTTGTCAGACGCTATTGCTCTTGGCATCCGGGAATTGGTTGTCAACCTTGATTCACAGCTTGTTGTTCTTCAACTTAACGGGCAATATTTTGTTAGAAACCCTCAGATATTGATAATGTATCTACGTATTCATCTACTAGAAAGAAATTTTGATTATATTACATATCATCATATTTCTAGACACATTAATACATTAACAGATGCATTAGCTAATTATGTGTTGGATAGACATTCGTGAAACATGTAAAAAACTCAAAAAACAAAAGCATTTGTACCATAGTAAGCAAGGAAGTACAACATATATATATATCTGTGTGTGTGTGTGTTTGTATGTGTGTGCCGGTAATGTTTGTCAGACATCAAAACCTCAAAAAATAATATGTGTGTTCAAAATACATTGATGGCTCACAGACCTAAGAAATGTGGAACGCTAGACCTATGCACTAAACAGCATGATGCTCATGATAGCATGTAACTTCTCGGACTACGCGAGTCAATAGTCAGCAGATCCGATCTGACACCCCCACTGTATGCCTCTGGTACTAGTGTGGGACATCACCCATATGGGCGTACGCTGGGATCCCATGGGTCAAACCCTCGAGATTCCGCGCAATCTCCTCCTCGTTGTCGCTTCCCTCCTGATAAGGAGCAACCTCAAACTACTAAGAAACACACCTGGCGATCGGGGACATCCCGACAGGATGTTCTGGTCCAACATCTGCATTCATAAAATCGAAATTTCATGAACACATATATCTCAAAAACAATAAAAAACATCAAAAATTAAAATTGTTTGTTTTTTACCCCCATCGTCATAATCCTCCCCCTTTGGGAGTGGCATATCTAAATCTCCACAAAAGTCGGTACCACTGTAAGGCCACTCCTTCACTACGATCAGCTCTCATCGTAGCCATAAGAAAAAGGTGGGCTTATAGGACATTTGTTGGCCCCCAGTAATCCTGGGCATCAACTCACTCCAACGGACCATCCGTGGGTCTCGTGGCATTGCTATTTTCACCTCAGCCAGCTGGTAGTGGAACAGGGGAACCCGCTCCAGGAAGAAGGTCACCAACACAGAGCCGTAGCAAAACTGCTTCAGGTTTCCCGCCTTAGCTTTTGATAGCTGGCGCTTCATGTTGACTTTCATAGCTTCTGCCCAGTTAAAGATAATGGGCGATGTGTAGTCGATAGCATATTTAAATTTCAACTTGTTGGTCTCATGCAGCGTTTGGGACCCAGCCACTCTGTTGATGGTCATCAGTGACACTCTCAACGCAAGATCACGAACAGTCATAATCTCAATCTTGCCACTTTTTTATTTGAGTGCTTCTAGGAAATGTTCTACAAGTAGCATGGTCACACTTACCCCAATCAGCCTTGACCTATATAGATTGACTGGCTCCCCTCTTTGGGACAGTCCTGTGATGAAATAAATGTCTGAAGTTTCCAACTCCAGCTCTTGGTCACCGATGATGAAAATTTCTCGATTCACATCCCAGCGAATGATCAGATACCATAGCAATTTGGGTTGAGCCCGTAGACCAAGGTGTAAGGAAGAATTTGAGGGGCCCATAGTTCCTCAAAGAACCTAAGCAATTTGGGTCATCCATTGCTTGAGTGTCAATATCCTCATGCTCACGTTCCTTCCAATCCACCATTTTTCACAACTTTTTCCCTGCAAAAACCATATAATAAAGTCAATAATCATCTTTGGCCACAGAAATTTGGATTCAAATAGACAAATTGAGCAAAAACATGAAAAAAAATTGTTCACGGCTCTGGCGCGACTATTTTAAAAACAGTAGCGTCGATGGCGCGGTTGACAGTTTTAGCAACCCCCGATTGGCACGATTCCGTGCTTGGAAATCGCTCTGACCGAGGGCGAAATTTATTTGCCAAAACCTCCTCATCAAATCCAAAAAATGGATAAAAACAGGTGAAATAAGTATGAAAATGGAGCTTAAGGTCTTGGCTCTTACCTGCAACTGACGGCTTGGCGAATGACCTCCCGAATCTCCTACAATCTGCTCTAGAAAAATTAGGGCACAAGTGGGTAAAAAGCTCTTCACACAAAGATAAAATGGTAAATGGTAAAAAATAATTACTTTTGCCTCCTTTTATTCATTTTTTCATGAAATATTAGGGTTTTTAAGTATTTTTGACCTATTTTGCCTCAAAATTGGATAATGCATTTACCTTTTTGTGCAGCGACAGGTGACAGATTATCGATGATGGTACTGGAGTCATGTTTCAGCTCTTTTCTCGACTCGTAAAACTCAAATGAAAAGATCCCCAAGTATTTTTCCATTTTTGCTTCGTAAAAGAGAATAAAATGGGGGGTCTACTTTCACGCTCTTTTCCGACTCTTTAAACACGAAAAGATTGTTGAGCTCTTGTCATTTTGAACTTGTTAAAGGTTGCGAAACATCGTTCACCCAGTATACGTTTACCCTTTTTTCAGGCTAGGATGCACTATTTACAAAAAAGGTACTCCTTGACTAAAATGGTCAAGCGGTTCTCTCAAGTATCGTTTTCTACCTTTTCGAGCTCGAGAGACACAAATGTACAAAAAGGGACCATGTGGAGTTTTGTTTTCCGTGTCTTTTTCAAATTCTCTAAACATGAAAAAGATAATGAGTTACAACTTTGTCGGACTTGTTAAAACATTAAATGAAATTGGATTTATTGCCATGACGAACATGAGCTTCTCCTTCCTAGGGCTCATTTAACTTACTAGGTCAGATTCATCCGAAGGGTGAACTTACAGTGCAAGCACATGCTATCCCCTTCAAGCTTGCTATAAAAAATAATTGGGGTACTTGCCAGAAATGGTGGGGGAAAATTTGGAAATTCTATTAGTCGTGTCTGCAGCTCGCTCTTGAACATGACACTTTCTACTTCGTGTCAGGTTAGGACATCCTCCTTTTCATAATTTGACCTTCCTGGGTTGGGCCGCTCATTTTTGCCTTCCATTTAATCTCTGCCATGTCATCATGACCACCGATCCTATGGATCCAAAAGCTTCCAAACTCCGGAATCGTGTCGTTGATATGTTCAAGAGTTAATCCTTCTATAGTTACACTTACTCCTGATTCTTTGTATCATCTGAAATCATTTGCATCCCTTTGTCTTGTGTCAATGATGTGGGATACATCATGGCCCTCCTTCAACACGGTCACTTCCTGTCGACTTTAGCTCATTATCTGGGAAGTTGACCGAGAGACTCCCTTCTAATACCTTAGAGCTTGCATGCCCTAATGGAAAGTTCTTTGCACTAGATGACAAGCTCACATCATTATCTTGCGATCAGGTGATTTCACGTGTGTTTGACATCAGTTCCTTTATTCACATTCCGTAAACTGTCTTGCTAGTACCTTGAGAGACATTGTCATTATTGGTGGCTTCTCTCGCACTTGTTAATGGTTCACCTCATTGATCGGTAATCAAGTGACTTCCTAGCATGTTCGACTTCAACACATTCATTCACATGTTAGGATTTGTACTTTGATCGGGTCGTTTGGAGCACAAGACCCTCGGCTAAGATTACACAAGTCCAGGTTGTGAGGTGATATGACATGGTCATGTTAATATACATGTCTCTTTCAGATGGATGGTTGCGACCATACCATGAGTTATTATATGTGATCCCTATCATTACTGGATGGTTGCAACCATACCTTGGTTTCGTTATGATCCTTTCTACTGGATGGTTGCGCCCATGTCTTGGATCCATTTACATGATCATTCTCTGGATGGATGTGTCCATACCACGATTCATGTATCATTATTCAGAGTTTTCAGTGATGTATATGTATCTATGCTTGCTTGCAGGTTTTCCAATGACGGACTTTGGTTCCCCGCTTCCACTTATAAAGCATTTCACCCCTCACTCTAGTTCGGCCTTCATGCTTTAGGGGGCATCTGTTACACAACATTTTGTCACTGTCCCTGTACTCCCCGTTTACAATCCTGGAGGACCTCTACAATGTACCCGAAATGCTTTCCCATCATGAAGAAATTCCCAGTATGTCTCTCTTCATGAGCAGAATAAGTCCCCTTTGCATCATTTCCCAAGAATCTTCCTTCTATCCTAGTTTACAAGACTGGTGCTACTGACCAGTTTTCTCCTCTTGTGCTAAAACTAGCCCTCGCGCTGTTCAGAGTTACTGAGCCCTTTTCCAGTCGCGCCAATCCTCTTTTGGAAGGTTTTTTAAATAAGGAGCCGAAGCTTCCATGTTCAGAAGCTTTGTAATGGAAGTCTGGTAGATGGTTGGGCCGGATAGAGTCGAGGAAGTCAGTTTGGGCTCCTTTCCCATATTAGGATGGAACAACCTCAAGAGATAAGACCTTCTCCCATGATGAGAGGAACCATCTCCCATCCATCCAAGCTATATAAAACTCTCTTTTGCCCAAGCAAAAGCTAGTTGGAGTTTTGGAGCAAGTTTGAATAATCAGCAAGTCATCTATAGCTTGTAGCTTTCTAGTGTATGTTTGAGGGAGAATAGTGTGATTTTGGTTTGGTTTGAGACTAGAGGGAAAGAGGCCTTAAAACTTTCATTGTTGAGGCTATCCATGAAGTGCTAGCATAAGTGTGGGAACCTAGATACGTCGGAGGAGACCAACAACGTCAAGGCACCGGTTGTAATCTCTTTTTGGTTTATATAAATGCAACTATTGATTGATTTCCTACATGAAGTGTAATTTTACATCTTTATGGCTTAATGTTCCTTGACCTATTAAGTAGGTTGAATACAATATTGTATGCTATCACGTTTGTTGTTGTTGTTGTTTTCTTGTTTTAGGTATTTGAAGGAAGGAAACAGAAGATAGTTGGAGTGAGGAAGCATGATCATCACCAAGCAGAATAGAATTCTAAGAGGTATGCCCTCTTAATTGATTCTAGCTTAAGGGGATTTTCCATAGATTGTTTATTTGTGGCTAGACTCGCTCTCTCGGGCTAGAAGTATTGTTTGTGTCTGCACTGAGAATTTACCGACACCACAAGGCTGCAGGAGCATGATCAATAGATCATAAATGGGATATTTAAATCAAAATTTAGTAAGAGTCTTGTAACTCTTATATCAGAGGAGGATATGTAGCAAGCGGAAATGGACAGTAATTTTCAACCAAGGACAAGGTTAGATAATGAAATTTACAAGTTGTGGATGTTGATGAGGAGGATGCTTAAGAGAAGGCATACTGATGTGAAAAGGCAATTCAGTAGTAGAAAGCAAGTGATTGTACATAGAGTGCCTTAGTAAGACAAGTGGACAACTCCATCATAGAATTTGGAGGCCTAGAGAATTAAGGACAACTATAGAAGGAGCAGGACAACATCATAAAGAAACAAATGATTAGCTACAACATAAGATTTGGGATCCAGGAGGATTGTTACATCAAAATCATATGACTAGGAGGTCATAAAATTTTCTATTGTAGGAGTATGATGCAGGAGCATTAGAGCTTCTAAACCATCAAGCCCTTGGAGGACAAAGTTCCAAAAGGGGGTCTTGACATTTCTAGAAGAATTCATATTCTTATATGTAAATATTATATTGAGTTGATTTAGTCTAGGGAATATAAGTGAATGAGTCATGAGTCTAGAAGTTGTTTGGATAGGTAATATTTTGTTTATATGTTAAAACCAAATCTTCCTTGTAAAGCATGAGAGATTCTAGGGACAAATTGAGTGATTTTAAGATTTAGAAAACTCTGATTTATGGAGTGATTTTAGGATTTAGAAAAATCTAATTTATGGAGTTATTTTTGGATCTAAAAAATATGCGATGTTTCTAAATTCTATCTATTGTAAGCCTACGGTTAATAAAAAAAAAAAGTGTGAGGAAAAAGAGGATGGCCAAATGAATGTAAAATTAGGGCATAGAGAGTGAATGGATAGAAACAAGAGTTTTTTGAGTGTATGTGTATGTAGAAATTTGATTTAATGAGATAGAATTTCATGTAATTATGTTCATTAATTGCCTTTGTTCAAATATAGAAGAATTCTAGTCTCTATGTGAAATCTAGAATTAGCAAAACTTTAGGGTCTATGTGCAATTTGAGGTTAAATTAGAAGAGTTTCAATATTTGTGTGAAGTTTGTAACTAATGTTAGATTTGTTGATTAATTTGTCACATTGAAAAGAAATATTGTACAAGGATTAAGACAATTTGAAAGAAGTGAACCAAGTGAAGATTTCAATACATGCATAGATGTTTTATGTGAGTTTTAATGGCATATACCAATATGTCAAAGAGAAAAGGTGTTTGGGCACCTTGATGTTAGTATTGCATTGAAATCCATAAGTAGAGAAGTTAGAACTTGCAGGAAAAGTCATATTTTCCTGCATTATACCCTGCAACTGCCTCCTTGGTTGTAACACCCCTACATTTATGATTTTTAAAAATTTACTATTTTTAGAAAGGAAACTATTATGGGATTGAATGGCGATGGAAGCCATGTTTGGACCTTTGTGATGATGTAATTATTTTATTTTATTTTCATGATATAATAAATAAATTGTTTGGAAAAAAACTCAGGAAAGAGCATTAGGGTTAGGAGATTTCTTACTAGCTTGGAAACAACTATTGGTGGTCAAGTCCAAGATGGACCTTCCCTAAAAATCCCTAGGAGAAAATAATTAGAAATAAATGGATTTAATATGATGGGAGAAATATCATATTAAATCACTTACTTGGAGAAATATACTAAGTAGGGTAGAATACAGCGCTGCGGGAGAAAAAGCAAACTTTAAAGAAAAAGAAAAGAACCTTTTTCGAAAGAGAAAAACAAAAGGCCTAGGAAAAAGGGTTGGCAGACCCAAAAGTGGGACACTGCTAAAAATATGTTGCGAAGAAAATCTGTAAAAATAACTCGCCAAGGAATCAAAGGGGTTGTTGGTTCTCAAGGGAAAGATATCTTAGCTCGAGGGGAACTGGCAGCAACAGTTCATGGTTGGGAGGAACTTGCTTGGTTCCTGAGTATTTTCCAAGCAAAGCTATGGTTAGAATTCTGGTTATGCTTGTTATTTACTGTTGAATGGAAATTGATATGCAATTTTGATTTATATGATTGATTTGATGATGAATGGTATTGCCAAATAATCGCGGCCTATTGAAAGATATGCTTGTTGCAAACAATGAGTATGCTTCAGTTTTGCATGCCTAATATATGTATATAGTTCATGTTACTTTATTAGTAATAATACATAAGATCTTGTTACACATACATCAAAAGTATATTTCATAAATTGTAAAATTTGGAGAATTTCTTTGTACTTGTATGTATATGAATTTGAAGGTAAATTTAATTCCATAGGAATTGAAAGGAATCAACAAGTTTGAACATGTTATAGGTGTAAATTTATATATGGAAGATCATTATGTATGCATATAGTAAATCTTGAGTAGTTAGCACTACATACTCTGAGAGAGAATCAACCCATGACTTATGGTGCATGTCTGTAATTCTTTTCTAGTCAAATTTAAGTATGTGTACAGAATGGAATTAATTTATTTAAGCTTCTTAGAATTTGACTTTTAGAAGTATGAGAATTGTCTATGAGATAGGAGACAAATAACATTAGAAATAATAGATAAAAATCAACATATAACTTTGTTATATTATTTTGTTGATTAAACATAGCACACAACAAATTTATCTTAATTTTGTAAACCTTAATCATAAGTAAGGAGGTGAATAAGTGAGTTAATATGGTGAAATAATTATGTATAGATGTACTAACATAGGGATAGTGAGAAATCCTACATATATAACTATATGGAGGATGTTGAAAGGAAATGAATTCTGCAAAATGTTGTTTTAATTTCGACATATCAAACTATGTAGATTTATATTTGCTAGATTTAACTTGAACCTTTAAGGGTTATAAACCAGGTGTCTTAACTATAGAGAAGAAAAAAAAGGAACCACTGATGCACATATGTTAATTTTATGTATGTTCTATGCTAGAACAATTTATTTAAATTTTCACAGTTAGAAATCACATCAGCATTAAGATAAACTGCAGATAGAACATAAATATAAGTCACAGAAGACAAGCCAAGACAAGAGGACACAAGATGTGGCGCTAGCCAGGGAAAAACCCCACAATGTGGGAAACCCTTGATCAATTCTTCTTTTATGTTCTTCAAAGTTCAGCAGAGAAAGAGAGAGAGAGAGAGAGATAGTAATTTACAATAGAATTCAACACTTTGACTTATCTAGATCTAGCATAGACCATTTCGTATAATGATGAGATCAGTTGAAGACATTATGTGTCAACTGATTCTCCAAGGTGACTCCTTCACCTATCATCATGCTACATCTAGTTCTCTTGTTGTACCACTGCATACTGCACCATGCTGCACTAATCATGATTATCATCATGCTGCCCACATCCATGATCTTATCCATCATCATGTTGTCCTTCATGTCCACGATCTCATTCAACATCATCCTGCCCTTCATGTCCATGATCTCATTCAACATCATGTTGTTGCCCGTGCCATATATGTTGTCTACCATATTATACATAGAGTGTCTTCCATGACATGTCAATGAATATGTTGACACGATTCCACTAAAGATGGTTACAGTCATACCATTGACTGTTATATCAACATTACTGCCCATCAAGTCTTCAAGGTCATGAGTCTTCATACACTGTGATAGATGATAGCGTATATGTCATCAAGATCATTGCATATGCTATGCTTTCTGTGACATAGACAGATCCATATAGTTATGCCCAGGATGTATTACTATGACCCTTCTCCTCACACCATGTCTAGACAGAGGTAGTGATCATCAAGTAGTTGACCGAGACTTGATTGTCCTGATTGCAATTGCGGTTTTTCATGACTGTGGCACCCTTATATTGATTGTGGCTCCTACTGCGGCTTTCACCCTTGACTGTGGCTCCCTTAACTGCGTGAACATATCTCCAAGTGTCCCTTATACCAGCGTATAAGTGTCTCTACAACTGCGTTATATATTACAGCGTGTATATCATTGACAACATGTATATATCATGCTGCATTCTTGCTGCGTTGTATTGCCTGTATGTATCATGGCCTATATATATCTTGCTGCGTTGATGAGTAGTCTATTTCAGCGTCCATTTCAGCGTATATACATATCTCTTTTACAGCAGGTAGGGTTTCTTCATTTGCCTGCGTATGTATGTCATGGCCTGCATTTAAATGTCTTCATATATATCCTTATCATGAACTATGAATAGTGTAATATGTCCAGTGTATAAACACCATATCACTTCCATTATGAATTGCGTATATGAACAACATATCACATCCAGCGTATCTGAACAGCGTATAAGGTCTCCATGATTTGTATATAAGAATCTTTATGACCTGTGGCTAGGGCATGTTTGTACCGTGGCTAGGGCATCATACACTTAGTCCAGCTTACTCTTTTTGTGTCTCTCCTTCACCAAAAACCCAAGACGTGGAGAGGAGGAGATCACATGAAGAACGTATGTACAAATGACTTCAAATCCTCTTCTATTTATACTAAAACATAGATGATGAATAGACATGACGTTTGGGCTTCTAGAGCCTACATAAGTCGTTGGTTGGCTTGATAATAAATCCATAATCAAAATAAATTCATATCTCCATAAATACTTATCAGAATTGGATGATATTTAGATCAATCCTACACCTCTCGATGAGAGGGATCTAATAAAAATATCAGCTACCATAAATAAGATGACCCACATGGAGTTTGGCCCTACTTGCCAATTTTAACAGTCACTCTCAACTAGGGAGAACTCCATCCGCTGATCCATATGCCCAGCTGTACTATCTCTGCCATCAATGCCCTGCACTACTCTTCCCGACTCTACTTAGCTCTGTTGGCTCTGCTATGCTCTGCTCAGCTTTGCTCTACTTAGCTCTGCTAAACAATGAAGAAGAAGAATTGATCGAGAATGTCTCATACCATTCTCCACTGACCCGAAGTCAGTCTCAGAGTGCGTACCACTGGTCCCAGACGAGTCTCAACCGACCTGAAGTCAGAGTCATAGTAGGTACAACTCCTACCACTGGTCCCAAACTAGTCCTCCACTAACCTGAAGTCAGTCTCAGAGTATGTACCATTGGTCCCAGACCAGTCTCAATCAACCCGAAGTCAACGTCATAGTAGGTACAACTCTACCACTGGTCCCAAACCAGTATCATTGATCCCAGATCAATGAAGGTCATCCTAACATAGGGAGTACGATAGATACAACGATGCGTCCATCGGTACTACTATGGTCCCTATCCTCATTTCCCTACTCATTGATCAGATGAGAGGTACTTCCCATGAGTCCCAAACAACATGTGTAGGATGCTTTGATAGGAGAACTTAATCAATCTTGTCCTCACAGGAGAACTAATCATCCTGCTACACAATCGCCATGGAGAACACATCATCTAGGCCTCACAAGAGAGCTAATCATCCTGCTACATGATCGTCATGAAGAACACATCATCCAGACCTTATAAGAGAACTAATCATCCCGCTACACAGGAGAGTGAATCATCCTGTCCCACAAGAGAGTGAATCATCTTGTCCCACAAGAAAGCGAGTCATCTTGTTTCATACGAGAGTGAATCATCCTGTCCATAGGAGAGCAAATCATCCTATCCCACAAGAGAGCGAATCATCTTGTCCCAGTGCGCACCACCAGGGGAGGGTGAGTCACCCTGTGGTCGTATGTTGCTCCAGTAAGAACCGTAAGCCCCCAGAGTTCCTAAAGCTCAATGTATGCAACATGCAGGACCCTTGTATAAGGGTCTCTCGATGACTCCAAGTCGTTCGGGAAAATAAAAAATTTGATTTTTCCTCGGGCTCTAACAAAGTGTATCAACCTGTACATCATGTTAATGTGATGGAGCCTCCTTGCTCATCGACTTGCCATATCCCAGATAAGGTAGTATATGGTGTCTATTTGCTGGAGCAATCATTGAATACAGGATTCCTCAATAATCAAATCCCACCTTTGGTTGTCACAGAGAATCACAGTGGTATTCATCATGTGTACTTACTGAAGAGTTTCCACAACTAGGGAACTTCATACGAGGTCATACTCATATTTATGTATCCGATCTTGGCGGTACTTATAACAACCGACTTCTGCTTCCTGCTCATCCATGATATCAAAGCATAATCCAAAGAGAACCGACACTGAAAAGTGTTCTAGTGATCCTTCACGCTGCCTGCCCAGTCAGCATTCGAATGATATGAAGTTTTCATATTTCCAGCAGTGTATCTCAATCCATGAGAGATTGTGCCCCAAAGATATCTCAGAAGATTCTTGGCACCAATCTAGTGAGGCTCAACCAAATATGAGCTCACCATGCTAACTGCAAAACATATGTCCGGAATCCAACTCCCTCTTACTTCTACAAATGAGAGGGTCCGCAGCTGTCAAAAATAGTTTGTCTGCATAAGGTGCTAGTATGAGAGGTCTATCAACCACAACCTTAGGGTAATGGTTTGGATTGGTTTCACTCCTAGTGAATCTCAGCTTCATCAAACAACTAGCAATCCTCTCATACTACGCCCGGGGTGTTTTTCTTCAAGCAATAGAGGGCTTTCTGTATACATGAGATTCCCGTTCATGAATCTCAAACTCCATGAGTTGTTCCAAACCTGTGGACCTGCTACATGAGGGGAATGGTCCCCTTGTAAGATTTTCCTTCAGTACATCTCAGACATGTACCTTCATGCTCTTTTGAATTCAGGCATTCCTGTCACCATCTGACTCACAAACCTCCGGTGTTGTGTCAATGGACATGGTCCCCAGTGGACTTCCTGCAACTTGATACAACCCTGAACTCAAAAACATCTTTGAAAAATCTATTTTCAAACATGTACCTTTCCATCGATGAGTGCCACCCTGAACCTTTGACTTCCATTGCTGAAATGGATACTAGGTTCTTCTTGCGATCAGGTACATAAAAGTGTTTCTGTAAATGAATCGAGTTACCCTCATTCAATTGAGGGATAACATTCCCAACATCCTTTCCGGGATAGGTGGCATCAGCTCCAAGTATAATTCCACAATTGTTTCCATCTCTACCAAATTAGAGAGTGTACCCATCTATCCGATGAAGAGCCTGGGGTTCCTTACTTTCTCTAAAGAGTCGACCATTTCCTTGATGACCTGCATTACTAGTCATTCCTTTGATCATTGAAGATGTCCCTAGAATGATTGTTATCTTCATCAAGAGATGTGTCCCTGTCCTACGGACACTCCTTCGCATGATCGCCGAACTTATTGCAACCAAGGCATCTGCCTTTCCTTCCACCCTTAGATTTGAACTTCCCAATGAAGTGATGTTTAGATGGGCCATTAGAAACTTTGTTGTGCCATTCTAATAATATGCTCTACTTCGACTTCACCCTTTGTGAACTTAGAAGAGAGATGTGGAACCCATTGATCATTGTTCCTATTGTCTTTGGTGATTCCTCTTTCACTCTTGCTTGGGCATTGTCTTCACCTCAGCTCTGATTCCATGTTAATTTTAGGTATGTTCTATGCTAGAGCAATTTATTTAAATTTTCACAGTTAGCAATCACATCAGCATTAAGATAAACTGCAGATAGAACATAAATATAAATCACAGAAGACAAGCCAAGACAAGAGGACACAAGATGTGGCACTAGCCAGGGACAAACCCCACAATGTGGGGAAACCCTTGATCAATTCTTCTTTTATGTTCTTCAAAGTTCAGCAAAGAAAGAGAGAAAGAGATAGTACATCTACAACAAAAGTCAAAACTTTGAATTATCTAGATCTAGCATAGATCATTTCGTATAATGATGAGATCAGTTGAAGACATTCTACTTCAACTGATTCTCCAAGGTGACTCCTTCACCTATCATCGTGCTGCATCTGGTTCTCTTGTTATACCACTGCATACTGCACCATGCTACACTAATCATGATTATCATCATGCTGCCCATGTCCATGATCTTATCCATCATCATGTTGTCCTTCATGTCCATGATCTCATTCAACATCATGTTGCCCTTCATGTCCATGATCTCATTCAACATCATGTTGCCCTTCATGTCCATGATCTCATTCAACATCATGCTACTGCCCGTGCCATATATGTTGTCTGCCATATTATACATAGAGTGTCTTCCATGCCATGTCAATGAATATGCTGACACAATTCCACTGAAGATGGTTGCAGTCATACCATTGACTGCTATATCAACATTACTGCCCATCAAGTCTTCAAGGTCATGAGTTTTCATACATTGTGATAGATGACAACGTATATGTCATCAAGATCATTGCATATGCTATGATTTCTGTGAAATAGACAAATCCATATAGTTATGCCCAGGATGTATTATTATGACGCTTCTCCTCACACCATGTCTAGACAGAGGTAGTGATCATCAAGTAGTGGACCGAGACTTGATTGTCCTGATTGCAATTGCGGTTTGTCATGACTGTGGCACCCTTATATTGACTGCGGCTCCTACTACGACTTTCACCTTGACTGTGGCTTTCTTAACTACGTGAACATATCTCCAAGTGTCCCTTATACCAGTGCATAAGTGTTTCTACAACTGCGTTATATATTACAATGTGTATATATCATGTTGCGTTCTTGCTGCGTTGTATTACCTGTATGTATCATGGTCTGTATATATCTTGCTGCGTTGATGAGTAGTCTATTTCAACGTCCATTTCAACATATATACATATCTCTTTTACAGCGGGTAGGGTTTCTTCATTTGCCTGCGTATGTATGTCATGGCCTGCATTTAAATGTCTTCGTATATATCCTTATCATGAACTATGAACAGTGTAATATGTCCAGCATATAAACACCGTATCACTTCCATTATGAACTGCGTATATGAACAACATATCACATGCAACATATCTGTATAGTGTATAAGGTCTCCATGATTTGTATATAAGAATCTTTATGACCTGCAGCTAGGGCATGTTTGTACTGCGGCTAGGGCATCATACACTTAGTCCAACTTACTCTTTTTGTGTCTCTCCTTCACCAAAAACCCAAGACGTGGAGAGGAGGAGATCACATGAAGAGCGTATGTACAAATGACTTCAAATCCTCTTCTATTTATACTAAAACGTAGATGATGAATAGACATGACGTTTGGGCTTCTAGAGCCTACATAAGTTGCTGGTCGGCTTGATAATAAATCCATAATCAAAATAAATTCATATCTCCATAAATACTTATCGGAATAGGGTGATCTTGGATCAATCCTACACCTCTCGACGAGAGGGATCCAATAAAAATATCAGCTACCATAAATAAGATGACCCACATGGAGTTTGGCTCTAGTTTCCAATTTTAATAGCATAGAATATCAATCCTTATTACAAAGACTATGTATTCGAAGCTCATATGCATAGTTGAGTAATTAACAACAAAGAAAATACAAAGGAATTGAGAGTGCAAAAGTAATTTCATTAAGTAACTGGGAGCGTCAAATCCTTTAGATAAGGGTCATAGCCTTCATATATAAGTAGAAGGAAATAATTGTTTAGGACTATGAACATTAACGCCACTATAATGTGAACAGGGCTTTATGATTGACCTTACAAGATAGAAAAGTCATATTACATGAATAAATACTCACTACCACACTTTAATAATACATATGAATGAACCAAACGAATATATTACAATAAATAATGTATAAGTGAAAATATATAATACAAAGTTATGTGTATGCACAAAATAGCCCTAATAACAGTGTATTATTCATTAGTCATCAAAAGACGAAACTATACAAAAATAAATCAAAGATGCATGATGAAACCAAAGTAAATGTACATGACTAACACCATATCAATCAAATCTAGATAAAATAGATTACCCATATAATGTTTAATTATCTAAGAAGCAAAATGCATAAAGAGAGAAGACAATAATGTTATAAAGTTTAACTATCTTCTATTGGAAAATAAACAGTAAAGAAACACAGTTTGAAGCCCTTTTACAACACTAGTACTTCGAAATATTTTTGGAACTTGAGGTTCCTGTGAATAACAATACTCCTTACAACAACAAAAAAAAACATAACAGCGTAAGCCATTTGTCGCTTTGGTAATTGGGTGCTTGCTCAAATTATGTTTTTTTGGCAACCCTAGCTACAATGAACCCTTATAAGCTTATCAAAACCATAACTCCAGATCTGTATTTGTGCATCCATAAGCAGCAGAGTGGAAAACAAATTTCCAACTTGGAAGGAGGAGTCAAAGTTAGCCTTGGGGTTCAACTGGAGGAAAAAAAATCCAATTTGCAGATTGAACCTCAGATAAAGCCACACTTCTAGGAGAATGCGTACATGTGGGAAATTCACAATAAATTGAAATGTTGGGGTTAGACAATGAACTATAGTAATGCGAAATCACAAACACAATGAAACTAATTTATAAATGGACAAAATATTACCTTGCAAAATTATTGCAGGGGCGGTAGTCAACCTCTGCAAATATTTCCACTAGAAGCATTAGTCAGAAGCAAAATGAACAAAAAATTCCAGCATAAATCAAACATAGTCTTGCCTTTATACTCGTGTTCTGGAAGGGCGTTGTGAGGAAAATTGATAGTGTGCTAACCTCTAGTGAACTTCTAGAGTTAATGTATGGAAAACCCCTCATTATATACCATTATAAAATTATTAAAAGAAATACCCATTCGAAGTTACCTGTAGATCAGTGGACACCACTATTAGGGTTGAAATTCCTCTGAGATCAAAACGTAAATTGAACTGTACAGGAAACAAGATCAAATGGAAGCACCCATCATGACCTAGATACAATATGTGACTTTAGAATGAAACCCTTGAGGGTTCACCTGTACAGAGTAGAGTGAAAACTTAAGCTCTTAAATTTATTACTCAAGTCAGAACTAAAATGGCCAGGTAGAATGAGACTCAACAAGCACAAGTTGTCTTACCAGTAGTGATGACGATGTTATTATTTGGGTGTGGAGCTTGATTATCTTCCTAATTTAGAGGTCTTTTTTTCAGCCAGGTGTATACCCCAAGAAGACTATACACCCCTCTGTGTAGGGGGGACTTGTCCCCTTCACAGGGGTTCGGGGGGCTAGCGGGCCCCCGAGGCTAAAAATAGATGAAAACTTGATTTGTAAAATATTATAATTTCACAGTCAATCTGAGTCATTCATTAGGCAGATGACCTAACAATAGAAGTTATGTTAATTTAGGGTTTTCTTCCCTAGAAGGCAACCCTCTATTTATATGAGGGAATTGTATTGCGACTGTGTATTACTATTCTGAGCGAGAAAGAGAAAGGAGATTGTGTGAGAGTGAATAGAAAATTACAATGAATCTTATGTATGTTGTATCTCTTCATTTTGTTAGATAATATAAAAGGAAGGATTGATTATTTCTCCGTGGATGTAGCCCAAATTGGGTGAACCACGTATATCTGTGTCTCTCTTGTTTTATGTGTTTCTTTGTTTTGTTTCCATAATATTTTGTGCGTTATATTGCTATGTTATTTACTTTCTAACAATTGGTATCAAAGTTAAAGGTCTATTTGGTTGAATAACTCATAGGAAAGAAAGGTTCCTAGTTCAAGTGGGAGCAATGGAGGAAGATTGTAGGTTTAGGGTTGAGATCAAATTCAACAGCCAAAACTACCAGCTATGGAAGATGCAAATGGATGATTATTTGTATCAGAAATATCTTTACCTGCCATTAAGCAGAAAATCAAAGAAGCTGTGATTATGACAGATGTAGAATGGGAGATTCTCGATAGAAAGACACTGGGAGTTGTGTCTAAAAACATCAATGGTATTCAAAATTTCAAAGGAAACAACAACATAATGTTTAATGGTGACATTGGCCAAACCATATGAAAAACCCTCAACCTCAAATAAGGTATTTCTTATGAAATGTTTATTTAATATGAATATGTCAGAATGTGGATCCGTTGATGATCATTTAAATGAATTTAACACAGTTACCAATTAGTTAAGTTTTGTAGGCGTAGATTTTGATGATTAAGTTAGGGCTCTGTTGTTTCTATTCTCATTACCAAAAGGTTGGAATGGCTTAGTTATGGTTGTTAGTAACTCTGTATTTGGATCTAGTACTTTAATTTTTGATGATGTTTTTGGTGCCATCCTTAGTGAGGAAATGTGATTGAAAAGCTCTAGTGAGACATAAGGTAATGCTTTGACTACAAAGACTAAGGGAAGAAAAATGGAAAGAGGAAGGATCCAAGGAAATCACAGTAAGTCAAGAAAATGTAGATCCAAATCTCGATCAGGGATAGTGTGTTGGAAATGCAGGAATAAAGGACACTTGAAGAAAGATTGCAAATCTCAGAAGGGAAAAGAAGGAGATGGAAAACAAGAGGACAATCATGAAGTGAATGTGACAAGTGATGTGTTGTAAGATGCTTTGATTCTTTCATTAGAGAATGTTATTGATGCTTGGGTGGTAGATTCATGGGCTTCATTCCATGTCACGCCTGATAGGAAATATTTTCATGACTATGTTTAAGGAGATTTTGGATAGGTTCTTTTCGATGATGATAAACCCTGTAAAATAATTGGAATGGGTAAGGTTTTTATAAAGCAACAAAATGGAAACCAATGGTTTCTGAAGGAAGTAAGGCATTTTTTAGATCTGAAGAAAAATATAATTTCAACAAGGCAGTTAGTTGGTGAAGGTTGTGTAACTACATTCACAGACAAAACTTGAAAGGTCATTAAAGGAGCCCTGGTAATAGAAAAAGGATAAAAGGTTGGTACATTGTATTTATGAATGGTATATTCCTAATTATGTTAATGCTTTAACCTCCATAGGAGCAGATACGACATTGTGGCATCATAGACGTGTGCACATAGGTGAGAAAGGGATGCAAATTCTTCACTCAAGAAATTTGTTGTCAGGTTTGAAACATGTTGATTTGGATTTATTTGAAAATTGTGTTTATGGAAAACAAAAGAGATATTTATTAGAGTTGGGAAGGAAAAGAAGAGTGAAAAATTAGAGCTTGTGCATACAGATATATGGGGACTTGCTCAAGTATCATCTCTTGGTGGCTCTCACTATTATGTTTTATTGAAGATGCAACTAGGAAAACATGTATTTATTGTATTCAAAATTAATTTGATGTATTTGATATTTTCAAGAGATGGAAAGATTTGGTTGAGAACGAGGCAAGAAAGAAGTTGAAGTGTCTTAGATCAAACAATGGAGGTGAATACTATAGCAAAGAGTTTGATAACTACTATTCAGAGCATGGAATTCATAGAGAGAAGACAGTTCCAGGAACACCACAGGAAAATGGTGTGTTAGAAAGGATGGACAGGACAATCATGGAGCGTGCAAGGTGCATGAGATTGCATGCAAAATTTCCCTTACAAGTCTAGGAAGATGTTGTAGATATTGTTGTTTATCTAATAAATAAAGGGCCTTCAAGTTCTTTGGATGGTGGTATTCTAGAGGAGGCATGGACATGTAAAAAGGTAAAATATTCATTTTTAAAGACTTTCGGTTGTGAAGCCTTTGTCCATGCCAATAAAGAAAATGGAACAAAGCTTGAGGCAAAATCAAAGAAATGTACCTTTATTGGATATGGTGTTAATGATTTTGGTTTATGAAAATCAAAAAATAATTAGGAGCATAGATGTCATATTCAATGAAAAGGCCTTATATAAGGATCAGATGGAGGGAAAGAAATAGGAAAAGGAAAACAAAGAATATACAATGCTTGATGAGATCAGGGAAAAAGTAAAGGTGCCTGAAAATCATAATGATCAACTGCCACAACAACAACAGACACCTCAAACACCTAAAAGTGGTGTTAAAAGATCTACTAGGATAGGTAGACCCCCTAAAAAATACTCTCCTTCACTATATTGTGTATTTTTGACTAATTCTGGTGAACTAGAAAGATATGTAGAAGCAATGCAGGTAGAAACTGAGAAGAAGTGGGAGCAAGACATGGAAGAAGAGATGGAATCCTTGATGCATAACCAGACTTGGGACTTAGTCAAGTTGCCTATAGGTAAAACAACATTACATAATAAATGGGTTTACAGGTTCAAGGGAGACTATGGAGGTAAATAGAGGTATAAGGCTAGACTTATGGTGAAGGGGTTTGCACAAAAGAAAGGTATAAACTTTGATGACATTTTTTCTTTTGTTGTTAAAATGACTTCAATCAGAACTATTTTAAGTCTAGTGGCAACAAAAGATTTACATCTTGAGCAGTTAGATGTAAAGACAACCTTTCTCCCTAGGGATTTGGAGGAAGAAATATATATGCAACAACCACAAGGGTATGAGGTCAAAGGGAAAGAAAAAGTAGTGTGAAAATTGAAGAAGAGCTTGTATGACTTAAAACAAGCTCCAAGGCAGTGGTATCTAAAATTTGACAGGCTTATGTCTAAACAAGGTTATACTAGATGTCACTTTGACCATTGTGTTTATCTTAAAAAGAAAAATGGTGGCAGCCATATTATATTGCTATTGTATGTAGATGACATGCTTATTGCAGGGTATAACATGCGAGAAATAAATGTTCTCAAAGGAAAATTGGCAAATTCATTTGTAATGAAGGATTTAGGTGCTGCAAAACAAATCCTTGGTATGAGCATAACTAGAGATAGGAAAAATCACAAATTAATATTGTCTCAGAGTGAGTACATAGAAAAGGTGTTGGAAAGATTTAATATGCAGAATGCAAAACCAGTCAGTGCACCTTTTGCTATCCATTTCAAACTAAGTAAGGAGATGTGTCCCAAGACTCAGGAAGAGGTGGATTATATATGTAAAGTTCCATATGCATCAACAACTGGAAGCTTATATATGCAATGATTAACACAAGGCCTGATATTGCACATGCAGTGGGAGATGTAAGTAGATATATGAATAATCCAAGAAAAGAGCATTGGATGGCAGTGAAGTGGAGTCTTAGGGATTTTAGACGTACCAAAAATCAAGCATTATGCTTTGGTGGTTCAAACATTTCTCTACAGGGATATGTTGATGCATATATGGTAGGTGATAGAGATAACAAGAGGAGCACCATAGGGTATGGGTATATTGTAGGTGTAAAAACTATCAATTTGGTTTCAAAATTGCAAAACATCATTGCACTTTCAACAACAAAAATAGAGTATGTTGTTGATACAGAGGCTAGTAAAGAAATGATTTGATTACAAATGTTCATGGATGAATTGGGAAAGAAGCAGGAGATGGGCAAGTTATATTGTGACAACCATAGTGCTATTCGTCTTGCAAAGAACCCAACATTTCATTCCAAGACTAAACATATACAACTTAAGTACCATTTCATACAATCAGTGTTGGAAGATGGAGAATTGAAGCTAGAAAAGATACACACTAGCTAGAATCTTGTAGATATGTTAATAAAAATTGTAACCACGGAGAAACTGAAATTTTTATCAGTTTCAATTGGTCTTCAAGTATGATGATGAAGACGAGAAAAATCTAGTTGCAAAGTAGAAGCATTTTCCAACAAGTGAAGCAACGATGGAGTTGTTATAATTAGTCTCCAAGTGGAAGATTGTTTGGGTACAAAGCCTGATTATCTTCCTGATTCACAGGCCTTATTTTCAACTGGGCGTATCCCCAGGAAGACTGTATACCCCTCCATGCGAGGGGTGGGGGTGGGGGGGACTATCCCCCCTGGTTGGGGGGTCCGAGGGGCTAGCGGGCACTCAGCAAGGGTTTGGGAGCAGAGCCCCTGAAGCTAAAAATAGATGAAAAATTTCCTTGTAAAATATTGTAATTTCGTAGTCAATCTGGTCCATTCATTAGGTGGATGATTTGACAGTACAAGTTATGTTAATTTAGGGTTTTTTGTCCTAGAAGGCAACCCTTGATTTATACGAGGGAATTGTATTATGGTTGTGTATTATTATTCTAAGTAAGAAAGAGAGAGGAGACTATGTGAGAGCGAAGAGGAAATTACAATGAATTTGTTGTAGGTTATATCTCTTCATTTTACTGGATAACATAAAAGGAAGGATTGGTTGTTTCTCCGTGAACGTAGCCCAAATTGGGCAAACCACGTATATCTGTGGCTCTCTTGTTTTATGTGCTTTTGTGTTTTGTTTCCACAATATTTTATGTGTTCCATTGCTATGTTATTTGATTTTATAATAGTTACAAAAGTCGTGAAACCAGGGGTTAAGTACTCATAGTAAGCAATAGGGGTTTCAACCCGCCACAATGTCAAAATAAACTAGAGGAAAGAAAAAACCAAAAAATTTATAGTCATTGATTAACAAATAAATCGAAAGAATACATGGCTTAAAATGTTGTAAATAAATGGTGAATTCTTACCTATCTCAAGGAAGCCTACCCCTCTTCCAGGTATTCAGTCTTGTAGGTAAAAGCCCTAACCAATTGTTAGTAGATAAGAGGAGAGACATAAAATCCAAGCAAGGGTTTGTAACGGAATGATGGCATAGTTTCTAGAAAGAACCAATGAAACTAAAATCATAAAGAGGGCAAACAATAAGCACTAGGGTTCTTCCCAAATGATCATCACTGTCCAAACTTCCTGAGGAAATCACCACCGTTCATTGTCTGAGCACCTAAAACATGTGAAATTCACATGGGCCTGGCTAGGTGGAAAATATCCATTTGTCCAAGTGGACAGAAGAAAGAACGTGTAGGTTATCAAATAAATTCCACATTGATATTTTCACACAACGAACACAAGTATATTACAAGTATGAAGCATATATTATATTAACAAAACATATTGCCATTTACACAAATCTTGGAGTTAGATTATGTGCACAACTTAATATATGTAGCCATAAGATTTATAGGTAAAGAAAGATAAATAAATATTTGATCAATGAACCATGATAATCCCACATGAGGATCCCCATTAACATAGGCAAAGCATATGAAAACTCACAATAGGCAAGAGGTCTCAATATAGAAAGGAGAATTGTAATATTAACCTTAGAACTAATACAATATGTGCTCAATAATAGATCTTTGACCATGGGGTTAGACCTAGAGCTATTCACCAACATGGTTTTATTATGGAGCGTGAAAACAAATTTGGTCTAAAATTAACAAATGGGGTTTAAACTCAACATGAATCATACGTATAATGAACATGAGGATCCGGCCAATCGAATAAAAGAATAATGAAAAATTATAGTTGACATTTAAAGTTAGTAATATGTAAATACCTATACATGTGCAAATGTCTATAACAGATATAAATAGAAGAAAATAAATAAATAAATAAATGGTAGGGATAATGGGGCATGTGACGTTGGTCTTCAAATTGGTGTTAATTTTTGTTAGTATGGTTGCATGCCTTTGGTGTTAAGGGATAATTATGGTGTGCTCTTGGTGTTGCTTTGGTAGTGTGCCCTTAATGTGTCCTCAATGTTATAGCAGTGTCACATTGCTTTTGGGTTTTTAAGTGAAAAGGAATGCATGGGTGTACAATCTCATCTTCCCTCTCGGGCTCTTCCAAAGATTGGGAGTATACCCATGGGGAAGGCTTGCAATAGATGAGTAAATCTCTCTGCAATAATTAAAATGGAACCTATTGAAGGATTATTGAACAGGGTGGAGGTCAATTCAAAGCAATCACACATAAAGGTTAATTAGATTTCTGATGTGGTTTTGTTTGCCATGGAGCAAATGGAGGATGATAAAACTAAACAAAGGCGTATAAAGGAAGAGGTGGATTTCCTTTGACAACAAATTGAGGATATACATGCAACAATACAATCTCTCTAACTCTCCAGAAATCTAGGTGAGGAAAGAAATGGAAATGAAACAAAAAATGACATGAAAGTTACTTTGGCAACAAAGGAAAATTCAAAACACAGTCAACAATGACGTTGCATTAGTTTTGTGATTATGGATTGCAAATTTTGTATGATTTTGCAGTTCTTCTGGAGAGTATATATCCCAAAAAACCTGGTAAATATTAGGCAAATGAATGAACAAACATATACATTAGGTAACAATTTTCATGAAATATCAATTACATTTGACCTCGATTGGTGCTCCATTATACTTCCTTGATGCATAGGGTGCAATCCAAACACAAAATTTTACTAATATAAAAATTCATGATTTATGAAAAATAAAAATTATAATCAAATTTCTAATAAAACTAATTGAAAAATATAATTAAAAAAAAAGAAATGATTTAGAATATGATTAAAATAAATTAGTGTAATTCATATCCATACATAACAAAAGGTAGACATCATCTCATAAAATGGCTCCTTACCCTCCGTAGAATTCACCTCCATCAATTAATAAGTATTTATGTATGAATGCGAACTCACCTCGAAGCAATAAGCACTCATATATATGAATGCGAACTCACCTCGAAGCAATCAGCACTCATATATATGAATGCCAACCTCACCTCGAAGCAATCAGCACTCTTAAGCTCACGGATTGATATGATGAATCACAATCATGGGAACATCAATGTTTATATCACAAATCCCCATTATTTCTCATTAAAAATCCCTTCTTGTGTATATGTAAATGGAAAATGATATGCTAAGTTGGAATTCCTTCGAGATCCCTTATTAGCATTAATATATGTTAACGGAAACAATATGCCGTCTTGGCATTAAGTATTAAGCTATGTGCTACTTTGAAATATTACATTGCGTCTAATTTATCAATATTCAAAAACATTTAAAGGTTTTTTATTTTTTATTTATTTATTAATATGAATATAAGTGTATGGATATGTGTAAGGGAGGTTTTGGTTTTGGTTTTGGTTTTGGTTTTTCAATAGTTTGTTAGATAAGATGAGTTTTACGATGATTGACACATCTAATTGGTGGTTTGAGTAGCTATGACTTAGAGGCATCTAAGCTGTCAAAATCACTCAGGGATTGGACCTGGCCCATGTCACACTAACTCTTAGTATAGTTGGATATTTTCCCACAAAGTTTCAAACGTGTGACCTTTACACCACAACATGCCTTAACAAAACACCCTATCATTGTCAATTCTACGCCATGTGAATTACGTAAAAGAGATTTTTTAATTAAGTTATTATAACTTTAATACTCTTCATGAATATGGATGTGTAACAAATACAAACACAATTATTTTTTTGTAAGCACATATATTCACATTATATTAACAAAGAAAGGTACATAGCATACAGTCTGGATATGATGGGGCATCTATGCCCGTCACCCTTCGGAGTCCTCTACCCCTGATAGGGGAAACCAAAGACGGGTTCACAAATATCGCTCTACCCCTGAGCGGGGAAACCATAGACATTAACAAAAAATATCAGTTTGAGATTGTTGCTTAGCAAATGAAGGCCACTGTGAGAGATAATGAACCCAATAGAGTGACATGTGAGACATTAATGCGAGCAATATGCGAGAGCAGGCAAAAGAGACTCAAGTTGATGATTTTAAGAAGCATGGAAACCAGTTATCATACGAAAGGGAAGACAATTGCCATGTAAAAGACATTATCGATCTACTATAAAATAAATGACTTGTTGTGATCATAACACCTAGATCCAAGAAACAAACATAAAACTAATATATATATATATATATATATATATATATATATATATATACTCACCCATACAAATATAAAACTATTTTAAATATAATTTTAATAAAAAAATTTGCGGCAGCATTTTATTTTCATTAACCTAACAAACTATTACAACTAACATAAAATATATTTATATTTAAAATTTTTAATACTTTCGTAAAAAGTATATTTTACCTCTTTCATCCTCATTTAATAGAATTTTATGTATGGTGTGATTTTGTGGCTATTGTAATGATGTTTTACTCCAGCCTATTACAATTATCACACCCCTCGGGATAAATGGAGGCAAGGTAGATGTAAGAAAAAGTGGAGAGTTAGTTACGATACAAGTAGCAATCCAAAGTGGTTAGCTTTTGAATATTTATGACGCCCTATATACCAATATTTCATCTCTAATAATGGAAAATATTTAATAATTAATCACGCCTCCTTAGATGGGATGCATAATTACTCGTACCAATAATTCACTCAGGACAAGGAATCAAATATTGGTAGTCGGAGATGAGTGTAATGTCATCTAATTTACTTGTTAGGTTTACGTTTTGGATTATTTCCCAATTTAATATATTCACACCAATTGAAATATGTTTTATTTATTCATATCATGCTTGCTTATGTACGCTACAATTATAGCTTTACTTTTAGGTGGTTATGCTATAGATGTTTGAGTGACCATACTATTATTGAGGAAAAGGACACGTCATGTTTCGCACCTAGTTGGGAAAGGTAAAAATAATAATAATATTTAAATACATTTTATCTATATTATGAGTTTGGGAGAAGTAAAATTACTTTTCTTATGTTATGTTTTTGGGATGCAATCCCTTTTAATTATATTATATTATCATGAAGGTTGCAATGCTCTTTAATTTAATTATATTACTACGTGGGAATTACCTCTTTAGGATGGATGGTAAGTCATATTAATTTTACTTATTAAATAACCTCTAATAATACAATAAGTATGGCGACACCATGTCAACATAAAGAAGATGGAAATGGGATGGGGGAGAAAGCGAAAGCGAAAGGCCCTCAAAGTCAATAAGATATTAAAGTTGAAGGTTGTAAAAGTAATAAGAAACATGAAATTTATTTAAATGAAAGATGTAACGTTGTTGCATATTTCAAAATAATGAATGCGCCACTTGAAATACCCAATATTATTATTACTTTAAAATACCTAATATACAGCGTGGATGTGGATGTGGATGTGGATGTTGTTACTAGTAGGAATATTTTAGTTGTAACATGCTCAAATTGTCGTGTATTACCCAACACGGAGATCTTTACAAAGATTTGTTTGTGAACATGTGAACTACTCTTCCCCCATTGTCTACTCTATTCTATTATTATATTATACAATTGGAATATTATTCCCTTTTCAAATGGACCCCAACTCCCCCCACCCCGCATGCTCATGCTCGGACACACCACACACACACTCGTCAACTCTTGCCTTTACCAAATTCACTTCTTTCCTCTCTCTATTTCAATTTATTATTAATTACAAAAGCTGCGCTTCACTATCATTATCACTATCACGCCTTCTTCACTTTCGCTTAGCTTATGAAAACATAAAGAAGAGTTCTTTTATTATGTGAAAAATTATATGACAAGGGTAGGAGTAAAAAGGAGATTACGTGCAAAAGAACAAAGTAGGTATAGGTGTAGTTCATCCTACAAGGAACAAAGTATGTCTATAGGTCTTGTAACTTAATAATTAAGTGAAGTGAAGTGTTGTTTAAATATTATATGTTTTGGAGTTTTTGTTTGGAATTGAGTGAAATTTTAATTTTTGATTATATATGAATTTAGCATCTTGAAAAACTTCGAAGCATTTAGATTATGAGGAGTTTACGATTTAAACTTGTGATTTTAATAAATCTTATCAGATTCTAGTTAAATTAGACTAAAACTTGAATCAAAAAACCTTCCAAAACATATCATAGATAAACTATGACAAAGTGCAGTGAGAGCATGGATATTGTTTCGATGGAGTCCCCTCCCCACTACCTTTGGTTGGTGTATCACTCCGAGGTCGGGTTTTGCTCTGGGTTTCACATTCGCTTTGTTCGTGCCTCCGGCGTCTGAGGCCCTTCATTAACGTGTCAACTTCCATTGTGGCCAGGGGTCTTTTCCTTGTGCCTTGGCAGACGTCATGTTTCTTCTGCAGGGGCTCACTTTGCACGAAGGTCTTGTCGTCATCGTTTGTGCCTTTCTATTTGCGTCCATTCGTTCGTTTTTTGGAGTCACTATTAGCTTGGGCTTCGTGGCCTGCTTTCTTTCCGTTGCCATGTTCATGGGTGCTGGATTTGGGGCTTTCATTGAACTTTTTGGCTCATTTTCATGCTGCCCGTTTTTGGGCTTCTTTTGCTAGGGGGTTTCGACCTTGGTGAACTATTTTGTGCTTATGCATGTGATCAGCCTTGTCGTCGAATCTCTAGGCACGTCAAGTCAATCAAAGCATCTTCCAATTAGTTTTTTTACTATTTTACATGTGTATGTGTGATGAGACTTGTCAAAACATCTCCAAACACATCTAAACCGGTGCTAATTTCTTCCACTTATTTTTTGCATGCTTTGCACTTTTTTTTTATACTAGGGTTTGATGACCCACATTGTAATGTTTTGCTATTCATTTGTTGAACTATATTTAAAATGAAGTATTGATTTGTTGAACTATATTTAAAATAAAGGTTGCAACACTTACTATAATATTTTTTCCATAATTTATATAAACAATTTTCATTTTAATAAAAAATGTTATTATTTTTTGTTGTTGAAAAAATGGAGGTTTAATTTGAAGATATGGTATAGCGGGTGGCGTGGCTGCCCACAGACCACATCATATGATTACTACCCCACGCCTGTACCATCAAGGATGGATGGATCTTTCATTCAAATTTGTATAATAAGAGTTGGGAAAAAAATAAAAATATGAATAAGAGTGTTGAAGTCGGTGGTCATGTCGTCATAGGTGATGGGACCCAAGCCAAGCAAACCCCACAAGTCATTCCATAACACCAATATGAGTGGAGTGAGTGACTTTTGTGGAAAAGTTAGGTTCACTTACGTAATAGTCCCTCGTTCCGTTTGGGAGAATAGGAATAAGAATAGACAAGCACAAAACAAAGGGCAATTCAAATCAAATTTGCGTGCGTTTTTATTATTCTTCAACAACGTGAACCCCCCAATACCACCCTTGGTATTGAAGGGAGAATAGTGTCCCCATTACCACCCTTGGTATTGAAGGGAGAATAGTTGGTAATGGAAGAGGGGTCTGGGATTTAAGGAAGATGTGGTAAAGCCTACACGCGTGCACACGGGCACCACTCCCCAGTACACACTTTTAATATTTTTTTCAACAAATTTACGGGTGCCGCAAACCTTGCCGGCGGGGGGAGCCACTTGTATTCCCAAAGTTTACCACGCTAACTCAACGCACGGTAAACCACGAGTTGAAATCCCGAGTTCCACCCTCTTTGTGGTCAACTGGGATTGACGTTTGGCCACCCTTTTACCCGTTTCCAAACGGTTTCCACCCCCAATGAATGAATGAGTGAATGTTCCCCGGCGGAAATCCTGCCTTACAAAACCCTGTTCGAAGGCGCCCGGGTAGAGTCGAGACTCTGTTATTGTTGAATGCGAATGTGAGAGCGAGAGTCGGGTGAGCATAATCTGTCTCTGAAAGTGAAGAAGGAAAGCCTTACCACTTCATTTGGATTGGGGACTTTTTGCGAGTCAAGGATTCGGTTCTAAGCTTATTTAATGTCCTGTACTGTCATCCTGTGTTTCACGGAAGAAGGAGAACTCTTTACTGTCTTTGATTTGTTCTGAATGTTTCTGGAAGCGTGTGTCAAAATAGCGAGAGAGAGGGCAAGTTTGAGGAGTTTTTATACATTTAATTAGCGAATCTGTTACCCTATTTGGAGTTAGAAGTGGAAGTTGAGGATGTGGTGGGTGGTTTCTACGGTCGTGGATATCTATAGAACTGCGGTTTTGTTGAATGTATCGTGCAGAGTTATTCAATAATATTTAGCCGAGCACAGCTAGAATGACTGTTTGTTTTCTTTTAGACATGTATGTAGAGAAGTGGACTCTGTGAGTTGTGTGTTCCTTATGGATGTTAAGACGATACCCATTCTCCCTCGTTCCTTCCGCAGGGTTAGCTGAATAGCCCTATAGCCCCTTCCCTTCCCCTCTGCTCACTCTGCATTTTGTTGTGTCCCAAAAATTCCAAGCTTTGCAGTTGCACACGTATAGAATAGTCTATCTGTCTTCTGCACTTGTGTAGCAATTATTGAGTGAAGCCGTTGGTGTCTAGGTTTTAAAGGGTGACTGTTAGGGTTTTAGAGTATATCTCGGCTGGGCATTTGGAGATTGAAGAGGTTTAGTGTTCTGTGTGTTGGGGCAAATACGGCGTAGGTGGGATAGAAAAATTTTGTAAAAAGGTGTAGAAGGTATGGTGTGCCAAGCAGCGAGCCAAACGAGATTCCGGGCATTGAAGCATGAGTGTGGTGTTGCGGGGAATGCGACTATCATCGTCAGAGTTATAGCGTGCTTTCAACCGTTACGAGATTGCCAGGTTTGTGTCGTTATCCCATTTGTCCGAATTTCATTTCAATTCGAGTATTATCTATCCTATGGCGACTCAGATTGTAATTGCTGTTACCTTTTCTTATTTCGCATTCTGAATTTTACACTATTTTGTTCGTCTTCAGTTTCTGCTTTGTTGCAACTTTTTGTATATTCTCCCAAATAAACGGGACTTTGTGTAGATTCTTTTATAGTTAGTTTTTGGCGGTCAACACACTTGGTTTTAGTTCTTATTTCACTATTCGTCCCTGGTTCACTGGTTTACATATCCAATTATCTAGGGAAGTGTAGGGTTTCTTCTATTTTTTGTATTACGTAAGATGTGGTCTTCTTGCTTGTCTTTATCGGAATTCTCTGTGCTTATTTTGAAGCTAGGATAACCCTAGAATATGATAATTTCAAGTTTTATAGCCCTTGATTTTTGCAGGTCCTTGCGGATTCGATAGATAGGTAGATAGATAGCAATCATTTTTTACATATTTAAATCAATTTAGAAATAAGCTAACGGTATAGATATCGATAATTTGATGACATCTATCAGATCTGAAATGACATATAGTGAGCAATAGCCCCGTTTGCCTATATTTGAATGCAAGTCTTTTGATAAAACTGTAAATGTCTTATATGTAGTACTTCTTTCTTTTGTGAAAATCTGCAATTTATACATTGTGATGACTTGTACCGTAGAAATCTTAGGTTTATTTAACACTTCATGAGTTTGCAAGTGTGTTCCCCTCGGTTATGATTTTCTGCAGTTTTTGGTTGGTGGAATTTTCTAAGTCTCCAGCCTTGATATCCCCGATATCATTGCTACAAGATATAGAGCTGTTGCTGGTTTCGTTCAAGCAGTCAAGCTCTTTTTTTGGATTAAAAACTGTTACACCACAGATAATCGAATATTTGTCGTTTTAAATATCTATACTAGTGGTATTCTGGGGCTAGCTTGTGGTTGAGATTTACAAGTTGGAAAAATTTAGCCTTTCTTGTTTGATTTTGAGAAGTTTTCAAATAACTGCAAACAGTTTTAACTTCACGACTTGCTTTCATAGGCTGCGTATTTTAGTGTAGACTTACCTTCCCTAATTTTGTATAGGGAGCTCATGTTATGTCGTTATTTTGAGTCCTATTGTTGTAGTGATATGCATAAAGGCTTTCCTACTTTCTAGACATTTGGTATTTTGGTCTTCACATTTTTATTACTGTAAGTTGTATATTGGGCATTGTTAAGTTTCATGGCTCTAACGTTATTTCTCCTATGACAGGCGGAATATTTTCGTCAACTGCTTAAGCCTGTAACGTAGATGGGCAGTTGGCATTCTTAGCGTATCAACCAGTTTTTATTTTCAAGCTACCTTTATCTAAAAATACCGATCTTGCGGTGGAAGAGAATATGGATGGGCTAATGTGGTTACCATCATCCACATGGACCTTATGATAACTGTATATAGTAAAAGCAATTAATCAGCACACGCTGTGAACCCATATATCATTTGGTATGCTTATTATGATCTATTACGCATCTGCTATTTTGCTATTTCATATACAATAGAGTTGCAAACACATGAGATATTTTGAAGCTTTAATGTCTGTCTTACATGATTTCATCGTGTGTTTATACAGCTGGTGATTTCCTCCTTTAGGTGGTTAATTGTGAAACTCCATTTGGTGAATGGATAAACAGAACAAGCCAGTGTTCTGTTTGAACCTGCCATGTCAGAGTTCAGAAAACGTGAGCTTGGATACAGCTGTACTGCCATGGGTGCAGCTCGACAACTGGGATACACCTAATTTGACTAGTCCAAGGCCTCTAACACAGGCAACCAAGCTTGATGAGGTATTTAAATCAACTTCTGTAGGAAGCCCTCACCTTCTGAATTCTCAGATATTTTCATCTGAGAGTGGTGGAGAGTCCAGCTCTGTTGCTGCTGCTACCCCATCCTGTGAAGAGTTTGAGGATGGGAAGGAAGAAAGTTCTTATTATTTTCAAGAGTTTGAATTTTTGGCCCCATTTGCAGAATTTAGAAGTTCTGTGATGGAAGGTAACTGTTCTTTGTCAAACGAACAAGATTTTGGGGCATGCAATGGTCTATTTAATGAGAAAATGAGGCTAGACTCATCTGCAACGTGTCAAAAAAGATTTATTTTGTTCGATCAGGCTGGAAGTAGGGGTAGAATTATATTCCACCCGAGTCAATTTTCGATGATGTTGCCGAATTCAACAATATCCAAGACACAGATAAATCCTAATAGTATTGTTTCAGAAGAAATAATGAAGTTGGAAGTGCCTGTTGAAGGCAAATATAGTGACTGGGAAACTCTTTCCCCTCCCTACAATGAGACCCTGCTTGTCTCGGCTTTTGCAGCTTTGCAAAAGGTGAGAGAAGATAGATTTAACTCTTTATCACCAGCCACTTTTGGTAATGAATTTATTCATTACTCTGCTGAGGGGGAAGAAAGCACAGGCAGGGTTAGCTATGATGGGGCAAGCCAAGCAAAAAGTGGGAGTTCTCATAGCCAGTTCCATGAAGACACCGAGGACTTGGAAGCCTTGCTATGTTCTGATGATGAAGAAAGTAGTACTGGGCACTCACCAAGTGAAGTAACTGGGAACAATGGACACTTGTCTATAGAAGAAGATAATAATGATGTAACCAGTGGCATTCCAGCCAAGAGGAGGAGAATTGACGTTATGGCAAATGGAGAACAGGCGGTTGACTACATACCTGCATCTATCGAAGAATTTGATAACATATCCATGACAAATGAAAAATACCAGTCACCTGACATTTCTGTAGTTGACACTTCAAGCTGGGACATGGATAACCAACCCAAGTTTTCTGCTGACATCTATGATGATAACTATAGCCATAATCTCTTGTGTGGCTATAGTTGTCATGGTATCCACGGAGAATATAGTTCTAAAGGCAGTGGCGATGAACATATGCAATCTGTGAAATGCCTTTTGGGACATTCAGGATCAGCCAAGAACTCAAGGAAAGGAAAGATAAAAAGAACTGTGAGGCTCCTGAAAAGTATAATTCCTGGTGGAGATTGCATGGACACCGCTATTGTTCTTGACGAGGCCATTCAGTATGTAAGGTTGCTCCAGCAAAAAGTAAAAAAGTTGGAAGCTAATCAGAATTGAATAGTGAGTGGATTACAAAAGAGCTGCATAACTCTATAAACTAAGAAAACAATTACTAGTCGCTTCTGTTGTGTGTGTTGATGTGTCTTGAGTTTTAATTAGTATCTCCAGTTTGATCTGGACTGTTAGGGTTTGGTCAGTTCGTTTTTAATGTATTCAGTTATATAGGGTTTTCAATGTTAACTATTGTGAAGCGGCCGTCTTTGTGAATCCTTATGATGTGAACTTTCTTCTTGTGTAAGCTTCTGTTTAATAACTAAATGTTAATTAACAACATTATACATATTCTTGGTTTTCCGTGAACCTAGACTGCTTTAAGAGATGCATTCTTACTCTCTCGTTGAAAATACATATGTTTGGGTAGAAGATCCAGCTTTTGATAATTTGCATGTTATTTATGCTTTTGAGTCTTTTTTGCAGTGTTGATCCTATAAATATCTGTTCCTCTGAGCCTGAGTCGAAATATTCTTGGCTACAATGAAATTAGCACGTTAAAACATATTGAAGGCGAAAGCATTACCTTGAGGCCTGCCTTCATTATAAATTGAAATCTAGACCATTCAGTTAAGAACGATATATTCTTCGTAAATCATCATTTTTCAATGTTCACTACACACACGCTCCATATCCGTAAGCTGGCTGATATATCTCTGCTGTTCCACTTTACTGTTTCTATCTCCTCTTTTATTGTACTCGTTAGGACAAAAACATAAATATACTGATATGGTTTGGCTGTAAGGAGTTGAACAGGGATCATTCTAGACATGCAATTTCAAAGAATTTCTCATGAGATGTCAAACAGCTTGGCATTTTTTTTCCTTTTGTCTTCGGTAGTCCGAAGCTTAATAGAAAGAAAGTCCGAAGCTTAATATAAAGAAACTCGAGTGATATATATTTCCTCCATTCCCTCCAAGGCTTTAATGCTTTAAAAATTGAGTTGTCTTTAGTGTGATATTTTTGGAAGCTTTTTTGGGGATTTTTTTCGTTTAATTTTTCTTTTTTGGAAGCTTTTCTGGTGGATTTTTTTTTTTTTTTCGAATCTGGTAGAAATTCATTGAAATCACAAGTTTGATGGGTAACCCCTGCACAATAGAAGTGTCTTAGGGGTTTTTCAGGGTGCTGAATATATACAGTCAAAAAACTAGTTTAAATAACTCAATTCAAAAAACTAGTTTAAATAACTCAATTCAAGATTTCACTACAAAATTTTCTGCCGGATTTCAATACCGGAAACTCCAAAAAGTCGCACTAAAAACAATGTCCAAGTAGAAGGATGCGACCATTGTCCCCCAGGGCACTGAGTTCAACACCCTTCATTTTGTCCCCCAGGGCACTGAGTTCAACACCCTTCATTTTGCACCCCTCTTTATGGTCCATAATTTGTTTCTTCACACTATGGTTTTAATAGACTAGCATTCTCACAAATGGTCACTTTAGATTGTAGAAATTACTTTTAAATGTGATCATTTATAGCGAAGGTTTTATCTTGTGTAGTACAGATCTGATAAATGGCTTCTTCAAATCAAGGTTTTATCTTTAAAAAATATTCAGTGCTCACCGATATCTATTTTCTTGCAACTTAAACACAAGTACACCTTATCAGTTTCGACTGCTTGGATCAGGAATTTTTAAACAGTTCTGAATGCAATTCTCTTTGTTGGGTTCGGATGTTCAATTAATGCAATGTAATTCTGCTTGAAGTTGGTAGCTTCAATATGGTGCTGTATGTATCGTGGTGTTTGAAGGCGCTTGTACATAGAATCACTCTCTAACATCTCAAGCTTGCAAAGCTCATCCTGCACTCTTCTAGATGTGGCGTTAATTTCTGTGTGGTTAAGGAATCTTATTACAACATTTATTTAAAAGAATTAGAATTCCACGGATATAGTTTTATCAGTCGATACAGACTTTTCATCGGCCATGGCCAATAAGGGTGCCTAATAAGCATAAGCATAGCGTACAGTTCTGAATGAGCTGAATTTTTGAATGATATATTATTGTTCTTTATTTGTTTTGGGTGTTGCATTGATACGAGGTAAATTCTGCTTAAGTTTGTAGCATCAACTGTGTATGTATGATCAAGTTTGAAGGCGCTTGCATATAATGTTAATCTCTAAATATCTTACCTGTTGATTCTTTTATATTAGTGGCGTCAATATGTGTTTTGGATGTTCCAATGATTCAATGTAATTCTGCTTGAAGTTGGTAGCTTCAATATGGTGGTGTGTCATGAGGTTTGAAGGTGCTTGTACGGTGTTACTCTCCAAACACCTTACCTGTTGAACTTGCAATGCTGATCCTGTATTCTTTTAGACGGTGGCATCAATGTGTTTGTGGTGTAGGAAATCTTGTTATTATAAAATTTATCTAAAATACAGTGGAATCAGTTGATATGGACTTTTATGTTTATTATGAGACAGTTCTGATTTAGCTGAGTTTTGTCAACCGAAAAAATGTATATATTTCCCTTAAATGTCAGCGGATAGAATATATACATTTCCCTGGGGTTTGTATGCTGAAAAAATTACATATTTTCAGTTCTGAAAGGCTGGATTTGAGAATTTGGAACATGCAGGTAATGCTGCAGAATTGTCTTTTGGTTATGGATAGTGTAAACGGGACAATATGCATATAGTGAGTGAATGGGGGCAAAAACACGGGAGACATTGTCAGGAAGGGCAAAAACACGGTTGATCTGTCCTCTCAAATCATGTTCTCCTGTCTTTAAAATGCAGGGAACATAAATTTGTCCGAAACGTCAGGTATTACTATTGGCAACTCTGACTTGCCGTTGAACACGGCTTGGCATCTGACGTGAGGTTGAGCATGGGTCCTATAAAGATCAATGTCAAATTATTGAACACGGATTGGCATCTGGTGTGAGGTCGAGCATGGGTTCAATAAAGATCAATGTCAAATTATTGAACACGGCTTGGCATCTGGTGTGAGGTCGAGCATGGGTTCAATGAAGACCAATGCCAAATTATTACAGAGGGCGTAGTTCTAAAGGGCATGTTAAATTACTGCACATTTTAACTATTTTCGTTTGGGCTGTTTTGATTGATTTTTTAGTTGGAATGTGGTGATTCAAACTATACATTGATTTTTTAGTTGGACTGTGGTGATTCAAACTATGCATTGATTTTTTAGTTGGAATGTGGTGATTCAAACTATACACTTTTAAAATTGCATAATTCCCAAATAAAATACGTAAAAAAAGTCGAAACATAAAAGAGCCAAATCCAATGATAAAAGAAATTAAAAAAAGGCCAAACATATTTTTTTTTAGAAAAGCTAACCCTATAAGAATTGAACATAGAATAAGAGTTGGAAATAATAGATCACCTGCATGTCAAGAAAAACCTTCTGATCCCAGAAAAACCTTTTACCTTCTGCAGGTAAAAAAATGCCAAACATATAAGAATTGAACATAGAAAAAATCAACATAGGAGAAGAGTTGGAAATGATAGGCCTATGGATCCCAGAAAAACCATCTGCATATCAAAAGGGTGCGGTGGGGTGTAATAAATAGTAAAGTGCTGTCACCAACTGATTTCCATTGGTGATGGCAATCAGATGGTACACTTATTTGTTTAGATGCCTCTGATTTTAATGAAAAAAATGGGGCTCATCTAGCATGTTGGAGCTTTGGAAAATTTTGAGCCTGTTTGGCCCAGTCCAACTGGGTGCTCATTAAACACCCATCATTTTATTTTGTCCGAACGAAGCTCCATGCTTATTCGGCAAAAGTCCAATTTTTCGTCAATTATGATGTACTACTGGTCAAGTCAAATTATGATGATAGTTCATCATAGTGACGTGAATAAAATAATGTTTATAGATTTTAATAAGTTGGCGAACTGAGAAGGGTTTTCAATCATGCATATATCAATACATGTAATGATGTTGCACCATAATAAACCGAAGAAAATGATGCAAAGGCAGCGTTATCTTTGCGAAATTAACAAGCTAGTAAACATGATTGGTCTGTGTTTTCAACAGAAGCTACATAGCAGAGAGTACATACTAAATTAAATTAAAGTACATACTAAATTATAAGGGATTATAAGTGCATGCAAAATCCGGAGAAAAAAGAATAAAATTGGAAAACAAGAAAAAATAATAAAATTGGGGGATTATAAGTGAATGCAAAATCCGGAGAAAAAAGGAATAAAATTGGAAAACAAGAAAAAATAATAAAATTGGAAAACAAGAGTATGGAAAAAATGGGGCAATATTTAATTATATAGAGGTAAATTATGCCATTTATAAATCTTAAAGATTTTGTAATTTTTTTCCTTTTATTAATATATTTTATTTTATGATTTATCTGGTAAATACAAATTTTGGTGTTGACTGGGTGAATAGCAGTCTATTCAACTGTTAATTTATGATAGGTTTTCTCAGTGAAAAAAAAACCTCACATAAACTAATGTGGATTTGAATTTTTTTTTAGAGGTTTAATCTAAATTTTAAAGATAGATAATTTGTAAACGATTTTACATATGATCAACTTGGATCAATTTAAATGATTTTACATATGATCAACTTGGATCAATTTACTAAGTTAACAACATATATTTTGTTTAGATTGCATACAAGTATTTTAATCATTTTTTTAAAATGTAATTTAAAAATGAGAAAAAAACTATTTTATACCCTAACAATTTTTTTTTATTACACTGGTATTGATTGTTACAGATGGACTTATGGCGACTTTAATCAACAAATTTTACTAGACTTTGAAACTAATAAACAATGAGAGCTTTTCTGTTGGGAAAAGTTTGACAAAATATTTTAAGTAAAATATAGCTAAATTAAAGTAAAAATTTTGTTTTGACCGTGGCAACTAATTGATTTGTACGCAATAGTCTTTTCTTAGATCGGATTGTTTTGTATGCAATAATCTTTTCTTATATTTTATATAAATTTAAGTTAAAATATAAAGATATAAATTAAGAGTATATTAAATAAAACATTTTAAATTATTAAATGTTTAATTAATAAATATGTAATTTAAAAAATAAAATTTAACCATTTAATTAAAGATTTAACTTATGATAAAAAATTATGATAAAATAAAAAATTATTAATTATTTTTTTAATGAAATTAAACTATAATTTGAATTAGAATATGTATTAAATATTATATATAATATTATAATTAGATATTATTAATATATCTCTAATTTTTCTACTCAAAATTTAAGGAATAATTAAGATAAAAAATTAGTTTATTTGTATATAATTTTTTTATTTATTCAAAATACATTTTTATAATACACCATTATTTTGAAATAATATTGAAATTTCATAAAAATTGAGATATATACATGTCATTAATGAGATCTATTTTCAACAAAATGATAATAACCTATAAAATATGTAAATATCATTAAAACCCAATATAACACACTTTAATATTACATTGAAGTGGTGATTAATGTCTTTTCAATGGCCTTGTAGACCCCGCGACAAAATGCCAAGAGGAAGATGGTAATCGGAGGTAAACATTGAATTTTATAGCGCCAACAATGCCAGAAAATTACGGTGTGTAATTTTTACGTAGGATTCATGAAATTTCAGGGGTTGTCTTTATAAGCAATCCTTGAAATCTCATTAGTGTTCGTGTGATGTGGCATTTCATCTAGTCTTATGCATCACTTGTGTGATTTGGCATTTTGTCTAGTCTTATGCATCACATGATGACGTGCTGCTGTGTAGGCATGGGTCACTCGCTGGTTTGGTTTTCACTGGCCAATGTGTTGTCCTCACGGAAACGATGAAAAATTGTGTCGTGGCAACCTGTGAAGGCTCTAGTGTTCGCGTGGTGACCACGTGTTGATATTGTGGAATCAATCAATAATTTGCGTAGAGGTTATAAGGTCTTGGTTGTACTTAGGAAAGTATTGATTTCTGAGCGACGCAAGGCACATCAAAGCCGTAAATTAATGTGTTGTCCTCACGGAAACGACGAAAAATTGTGTCATGGCAACCTGTGAAGGCTCTAGTGTTCGCGTGGTGACCACGTGTTGATATTGTGGAATCAATCAATAATTTGCGTAGAGGTTATAAGGTCTTGGTTGTACTTAGGAAAATATTGATTCCTCAGTGACGCAAGGCACATCAAAGCCATAAATTTTAATAATTCTTTCAAAGATATAACGCTGATGAATTAATACCATTAAGTCAAATCACTTTAGATTTTTTCACATGACAAATGTAAGAATATGGCTTTGAAAAATAATATATAATAAAATAATGTGGATAATAAAGTAGTAATTAATAATGCAGTATATTGATATCAGTGTTTGCCATCATTTTAACTAATAATATTTGAGATAAATGAGTTTAAATTCTATTTAAAAATAATAATTTTATTCTATAATGTTAAACTTTGTAGAGACTTATTTTTTTTTAGTCAATAGGAAACTAATAGCAAGTCAATGAAAAACTGAATACGATATATCCTGTCATCCTGCTAATGACAGGTATAATAAACATATAAAGGAATGTTACCACTCCATACGCCTCATTTTTCTATTTTTGCATGAATTATTCACTGTAGGTGTCATATGCTAAGGTTGATTCTATAGGCCGGACTGTTTGGACCTCTTAATACTTTTCTTTTTAAGTGTATGGATGGTATTAATATGTATTTATTGATTTTTTAAAATCTGCGAGATGAAATTAAATGACTTACAACGTAATGACTAATTTATGTCGTAATTATTTGGAGAAATAGGATGGTTTTTGATCCACCGACTAAGAAGAATGCTTAGTTTTAGTGCAATGTTCAAAAACAGAATTTAATGTCTACTCAGATTTGACCATTCTTCTCAGTCTGTGAATTTGTGCATTATACGTATGTAAAGCTCCACATCTTTAGTGTAGTGTTTAAAAACAAATTTATAAAGTATCAAATATCCACCAATGTGACTTACTCATTTTCTGTTTGAGTCCGACAAGGTATTCTTGTTGAGATTTGTAGGTTGGGAGGTACTCCAAACCCTAGGGTACAAGGTTGTGGAGGAATTGGTACCACAAAAGTCATTTGTGGGTTAAGTACCCAAGAGATGGGTTTTGCACTCAAGCTTGTGGGTGTGAAACCAAACATTGTTTTGGTGATTTGGCACTTGGAGAATGTGGGGCACACTTAATGGAGCAAGGGGCTGCTAAGAACACCAAGAGAGGCCTTGTGGTTTACGAAAAAAAAGAATTTATTTATGTGTCAAGTGTGGGTTTATAATCAATGTTTCAAGTCCACTTGACTTAGAGGAGTGCCCTTAAGGGCTAGTCGTTACACCCCTTGGAGACATATAAATAGAAAGGAGGGAGTCTCATTTACACATCCCAAATGCAAGACATTAAACATAATTCACCTCTGAGATATGCAAATCCAAGGGAGCTTAGGGAAGGAGAACATTGTTTCTTGGTTAATCGTTGTGAGAGCAGGCCGAGATTGGGAGTAGCCAGTGAGGAGGATGAGTCTTGGAAGGGTTTTGTGCTAGATTTTGTGGAGAATATCCTTGTTAAATAGATTGAGAATTTCTGTAGTTGTCTGAGCTCATGTAGGTACTTTTTGGAGGGTTGAAAAGGTGTAATAATGGGTTGGAAAGTGTCCTAGAGGCTAGCGAAGGAAGGGACCTATTAGAGGAAGGGTAGCCGTAGTCCTTTGGAGTAGTAGAGGTTGAGTTGGAAGGGATGTAGCAGTTGCTACAGTATACCCTAACCAGAGGTCCCAACTTTCTAAGATAAACACACTATAACCAAAGGTCCCAACTTTCTAAGATAAAGACATTGAACCAAGTTGCAGAGTAGATAACAAGGTATGTTAGTCTCTTTTGTTGATGTTTTCTTAGTGGATGAGTAGTCCAGTTTGGACAGTTGAGTTTATGCATCTTGAGATCAGATTGGAGGACTGAAGTAGGTGTCCAATAGGAGCCCCAAGTACCGACCTATAAAGAAGCATAAGTTTGTTATGAGATGCAAATTAGTTGGCCTATTGGTTGATCCCTTGAAGTGAAGGAGTGGTAGCCAAAGAGGGCTAGTGAAAAAGTCATAGTCTATTATTGAAAGACATTCTATAGCGAAAACGTGTAACCTATGTACTCCTCACTTGTTTTCATATAGCAATAGAGGAAGGCAGAAGTGGAAACCAAGGAGTTGTTCACAAACAGAGTTGTGAACAACTATAAGAAGACCCTATGTGATGATGGCTTCATGGACAAAGGAGTAGCTAGAGGGAAAAGGTGTTTGGCGCTGTGTTCAATGACGTAAAGGACTTGTGATCTTTGATAGAGGTAGATCGGTGGAGCTGCAATTTGGGAGTTGAAGGACCAACCATTGTGTTTAGGGTATGTGGACTAAAAGGAGTTGGGGCGAGTGATGTGAACGACTAGGTCAGTTGGTATCTTGTTTAGAGTAGATTGGTGGTCATAGTTGTTGACACCAAATCATATTTGTATTCTTGTATTAATGATTGTATGAGGGCCTTGATCCCTGGTACGAGAGCCCTAGACAAATGTAATAAAGATTGATTAATATAACGAAGTTGGGTTGAAAAATTATAAAAGTTGTATATTGTGCACTAGTTGATTCACTGTTGTGTTTTTCCACTGTGCAAAGTAGTCTTGTTGTGGAATTTGAGTTGGTTGTGTCAGAGAATGTAAGATCCTAACCTAGATTCTCTAGTGTCATGGAAATTAAATATGGTACCAAAGCTACTTAGAAGGGCTAGTGTACCAGAGTGTGCACAATGAAGCAACTCAGAGGGTTCTGAGGTTGTTTAGATCATGAAGTAGAGGGTTTAGCTGAAGATGTGGAGATGTGATCTTGACTGGCTCGGCAATGAGATAGGTTAGGAGTTCTAGTGGATTGGTGGTGAACCTGGTAAACAACAGTTTGTTGTAGGACAAGTTTCTAATCATGGACTTCTTATGACAATTGTCATAAATCGTTGGCATTGCTCGAGGGTTGCTTTGGCATGGGCGAGATTGGCATGGACAAGATTGCTTCATGTGATGGACATGATGTTAGTAGACTAGTTTCTTCTTTGGGTAGTGATGTTGCACATTCGAGATTAGAGGCATGTGCATGTGTTGTGTTTGACCTAGGAGTGATCCAAAATGGATCCTAAAACCTCTAAGTGTAAGTCTTTAATACTACTGGAAAACACTATCGTAGAGGAAAAACCATGAAGAATGGCGGAAAACAAAGTAAAGCGAAGGTTGAAGTATCGTTGAATCAGAGCTGTTGGATCGGACCGATCAACGATCCAGATCAATTCGGCGATATCGCATCGACGGAGTGTATCAGAGATGGCCCGAGGGGAAATGCGACTGCGATCGGCGACACAGCGTGAACCGTTGATTGAGCGCACAGATCAATGGCTGCGATTACACCATCGCATCGCAGGTTTCCAAGGGAAGGACTTACCAAAGGCTCGAAGACCATGCGATATGCAATTGCGATATATCACATCACAATATTGCATCACAACAATACAAAGGGGCGAAGACCCATAGCCCATGCGATTTGCGATAGCGATCAAGGCAGACCCGAAAGGGTTTATAAATGCGGCTCTATAAAATTTGAGTTCCAATATAAAAGTGTTTTGTCGGGCTTTTTCTGTGTATTGGTGTATTTCTGTTATAAAACCGAAATACAAAGGAGACATGGCATATGGCGCTACAACGATAAAACACGGACCCGAAAGGATTTATGAATGCAACTTTATGTTATTTGGGTTCTGTGGTAAATGGTATTTCGGGCGGGCTTCAGGCGGTAAGTGGTATTGGACGGGCTCCGCCCGATCCCATACACTGACCGACACGTAGCATGCAGCAAGGAGAGAGAAAACCGCTTTTCGGGCAGGTGATCTCCATGCAAGTAAGCCATTTGAAATGCACATCAGCAGTCAGATCAAATAGTCGCAGATCAATGGTGCAGAATGCACGAGCTGGATGTGAACCGTCGGATGAGAATAGATCTACAGTGTGGGATTCAAAAGGACTGATAACGGACGAGGCATAACAACCATCTGATTCGTCTGTTTTAGAGTTTTTCATGTGTATTTATCTATGTAAACAAAGAAGCAATTCTTTGGGATTTTTCACCGCGCCAGTCTTTTCGTTTGAAAACAGGGGGCCACCATACCTCAAGTGTTTTACAATGATTGTTTAATGCTCAACAGAGAGTTGAATGGACAGCGGTCGGGAGCCAGAAAGCCCAATAATTTAGATGAACGGATAGAGTCGAGAGGCTTAAAAGCAACTCTATGGCAGACAAAGAATAGAGCAAGAGAAAGCAGAAGACAGAGAGCAGGAGGGAGAGTCTGTGCACTCTTTTAGACTCAAGGATTTCGAGTAAATCCCTGTTATTTTGTCACTGTTGTGTTGAGACTCTATTTGAGCTCACACTTGTAATATTCTGCTTTTGAAAACATAATATAGAGGTCGACATTGAAAGCTGGACCAGGAGACATAGCCAAGAAGTTTGGTGAACTCCTTGATTATTTTGCTGTGTTGATGTGTGTGTTTATTATATTTTATAACTGTTCATTGTCTATATTATTTGCAATCTTTTCGATCTGTTGCAATAAATAATATAGGAATTCCTGCACGAGTCTGTAATACCTTAATATTGATTTAAGATCTCATTTTTAGGTCAAGTGGTATTAGAGCATTTGGTTTTGTTAAGGTTAGACAAGCTTGTGCTGGGTTTTGAATGCTAACTAGATTAAAGCTCAAACTAGGAGAAGGAGAACTTGTTGAGGCTAATCCAGAGATTGGAAGAGTCTATTCTTAGAGGAGAATGGCTGAAGAAGCTCCATTGGGATCAGAATCTCAATTTATAGAAAGATTTAAGGCACTCCAAGCCATGGTGGAAGAGATGTATTTGGAATTTAAGAAGGGTCGAGGTGAAATCACTCCAACACCTAAACCAGAAAAAGGAGAAGAGGAACCTTTTCTAGTTGCCCCTCTAGAAGGCAAAGGGAAAAGGGAAATGCCTCCTCCACCATCTCCTCCATCATCACCTTCATCATCCTCATCATCTTCTAGCTCTTCTAAGAAAAAGAAGAAAATTTCCTTAATCAAATTAGATGTGAAGTTTGATTTGCCAATTTATGATGGAGAACTCAATGCAGAAAATCTAGATAACTAGATAAGACAAATTGATGTATATTGCAGGGTACAGAATGTTGATTCAGAAAGGAAGAAGATTCAGCTGGCTAGCCTTCGAATTGGAGGAACTGCACTAGTATGGTGGGAAGGCAAGACACAAGCTGATATGCAAAAACATGGTAAAATCATTTCTACCTGGAATGAATTTGTTTCTGCTATCAAAAAGCAATTCTGTCCTTTAGCTTACATGTAGGCAATGATGAGTTGGAAAAATCTTCGACAATTGAAAGGTCAAAGTGTACAAAGTTATACTTATGAATTCAGAAAGAGAGCTTTAACTCTAGGTATATCATTAGATTCACCTGAGACTTTATTGAAGTATATAGGTGGTCTTCATAGCTATTTAAAGCATACTATTCTCATGTTTAATCCCACTAGCTTAGATGATGTATCAGTTCAAGCCACACATCTAGAAGCTAGAGGTAAGAATGTAAACCTAGAGGTTGGGGGATCATCTAAATATTCTATAAGCAAGAGCAAGGAAAAGAAGAAACTGAAATGGAAGGAGAGGAAAGAAAACACTGTAAAGAAGGATAAACCTTCATGCACTCATTGCAAGAAAGGACACGATGAGGCACACTGCTGGTTTTTGCATCCAGAACTGAAACCTAAGAAGTTCAGTGGAAAGAAGAAAAAGAATGCTGCAACTATTTAGTAGGACTTGGGATCATATTCAGGCAATGAAACAACAATTACAACCACTGGTATTAAAGGTAAAGATTCTGAAGCATCCACAAGTAATTCTGCACAATATGTTGACAATGAAAATAATGAGAGGGAAAGAAATGAGCTTTTTTGTATTAGAGTGATTTCTAAGCACAATAAGATTGATACTTTATTTGATAGTGGATCAAAAGTAAATTTGATTTCTGAAACAATTGTAAAGAAGTTGGGATTACAAACAAAACCCCATGAGAAGCCATATCCATTAGGTTGGGTGTGTGATAAAACAAAGCTACAAGTAACGAGACAATGTAAACTTAGGTTTGCTATTGGATCAACATTTGTAGATGAGGTTGAGTTAGATATAGTTCCATTGGATATATGTGGTATTGTTTTGGGAAGTTCATACTTGTATGATAGGAAAACTATTTTCTATAGAGCTGAGAATAAGTATCAACTCACTAAAAATGTAATAGAATACATTGTAAGAGCTCATAAACTCAAAGATATCTATTCTCTCATAAACTCAGGGCAGATGAAAAGAATTGTGAATTCAAGTTAGCAATTTTTACTAATGGTTGTAAAGGAAAAGGAACCTGAAAAATCCAATGCATTTGAAGGCTGTGATTTTAAACAAAAAGCTAATTTAGTTAAAGTTGTTTTAGAGTATGATGTTCTATTTCAAGAACCAAAAGGTCTACCACCCAAGCGAGAAATAGTACATGATATTTATTTGCAGCAAGATGCTCCATTACCTAACATTGGAATGTACAGGTTGTCAGCTTTAGAGAATGTAGAGATAAAGAAGCAAGTACAGGAGTTGCTCGATAAAGGGTTTATACGACCAAGCACATCGCCATGTGGATCTCCAATAGTGCTGGTGAGAAAGAAAGATGGTTCGTGGAGAATGTGCATTGATTATAGAGCACTAAATAAAATAACGATAAAGAATTGTTATCATCTTCCTCATATTGATGATTTATTAGATCAATTGAAAGAAGTAGTTTACTTTTCTAAGTTAGACTTGCGAAGTGGTTATCATCAGGTCAGAGTTGCAGAACAGGATGCATGGAAGACTGCTTTGAAGACAAAGTAAGGACTTTATGAATGGTTGGTTATGCCTTTTGGCTTAACTAATGCTCCCGCTATATTTATGAGAGTCATGAATGATGTACTCAGACCATTTATTGATGACTTTGTAATTGTTTATTTAGATGACATTCTTGTTTTTAGTAAGACATGGGAAGACCATGTAAAGCATGTAAAGCAGACTTTATATGTTTTAAAAAGAGAAAATCTCTATGTAAAACTGTCAAAATGTGAATTTGGAAGAACATGTTTAAATTATTTGGGCCATATTGTAGAGGGTGGTGAATTGAAGATAGATCCCTCCAAGGTTGAAGTCATTGTGAACTGGCCTAAACCCAAATCTGCTACAGAGGTTAGGAGTTTCCTAGGGGCAGCACAATACTGGAGAAAGTTTATTGCTAACTTTTCTTTGATTGCAGCTCCATTACATGCTTTAACAGGATTGAAACAGGTGTTTAAGTTGGGAGACAAACAACATAAAGCCTTCGACACCTTAACAGAGAAAATCAGTACAACTCCAGTACTAGCACTGCCAGATCTTCAACATCCATTTGAGATTGAGACAGATGCCAGTGACTATGCCATGGGAGTAGTGTTGATGCAACACGTAAAACCCACATGCTATCATTCTGAGACATTTACTTCTGCAGTAGTTAATTATCCCACATATGATAAAGAATTGTATGCATTAGTACAAAGTGTGAAAAAGTGGAAACATTACCTAATGGGTAAGGAAACAATCATACAAACAGATCATCAACCACTTCAATATTTGCACTCACAAACTATATTGTAGCAATCAAGACATTATAGGTGGATGGGTTTTCTACAGTAATTTCATCTTGTCATCAAATATCAGAAGGCCATACACAATAAGGTTGCAGACATGTTATCAAGACGAATCATAAATGCATCTACTATACTTAAGCATAACTCAATAATGCATGAAAGTTACCTTAAACAATATGCTCAAGATGTAGATTTTAAAGATGTATATGCAACTCTAAGTCATGGCAAACAGGGAGAAGAATTGGATTATTATGTAAAAGACCAACTCTTATATCATTTGGGAAAGTTATGCATTCCACAAACTGAAAGAGTTAACATAATCCGAGAAACACATACTTCGCTTATATCAGGTCATTTTGGTGTAAGTAAAACAATTGCACAATTGCAGAGGTTCTGTTATTGGCCGAGAATGCATGAGATAGTTTCTAGATATATCAAAGGATGTACAATGTGTGCTACAAGCAAACCAAGTAATAGAAAATTAGGCTTGTACACTCCACTCCCAGTTCCTTCTTGTCCTTGGGAAAGTGTTTTCATGGACTTTGTTGGGGGATTGCCAAAATCTAGAAAAGGTCATGATTATTTGTATGTTGTTGTGGATAGGTTCAGTAAAATGTGTATTTTGATACCTTGTAACAAGCAGGTTACAACTGAACAAACAAAAAATTTGTCCTTTCAGAATGTATGAGTTCATTTTGGTTTACCCACTTTTATTATATCTGATCAAGATTCTCGATTTATTGGGAGGTTTTGGTCAAGTTTATGGGAGTTGATGGACACCAGGTTGAAGAAGAGCACAACATTTCATCCACAAACAGATGGTCAGACAAAGGTGGTTAACATGATAGTGATCCAATTACTTAGAGGCTATTGCAACGAGCATCCCAAGTTTTGGGATGAGCATTTTTGTTATGTGCAACATGCTTACAACCGTGCTAAGCACTCTTTTACTTAGAGATCTCCTTTTGAGACTTGTTTTGGTTTTATACCAAAGTCTCCCTTGGATTTTGTCTTTGGTAAAGACATAATAGTTGATGGACACAGTGATGTGGACAAAGCAACCAAGTTCATTAAGAAAATCCAAGAAATTTACCATGAAGTACAGGAATAGCTGGAAAGAAGTCAAGCCAAGTACAAGGTAAGACATGACAAGCATCGAGCTGAACATAGTTTTCAAGTTGGTGATCAAGTCTGGTTGTACATTAACAAACACAGAATGCAAGGTGAAGGTAAGAAGCTAAAACCAATAAGGTATGGACCTTTCAAGATACTTGATAAAATTGGTGAAAATGATTTTTGCTTTGGTTTACCAGCTTATATGCAAATCTATTCAGTCGTTAATGCAAAAAACTTGAGATTGTATGAACCTTCATTAATTGAAGATCTTGAAGAGCAAAGCCAGTTGCCTTCTATTGAGGATATGTTGCCTGAATATCTCAGTGAGTTATAGGAAGACACATTTCTAGATAGGAAGGTGAGAACTATGCGTCAAGGGGATGTTGAGTACCTGAGAGTAGGACTCAAAGGTTCAAATCCAAGCAAGACACGATGGATAGAAATTGGACAAGTGAGGGAACTATATCCTCACTTGATCGATGCCTAAAAACCAACTTTTGGTGGTCCAAAAGATTTTCATTGGGAAGGCGTGATCCAAAATGGATCTTAAAACCTATAAGTCTAAGTCTTTAATACTATCAAAAAACACTATCGCAGAAGAAAAACCATGAAGAATGGCGGAAAACAGAGTAAAGCGAAGGTTGAAGTATCATTGAATTAGAGCCATTGGATCAGACCGATCAACGGTACAGATCAATTTGGCGATATCGCATCAGCGGAGTGTATTAGAGATGGCCCAAGGGGAAATGCGACTGCGATTGGCGACACAACGTGAACCGTTGATCGAGCGCGCAGATCAATGACTGCAATTACACCATCGCATCGCAGGTTTCCAAGGGAAGGACTTACCAAAGGCCCGAAGACCATGCGATATGAAATTGCGATATATCGCATCGCAACAATACAAAGGGGCGAAGACCCATAGATCGTGCGATTTGTGATAGATATCAAGGTGGACCCAAAAGGGTTCATAAATGTGGCTCTATAAAATTTGAGTTCCGATATAAAAGTGTTTTTTTGGGCTTTTTCTGTGTATTGGTGTATTTCCGTTATAAAACCGAAATACAAAGGAGACATGGCATATGGCGCTACAACGATAAAACATGGATCCAAAAGGATTTATGAATGCAACTTTATGTTATTTGGGTTCTGTGGTAAATGGTATTTCGGACAGGCTTCAGGCAGTAAGTGGTATTGGACAGGCTCCGCCTGATCCCATACACTGATCGACACGTAGCACACAACAAGGAGAGAGAAAACCACTTTTTTTGGTTGGGTAATCTCCGCACAATTAAGCCATCTGAAATGCACATCAGCTGTCAGATCAAATTGTCGTAGATCAAAGGTGTAGAATGCAGGAGCAGGTTGGATGATTGGGATGGAAGTGAACCATCGGATGAGAATAGATCTACAGTGTGGGATGCCAAAGGACCGATAACGAACGAGGCATAACAACCGCCTGATTCGTCTGTTTTAGAGTTTTTCCTGTGTATTTATCTATGTAAACAAAGAAGCAATTCTTTGGGATTTTTCATTGCGCTAGTCTTTCCGTTTGAAGATAGGTGGCCACCATACCTTAAGTGTTTTATAATGATTGTTTAACACTCGACAGGGAGTTGAATGGACAACGACCAGGAGCCAGAAAGCCCAAGAATGTAGATGAACGGATAGAGCTGAGAGGCTTAAAAGCAACTCTATGGCAGACAAAGAAGAGAGCAAGAGAAAGTAGAAGACAGAGAGCAAGAGGGAGAGTCTGTGCATTCTTTTAGACTCGAGGATTTCAAGTAAATCCCCGTTGTTTTGTCACTGTTGTGTTGAGACTCTATTCGAGCTCACACTTGTAATATTTTTCTCTTGAAAACATAATATAGAGGTCGACACTGAAAGCTGAACCAGGAGACGTAGCCAGGAAGTCTGGTGAACTCCTTGATTATTTTGTTGTGTTGATGTGTGTGTTTATTATGTTTTATAATTGTTCATTGTCTATATTATTCGCAATCTTTTCGATCCGTTGCACTAAATAATATAGGCATTCTTGCACATGAGTCTATAATACCTCAATATTGATTTAAGATCTCATTTTCAGATCAAGGAGGATTAATTCTTGTAGGATCGAGTTGTAGTAATGATGGTCCGTGTTTGATCATAACTCACATTGACATTTTTGGACACGAGATCGATAACTATATGAGCTAGTGGAAATCCTGTAGGCTCAGAGGGAGTCTAGATTCAGAGGAAGCAACCCTATGGAGGTTTGAGATTTTCATGTTATGATGAGATACTTTCTAGTGTTGGAAGTACCTCCCTCTCTAAGAGGGAGTGTTGATATTTGTAGCTTGGAAGGTACTCCAAACCTTGGGGTATAGGGCTGTGGAGGAATTGACACCACAAGAGTCATTTGTGGGCTAATTACCCAAGAGATGGGTTTTGCAACCAAGCTTGTGGGTGTGAAACCAAGCATTGTTTGGTGACTTGACACTTGAAAAATGTGGAGCACCCTTAATGGAGCAAGGGATTGCTAAGAAGACCAAAAGAGGCCTTGTTGTTTGTGAATTGTTTTTTATTGATGTGTTAAATGTTGGTTTGTAACCAAAGATTAAAGTCGTCTTGACTTTGAGGAGTACCCTTAGGCGCTAGTCTTTACACCCCTTGGAGACATATAAATAGAAAGGAGGGAGCCCCATTCACACATCCAAAGTGAAAGACATCAAAGATAATTCACCCCTGAGATAGCCGCAAATCCAAAGGAGCCTAGTGTAGGAGAAAGATCGCTATTTCTTGGTTAATCTATTGTGACAATAGGTCGAGATTGGGAGATGAACTAGCAAGGAGGAGGATGAGTTTTGAAAGGATTTTGTGCTAGATTCTGTGGAGAATATCCCTGCTAAACAAGGTGAGAACTTCTGTAGGATTCTGAGCTCCTGTAGGTACTTTTTGGAGGGCCAAAAATGTGTAACATGGGTTTGGAAAGCGTCCTAGAGACCAACGAAGTAATGGTCATGTTAGAGGAAGGGTAGCGTAGCCACAGTCCTTTTGAGCAGTAGAGGCCGAGTTGGAAGAGCCAAAGCACCTGCTACAATATGCCCTATTTAGAGGTCTCAAATTTCTAAGATAAAGACATAATCGAGTTGCAAAGGCACATATAACAAGGCATGCTAGTCTCTTTTGTTGATATTTTTCTAGTGGATGAGTAGTCCAGTTTGGACAGGTCCGATTGGGCATCTTGTTCAGATTGGAGGACTGAAGTAGTGTTATAGACATTTTTGTGCCTTACAGCTATGAGCATGAAATGTCCATAATTCAAGGGATCCAAAGTCCCTAAAGATGTTGTTACAACTCCTAAAGGAACAAGGTCAACCAATGACAGCTTCTCCCAGAAGTTCTCCACCAAAAACCACTCAGAAACAGTCAATTCAGGATCAATTCAAGTGCTCCACTAGCTGCCTGCGTTGCAAAGCAACCCAGTACACTGTCTAGGTGCGTTGCAACGCACTTGAATGCACTACCCAGGTGCGTTGAGTGGGAAAGGACAAGTGGCAGAGTCATTCAACGAGGTGGAAAGACCATGGAAGCTTCTAGAATCTTCTCCAATGACACTTGCCTCACTGAATTCGACCAAGTGATGAGTAAGAGGCTCTCAGTCTCCAAGTGGTAGCAAGAACTGACAGAGAGAAGCCACAAGTCAAAACATAAGCTGACTCATCCTCTCTACTTACATCTATATATGGATCCCTCATCCCAGAGATCCAGGGGCTGGAATTTTGTACTTTGCAGAGAATTGCTGTTGGTTTGAGATTGAGATTAGTACATTGGGTGATTTATGCTTTGTTGGAGGAGAGGAAGGGATTCCCTTGCTGGGAGGTAGATGCTAGATCGGAACTCACTTGGTTGTATCTCCTCTTGGACTTTCTTATTCTATCAATAAACTATTTGAGTTTCTCCTACATGCTGTGTATCAATGATGTTTTGTTATACTTGCATGTTTAGCTTAATCTGATCTTGAGCTTTTTATGAATGTATATCTGTATCTTTGTGTAGTTTCTCTCTCTTGTGATCTTGCAGGAATTCGGTGAAGCTGGGCCGGTAAGGGAGCAAGGAGCTGGGAGCTACTTAAGAAAGGAGCGATTTGGATCAACAAACTAGCGGAAGACACAGGTTAGTTACATCCTTCCTCCTCATTTACATTTCATAAAGAAGAATACTCAATTAGTTTTCCTTGTTTGTTGCTAAGGCACTATCACACCTTAGAGTGGGATAGGGGCGTTCTGAATAGATACTTTTCCCAACAACAAATTGGCGACTCTGCTGGGGACCGTATCTAGTTAGTTTATTTGTGTTTCTATTGTTGTTCTTCTCATAAACTTAGGAGTGTAGAATCGAACTGCATTTGCCATTTACAAATGCAAAGTAGAGATCTGCTACTCTAGTCCACTCACTGGGCCTGTTTATGATCTGAACAAGCTGATCCACAAATGCTCTAACTGCCCTTTGTGATAGCTCTTAGTCCTCCTTTAAATCATCCTTCTAATTGTACCTTATTGATAGCTTTTATCCGGCCAAAAACCTCAGATCAAACTGCAAACCGTGACCGAGAACCCAGAGACAACTCTCGTTTCTGCTTCAGCGCAGGCTCTGTGAAGAGACTCTGCATTTCAACACAGGTCCCGAGAGGGCTACCTGCGCTGCAATTCAGTTTCTCTGTGCTGCAGGTGCGCTGATCAGCCTTTGCCCTGTGCAGCTGTGGTTCTTTGCATCCTTGTGTTCAGTTTTATCTCTGTTTTTTGCAGCCTGTTATCAGTGTGTGTACCTATCTGAAAACCCCTTTTCTCTGCCTTAATTCCGCCTCAGTTGTATAAAAGAAACTGTATTTGTTTTTGTGTATTTGTTACATCATTTGCAGTTTCCCATTACAAAAGTAAACTAGTCATACTGTCGCCCTTAGATCTAGACCTGTCGTAAGTGTCGTTTTGATCTTAGGAGTAAGTTTGTTTGCTGTTGACAGTTGATTGCGCTTTTACTTTTGTCTTTTGGTTTGAATTTATGAATTTCTAGTGTCAAAACAAGTGTTTACTTCAAAATCATAAGTGTCGTAATCGTCTTTTTGATTTCAAAAAGAAACTTGTTTGTGTTTTCACTAGAAATCAAATTCAAATTTGTACAACAGCTTTCTTTTTAGGCATCAATATTAAGAAAGTGAAAACAAATACATGCATTTGTGCATTTGCATATTGATCGTTTGTATGGTTTGATTTAGGAAAAAGTGCATTTACAGTGTGCTCTTTGCTCTTTGAGAAAAGACTGTGTCTTTCTTTTCCCCTTGTAGCTAGGATTTTCATTGTTGAAAAGAGATAAATGCTTGCTTATCATCTTTAGACTGCATTTAGGAATTGTATATACATCTTGTGGTGATCCATAAAGGCAAACTTCTAAGAAAGATCAACCTAAAATAAATTGAATGAACTTAACAACGCTTTGTAACTTAACGCACAACATAGAGGTCTAGGCTAGAGACGTGTTCCGGCGTCGTAAAACCTGGTGACTGTCGATCTCGCTGATGGTTGGGTGATTCCTCCTGAGAGACGATAAGCACCAGTACATATTGTGCTCCCACGTACCGTCGAGTATATATTGGGAGACTCCTATAGGCATAAAACCTTTATCCATAGGAAGCCGTGTCGGCCGCCCTACTGATCGCAATGCACTGAACACAGCATTCGGGAAGATTGACCGCCCGTACCTTAAAAAGTCTTCTGCGGTTTTGCGAAAAGTTTGGCACACCCTCTACCTAGAACTCCAGAGCAGTTCCTTTTGGCCTTTTTCAGACTCTATAACGAAAAAAGTCCATCCGAGCATTTGTCACTTCGGGCTCGTTAAAACATCGAAGGAGACTAGAGTCATCTTTTGTTTTTTCTCGACTCTTTAAAATTGAAAAAGCAAGTTGTGTCCAAAGCGTCTAAAATTCATTTAATTCGGAAACATATTTCCCCTTTTGTATTTTAGTTGATCGAGTAATCCGCAATCGTGGAATAAAGTCAATTGAAACCCCGTCGTACGCAGAGGCTTACGAGTCAACCGTCTTTGTCTCCAGAATCGAAAACAGTACGGACAAAGCGAACTCGTTTAACCGGTTCGAAATCTCCTATTAAAGTTAGAACAAGTGTTCCAACAACATCCGAGATTCTGGTTACTCCAAACATTTCTGGAAACCCTGCCTCTACAGAAGAAGTTCAACAGCCACAGAGGGACAGTGATACTGATCCTAGTCTGAGAGCAAACACTTGTGTTACTGAACCAGTTCCATCTGTAACCGGTTCGGAGAGTCTTGCTCCTCAAACATCTGTCGCTGTCGATTCAACCCCTTCTTCGGCACCAGAAATATTTTACGGACCTGACGGTCTTCCCCTTCCACCTGGTTTGATTGCGATAGAGGAAATTCTAGAAGATCCGCAAGCAAGTACTCCAACACATTTTGGAGTCGGGGTCACTCTATTTCCTTCGACATCAGAAGTTAGTCTACCACTAGTGGAAGTTCCTGTAGAATCGCTAGGTAACCTTTTGGATAGACTCAAAATGTCTAAACAACCGTCAACATCTAGGACTGTGTCGACTGACACAGTGACAACAGAACTCCCTACCGTCACTCCGACAATGTTTGTCGGCGTACCATCTGTCCCGACTAGCTCACAACCGCTAGAAGGAGTCCATCCAGGGACTATTTCGACAGTATGGTCTGTTCCTGTTTGTTCCTCCGGAATAATATCCGGCAACTCTTATGTTGAGACTCGCCAAATTGATCCATTTGGAGGTCAATTTGGGCAATCCAGTCCCCAAGGGCAGACAATCCCCTTGAGTTCCGGATTACCACCGTATGGGGGGCAGTTTTCCCTTTCATTACCCCCTCCGGGAGGATATCCATACGGGAGTTCGCAACAGTATTCAGGTTATACTGGAGTTACGTCAAGTGGTTGGGTACCTATGCTACCTCAAAAACCAAGAGTTGTATATTCAATGCAACAATGTGTACCTATATCGAACATCCCGACTACACCGGCTATTGTGACAGTGTCACAAGTTCAAACGCTGCCTGTTGTATGTCAACCTCAGATTTCTCAGGTTGTAATGCAACAGCCCCTTGACCCTGTGACTCAACCACAATTGCCAACTAGTGGGGTGACACAGGTCCAAACGGGTACAATTACCCCACACCTTGGTCCAACGGTTAGTATAGCGCAACAGAACATGGCTTCACAACCATGGCTGGTGCAATACCAACAACCACAATTCGAACAAATATACCAAGGTTCTGAGCAGTAGATATTTGCGAATAGTGGACAACCGTACATTCAAAACGGTCAAAATCAACCATTTTACAATGGTCATGCCCACCAACCGTATCAGTCATACCAGCATCAACTGCATTATGCCGGTATGCAAAGACCAACTGCTCAGGCAATTCCATCATATCCTGGGTATGCTTCACCTAACCTGAATCAACAGTTACCATTCGTGGCAACTTTAGAGTTACCCGATTTACACCGGTTAACAAACGATCCAATTGCTTACGCCCCTTGGTGGCCAGCGATCCCTCATAAACTTCCATCAGATATTCCTAAATTTAATGGAAATCCAGGTGAAGATCCGTCGAATCACGTGATGACATTTCATCTATGGTGTTCGTCAAACACCCTAAACGATGATTCGATAAGGCTTCGCCTTTTTTAGAGGACATTAACGGGTCCAACGGCAAAATGGTATATTGAATTGCCTAGAGCTTCGTTCGACAACTTCAGCACCTTAGCCACGACTTTCTTAACCCATTTTCAATTACCGATAAGGTATGAAACAGGAACGGAAATCCTAACCAGCTTCAAACAGACAACGGCCACTCACATATCTGATCATATACATGAGTGGCGACGTCGTCGTAGAATGGTAAAAACGTACGTTCCCGATCAACTATTAGCTGAATGGTTTATCAAGTCATTACTTCCTGCCATAACGGAAGATGTGGCAAAGGGGGGAGTCGTAATGGAAGAGCAAGTCATCGCTCGTGCGCAATATCTGGACTTGGTCTATACTCAGTACGGCACGCTCTACGACAAAATACCTGACGCCCCTAGACCGGAATTCTCAATTCCTCCTCCTCCTAAATCAAACAATGACTCTCACGCCGGCGATGGCGTGATTGGCATGACAAACGCAAAATCGACAAAGGCTACATCCAAGAAAGCCCGTAAGATTTCGGATCAAAATGCAAAAGACGAAATTCTTGCTTCGGAAGTAAATGCTGTATCGACAGATAAGGGCAAATAAACCAAACAACCATGAAGCAAGAAGAAATAAGGCAAAGGGAAGAAGAAGAAACAGGATGACTCATCACCTGAAAAAACTTCTTCAAACCCTCCTGGAAATAGGAAACCAAAAAATCCATGCTATATATGTGATGGGGATCACTGGACCGCAGATTGTCCACACAGAGCTGAGCTTAAGAAATTCTTTAAAAGTTCGAAAACCTCAGCCGTGTTAACTGATCCGTTCCCAAATCCAGGAACAAATCTGGTTGATAGTGGAAATGCTTCCCCGTCGCAAGTGCTAATGTTGTCGATTTCGAAGCAACAAAATGATGCTTTGATTTCGACAAGGAACAAAGATTACGGGAATCCGCAGCTGTCGAACGACAAGGATAAAGATCAACCAAGTAGTTCGACAACAACTTCGACAGAAGTTGTACCACCCATCATCCCTGAATTAACAATAAAACCGCCAAAGGGAGTAGTACACAAGTCGACGTTTAATCCCCACGCTAGAGCGGCACAACATTATAACATAGTGGAAGATTTGGCCCAATCGCCATCCGCTATGTCGACTCTTGAGGTGATACAAAATTGCCCATCCCAAAGGCAGGCTTTGTTATCAGCCATTGGTGGGGTTGATCCCAAGGATTCCAATCTTGTATCCTTTGACCACAAAGGATACGATCCTCAGTTACCAGCTCAACTAGCTTTCCTTATTCAAGTGAAAGCCCTCAACAAAACTGTTCATCGAACAATTATTGATGAGGGGGCATCTACATGTATTATGTCGATGAGTTGCTGGAAAACTTTAGGATCTCCAACCTTGTCGCGATCTTCGACGACATTAAAAGCATTCGACGGAAGGACATATACCCCATATGGTATCCTAAATAACCTGAAGGTTGAACTAGGGGGAAAAACAATAGAAATAGATGTTGAAGTCATCGATGGGAATCTTGATTACAACATCCTGCTAAGAAGACCGTGGATATATGCCATGGCAGCTGTTGTGTTGACCTATTTTAGAAAGATTGCTTTCCCCTTTCAAGGAGGGATTACAATCGTCGACCAACAAAACTTCCTCCCCAATGGTTCACAAGTTACAGGAAGCATTCCCATGATCCATGGAAGCCCCCATTCACTTCAGAATATTCGAGTAGGCCTACTAAAAGATCCTATACTAATGGAACTTTCGCTCTTCCACCTCCAATCAATCTGGCGGAAGTAGCATCGATAGGAACCTGCAATATGATATCTTACACAAAGATTTCAGAAAACGATATCAACATGGATCATGCAATGGTTTTGCCTCCAAGCCCAATAGAAATATTATAGCAATCAATGTTTCTAGCATGGGAGGCAAACCCGAACCAATGCTCGTCAAGCGTTTGGGTAGATAGGTCTAGAGAATATGGTACCCCTTCAGATCCTTGGTCGCGAGTGCATGGAAGCGACGAAGGAATTGTACAATCAATGTTGATTGAAGGGGCACCATGGAATGATTGCCACCATCGTTCCCTTTTTCTGGATTGTGAAGAAGATACTCAAGATGACCTTTATCATCCTTCAGTTTTTGAATTCCTTTCAAATACTATAAATACGGTGGATTCCGAGTGAAACTTATCCAACATTGAAGAGACTATAGCCATAAATATCTCGACTAAAACAGATGTTGTAGAGAATATTTATGTTGGCAAATGTTCTTCTCCTTCAGAACTGGAAATATATAACGCTCTTTTTCGCGAATTCAAAGATGTCTTTGCTTGGTCATATAGTGAAATGCCAGGCATCGACTCGAGTATCGTTGAACACGAAATTAAGATGTATCCAGATGTCAAACCGGTACGACAACGGCTCAGGCAGGTGCACCCCAAGAAAGCCGCTTCCATTAAAGCAGAAGTTGAAAAACTTCTCCATGCTGGTTTCATCTACCCGGTTCCTCTAACCGATTGGGTATCAAATATTGTCCCTGTTATGAAAAAACAAGTGACAATTAGAGTGTGTGTCGATTATAGGGATGTAAATCAAGCTTGTCCGAAAGACAACTACCTACACCCTTCATCGACCAGATAATTGATGAATGCGCCGGATGCGAAATCTTTTCATTCATGGATGGATTTTCCGGGTATAATCAAATAAATATCCGCCCACAGGACCAGTCAAAGGCTGCATTCATTTGTCCGTGGGGTACATTCGCATATCGAAAATTACCCTTTGGTTTAAAGAACGCAGGGGCGACATTTCAGAGGGCAATGAATTATGCCTTCCATGACATCAAGAACGTCGTTCAACCATACCTCGACGACCTTCTAGCTCATTCGCGAAAGCGGGCTGATCATCCTCAACATTTAAGAGTGATATTTCTACGTTGCCAACACTACAAGATACGACTCAATCCACACAAATGTGTATTTTGCGTCAGTTCTGGTCATTTACTTGGCTTTGCAGTCTCTAAGGATGGGATTCATCTCGACCCGTGCAAGGTATAGGCAATCATAAATTTGCCTCCACCTTCAAATTTGCTTCAGATTCAGAAACTCCAAGGGAAAGCAAACTTTCTGAGGAGGTTCATTCCAAATTACGCCGAACTTGATAAAGGTTATACACGTCTTTTGAAAAAAGAGGTACCCTTTGTCTGGGATCAGGTTGCGCAAGCTTTCTTTGATGCTTTAAAAGATTCCTTAATGAAAGCATCATTAATGTACGCCCCCGATTATCAAAGAGATTTTAACCTGTATCTGGCTGCAGCAGATACAACCATCGCAATGGTTTTAGTTCAAGAAGTCGATGGAATTGAACAACCTATATATTATTTAAGTAAAAACTTAAATGATACAGAAAGTAAATATTCTTATGTTGAAAAACTAGCGCTTGCAGCTGTTCAAGCGATACAAAGATTTCGACACTATGTCCTCTTTCGGAAAACTACCATTCTGTCTGATTGCAACCCCATTGACTTATATATTGCCGCGATAGTTGCTGGGGGGAAAATATTCAAAATGGATAGCAATCCTTCAAGAGTTTGATCTGGAATTCGTAAAATCCAAATCAAAGAAAGCTCTAGTTTTTGCAGAATTGTTATGCGATCTCCCATCGTCGTCCAACGATGAAACATCCGAAGAATCAATCGTGGACGAGAATCTGTTTCTGATATCTACAAGCAATGAGTGGTATGGAGATATAATAATTTATCTCCAAACCCAAAAGTTTAGGCCTAACACCTCTAACTCCGAACAAAAACATATACGATGCCAAGCAAAAGACTACATGATCGTCGGTGATACACTTTACCGTCGTGGTGTCGATACAGTTCTGAGAATGTGCCTCACCCATGAGGAGGCTGAAAAAGCTCTGAATGAGTGTCATTCAAGAGATTGTGGGGGGAATCAATCTGGTTATGCTACAGCACAAAAAATCTTACGAGCAGGATACTTCTGGCCAACCATGTTCAAGGATTGCATAACCGCAGTCAGGAGTTGCCATGCTTGTCAAATTTTTGATTGCAAAACCAGAAGACCACCCGCACCTCTACAACCAATAGTTGCTGTTGGGCCATTCGCCAAATGGGGCATCGATTTCATGACATGTAACCCCACCTCGACCGGGGGGCATGGGTATATCATAGTCGCAGTTGACTATTTTACCAAATGGGTCGAGGCGATGCCTACATTAGATAACACTGGTGAAACAGCTGCCCTTTTCTTTTTCAATCATGTAGTCGCTAGATTCGGCGTACCACAGGCTATAGTCACGGATCATGGATTGCATTTTCGCAATCACATGATGCTTGAATTAGCTGCCAAGCTAGGATTGTCTCACGACAGCTCTACTCCGTATTATCCGCAAGCCAACGGACAAGTTGAAGCGATCAACAAGGTCCTGAAGCATATGTTGCAAAGGATGATCGGAGTCCACAAAAGAAGGTGGCACCTGATCCTGTACTCAGCCTTGTGGGCTTACCGAACATCGGTAAGGAATGCAACCGGGTTCACACCCTTCCAACTGGTATATGGCCTGGAAGCAGTCTTACCAGTCCAGTGTGAAATCTCGTCTCTTAAACTCGCAATCGATCTCCTCCACGGAACTTCAGAAGAAGAGGTCCATTTCTTGGAATTAATCCGATTGGATGAAACCCGTCGTGATGCCGCTTTGGCTAACGAAGCCCATAAGAAACGAGTCAAGGCGCAGTTCGACAAAAATGTCAAACCTCATGTCTTCTCAGAAGGTGACTTGGTCTTGCTTTACGACCAAGAATCTGACAAATTGGGAGCAGGTAAAGTTAATTCTTTATGGATGGGCCCCTATATTGTTAAACGAGTGTTAGCAAAAGGAGCCTATGAGTTAATGGATTATGACGGAATTCCACTGGCGCAACCCCGTAATGGGTTGTACCTCAAGCGTTACTATGCTTAAATAGTAACCAATATGATTTTGTTGTATTTTGTTTTCGCTAAAGTGTTCGTTTTGGTTGAGTAATCCACCTTTTTACATTTATTGCAGATGTCAAACCTTTTTGAGACATGTGTTGGATATGCCGACGGAGCGAGTCGTAGTTCGCGGAACCTGTCCTCCGTAGCCTGGGCCATTGTTGATCCAAGCGGCGAGTTAGTAAGTTTCAGAGGTGTATGTATCGGTCAATCAACGAATAACATCGCTGAGTATAGCGCATTGATAGAACTTCTCTCTTATGCCATCACCCATGGTATACGCCGACTAATCGTCAGGCTAGACTCACAACTCGTAATACTACAACTCAATGGTATATATTCCGTCCGAAATCTAGCTATCTATCGCATGTTCCTAAGAGTTAAGATTTTGGAAAGACAATTTGATTTGATTCAATACCAACATATTTCCAGAAACTTAAACACATTAACCGACTCATTAGCAAACTATGTGTTAGATAGACATTTGCGACATTTATAAAAAGAAACACATCATTAATGTTTTACATGTGGATCATATAGCTCAACCAGAATAAAACCTGAAAATCAAAATATATATATAGCTGTTTACGGTTTACATATAATGTTCTGTAACCAAGAGAAAATCGGTCACATGATCCAAAAAACTCAAAATGCTAGGGGGCACCCTAGTCTAATGATGCTCGTGATAGCAAGTCACAGCCTGTGCAATCATGCGTAAGAGACAAGCGCTCGATCTTTTTGTGTAATAATCCCTCAGGTCCAAAAAGATTAAAATCTAGAGGAGGGATAGCTCTTCTGGTCGCTTTAACAAGTTGGAAGGCCAAAACTCGGCAATCTTTTCATATTTTACGAGTCAAATGAAAAGAGCTTAAAGAAGACTCGTCTTTTGAGGAACGAGTGATACAATGGGTAGCAGCTGATTCCAGGTACGGGTTGGAATTTTCCAAGCACGACAGTGTCACAAGGATGGCTAGTGAAATCACTCTTCGCAGCTGTTCCTCAAAATGGGTAAACAATCATATGGAGGTGAATGATCGGCCAATGGTGTTATAGACATTTTTGTGCCTAACAGCATGGAGCATAAAATGTCGATAATCTGAGGGATCCAAAGTTCCTAAACATGTTGTTCTTACCCTTAGAGGAACAAGGTCTGCAAACCACAACACTGAAAATCAGTTCTCCACCTGAAAACACTCAAAAACAGGCTATTTCTGGATCATGTCAGCTGCTCCACTGAGCATCTGCGCTGAATGTCAACTGCTCCTCCTTGTACCTGCACTGAAGGTCAAAACTAATGAAGGCTACCTGCGCTGGGCGAGATCGGCCAAGTGGCACAGTCATTCTGCAAGGTGTCAACTGCCCAGGAAGCTTCCAAACTGACACTTGGTTCAAGGAATTCGCCCTATGATGAGTAAGAAGGTCTTGATCTCCAAGTGGAAGCAAGATTCTCCAAGTGGACTCAAGAACTGAAGATTAACTAAAGTGGGAGAGGACACTAGTCAGCTTTATGCCAGCCTCAAGCTGACTCATCCTTTCTCCAAATCTCCTATATATAGAGCTCTCTCATGAGGTCTAGGGAGGCTGGAATTTTGTGCAAGTAAGGAAGTGCTGTTGGTTTGTGTATAGAGCTATTGGGTGTTTTGCTTGAAGGAGGTGAAGAGGAGATTTCTTTCAGCTGGGAGGTTTGCTGGATTGGGCCCATTGTGGTTGTAACTCTCTCAGAACTTTACTTCTATTATCAATAAAGTATTTGAGGTTCTTCTATATGCATGTGTCTTTATGATGAATAGATGCTTGTATATTTGATTTATGCTAATCCTATAATCGATTATGGATGTATGCTTCTTGTAGTTTCCTCTTCTTGTGCTTTTACAGGATCTGTGTGTAGCTGGGCCGGTGAAAGGGCGAGGAGCTAGGAGCAAGCAGCAAGGAGTGAAGACTGGATCGACTATTAGCACAAGATAACGGTTAGTAGATCATCCTTTTCTTCCCTCTCTCATCTCATAAAGAAGAAACTTTGAATAGCTTTGCATTCAGTTGTTGCTGAAGTACTATCACCTTCAGAGTGGGATAGAGGCATTCTGCATTAGATACTTTTCCCCCCAACAAATTGGCGACTCCACTGGGGAGCGTATCTTGTTGGTTGTTTGTGGTTTTTGCTATTCATTTCATAAACAAAAGGAGTACCGAATCGAACTGTGTTTGAATCCATCAAACACAAAGTAGAGGGCAGCTACTCTAGCTCAGTTTCTGGGCAAGTTTATGATTTGAAGAGCTGATCCACAAGGACTCTAATAAGCTCTTAGTGATAGCTTTTCATCCTCCTTTACATCCCTTAGTGTGTCCTTGACTGATAGCTTCTGATTTGAGCAAAAACTGTGAATTTTTGAGCAATCTGTGACCCGGAAACCAAGACGGACGAAAGTCTCGTTCTTCATTGCAGGCTGTACAAAGGCAGTCTGCATTTCAGCGCAGTTCCCGAAGGGGCTACCTGCGCTGAAGGTCAAACAGGCAGTGTTACACCTGCGCTGGACCAGTCTTGGCTTGAGTTACTGAGGTTTCCTGCTGTGTCTTGCCTTGTTTTCACTATTGTTTTTGCTGTTTGTTGCCAGTCAGTAGGCCTATCTGAAATCATCTTCCTTTGTCATTATTCCGCCTCAGTTGTATAAAGAAACTGTATTTGTTCTTTTGTATTTCTTGTGTCATTTACAGTTTCCCATAACGAAAGTGAACCAGTCTTGCATTGACCTCTTAGATCTAGACCTGTGATTAAGTGTTGTTCTGATCTTAAGAGTTAGTTTATTTGCTGTTCATAGCTGATTGAGTTTGTCGCTTTCGTTATATGGTTTGAATTTATATATTTCTAAGTGTCGAAACAAGTGAATCGTAAGGTGTCTTTCGATTTTGGACAAACTTGTTTGCTTCCGCTTGAAATTGAATTCAAAGTTATACAACAGCTTTCTTTTTGCATTTCATCAACATTAAGAAAGAGAAAAGAAATACTTGCATTGTGCATGTGCATTATGACAGTTTGCATGTTGATTTAGAAAAGTGCATTAGTGTGTGCTCTATGATCTGTGTGAAAAAGTGTTATCTTCCTTCTCCCTCAGTAGTTAAGGTTTTCAAAGTTGAAAGATTGAAAAGCTTGCTTATCATCTTAGATTGCATTCAGGAGTGTTTCTATACATCTCGTGGTGATCCATAAAGGCAAACTGCTAAACAAGATCAACCTTAAAATAAATTGAATTTACATAACAACGCATTGAAACATAACGCAAACATCTAGAGGTCTAAGCTAGAGACGTGTTCCGGCGTCGTTAAACGTGATATCTTAGCGTTGAGTGGTTGGGTGATTCCTCCACGGTGAAGCGATAAGTATCAATACGGACTTGTGCTCCCACGTACCGTCGCGTATATATTGGGAGACCCCTATAGGATCAAAGCCTTTATCCATAGGAAACCGTGTCGGCCGCCCTACTGATCGCAATGCAGTGAACACAGCATTCACGAAGATCGACCACTCGTACCGTAAAACGTATTCTGTGGTTTTGCGAAAGGTTTGGCACACCCTCTGCCTAGAACTCCAGAGCAGTTTCTTTTGGCCTTTTTCAAACTCTATAACTGAAAAAGTCCATCCGAGCATTTGTCACTTCGGGCTCGTTAAAACATCGAAGGAGACTAGAGTCATCTTTAGCTTTTTCTCGACTCTTAAAAAGTGAAAAAGCAAGTTGTGTCTAAGCGTCGTTATAAAATTTATTTTAAACGGAACATAATCACCTCCTATTCCCGCGTTGATCTTTGAGTTGAGAACATGGAACGCCCCAACCAAGGAACTCCACATGATGGAAATCCTGGTCCTTTCTCCTCTTGGGGAGAAGTTGGTGCGCCCCACATGGCCACATTGTCGTTTCCAGGACTGACAATTGGCCTGCCTGTTTGGCTATTCTCAACTAGTGTAGTTCAGAACACCATGGTTCCTGAGCAGTCGAGTCAACAGTTAGATGAGTCTAGAGCCTCCCACCAGCCTTCTACTTCCTCTAACCCTTCCTCCAATCCTTCATCTTCAAAAGGTAAAGCTGGCAAAAGCCAAGCTCCTACGGAGAAGAAGGAAAAGAAGAAGAAAGAGAAGAAGAAGAAGGAGCCTAAGGCGACTGGGGGCAAGCAAAAGACATCTGACAAAAACCCACACACAGCACAGACCGGGCCTAAATCGCCATGTGTCATATGTAGAGGAGACCACTTCCATAGAGATTGTCCCTGTATTCCCCGGATACTAAGGGACTGGTCCCCTCGTCTGCACAATTCGGGAGCATCAACCTCTGATAACCATGTTGATTGTTTACCGTCAACCAGCGAAAGTGAAGGTTCAAGACAAAGAGGGGGAGCAAAATTCCCCTGCAGACTGTGTGAAGGTGGTCACGCCATCCACCGTTGTCCCTTCTTAGACGAAGCGAAGAGAGTTTTGGAAGATCGTCCGGTTTCTCCGGTAGTACTTCCTCCTGGATACAAAAAACTCGTGCCAAGTCCTTCGTTGGTTGAAAATACAGCTGGCCCGCTCAAGTGGTCAGCTGAAGCGTCAGTCATTGAAAATGAACCTACTGAATCCAGACCAGACGAAAGTCTAAAGGTCGATATGGCAGTTGACCCGGTTCCTCCTTCAGAGGTCTCATCCTCAAATGACACCGTCACTGAAGATTCATCTTCAAATGACACCCTCACGGAAGAGAATAAGGATGACACCATCCAGATTCTTTTCATCAACACAGATTCTGATGAGCATCAGGGCAATGCGCCCATTCCTTTATCGCAGGAAGGAACATCGTCAGGGTCGTATCCGGCCGTATATTCGGTCCCACCACCAAGCAACCTGGTTGTGTCCTTTGATTGGAACCAACTAGGCAGACCCCGGTTACCAGCCAGTATACCATTCAGAATCATAGTCCAAATTTATAGAATGGTGATGGCTGGAACTATCATTGATGAAGGGGCATCTGTGAGTATCCTTTCCTCTGTTTCTTGGAAAGCACTGGGTTCTCCGGCGCTTTTGCCTGAGATAAGAAATCTCTCGGGCTTTGATAAAGGAACCAGTCGACCATTAGGGATCCTCCCCAATGTGCCTGTTACATTAAAAGGGAAGACCGTTAATTTGAACGTGATGGTCGTTCAAGGACCCTTGGATTATAACCTACTCCTTGGACGAGACTATATATATTGCATGGGAGCTATAGTCTCCTCACTCTTTAGAGTAATGTGTTTTCCACACGAAGGAAGAATGGTCAAGCTCGTAGACCAACTTTCATTTCCGGGATCACGCATCGCAAATAGTCAAATACCAACCCTGAATGGTCTATTCACCCAAGAAATGTCTCCACCCCCAGTCCTCCTTCCCAATGAGTGCGAGTGATTCGGAAAGATAGGGCTGGAACCCAGGGGGCATGCATCCTGGTCTGCTTCGGGCAGAGGAAACCTTGGGTATAAGGTAGAATTTCCGCGAAAAAGTATGACTAGTCCGTACCCCGTCCGTGGATGGAAGAGGGGTTGTTCTAGAACAGGACTCTTTTGTCAAAGTTATGTGTTTGATGATTTTAGTCATTCACCTTTGTCTAAACAGGTAGGCTACCAAGGAAAGAGATTCTATTGCGGCAGCAAATGGTAACCATCTTTGGGTAAAAGGCAAGCCTCACCCATTAAAACTAATGTTTTAGAGGATAAGTAGGGGCAGCCTCCAAAGAAAGGGATTCCTTTGCTGCAACAAGTAGTAACCATCTTTGGATAACCTAATGATAGACATCGCCAAAGAAAGAGTTTCATTTGCGGCAGCAAATAAAACCATTTTTTGGATAACCTGAAAGAGGCAAGCCTCACCCATCAAAACAAATGTTTTGGAGGATAAGTAGGGGCAGCCTTGAAATTGTACCTTATACCTGGGGGCATGCAAACCTTTTGGAGTGTAAGCAAAGAGCGGTCATTGATCGTTTCCTAACTTATATAAAGAAAGGATGGGGCGCAAAGGTCAAAAATTGCCAAATTTAGAGCATAGCTTATGTGAGGTGCAAGCTTTATAAAAATTGGAATCTTGCAGGAAGACATTTCTTATCCTATGACTGGTATATCGAGCAGTTTTACCGCGGAATTTATGCTCGTTAAAAAATAGAAAAGCGAGATCCGAGCAGTTTTAGCGTCATAGTTCATGCTCGTTAAAAAATAAACATAAGCTTTTGAGCAAAGAGTTTCCTCCAGAGTTCAAGCTCATTAAAAAATGAACCTATTCCGGTAAATAACCATTGTGATCGTAAATTTATTAGCCATAAAAGCCTTGGTCGTGTTTACACCTGCCACCTCCATTCCATTTGGCCTATCGTTCACCTCCATATGATTGTTTACCCATTTTGAGGAACAGCTGCGAAGAGTGATTCCACTTAGCCATCCTTGTGACACTGCCGTGATTGGAAAATTCCAACCTGCACCTGGAATCTGCTGCTATCCCTGTTTATCACTCGTTCCTCAAAAGACGAGTCTTCTTTGAGCTCTTTTCATCTGACTCGTAAAATATGAAAAGTTTGCCGAGTTTTGGCCTTCCAGCTCGTTAAAAGGACCGGAAGAGCTATCCCTCCTCTAGATTTTAATCTTTTTGGACTTGAGGGATTATTGCACAAAAAGGTCGAGCGCTTGTTTTATTCGGCTCGTTAAAGTAATCGAAAACTCATCCCTTCTGTATTGTTTTATACTTTTTCGGACTTAAGGGATTAGATGACGAAAAAGGAATTGTGGAGTTAACTTTCTGTACCTTTTTAGACTCTCTAAAAATGAAAAGGACCGAGTTGTCTTTGTCGCTAAACTCGTTAAAATGATTAAATAGCGACAAACTTGTCTTTAGACGAGAACGAGTTTCCCTATCGCTAGGCTCGTTAAAACATAGCGATGGGCTTGCCCGAAGGGCAGGTTATAGAACAAGCATATGTTATCCTCCTCAAGCTTGACAAAAATAAAGAGGTACTGGTCAGAAATGACTGGGGAAAAATTGGGAGAACCTCAAAGCTTTAATGGTAGCAAGTCGCTCTTGAACATGACACTTTGTCCTCCGTATCACATCGGGTTGGGTTGTTTCATTCACCGGTCTCATCACCATGGTCCTCGCCAAACCATCCACATTTGGGGTAATGCTACCGATCCATCACATCAGTGTCGTTATATGTTCAAGAGATGTGTTCAGAAAGAGTCAACCGTGTCCCATCCACTGCCATACATTATCCTTCATCCACCCATGATCGCCACCCTGAATCATATTTCACAGATTGTTTTCACCTCCACTAAAGTCATTAGCTCCGTTCTGTGTCACTGATGTGGGATTCATTAAGGCCCTCCTTTGACGGATCGCTTCTTGTCGACTTCAGCTCATTATCCAAGAAGTTGATCTAGGAACACCCCCCCAGTACTTTGAAGCTTGCATGCCTCAATGGCAAGTTTCTCACTTCCGGCGACAGGTATACATCAATGACCTTCGACCAGAAGATTTTGCGTGGTGTTCGACGCCAAGTCCTTTATTCACACCATGTGAATTGTACTGTAGTACCTTGAGGGTCATTGTCATTATTGGTGATTCCTCTCGCGCTTGTTAACGGTTTACATTATTGACCGGTAATCAAGCGATGTCTTTCCATGTTCGACTTCAGCGCAATTCTCACATGGATCGACTTGTACTTAGAGTGAAGATCGAACGAGATTGAAGACCCCAGATCTAGTTTCATCCATCCGGGCTGCGATATATATTCAGGAAATATAAAGACATTGGATATGTACACTATTGCAGCAGATGATCATCCTACTCAAAGGATGATAATTTCAGCAGAGAATTATCAGTCTATCATCAGACGGTCGTCTGTTATGTGTACCAAAATGAATTTATAAAGCTGAGCATGGGAATGCCCACCTCAGCTAGATCATGAAAGCAGAATGAAAAATAATGTATTGTATTGTAATTTATTGCAGGGCACCTCTCAGCGATTGAATGAACTTCGGATCCTCCTAATAAAGCATTTCACCCGGTAAACGACCTCATACTTTAGGGGGCAACTGTTATAGACATTTTTGTGCCTAACAGCATGGAGCATAAAATGTCGATAATCTGAGGGATCCAAAGTTCCTAAACATGTTGTTCTTACCCTTAGAGGAACAAGGTCTGCAAACCACAGCACTGAAAATCAGTTCTCCACCTGAAAACACTCAAAAACAGGCTATTTCTGGATCATGTCAACTGCTCCACTGAGCATCTGCGCTGAATGTCAACTGCTCCTCCTTGTACCTGCGCTGAAGGTCAAAACTAATGAAGGCTACCTGCGCTGGGCGAGATTGGCCAAGTGGCACAGTCATTCTGCAAGGTGTCAACTGCCCAGGAAGCTTCCAAACTGACACTTGGTTCAAGGAATTCGCCCTATGATGAGTAAGAAGGTCTTGATCTCCAAGTGGAAGCAAGATTCTCCAAGTGGACTCAAGAACTGAAGATTAACTAAAGTGGGAGAGGACACTAGTCAGCTTTATGCCAGCCTCAAGCTGACTCATCCTTTCTCCAAATCTCCTATATATAGAGCTCTCTCATGAGGTCTAGGGAGGCTGGAATTTTGTGCAAGGAAGTGCTGTTGGTTTGTGTATAGAGCTATTGGGTGTTTTTCTTGAAGGAGGTGAAGAGGAGATTTCTTTCAGCTGGGAGGTGTTGCTGGATTGGGCCCATTGTGGTTGTAACTCTCTCAGAACTTTACTTCTATTATCAATAAAGTATTTGAGGTTCTTCTATATGCATGTGTCTTTATGATGAATAGATGCTTGTATATTTGATTTATGCTAATCCTATAATTGATTATGGATGTATGCTTCTTGTAGTTTCCTCTTCTTGTGCTTTTACAGGATCTGTGTGTAGCTGGGCCGGTGAAAGGGCGAGGAGCTAGGAGCAAGCAGCAAGGAGTGAAGACTGGATCGACTATTAGCGCAAGATAACGGTTAGTAGATCATCCTTTTCTTCCCTCTCTCATCTCATAAAGAAGAAACTTTGAATAGCTTTGCATTCAGTTGTTGCTGAAGTACTATCACCTTCAGAGTGGGATAGAGGCATTCTGCATTAGATACTTTCCCCCCAACAAATGGAAAAGTGGAGGTGATGGTGCAAACACGACCAAGGCTTTAATGGCTGATAATGTTACATTCACGGTGGTTATTTACCGGAGGATAGTTCATTTTTTAACGAGCTTAAACGCGGGTTGAAACACTTGCTCGATCTTATGTTTATTTTAAAACGAGCATGAACTATGTGCTAAAACTGCTCGATCACATGGTCTTGTTTTGATTTTTACCATAAATAGCTTTACTTCTTCAAAGATAGTACTGTTCTTCCAATTGCTTCATCAAACTAGTTAGAAATGAACAACATTTGCTTGAAAATGAGATTAAAATGCTAATATTTTACTTTGAACTACGTAAAAAGCAATTAAAAAGTGTTTTTACCTCTCATTTTACCATTTCATTTGAACTTGGTTTGTTGGAGCTTTGGAGGTGCCTCTTCCCCCTTGATTTTCATCAGCTGATTTCGGGAGATTCTGTGGACGATTCTCGGCGCCGTCTGGACCAGGTAGGAGCTAAACCTGAGCTCTTTCATTTCATGGTTTCTTTTATGCATTATGTGCTTCAGTCCCTGCTTTTCTGAGCCCCTGGGGTTTGATGGGAGCGTTCTGCCATCAACACACCCTAGGCATGTCGAAACCTGCGCTGATTATGGGTCACCATGAAGGTGACTTGACATTCAACGCACCCATAACACCTGTGTAGGTGCGTTGGGCGCAGAAAGGAAAGATGTAGCACAGTTTTTAATGAAATTTCTCCCTGTTTCTCATCAAAATTAGGATTTAATCTCCTCTCTTGTTTGTTTTTGCAGAGATATTGGAGCAAAATGACCCTTACATGGCGAGAACGAGAACATGAATAAGAGGACATGATTGCCCTACATGATCCTGTTACAGTGAACGCGCTGCGGAACTGTGGTTTGCTGAAGTTCTTCCGCATCTCTAGCATGAGACAACAGATCAACCTATTGCAGTATTTGCTCGATGCTTGGGATCCTATCAACCAAGTTTTCCAGATTAGGGGCAAATCCATCCCCTTGACTGCAGTAGATATTTACTTCTTGACTGGCTTGTCGCGGCGGGGTGCCCCCATTTCTTTGTCAGGTTCGGCCCGAGGGAGTGACTCTGTGAGAGATTATGTCCGCCAGTATTTTAGGGAAGGATCTCAGCCGAGTAAAGACGGCAAGATCATCATCTGAGATGTCACTGACAGGTCCCTCAGGTCTATCCTGTTCACTTTTGGTAGGATGGCCGGGAGTGCATCTCTTCATGTATCCAACAGGTCCTATATGCAGCATGCCTTGGAATGTCTCCAATCGAAAATATTCAACTGGTGTGATGCAGTACTTCTTGGGATGAAGAGTCAGTTGACCAAGATAAAGGACGGGAAGTTGAAGAACTTTGGGTTCGGTTCTATTTTGACCGCCTTTGCCTTGGAGAAGATACCACTGATGCAGCCGCAGTACATTGCACTCGACATACCTCCTCCTACTGAGCCACGTATGCAGAGATGGGTTGACCATATGTCCAGGCATGCTGGTCAGTCTCAGATTTCGTTTTCCGATACCTTCTTCAGGTGGTTTGATCGGCAGGAGATGGCTTATGCCGAGTATCCATATGCTGGCATGGATTTCCGGGGTGATCCGGATTTAGTATTGCCGGATGGCGTGCAGTGGGGCGCTATTGGTAAATCTTTGACCATATCATTGTTTACTGTTTTTATTTATAATGTCCTTGTGCTTTATTCTATCAAGACTTTTAATCAAACTCATGTGTACATGCAGATGTTGGTCCGGTTCGTCCAGTAGTCCGTTTGAGAGTGCCAGCCGCTGCCCCAGCAGGAGAGGCTGCCGGGAGGGTTATCCTTCGCGACCTTGATGTGGCCGAGACTCTCAAAGCTGTGCAGGAGCAAGTTGAGAGCCTTACTCTCGGTATTCCCGATGTGAGGATCGACGAGCTACCTTTGCAGTTACAGCGACATACTACTGGTGTGCCTAGACGATGGACTCGTCTCTTACGCATGATTGCATAGGCTGTGACTTGCTATCACGAGCATCATTAGACTAGGGTGCCCCCTAGCATTTTGAGTTTTTTGGGTCATGTGACCGATTTTGTCTTGGTTACAGAACATTATATGTAAACCGTAAACAGTTATATATATATATTGATTTTCGGGTTTTATTCTGGTTGAGCTATATGATCCACATGTAAAACATTAATGATGTGTTTCTTTTTATAAATGTCGCAAATGTCTATCTAACACATAGTTTGCTAATGAGTCGGTTAATGTGTTTAAGTTTCTGGAAATATGTTGGTATTGAATAAAATCAAATTGTCTTTCCAAAATCTTAACTCTTAGGAACATGCGATAGATAGCTGGATTTCAGACGGAATATATACCATTGAGTTGTAGTATTACGAGTTGTGAGTCTAGCCTGACGATTAGTCAGCGTATACCATGGGTGATGGCATCAGAGAGAAGTTCTATCAACGTGCTATACTCAGCGATGTTATTCGTTGATTGACTGATACATACACCTCTGAAACTTACTAACTCGCCGCTTGGATAAAAAATGGCCTAGGCTGCGGAGGACAGGTTCCACGAACTACGACTCGCTCCATCGGCATATCCAACACATGTATCCAAAAGGTTTGACATCTGCAATAAATGTAAAAAGGTGGATTACTCAACCAAAATGAACACTTTAGCGAAAAAAAATACAACAAAAGCATATTGGTTACTATTTAAGCATAGTAACGCTTGAGGTACAACCCATTACGGGGTTGCGCCAGTGGAATTCCGTCATAATCCATTAACTCGTAGGCTCCTTTTGCTAACACTCGTTTAACAATATAGGGGCCCATCCATAAAGAATTAAATTTACCTGCTCCCAATTTGTCGGATTCTTGGTCGTAAAGCAAGACCAAGTCACCTTCTGAGAAGACACGGGGTTTGACATTTTTGTCGAATTGCGCCTTGACTCGTTTCTTATGGGCTTCGTTAGCCAAAGCGGCATCACGACGGGTTTCATCCAATCGGATTAATTCCAAGAAACGAACCTCTTCTTCTGAAGTTCCCGGGAGGAGATCGATTGCGAGTTTAAGAGACGAGATATCACACTGGACTGGTAAGACTGCTTCCAGGCCATATACCAGTTGGAAGGGTGTGAACCCGGTTGCATTCCTTACCGATGTTCGGTAAGCCCACAAGGCTGAGTACAGGATTAGGTGCCACCTTCTTTTGTGGACTCCGATCATCCTTTGCAACATACGCTTCAGGACCTTGTTGATCGCTTCAACTTGTCCGTTGGCTTGCGGATAATACGGAGTAGAGCTGTCGTGAGACAATCCTAGCTTGGCAGCTAATTCAAGCATCATGTGATTGTGAAAATGCGATCCATGATCCGTGACTATAGCCTGTGGTACGCCGAATCTGGCGACTACATGATTGAAAAAGAAAAGGGCAGCTGTTTCACCAGTGTTATCTAATGTAGGCATCGCCTTGGCCCATTTGGTAAAATAGTCAACTGCGACTATGATATACCCATGCCCCCCGGTCGAGGTGGGGTTACATGTCATGAAATCGATGCCCCATTTGGCGAATGGCCCAACAGCAACTATTGGATGTAGAGGTGCGGGTGGTCTTCTGGTTTTGCAATCAAAAATTTGACAAGCATGGCAACTCCTGACTGCGGTTATGTAATCCTTGAACATGGTTGGCCAGAAGTATCCTGCTCGTAAGATTTTTTGTGCTGTAGCATAACCAGATTGATGCCCCCCACAAGCTCCTGAATGACACTCATTCAGAGCTTTTTCGGCCTCCTCATGGGTGAGGCACCTTCTCAGAACTGTATCGACACCACGACGGTAAAGTGTATCACCGACGATCATGTAGTCTTTTGCTTGGTATCATATACGTTTCTGTTCGGAGTGAGAGGTGTTAGGCCTAAACTTTTTGGTTTGGAGATAAATTATTATATCTCCATACCACTCATTGCTTGTAGATATCAGAAACAGATTCTTGTCCACGATTGATTCTTCGGATGTTTCATCGTTGGACGATGATGGGAGATCGCATAACAATTCTACAAAAACTAGAGCTTTCTTTGATTTGGATTTTACGAATTCCAGATCAAACTCTTGAAGGATTACTATCCATTTTGAATATTTTCCCCCCAGCAACTGTCGCGACAATATATAAGTCATGGGGTTGCAATCAGTCATTAATGTTTTACATGTGGATCATATAGCTCAACCAGAATAAAACCCGAAAATCAAAATATATATATAGCTGTTTACGGTTTACATATAATGTTCTGTAACCAAGACAAAATTGGTCACATGACCCAAAAAACTCAAAATGCTAGGGGGCACCCTAGTCTAATGATGCTCGTGATAGCAAGTCACAGCCTGTGCAATCATGCGTAAGAGACGAGTCCATCTTCCCCTTGGAGAAGATACCACTGATGCAGCCGCAGTACATTGCACTCGACATACCTCCTCCTACTGAGCCACGTATGCAGAGATGGGTTGACCATATGTCTAGGCATGTTGGTCAGTCTCAGATTTCGTTTTCCGATACCTTCTTCAGGTGGTTTGATCGGCAGGAGATGGCTTATGCCGAGTATCCATATGCTAGCATGGATTTCCGGGGTGATCCGGATTTAGTATTGCCGGATGGCAAGCAGTGGGGCGCTATTGGTAAAATATTTGACCATATCACTGTTTACTGTTTTTATTTATAATGTCCTTGTGCTTTATTCTATCAAGACTTTTAATCAATCTCATGTGTACATGCAGATGTTGGTCCGGTTCGTCCAGTAGTCCGTTTGAGAGTGCCAGCCGCTGCCCCAGCAGGAGAGGTTGCCGGGAGGGTTATCCTTCGCGACCTTGATGTGGCCGAGACTCTCACAGCTGTGCAGGAGCAGGTTGAGAGCCTTACTCTCGGTATTCCCGATGTGAGGATCGACGAGCTACCTTTGCAGTTACAACGACATACTACTGGTGTGCCTAGACGATGGACTCGTCTCTTATGCATGATTGCACAGGCTGTGACTTGCTATCACGAGTATCATTAGACTAGGGTGCCCCCTAGCATTTTGAGTTTTTTGGGTCATGTGACCGATTTTGTCTTGGTTACAGAACATTATATGTAAACCGTAAACATCTATATATATATTTTGATTTTCGGGTTTTATTCTGGTTGAGCTATATGATCCACATGTAAAACATTAATGATGTGTTTCTTTTTATAAATGTCGCAAATGTCTATCTAACACATAGTTTTCTAATGAGTCGGTTAATGTGTTTAAGTTTCTGGAAATATGTTGGTATTGAATAAACACCATGTAGTATCGACAAGCCAGTCAAGAAGTAAATATCTACTGCAGTCAAGGGGATGGATTTGCCCCTAATCTGGAAAACTTGGTTGATAGGATCCCAAGCATCGAGCAAATACTGCAGTAGGTTGATCTGCTGTCTCATGCTAGAGATGCGGAAGAACTTCAGCAAACCACAGTTCCGCAGCGCGTTCACTGTAACAGGATCATGTAGGGAAATCATGTCCTCTTCTTCATGTTCTCGTTCTCGCCATGTAAGGGTCATTTTGCTCCAATATCTCTGCAAAAACAAACAAGAGAGGAGATTAAATCCTAATTTTGATGAGAAACAGGGAGAAATTTCATTAAAAACTGTGCTACATCTTTCCTTTCTGCGCCCAACGCACCTACACAGGTGTTATGGGTGCGTTGAATGTCAAGTCACCTTCATGGTGACCCACAATCAGCGCAGGTTTCGACATGCCTAGGGTGCGTTGATGGTAGAATGCTCCCATCAAACCCCAGGGGCTCAGAAAAACAGGGACTGAAGCACAGAATGCAGAAAATAAACCATGAAATGAAAGAGCTCAGGTTTAGCTCCTACCTGGTCCAGACGGCGCCGAGAATCGTCCACAGAATCTCCCGAAATTAGCTGATGAAAATCAAGGGGGAAGAGGCACCTCCAAAGCTCCAACAAACCAAGTTCAAATGAAATGGTAAAATGAGAGGTAAAAACACTTTTTAATTGCTTTTTACGTAGTTCAAAGTAAAATATTAGCGTTTTAATCTCATTTTCAAGCAAATGTTGTTCATTTATAACTAGTTTGATGAAGCAATTGGAAAAACAGTACTATCTTTGAAGAAGTAAAGCTATTTATGGTAAAAATCAAAACAAGACCATGTGATCGAGCAGTTTTAGCACATATTTCATGCTCGTTAAAAAATAAACATAAGATCGAGCAAGTGTTTCAACCCGCGTTTAAGCTCGTTAAAAAATGAACTATCCTCCGGTAAATAACCACCGTGAATGTAACATTATCAGCCATTAAAGCCTTGGTCGTGTTTGCACCGTCACCTCCACTTTTCCATTGGCCGATCATTCACCTCCATATGATTGTTTACCCATTTTGAGGAACAGCTGCGAAGAGTGATTTGACTAGCCATCCTTGTGACACTGCCGTGCTTGGAAAATTCCAACTCGTACCTGGAATCAGCTGCTACCCATTGTATCACTCTTTCCTCAAAAGACGAGTCTTCTTTAAGCTCTTTTCATTTGACTCGTAAAATATGAAAAGATTGCCGAGTTTTGGCCTTCCAGCTCGTTAAAGCGACCGGAAGAGCTATCCCTCCTCTAGATTTTAATATTTTTGGACCTGAGGGATTATTGCACAAAAAGATCGAGCGCTTGTTTTGTTCGGCTCGTTAAAACTATCGAAAATTCATCCCTTCTGTATTGTTTTATACTTTTTCGAACTTAAGGGATTAGATGACGAAAAAGGACTTTCGGAGTTAACTTTACGTACCTTTTCAGACTCTCTAAAAATGAAAAGGACCGAGTTATCTTTGTCGTTAGACTCGTTAAAAACATTAATAGCGACAAACTTGTCTTTAGACGAGAACGAGTTTCACTATCGCTAGGCTCGTTAAAACATAGCGATGGGTTTGCCCGAACGGAAAATTATAGAACAAGCATATGTTATCCTCCTCAAGCTTGACAAAAATAAAGAGGTACTGGTCAGCAATGACTGGGGAAAAATTGGGAAGAAACTCAAAGAGCCTTTATTGGTAGCAAGTCGCTCTTGAACATGACACTTCCACTCTGTGCCTGAGTCAGTTTGGGTTGTTTCATTCACCGGTCACATCGCCATGGTCTCGCCATACCATCCACCTTTGGGGTAAATGCTACCAATCCATCACATAAGTGTCGCCGATATGTTCAAGAGAAGTCATCCAGAGAAGTCAACCGTGTCCCATCCACTACCATACATTATCCTTCATTCTTTCATGACCGCCACCCTGAACCATATATCATCAGATCGTTTTCACCTCCATCAAAATCATTTGCTCCGTTCAGTGTCATTGGTGTGGGATACATCAAGGCCCTCCTTTGACGGATCGCTTCTTGTCGACATCAGCTCATTATCCAAGAAGTTGATCTAGGAACACCCCCTTCAGTACTTTGAAGCTTGCATGCCTCAATGGCAAGTTTCTCACTTCCGGCGACAGGTATACATCAATGACCTTCGACCGAAAGATTTTGCGTGGTGTTCGATGCCAAGTCCTTTATTCACACCACGTGAATTGTACTGCAGTACCTTGAGGGTCATCATCCTTATCGGTGATTCCTCTCGCGCTTGTTAACAATTTACATCATTGACTGGTAATCAAGCGATGTCTTTCCATGTTCGACTTCAAAACATTTCTCACATGGATCGACTTGTACTTAGAGTGAAGATCGGATGAGATTGAAGACCCCGGATCTAGTTTCATCCATCCAGGCTGCGATATATATTCAGGAAAAATAAAGACATTGACATGTACAACACTGCAGAACGGATAATCATCCTACCAAAAGGATGATGATTTCATCAGAATCATTAGTCTACCACCAGACGATTGTCTGTCCTATGTACATAAAAATGAATTTATAAAGCTGAGCATGGGAATGCCCGCCTCAGCTAGATCATGAAAACAGTATGAAAAATAATGTATTGTATTGTATCTTATTACAGGTCTCCTCCCAACATTGAATGAACTTCGGATCCTCCTAATAAAGCATTTCACCCGATAAACGACCTCATACTTTAGGGGGCAACTGTTATAGACATTTTTGTGCCTTACAGCTATGAGCATGAAATGTCCATAATTCAAGGGATCCAAAGTCCCTAAAGATGTTGTTACAACTCCTAAAGGAACAAGGTCAACCAATGGCAACTTCTCCCAAAAGTTCTCCACCAAAAACCACTCAGAAACAGTCAATTCAGGATCAATTCAAGTGCTCCATTAGATGCCTGCGTTGCAAAGCACCCCAGTACACTGTCTAGGTGCGTTGCAATGCACTTGAATGCACTACCAGGTGCGTTGAGCGGGAAAGGACAAGTGGCAAATTCATTCAACGAGGTGGAAAGACCATGGAAGCTTCCAGAATCTTCTCCAATGGCACTTGCCTCACTGAATTCGACCAAGTGATGAGTAAGAGGCTCTCAATCTCCAAGTGGTAGCAAGAACTGACAGAGAGAAGCCACAAGTCAAAACATAAGCTGACTCATCCTCTCTGCTTACATCTATATATGGATCCCTCATCCCAAAGATCCAGGGGCTGGAATTTTGTACTTTGCAGAGAATTGCTGTTGGTTTGAGATTGAGATTAGTACATTAGGTGATTTATGCTTTGTTGGAGGAGAGGAAGGGATTCCCTTGCTGGGAGGTAGATGCTGGATCGGAACTCACTTGGTTGTATCTCCTCTTGGACTTTCTTATTCTATCAATAAACTATTTGAGTTTCTCCTACATGCTATGTATCAATGATGTTTTGTTATACTTGCATGTTTAGCTTAATCTGATCTTGAGCTTTTTATGAATGTATATCTGTATCTTTGTGTAGTTTCTCTCTCTTGTGATCTTGCAGGAATTCAGTGAAGCTGGGCTGGTAAGGGAGCAAGGAGCTGGGAGCTACTGAAGAAAGGAGCGATTTGGATCAACAAACTAGCGGAAGACACAGGTTAGTTACATCCTTCCTCCTCATTTACATTTCATAAAGAAGAATACTCAATTAGTTTTCCTTGTTTGTTGCTAAGGCACTATATCACCTTAGAGTGGGATAGGGGCGTTTTGAATAGATACTTTTCCCAACAACAAGTAGGTATCTTAGGAGCCCTTAAGTGTAGACCTATAAAGGAACATAAGTTTGCTAGGAGAGGCATATTGGTTTCTTAGTGGTTGATCCCTTGAAGTGAAGAAGTGGTAGCTAAATAGGGTTAGTGAATAAGCCCTAGTCTACTATTGAAGGAGGACATTCTACAATGAAAGTGGATAGCCTGTGTGCCCTTGACTTGTCTTCATATAGAAACATAGGAAGACAAAAGTGGGCTGCCAAGGAGATGTTCACAAACAACATTGTGAATAACTACAAGAAGACCCTATGTGCTGATGACTTGATGGACTAAGGAGCAACTAGAGGGAAGAAGCATTTGAAGCCATGTTTAGTGGACCTAAAGGACTTGTGATCATTGATAGAGGCAAATTGGTGGAGTTGAAGGACCAACAATCGTGTTTAGGGCACATGCACTGAAAATATATGAGGTTGACTATATCAACGAGTAGGTTAGTTGGTATCTTGTTCAGGGTAGATTGGAGGTCAACGGTTGTTGACACCAAAACCCTAGTTATATTCTTGTATCAGTGAGTGTATGAGGGCCATGATCCCTTGTACAGGAGCCTTAGCCAGTTGTTTTAAAGATTGATTAATATAATGAAGTTGGGTTGAAAAATTGTAAAAGTTACCTATTATGTGCTGATTTACTACTATGTTTATTCCACTGTGCAAAGTAGTCTTGTCATGAAATTTGAGTTGGTCATGTCAGATACTGTAAGACACTAACCTAGAGTCTCTAGTGCCATGGAAATTCAACAACTCTTTGTGTATAAATGTTGTAGTGTAACATATTACCAAAAAGCGTAGATCACATTGAATAAGTGAGCCAATTAAGATGCTGGATATAGTTACGTCATCAATACATTTAATTATACCAAAATGAACAACGACACATCATTTGATAGAAAATTTTGCAAAGTATGTATAGTTTTGAGTAACTCTTCTTGTTGTACCCTTTTGGAGGTTGATATTTAATATAATGGGTACAATGTTTTGATAGCACAATAATATTGATAATGCAATGGGTACAATGCTTTCATATCACGATAGGTTGAATGTTTTTATTTATTTTTCTAGATAATAATAATAATTTAACAGAATACCCTTTCGCTTCTACAATTGGCGCCATCAATGCAAGGTTATACAAATGATAATATTAATGCTGATGACGATTGTGATTTTGTAGAAACTCTTCTAGGAGCTCCAAGTGCACTAAATTTTTAATCCCATCAATGAAATATGAGAAAGAAAAATTGGATGTCAATCTCAACATTTCAGGAACCCATTAGTTCGATAAAAGTTCTATTCCCTCAATCTCTAAATATTCCACTGAAATTTCAGGGAGAAAATGTGGATATCAGTTAAAATGTTTCAAGGGCCTCGGGGTGCAATGAAACTCCAACATTTGGATATTCTATCGTTTCAATGAAATTTGAGGGTGAAGACCTGATTGTCAATCTTGATGTTTCAGAAGCACCTCATGTGATGAAGCTCCATCCACTGGATCTTCTAATTTTCCATGGAAATCTAATAGAGAAGACGTGGATGTCAATATTAATGTTTTAGGAGCCCCCTGGTGTGATGAAGCTCCATCCTCTTCCTCTTCCATTGGTGCAACTAAATCAGATGTCATTAACAACATAGTACATAAAGATATTTCTCAAGTCAATGGGAAAAATGTGGATATCAATCTCGATGACCTTATGGAGCACATATCCGAGATTTTGAAATTGAGAGAGGAGGTGGATCACACTTTTTTCGGGATGATTTCATTTTTTTGTAGTTACTGTAAACTATTTAGAATATTCAACTATTTACTTAACATGAATTAAATTTGGAGTAGATACTTCACTCCAATCAGCACAATTTTTTTTCGGGATGATTTCATTTTTTGTAATTACTATGAACTATTTAGAATATTCAACTATTTACTAAACATTAATCAAATTTGGAGTAGACACTTCACTCAAATCAACATGAATGAAATCTACCATGGTAATTATGCTTAGTAAATTTTCATAAACTATAATTATAAATAGTTTACAGTAATAACCTTTAATCACCTATTAAATCTTTGAACAATGGATATTTGAAAGATAACCCATCTCTTAAGGTTTTGTGTCAACAACTATGACCACCAATCTACCACTAGTTGACTTACTATTGTGTTTATTCCACTGTGTAAAGTAGTTTTGTTGTGGCATTTGAGTTGGTTGTGTTAGAGAATGTAAGATCCTAACCTAGATTCTTTAGTGCTGTGGAAATTCAACATGGTATCAAAGCTACTTTGAAGTGCCAGTGAATCAATGTGGACATCAAAGTGACTAATAGGGAGCTAATAATATCTAGATCTTGGAGAAGAGGATTCAATGGAAGACGTGGATATGTGGTCTTGACTGGATTGGCAGCGAGATAGGCTGGAGGTTTTGGTGGATTGGTTGTGACCCTGGTGAACGACAATTTGTTGTAGGAAAAGTTGCTAATCATGGACTTCCTATGATTTTTCATACATCGTTGGCACTGCTCGAGGGTTGCTTTTGCATGGATGAGATTGACATGGACAAGATTGCTTAAAGTTATGGACAAAATGTTGGTAGGCTAGTTTCTTCTTTGGGCAGTGATGTTGGACATTCGAGATTGGAGGCATGTGCACATGTTGTGTTTGACCCAAGAGGATGAGTGCTTGGAGGATTGAGTTTTGGTAATTATGGCCCGCGTTTGACCGCAACTCAGACTGACCTTGTAGGACACGAGATCAATAACATTGTGAGCGAGTGGAGATCCTGTAGGCTTAGAGGGACTCTAGCTTCAGAGGGAGAAACCCTATGAAGGTTTGAGATCTTCAGGTTTTGACGAGATACTTCCTAGTGTTGGAAGTACCTCCCTCGCTAAGAGGAAGTGTTGAGATTTGTAGCTTGGGAGATACTCCAAACACTAGGGTACGAGGTTGTAGACGAATTGGCACCACAAAAGTCATTTGTGGGCTAATCACCCACGAGATGGGTTTTGCACCCAAGCTTGTGGGTGTGAAACCAAGCATTTTTTGGTGACTTGACACTTGGAGAATGTGGGGCACACTTACTAGAGGAAGGGGCTGCCAAGAACACCAAGAGAGGCCTTGTTGTTTGTGAAAAAAAAAAAGTATCTTGTGTTAAGTGTGATTTTGTAACCAAATATTTAGGATGACTTAACTTAGAGGAGTGCCCTTAAGGGCTAGTCGTTACACCCCTTGGAGACATAAATAGAAAGGAGGGAGCCTCATTTACACATCCAAAGTGCAATACATCAAAGATAATTCACCCCTGAGATAGCTGCAAATCCAAAGGAGCCTAGCAAAGAAGAAAGAGCATTGTTTCTTGGTTAATCTATTGTGACAATAGGTTTATATTGGGAGGAACAACCAATGAGGAGGATGTGTTCTGGAAAGTTTTTGTGCTAGATTCTGTGGAGAATATCCATGTTAAATAGGTTGAGAATTTATGTAGGATTCTGAGCTCCTGTAGGTACTTTTTGGAGGGCCAAAAAGGTGTAACAGTGTGTTGGAAAGTGTCTTAGAGATCATCGAAGGGACCTATTAGAGGAAGGGTAGCCACAGTCCTTTGGAGCAGTAGAGGCCGAGTTGGAAGGGATAAAAATCATTGCTACAATATGCCCTAAGTAGAGGTACGAACATTCTAAGATAATGACATAGAATTAAGTTGCAAAGGAGCATATAACAAGGTATGCTAGTCTCTTTTGTTAATGTTTTACTAGTGGATGAGTAGTCCAATTTGGATAGTTGTGATTTGGCATTTTGAGATTAGATTGGATGACTAAAGTAGTTGCCCAATAGGATCCATAAGTGCAAACCTATAAAGGAGCATAAGCCTGCTAAGAGAGGCCGATTGGTTGGCCTAGTGGTTGATCCCTTGAAGTGAAGAAGTGGAAACCAAAGAGGGCTAGTGAACAAGCCCTAATATACTATTGAAGGACATTCTACAATGAAAGTAGGCAGCGTCCATGCCACCATATAGAAATAGAGGAAGGAAGAAGTGGGAAACCAAGGAGTTGTTCACAAATGAAGTTGTGAACAACTACACTAAGACCCTATGCAATGTTGAAGTCATGGAGTAAGCAACGACTAGAGGGTAGAAGTGTTTGGAGCCGTGTTTAGTGACCTAAAGGATTTATGATCATTGATAGAGGCAGATTGGTGAAGCTGCAGATTGGGAGTTGGAGGACCAATAATTTTGTTCAGGGTACATGGAACAAAAGGAGTTGAGGTTGACTATATTAACGAGTAGGTTAGATGGTATCTTTTTAAGGGTAGATTGGTGGTCATAGTTGTTGACACGAGAGCTGTAGAAAGTTGTGTTGTATCTATTTTTCGAAGGCAATGTATTGGATGGAAATTGTGCTGAGAAACAAACTCAACCAAATTTAGGGTCAAGTTGGTCCTCAAACAACAGGGGGCTCCTTCAAGTGTTACAAGGCTTTTTTACTATTCACTATCAATGAATCAACAACTTATGAAACACAATGGCCAGATCTAGGGGTTATTGTGTAGGTTGTTGCTGATGATTTACAAATCACTGCTTAAAAAATAAAACCCTCTCTTTCAGAGGCCTTATCAAAGTGGCAATGTTCAACATGAAAAACTAACATATATTGAAAGATTAAGATGCAATATCTAAAGGGGATATTAGGTAGCATAATCGTTCATACTGAACACTTAGGCTAGCTAATAAGATAAAAAAGTGTGAAGAGACACTATCAACAACCAAAAAAATACATATATGAATTGAATAGAGGCAACAATATAGTGATGTAGAGAGATCAAAATAACACACTGTCACCTTGATCTACTCAGTAAAGAAAATAATTTTGCAATGGGATGTCAGGGAGGTTGAAACTAGACCCAACCTTTCCCAAAATTCTACACAACAACAGATTTATGGAGAAACAAAGAGTGTGTAATCACAGATAAGCACTCACATAGCAACAAAATTTGTCAGAGGCTAAACCTAGAAGCCCTTGATTTAAAACTTTGTAATATCAAGCTTACAAAAATATCAGGGTTTCTGAGCCCAAAAGCCACCCTTTTACAATAAATATCAAAAAATATATACAAAAACTATATCTCCTAAACTGTTATAATCTTCCTGGAATAAAAATATAAACAATATACCAAGAAAACAATCTTTAAATAATCTGTCGAAAATTTGGAGTTGGCTGCAAGTGTTCTGCCTTGAAATCTGGAAATTGGTCCATTTTTGTAGATCCTCTTCCTTCAAATCTTGAATTGATCCTTTGATCGCTGATTCTTCTGCTTGGATATGCTCAACTAATCCCTCAAATGTTATAGTTGTGACATACGTTGCCATAAAATATGGGATAATACTCTATTTGCTGAATTTGATGCCACTTGTTTGAACTAATCTTCATTCAATTTCTCATAGCATGGAAGCAAAGATCATGGATTGCTTGTCTCAGCTCATGACAAACTCCTTTAAATCATTTTGCGCAATAGTGGTCCTTGTTTCCTTGACACAACGATCTCTGCAGTTGCCGTTACTCTTGCGACACCAACCTTACTAAGCACATTTACTTAGCTATCGACTCATTCATCTGCAATACACCTATGTGCTGCAATTTCAGAGCCCAATCATTTCGTAACTTTATTAAGGAGATGTTACAAAATCACGAGATTCTGATTGACCTTTAGGCCCTTTTCCTTAACCTCTTATTGTTTTTCACCACAGGATCGGGTGCTGTTGTTGACGACTTCATACACCTCTGTATTGGGATTTCAGATCCCCGCATATCATAACTTTATTAAGGCTTAACATTATGAAATCGTGAGATTTCGATATTTGACTTTAGCCCCTTTTTCTTTGCCCCTTATCGCATTTACACCAAAGGAACGGGTGTTGTTACTGGCGGCATAACACTTAGGTGCTAAGCCCTTCGGGATCCTGCTAAGGGCCTATCTTCTTGTGTTCTTGTTCTTTGCCCTTCATTATTTTGGCTACATGCCCAAATGCCAATCAACATTAGAGCTCCCTGGTATCAGGACTTTCTCAAAATTCAATTACTGCGAAGTTATGAAATCCCAACCTTCGATATGCTCACGTGGCGTGTCCATAACACTTAGGTGCTAAGCCCTTCTCTACACCCTTGGTTCTTTGGACTCCATGACCAAGTGATAATCAACTTAAGAGCTCCATGTATGATATTTTTTTCAAAAAACAATTAGAACAGAGCTACGAAATCCCTGACCTTCGATATGCTTCCAGGATGACATCATGCTCTCATCATCATCTCCATGTGGAATCTCCTTAGTGGTGACATGTGTCACCAAGATTTTCCCCACTAGGCCACCCAATAATGCTAAATCTAATTGCCACATGTCCTCTGTACAACCGCATCATGTTGATGTCATTTGCCACCATCAACTGTTGAGGTCCAATCAATGACTGCCATGTGTCCTGTCAGAGGAGAGAGAAAGGGGCCCTGGTTCTTTAGTTTTGCAAACGAATTCTTTTGTAATTCCTGCTCCCCACAACCCTCAACACTTTTCAAAGAACTCAATTTATAAGAAGTTATGAAATCTTGAAGTTATGAGGTTTGAAACTTCCGAGGTCCCGAGATTCTGACTTCCAAAATTCTGAAGTTTTCAAATTTGGGGATTCGATATTCGGCCTACTCTGATATTCACCCTAGTTCTGAAATTTGGCCTCCTCCTAAGGACTTGTTGCAGCCTTTACAAAAACACCCAAATTTTTGGGCATATTCAAAATTTTGGGTACCCCACCACTCACCCCAAGCTCCCAGGGTTTTTGATTGGACCCCAACCGGTTTCTCTCCCAACGACCTTGCCTATCCAACCCCTTTGGTGCGCCCACTCATGTTTCATGCATCACATTCACACATCATGTTTTATGTTAGATATAGGTATCAAAATCGCATTAGGGTTTCAACGGTCAATGGCTTCATTAATGCGTTAAGAGTCTCTCATGATTTTAAAACTCATCTTTACATGATACACATCATGATTAGTGGATGTCCTATATTTGAACAAGCATGCATTCAAGGTGGCTTCCCATAAGAGTGACAATATTAGGGTTTGGGAGAAACCCTATATTGTCAGAAGAGTGATCCCCTCCCTGTTGTCACCATATCCGCATGCCTCTAGGGGTGCACTCCCATCGACATCACATGGCATCATCGTGGGAGTCATAGCAACACATTTTCCTCAGGCCCTTGGCAGATCCTTCACCTCAGCATGTGCGTTTGGGTCTGTGGGAATTATATATTTCCCTTGCATCCTTATAACTATGGAATATGTTATTGAGGGTCCAACCCTGTTCTGAATTAGTCCTCACTCTCTAAGACACTTGTTAATAGATATTCTTAGGCGTTTATCCTATGAGTAGGAAATTTCCTCGGGCCTCATATAATACCATGATCGATTGTAATTAGTAAGCCCATTAAGGTGCTTGAATGCCGAATTGGTTTCCAAATTAAAAGATGATTCACTCAACTATACAATGTATCACACCTTAATTTGGAATACTTGGGATGCATGTTCCTTTAATGAGTTATTGCCATGGCTTTCATTAAGTTCCATGCTTCCACGTGAAAATGTATACATGTCTATGTTGTTTAGGTAAACTAATCAGTTTTGTTTCACCGTCTCTGCAGGGATCAAGCGGAGGTGGCTCGGGCACATATCCAACGAGGCGAATGTCTACCAAAAAAAAAAACTAATGTCAAACGTGGAGTTGAAGGGTTTTGACAATGAAGAAAGATTGTTTTGTTAATATACATATATACATTAGGCATAATGTTGATTGCTATATATATATATATATGTAGAAACAAATCCGCCGTCCTCTTTCTCGCAAACTAAGAAATTTTACAAGGAGTTACGAAAGCGCTCACTATGGGGTAGTTGTTAAGATGCCTCTCACTAAAACAACACAAGGACATGCCTCGCACTCAAGGGTGGCAAGAAGATGATGATGGAATTAATGATTGGTGGCCCAAATGATGCGTATGAGAGCAATCTCAAACCATACCTGTAAAAGAAAATTTTGTGCGTTGAGGTCTTCTTTGACCACCAAATTCGACTCTTCAAAGGGAATATCAGGTCATAAAGGGAGATCGGGACTGAGCACAATGTGATCGAGGTTCAAGAGACCATAGGAGATTGATTCGATGATTATAGTTGAGCTATGGCACTGCATGGAATTCCTTCAGACCCTCAAGAGCTCACTTGCCTATATCTCGTTGTTCCTATACAAGGAAAACACATTATTGTTTTGGTTCAAAGGCTTCGCATGCCCTCAAACTGTTGAGCCGTCTTCACTAAAAATCAACACCGCATGGCCTCAGAATGCATGAATGTCATGGTATACAACAAATTTTCGAACGATCTTGGAATGTATTCGGGGTAGGCCAGCACCAGGACTGTTTATGGAAATACATCTGCCTTGGATGGAAAAATTCGTAATACAGTCAAGATTGGATGGCAGTTGAAAATACAAATGCGGTGGAAAGCGGATCAGTTTAAGGGTGGAAAAAGCCATCAAAATCGTAAATTCATGATGGTACCACCATGCATTCAAAAATGTCCATGGGAATCACAGGAATGAAGAAATAACGACGGAAGCAGGACATTTATGGCACTCCTAGCTTCGGACGAAAAAGAGTGCAACGCCTGAGAAAATCGCAGAAGTGATCTCCAACAAACACATTCCAAGATGTGATGTGACGCTGTGACTTCCATCGAGTTGAGTATCCTCATAAGTAACCAAGTCACAAATGTGCTCGGCCACTAGAGTACAACATCTCCAACTTTCGACCAATAGCCCCATAGGTCACAATCCCCTCTCAAACAGGTCACAAAATCACGGTTCTAACAAATGCGTCGGGAGTGCGACTTACTTCAAAGGGCGAGTATGCGACTTGCCCAGGTTGCATCTCTCGATCACACCTGAACACCTAGAGGATGCGACCTACTCGTGGTGCAACTCTGCTAAGTGTGATCAGATTACATTCCCCAAACATAGCTGCTACCTCAATTAGTTGACTTGGTTGTAGTTTAGTATGGGTAAACAATCCTAGGTCGCGCTCTGTTTACAAATTGTGACTAGGCTACCCCATAGATCGCTCTCCCTCCCAAAGTCACATGGTTGCATTTAAATTCCCCAAGCAGGCTTACAAAAGTGTGATATGGTCAACACGTGATTTTGCGACCTCCAAATAGTCGCAGCTCTTCCCAGGTTGCGTCATCGCATTCTTAGACCTCAGTGAAATCATATGAAAGATGCAACCTCCACTTGGGTGTGACTATGCGACCTCTGTTGGGGGAGGCTAGTTGAAAAACGTGCCCAAAGGAGCTAGCAACCATTGTTTCCACCTCGATCCCACAACATGGAGCAGAGCAACGCACAAATTTGTGATTGATAAATGACAAACAATTTCAAGGCTAAGAATTCGTGTTCATTATTAATTGTAATATTTGTTTCTTCTATTTCATCAGAATAATTTTTCTTGATGCTTAATTAATGATTGTGTACATGTGTAGGACCGAAGCTACGGAGGCAAATCCATCCCATTTATGCTGAAATTTAAGCTGAATTGATTGTTAAAGGACCCAAGGTATCGATGTTGCAGAAATGTATGATCTTGGTCAACAACAAATATTGAAGTCAAGCTCGCTCCAAGGCATCCATGGTAGGAAAAAGGGCAAGAGAATTGTTGAAGTAGAGTCCACGGGTGATAGTGCAAAACAAGGATGAGATAGGTGATTCTAGGCTATCTTACCTGTACGTGATGGAAGGAAGGGCACATAATGTCGGTCTACACAAAGGGATTAGGGTTCCTCGTGGAGCTTGCGTGACTAAGGTTTCCTTCAGCAAGCCAGATGGGCCCTCCCAAGTTCCATGGACCTTTTAGTAAAATTGAAGGTGCATCACCAAGAGATAAATGAATGAGAGAGAAGCATGGTAGCAAGAAAATTGGTCGGTTTCAGGACCAAGCATCCGCATCATTGTGAGATATGGGAAACAAGCATTCTAGGGTTTCCCATAACCCTCTACATCCCTCCCCTACCTCTTTCATCATAATGTAAATTTCACCCACCATTATATCAACCACTATGTTGGGGCTGATGTGGGCATGTAACAATCATTCTTGGCTTGAGAAAGAAATGGGGAAGCTGAAGAGTCAAGAGGGTAGCTGAAAGGGCATGAGGGAACGTCAAGGGTCACTATAGGTGAACAATCACCTAACCTCTATAAATGTGTCCTCATGCCTTATAGAAAAGGACTTTAACACTTGAGTTGAGGCCAATACAGATAGCTGATTTATGCTTGAGAGATAGGGCCACTCAGCTCTTGGTAGCTAGGAGAGTGATTTTGCAGTAAGGCTAGGGTTTTGACATCGGGTAATGGTATGAACAACCCATGTTCCACTATTGGGTATTGACCAATTGCATGATATGTATTTTAAGTTGCAGCGTATTAATAAGATATTTTGTTTTATCTTTGGCACTGATTCCCACGCTCACTCATGGTGGTTGTAATAGTTGTATGGTACCTCACCATATTTATACATGTGCTTTCATATACGCAAGATGTTATGTTCTGATACATAGTGGTTGCATGTATGTTTCACTTTCTAATATGTGTTTACTTCTCCCTTGCCATGTCGGTGACCTATTGTGAACTACTTCGAAATTGACCTTCGACATGTTCCTATTTATTATGTCTGATGGGGTTTTAGCTCACTAATTGCTCTCATCGTTTATCTCTTCTTATCATTGCTATGACTTGTTTAAACCTCTTTTTGAAATTTGTCAATCTTGGGTTGATTTTGTTTCTCTTCCCGAGCACTTCATTCTCACCCCACTTCGACACCTTCTCATTTGATAACCAAGAGTATAAAACATTCATGGTGGTAGCCAGGCCCACATACTGGATGGGGATCCTATCCCAAATGATGTGAGGTCTAATTTGGATTTCACACCAGGGAGACCCCTTAGTCATTAGCGGTACATTTTGATCCATCAACAAATTGGTGCTAGAAGGAGGGCTAGATGACAAGATGAGCCCTTAGAGCCTGTAGTTTAGTCTCATATATGTTAATGGCTCCAACCAGAATCTTTCTCCCCAGGTGTTTATTTGGTTTGTCTATTTTTCAATTTTCCATCCCCTAGGAGCAGCTCCATCACTTGTCTCAGTTAAAGTTTGATGGTGAGGATGGAACACCTTTAATCAAGCACATTTATGATTTCCTTGAGTTTTGTGAATCTTTTGAGATCAACAATGAAGAGTTGACTTATGTGTTTTTCTCCCTCACCCTTGATGGTCGTGCCAAGAAATGGTGCCACATGTTGTTGGTGACGTCCATTCATTTGTTCGAGCAACTCATCGGTAAGCTCCAACAAGCATTTGAGAGGTACAATTTTCAAGACGTATTAAAGAGGATAAATGAGCTTAGGATGAAACTCGAGGAATCTTAGAGGATTTTTCTTTCAGATATGTGCATCTTTGTTTTGAATTTCCTGAAAGTGATGTCGACTGGGTGTATTTGAATATAGATTTTCAACGCTCCCTTATGGTCGAGCCTGCTTGCGCATCCTTATGGTCTCCCTCGCCTCGCCTTGCCCCTCTCTAGCTGCCTACTCACTTAAGCTGCGTAGCTTATTTTTGAGAGTAAAGGGTTCATAGCGATAGTGTCTACTCACTTTGATTCCTGGCCAAATGAATTGGTTGTTGGGCAGGAACTAATTAGATCAGGTCAGATCAGATTATAGGGTCAGGCTCATCGCTTACAACCTCGTTTCTTTACAACATTTTCAATTAGAAATAAGTCCTGTTTCGCATGAGTATCATCATAATTTGCAGATTACAAAGTGTCCAGATTCTACCCGTAATTTTATTTTTCTTGTCTCTCTGAATCTGGAACAACCTCAACCCTCGAGGAAGAGATTATTGTTTGTGGGATTTCTCATCATCATCTTGACTTGTTACATAATAAGATTGTGGCCATAAATGGTTCAAATGATGAACAATGTTTTCTGGGAAACAGATCTGAGGGTCTCGCCTCTAAATCCCTCATACATTCTTTTGGTCTTGAATATGAAAATTACATAACATCTCTTCTTGCTGATGGAACCTCAATTGAGTCCATTCAACATATGTCTCACTATATTCTAGATCTCATTCACTTGTGCATGTTGGCTTTGGTCTTATCTCGAGTAAAGTTGACTGTCCTATCAAACCCACGGACCACATCAGGCCTGCAGATCCGTATTTCTATTTGGCAAACATAAATGGGTAGGATGTGAGTTTGGGTTCGACTGTTGCCCCTACATCTAACCCCGTGCATCCGTTCTACCCTAATTTGGTCCATGGGTCTACCGCACCGACGGTTCCTTTAGATCATTCACATATTTATGTTTCTCGCATTGATTGCAATCATGTACATGGGGGTGATGTTTCACAGTTAAGGGATGCAGATTTTGAATCTCTTATGCCTGATCCTCTCAAATCACAGTCTTTAACAAGTGAAGAAGAGGGCCATTCATCTCACCCAACTCAATCTGGTTTGCTCATTAGTCCCTCTTCACTCCCAAGCCAAGAAGAGACTTATGTATCAGATACCCAACTTGATCAAACTAGTGGTTTTAGCGATTCTCATTTTACTGGAAATATATTTTCTCATGCCTCTGGTGATTATCCTACGTATCTATTTGTTGGTCCTACGAAGCCACCAGAATTTGCTGACCCATATTTTGAACGCTTAGGTACTCATCAGGAAGTTGAGGCACTTCAACTTTGGCTGATAGTTATGTTAGGTTCTCACGTTCCTGATGAGACCCCTGAAACAAGTTGTATTAGGGTTTCTTCACATCATGCTCCTCACAACATCATCTCACTAGATGTGAGCTCATCTTGGAAACCCTATGATTTGAACAATGTCTCTCTGAGAAAATCTTTCCATCACCTTTAAACTGATGCACATCAACCTCTATATCCTAGTTTGTTTGCTGAAGGGAGTGCTCTAGCCATTGCCCCGAATCTTTTTAATTGTCTCCTAGCCAATACAGTTTGTCAACATACACAATCAAATGATGTCTTACAATATCCTATAGGGGAAGGGGAAAATCTCCTGACCTCCCCTCTACCTGAGACTCTTTCGGTTGATTCAGTTCATTTTTGGGAATCTAAAGAATCTAATATGTCGAGCTGCCGATCTATCAATGTTCAAACATTGGATCCAATCCACAATATTTTCACTAATAGTTGTCCAGTCACTACCAACGATAACTGTATACATCCATCTACAAATATTGTAGAGCTACTAGTATTTGATGGTGTGTCATTTGAAGGTTCAGAGGTTGGCCAGGATGATGAGGCACTTTGGCTTCTGCTGATGATTATGTCAGGTCCTCACGTCCTTGACGAAGTCTATGAACAATTTCAAACTAGGGTTACTGTGTTTGAATCCTCAGGGATCTCAGTTGTACACGACAGAGGCCCCTATTTTTAGGGTTATCAAGTTGATCATCCTCTACATCATGATAGGGTTGCTGATTGGATTAATCTAGTAGATTCCTTTACTATCTGGCAACATCTTGCCTTACTTGCATTGGATTTAGGGTTAAACATAAATGGATGTATGTTATGGTTGGATGACTATAAATTTCATGCTTGTGGTTCGATTTACCAAGATTGGGTTGCAGTTTGCCTTGAAAGGTCTTCTCTGACACTTTTCCCTGTGAGTGGATGAGATGTTCTTTTTGGTGTGGATTCTTTATAGGTAAGCATTTTATTTTTTGCACAACTCTTTTCACAATTCTAATTGTTGTCATCTTAGTTTTTACAGGTCGGGAATGGCTACGGTGGCTACATTGGAAGTTTGATTTCACATAACCCTCCCTATGCTTTGGTTAAATTAGGATGTAGGTTTTTAGACTAGTTAGGCTTTAGTTTTTCTTATTAGTCTGTTGATTAGAAATTGCTTTATGGTTTAAATTTGTCATGCTTCATTTTCTTTATTGTAGGTAGTTAGTTCCCTGCTTGTTTCTTTTTGCACTCATGTCCTTGCATTTGTTTGTTGTTGAATGGAATTCATGAGATCTCTACATATGCATTGCATTGTTCCTTTAATTGAAATTAGTTGATCTCTTCTGCGCATAGCATTACATTGCGTCATTAACCGTTTCTGCTTCATTGCATCATACACCTTCTTTCTTGCTTGGCACACACTCACCTTTACCCTAGCCTGGAAATTTCCTCCATGTTGCATGCTGCTGCATGAGCCTTCATGAACCTGAAGTTTTCAAACTTGTGGTGCCATGAATAGATTTCTCACACCTTTTTCTCTCACTCTAAAGTGCATTGTTTCATCCTCTTCACACCTATTTGAAAGCCCTAGGAGCGTTCCCTGGTCACCGTAACCCTAGAAATAAAACCCTAGCTCTATGATTGTGTGAAGTTGTGATGGTTACGCCAATGGGTAGCCTCTCTTAGATCCAGTCATCAAATTTTCATCGTGGATATCTCTCCTACAAGTCGAATTTATTAACATGGAAAATAAGAACAAATTTCTCATGGGGAACCCTAATATGTTTGAATGACCTATACCCAGAACCTGAAACTCGTACTTAGCATGGTATTTATTGTTTCAATGACCTGTGTTCGTTGTTCACTTGCTAACTATAAATGAGACGTGGGATCTTGGCATAAGGGCAAAATTAAATCAGGATATCTCTTAGTTTCTGTCAAACAAGAAACAACCTCTCTTGCTCGTAAAAGAAGTTGGGATCCCTCATCTTCCCTAGCGCAATGAATGCCTAGAAATAAGTGCACATTCAAACGTAAAAGAAAATGAAACCAAATAAAGGGTAAAGGATCGAGAAAGGATTCCTGTGCAGAGAGGTAATGCAACAACTTCATCGGGGTATTGACCAGGCTCGTTGGCAGCGGAGCAATGTTTGTGATTTCTTGAAGTGAATCCACCGGGGTACTGTCCAGGCTCACTGGTAGTGGAGAAAAACCAAAAACTTTAAAATCCTGAATACAATGAGCAATCTCACTTGTTCTTTGCATCATCATCAACTACCAGCATGTACGAACTGTTAATTGGGTGTTTATTGACTGGCAAGACCTAGCTGAGGCACGAGGGAAGGCATATCTGCAAAGGTCATGGAAACACAAGAGGTGGCCATAGCATCTGTGCAATATTCCATTACATCATTATTCGCACTCAGACTACTACAGGCGTGTTGAAAGAGATACTGGATTCTACCAGTGGTTCGCCAATTATTGTAGCCTTTACAACAACACACAAATTTTTGGGCATATTCAAAATTTTGGGTACCCCACCACTCACCCCGAGCTTCTAGGGTTTTTTATAAGACCCCAACTGGTTGCTCTCCCAGTGACCTTGCCTATCCAACCCCTTTGGAACGCCCAATCATGTTTCATGCATCACATTCACGCATTATGTTTTATCTTAGATATAGGCCTCAAAATCACATTAGGGTTTCAAAGGTCAATGGCTTCATTAATGCGTTAAGAGTCTCTCATGATTTTAAAACTCATCTTCACATGATACACATCGTGATCAGTGGATGTCCTATATTTTAACAAGCATGCATTCAAGGTGGCTTCTCGTAAGAGTGACAATATTAGGGTTTGTGAGAAACCCTATATTGTCAGAAGAGTGATCCCCTCCCTGTCGTCACCATATTCGCATGCCTCTAGGGGTGCTCTCCCACCGAACACATGGAATCATCGTGGGAGTCATAGCAACACATTTTCCTCAGGCCCTTGGTAGATCCTTCACCTCAGCATGTGCGTTTGGGTCTATGGGAATTATATCTTTCCCTTGCATCCTTATAACTCTGGAATGTGTGATTAAGGGTCCAACCCTATTCTGAATTAATCCTCACTCTCTAAGACACTTGTTCACATATATTCTTAGGCGTTTATCCTATGAGTAAGAAATTTCCTTGGGCCTCATATAATACCATGATCGCTTGTAATTAGTAAGCCCATTAAGGTTATTGAATGCCGAACTGGTTTCCAAATTAAAACATGATTCCCTCAACCATACAATGTATGACACCTTAATTTGGAATACTTGGGATGCATGTTCCTTTAATGAGTTAATGCCATGAATTTCATTAAGTTCCATCCTTCCACGTGAAAATGTATACATGTCTATGTTGTTTAGGTAAGCTGATCGGTTTTGTTTCACCATTTCTGCAGGGATCAAGGGAAGGCGGCTTGGGAACATATCCAACTAGGTGACCGTTTACCAAAAAATAAACTAATGTCAAACGTGGACTTGAAGGGTTTTGACAATGAAGAAAGACTATTTTGTTAATATACATATATACATTGGGCATAACATTGATTGATGTGTATATATATATATATATATATATATATATATATATATATATATATATATATATATATATGTAGAAAAAACTCCACTGTTGTCTTTCTCTCAAACTAAGAACTTTTACAAGGTGTCACAACAGCGCTCATTATGAGGTAGTTGTTAAAATGCCTCTCACTAAAACAATGCAAGGACACACATCGCACTCAAGGGTGGCGATAATATGATGATGGAATTAATGATTGGTGGCACAAATTATGCGTTCAGGAGCAATCTGAAATCATACATGTAAAAGAAAATTTTGTGCGTTGAGGAGGTCTTCTTTTACCACCAAATTCAACTCTTCAAAGGGAATATCAAGCTGCAAAGGGAGATCGGGACTGAGCACAATGTGATCAAGGTTCATCAGACCATAGGAGATCGTTTCGATGATTATAGTTGAACTATTGCACTGCATGGAATTCATTCAGACCCTCAAGACCTCGCCTGCCTATTTCTCGCTGTTCCTATATAAGGAAAACACATTATTGTTTTGGTTCAAAGGCTTTGCATGCCCTCAAACTATCAAGCTATCTTTGCTAAAACTCAACACCGCATGGCCTCCGAATGCATGAATCTCATGGTATACAACAAATGTTCAAACAATTTTGGCACGTATTCGGGGCAGGCCAACACTGGGACAGTTTATGGAAATAAATCATCCTTGGATGGCAGAATTCGTAATACAATCACAATTGGATGGCAGTCGAAAATATAGCTGCAGTGGAAAGCGAATCAGTCTAAGGGTCGAACAAGCCATCAAAATCGTAAAGTCACGATGGCACCACCATGCATTCAAAAATGTCCATGGGAATCGCAGGAATCAGAAAAGAACGACGAAAGCAGGACGCTTATGGCGCTGCTAGCTTCAGACGGACAAGAGAGCAACACCTGAGAAAATCGCAAAAGTGATCTCTCCTAGACACATTCCAAGCTGCGATGTGACCCTGTGATTTCCATCGAGTTGGGTATCCTCATAAGTCACCAAGTCGCAAATGTGCCCGACCACTAGAGTGCGACCCTCCGACTTTTGACCAATAGCCCCATAGGTCGCAATCCCCTCTAAAACAGATCACAAAATCGCAGTTATAACAGATGCACCGAGAGAGCGACTTACTTCAAAGGGTGACTATGCGACTTGCCTAAGTCGCATCTATGGATCACACCCGAACACCTAGAATATGCAACCTACTTGTGGTGTGACTCTGCTAAGTGTGATCAGATCACATTCCCCAAACACAGCCGCTGTCTCAGTCAGTTGACTTGGTCGTATTTTAGTCGGGGTAAATAATCCTAGGCTACGCTTTGTTTACAAATTGTGACTAGGCTACCTTGTATATCTCTCTCCTTCCCAAATTCCCATGGTCGCATTTAAATTCACTAGGCAGGCTTACAAAAGTATGATTTGGCCAACACACGATTTTGTGACCTCCAGATAGTCACATATCTACCTAGGTCGCGTCATTGCATTCTTAGACCTCAGTGAAAGAATATGAAAGGCGCGAACTCTACTTGTGTGCAACTATGCGACCTCTGTTGGGGTAGGAAAGTTGAAAAATGTGCCTGAAGGAGCTAGCAACCATTGTTTCCACCTCGATCCCATGACATGGAGCAGAGCGACGCACAAATTTGTGACCAATAAATGACAAACAATTTCAAGGCTAAGAATTCGTGTTCATTATTAATTGTAATATTTATTTCTTGTATTTCATTAGAATAATTTTTTCTTGATGCTTAATTAATGATTGTGTACATGTGTAGGACCGAAACTGCGGAGGCAGATCCATCCCATTTATGTTGACATTTAAGCCGAATTGATTGCTAAAGGACCCAAGGTATCGATGTTGCAGAAATGCATGATCTTTGTAAACAATAAATATTGAAGTCAAGCTCGCTCCAAGGCATCCATGGTAGGAAAAAGGGCAAGAGAATTGTTGAAGTAGAGTCCACAGGTGATAGTGCGAAACAAGGATGAGATAGGCAATTCCAGGCTATCTTACCTCTATGTGATGGAAGGAAGGGCACATAATGTCGGTCTACACAAAGGGATTAGGGTTCCTCGTGGAGCTTGCGTGACTATGGTTTCCTTTAGCAAGCCAGATGGGCCCTCCCAAGTTCCATGGACCGTTTAGTAAAATCGAAGGTGCATCACCAGAGGATAAATTAATGAGAGTGAAGCATGGTAGCAAGAAAATTGGTCGGTTTCAGGACCAAGCATCCGCACCATTGTGAGATATGGGAAACAAGCATTTTAGGGTTTCCCATAACCCTCTACATCCCTCCCATATCTCTTTCATCATAATGTAAATTTCACCCAGCATTATTTCAACCACTATGTTGGGGCTGATGTGGGCATGTAACAATCATTCTTGGCTTGAGAAAGAAATGAGGAAGCTGAAGAGTCAGGAGGGTAGCCGAAAGGGCATGAGGGAACGTCAAGGGTCACAGTAGGTGAACAGTAACTTGACCTCTATAAATTTGTCCTCATGCCTCATAGAAAAGGACTTTAGCACTTGAGTGGATGACAATATAGATAACTGATTTATGCTTGAGAGCTAGGGCCACTCAGCTCTTGGTAACTACACTACAACAAAACAAGCAATTTTCACTAGATTTAGCACCAAATTTTGGTGCATTTTTTTCTCAATTGGGATGAGAATCTTGGAGCTAAATTTGGCTCTATTGTACAATTTTTAAAACTCTTTTTTTTGCACCAAATTTTGCATCATATTTTGCACCAAGATTTGCATTTGATTTTACAGCAGGTTTTGTTTCTAGTTTTGTGCCATTTTTTGCATCATTTTTTGCTTCCTGTTTTGTGCCACTCTTTGCTTCTAGTTTTGTGTCGTAATTTGCATCAAGTTTTACACCATCTTTTGTGTCTAATTTAGTTCATTTTTTTGCATTCAGTTTGTGCCAGTTTTTGCATCTAGCCTTATGCCATTATTTTCTTCTAATTTTGCACTTATTTTTACATCTATTTTTGCTTTTTTTTATGCCATTTTTTGTATCTAATTTTGCACCATATGTTGAATCTGATTTAATGCCAAATTTTGCAACCATTTTTGCATCCACTTTTGCATTTTATTTGTCTCCCTTTTTTGCATCCTATTTTGCACCATATTTTTCATCTAATTTTGCATCATTAGTTGCATCCAATTTAGCATCATTTTTAACACCATTTATTGCATCCAATTTTGCATCCTTTCGAGCATCTAAATTTGAGTCCTATGTTGAACCATGTGTTGTGTCCACCTTTGCATCCCATTTTGTGTCTAATGTTACATTCAATTTTGGGCCTTTTTTTGTTGTCTATTTTTGCACCAAGTTTTGAATCATTTGTTGCACCTCATTTTGCATCCAATGTTGCATCCAAATTTGAGACATTTTTATGTCCTTTTTTGCAGTATCTTTTCTACTTTTTTGTCGAATTTTGCACCATTTTTTAGTCCAATTTTGCATCCTTTTTGGTGTCTAATTTTGCATCTTTTTTTGGACCAAATTTGCATCCTTTTTTCTACCACATTTTGTGTCCCCATTTGAATCTCATTTTGCACATAGATTTTAGTTTGAATTTTCATCTAGTTATGCATCATTTTTGGCATCCTTGGTTTCACCCTTTGTTAGTCATATTTTTCATCTTGTTTTGTGTCTTTTCTTACATCCTTTTTGCACCCAATTTTGCATCCTAATTTTGGTGTCCATTTTTGCATCCTTGTTTGCATCCAATTTAGCATCCTTTTGTATGCCCTATTTTGTTCCCTTCCTTGTGTCTAGCGTTGCACCTTTTTTTAATTCTACTTTAAAACCCTTGGGGGCAGCCCAAGACAACTCGCCAAAGCTACAAGAAATGAACAATGCCGTGAAGCCGAAAAATGACATGGGAAAGTGGTGTGAGTTCCATAAGAGCTCCACTCACAACACAAGTGAGTGTCGGACCAAGCAGTCACTGGTGGTCGAGCTAAAGGTTTCAGAATCAGATGCATGTTTTGACTCTAAGTCAGAACTTGACAAGGGGAATGACAAAGGGAAGAAAATTATCAATGCGGAGCCCAACGACACCGTTGCGACGGAGATCCAGAAGGAAGAACCCAAAGATACAGAGGAGGAGGAGCGTCTCTTCCACTCCTAGATGTGGGTAAAGGGCTCCTCGCTATAGTTCATTGTCGACAGTGGGAGCCAAAAGAACCTTATTTTGGCAGAGGTCGTGAAGCGACTAGGCTTACTGACCACCACACATCCACAACCATACACCATCGGGTGGCTTCACCAAGGATGAGATCTTCGCGTGAGCCAGTTGTATCGCCTTCCATACAACATCAAGCCCTTCATGGATGAGGTATTGTGTGACATTGCTCCCCTTGAAGTTTGTGATGTATTAATAGGACAACCATATTTGTGGAAGTGACATCCTGTGTATGAATCAAGGCCCCATGCTGTTATTGTTACTTTGGGAAATAAGTTGTACAGGATATCGAAGGTAGCACCGCCTACCGCCATCTCTTTGGTTACTGCAAAACAATGCAATAAGCTCATTTCCAAAACTGGGAAATTTGTTTTCTTTATGATCCAGGATGTTTTCGCTTATAGATGTATAGAAAATAATTTCATATAGAATTGCAGCTTAACACATAAATGTGCACATATGAAAAGAAGAAGAAAACACATAAAAGGCACAAAAGAGAACACAAAGGTTTGATAATAGAGTTCGTCCAATTTGGACTACGTCTTCGGGCCTAGCTCAACAATGGGGAGGCCTTTCTTATTAAATGGCATGAATAAACAGAATTACGTTTATAAATCTATCCGTAAAGAGGCTTATATCTCCAATATGCAAGATGGCTATGAACTGAATGCCTGAGATGGAGTGGTATGCAACACCAAAGCTTCCCGCAACAATAACAAGGGCTGGAGTTTTTAAACTGTTCAAAACAGATCAATAATTGCTCTCGACCTCCTACAAACAGTGTGCTGCAACTATAAAGATGCCTCCCCCGTGCTCTTCCATTGATCCTCTTTTATAAAGGATTCTAAGAAAAAATCCCATTTAAAACGGGGCTTGCCAGGTTAATAAGAGAGGTCAGTAAAGTGGAAGTATCGGCGGGCGTAACCATTCCTGAAAATGGCCTTCGATCATTTAAAATGATAACACTTCAAAAATACTCAATACACTAAGAAATCCACCAAAAACCATTCACTTGGATTTCAAATATTATTAAATCGGGCATATAATCTGTATCAGGTCCGCGCTGAGGTCGCGAATCAGTATATCGGGGTGTCTCTATCGTGGTCCTTGGGAATGACCAATCGTCGATCGCATCGGCATTACCCACATATGTCACCCCGGGTGACTAATAAGGGTTCCACCGATCCGGCTAATTGCTGATCGCACTATCCGCTCACCGATATACATACATACATATATATATATATATATATATATATATGACCTCCAATTGCGATTGCCTCTGATCCGCCGATCCGATCTGATCGGAGATCGGCGATTGGGGGTTCCACCGCCCAAACCTTAAGTCCGCCCTCATGTGACTTGTGATTGTGATTTGGCCTTAAGGCTTAAGAATCCTTTTTCAAAGGAAATTCCTCATTTTCTTAAGGATTGGAGAGCCCTTCTTTTCGCAATAACTTCATCATTTGTACTCAGATTGAGGTACCATTTGCTCCATTGGAATAAAAAAGAAGAGATCTACATTTTGGTCCTGAGTTGACTTCATTCTTCCCACTTGGATTTCTAAGTTTTTCCATGCCATTGTATTTGAAGATCCACCTCGATCAATCCTCCCCATTGAGGAGCTTTTGGACCACCAAAATCTTTTCATTAGTCAATTGGTAAGTGAGGAAACTGTGCCCTCACTTTCTCCTTCTCCAACCATTTGGCCTTGCTGGGATGCATTCTCTTGAATCCAACTCAAAGGTACTCTACGTCTCCTCGCCATGAAGTCCTGGTTATCCTGTCGAGGATGATGTCTACGGGCAAATCATCGAGATATTCAGGTGCAAAATCATTGACGATAGGAATTGTGCCCACTTCATTAGTGTCCATGATCAAAGGTGGTTCATACAGCTTCAGGTTCTCCACATTTACTACTGAGTACATTTGCATATATACTGGCAAGTCAAGACTAAAGGCATTGTTCCCAATCTTCTCCAATATGGTGAATGGTCAATACCGGATTGGCCGCAACTTCTTTCCTTCTCCCTTCATCTTGTCTTTACTGATGTGGAACCACACCTTGTCGCCCACTTGAAATTGATGGTCAAATCAGTGTTTATCATGTCGAGCCTTGTAATAGGATTGAATCTTTTCTAACTACTCTTGCACTGCTTGGTGAATCATTTGGATTCGCTGAATGAACTGCTGAGCTTTGTCTTTATCATAACGTCCACTGGAGCCATCCTCCCTTCCAAAGACAATGTCTAAAGGGTCGTTTGGCAGGTAACCAAAGCATGTCTCGAATGGTGAACGATGTGTCGATGAATGCATTTCTTGGTTATAGGAATGCTGTATATAGGGGAGATGTTCATCCCACAACTTGGGATGTTTCCCACAATAGCCTCGAAATAAGTGTACCACAGTACGGTTAAGAACCTCTGTCTGCCTGTCGGTTTGCGGGTGAAATGCCGTGCTTCTTTTCAGTTTGGTGTCCATCATCCTCCACAAGCTGGTCTAGAACTCCCCAAGGAAGCGAGAGTCTCGATCCGAAACAATTGATGTGGGTAATCCAAAGTGGACCCAAACATATTGAAAGAAAAGAGAAGCAGTCTGCTCTGTAGTAATCTGCTTTTTACAAGGCATAAGAATACACATTTTGCTAAAACGGTCAATGAAGACATACAAATAGTCGTGACCCTTCCTAGACAAAGGTAGATCTCCTACAAAGTCCATTGACACACTTTCCCATGGACGACTCGGAATAGGGAGTGGTGTGTAGAGCCCAAGTTTTCTATTAGAGGGCTTTGAAACAGAACACATCACACAACCCTTTACATAGCGAGTCACAATGTTTTTCATATGAGGCCAAAAGCAAAATCTTTGTACATGACTTAAAGTCTTCTCGACACCAAAGTGTCTAGACACAAGAGAGGTGTGGGCCTCTCGAATTACATGCACTCTTTCTCCTGTGGGAATACACAATTTACCAAGGTGATACAACAATTTCCCCTACAAGTGATAGTTGTCCACCTATGAACCATGGGTTAGTTTTGCATAAACCTCCTTAAAGTCATCATTGTTAGCATATTGTTCAACATAACTTTCAAAAGATAACGAAGCATTATGCAAAATAACAAAAGCAGAAATAGGAGGGCGAGATAGCAAATCAGCCACTTTATTGCTAGTGCCCTTCTTATACTTTATTACTAGATGAAATTGTTGAAGAAATCCCATCCACATGAAATGATGAGTTTTCTGCAACTTGGTTTATGATTGAGGGTACTGCAAGGGCTGATGATCTCCTTTCTGATCAAGTAGTGTTTCCACTTTTTCACACTCTGCACCAAGGCATAAAGCTACTTGTCATAGGTGGGATAGTTTATCACAACTTGAGAAAACTTCTCAGAATGGTAACAAATTGGCTTCTTTTGCTGCATCAGTACAACTCCCATGGCATAACCACTGGCATCAGTTTCGATCTCAAATGGCTGTTGGAGATCGGGTAAGGCTAAGACTGGCGCGGTGCTAATTTTTTCCTTCAATGTTTCAAAGGACTTCTGCTATCTTCCTCCCCATTGGAAGACCTGTTTCACACTTGTCAATGTGTGAAAAGGTGCTGCAATAACAGAGAAATTAGCAATAAATCTCCTCCAATACTAGACTGCACCTAGAAAGCTACAGACCTCAGCTACACTAGTAGGCTTAGGCCAATTTATAATTGCTTCGACTTTGGCGGGATCAATTTTTAACTAACCATGACCAACAATATGACCTAGGTAACCCAAAGAGGTTTTCCCAAACTCACACTTTGACAATTTTACAAAGAATTTTTCTTTCTTCAGCACATCAAGCACTTTCTTTACATGACTCATATATTCAAACCAACTCTTGCTGAAAACTAGTATATCATCTAAATATACAAGAACAAAATCATCAATGAAAGGCTAAAATATATGATTCATAACCCGCATAAAGGTGGCTGGAGTGTCGTAAAGCCCGAATGGCATTACCATCCATTCGAACAGTCCCTGCTTGGTTTTGAAAGGCGTTTTCCACAGGTCCTGCTCCGCAATTCGGACCTAGTGATAGCCACTGCACAGATCCAATTTTGTGAAATATACAACACTTTTTAATTGATACAATAAATCATCTATGTGTGGGAGGGGATAGTGATTTTTTACTGATATTTTGTTGAGTGCGTGGTAGCCCACGCACATCCTCCAGTTGTTGTCCTTCTTTGGCACTAGAACAATCGGTGACCCGCATGGGGAGGAGCTCGGCCTGATCACGCCTTGGTCCAACAATTCCTGCACTTGATGCTTGATCTCCTCCATTTCGACTGTTGACATTTTGTACATGCCGATATTCGGCAGAGGGGCGTCATGCAATAGGTGGATCTCATGTTGGATCTCCCTTTGTGGAGGTAGTCCCCGCGGCTCCTGAAACAATGCATTATAATCAACAATTAAATCCATCAATTCTTGTTTATGCTTACCATCGCAGCCTTGGAACGCATCTGCGAATTCAGCCTCCTTTTCCCTGATGACCATAAGCATGCATGTTTTGCTGGAATTTACGAGCCGTTTCATCTGCCTAGTGCTTACAAGGCTAGTGTTATTTTGTTTTGATGAGCTCGCACTATGTACTCTACCCCATCCTCAGTGATGCGATATTTATTCTCATGGTTGAAAAAGATAGATTTTCTGTCATACAGGTAGGGGCTCACCAATACCATGCCACAGATGTCCAGCGGTACAACAACCATCTCTACTTCATCTACCAGCTTAGAAGAAATCATAGATTTTACCTTGCACTGTTGGGTTACATTCAATTTAGCTTTATCATTTATCCATCCCAACGGGTAAGGCTTTGGGTGTGGTTTTGTTACTAAGCCAAGCTTCTTTACCAGGGATTATGCAATTAAATTTGCTTGCGACCCCGTATCAAACATAGTTTCCACTTTGGTATGATTTACTACAACTCTAATATAAAATAATTCAATTCTTTTTCTATCATTTGAAAGGGACTCATCTACAGAACTGGTGCTTCCATGTGATTTAGAATCAACAGGAGGTGTAAGGGTACTTTTTGTTCCTGCTGTTGTGACCAGCACTTCATCTCCTGAATTTGATCCAAGGTCTTGCTATGCTGCTACCACTGTTTTCTGCTTCCCTTTTCCTCCATACTTCTTTGGGCATTTTCTGGGTGTTGTTTCCAATATTGATCATCATTGTGGCCTTCTTTCTTGCAATGATTGTAATAAGGCCACTCTCCCTCGTTGGCTACTGCTATTTTCTTCTCCTTCCCTTTCCATTTCACTTTGGATTTTCCATTGGGAGGTTTGAACGATGGCTTTCTAGACTGGTCCTCTCTTTCATTCTTGCCCCTGTTCTCAATATGAATTGCTTTCACACTAGTTGCGTCAATAGTGGTTGGTTCAAACAACAATAATGAATGCCGAATATAACTATGCAGTGAGCCAATATACTTAGTTACAACTTCAAGTGTATATAATGCAATACCCAAATTCAGTGCTTTCTTCTTAAATTCTTCTGTAAAACTCTGAACATCTTGCCCTTTTCCTTGCCTTAAATATTGCCAATTCATCAAAGATTTCTGTTTGTATCCTAAGGGATAAAACTGTTCTTTTAACACAAAAGTAAAATCAAATCATGAGGAAAATAGCTTACCCACATTTTTACTGCTTTGCAATTTACTCTCCCACCAAACGAGAGCTGTGCTGCCCAGCCGTAGAGAGGCCAGCTGGATTTTCACCTCATCCTCTACGATTTGCTGAATCCTGCAATAAACCTCAATCTGTTTGATCCAATTGTTAAACATGGGAAGGTCAAATTTAACATCTAATTTAAAAAAAGGTTCCTTAGATGCATCCTTTGGATTTCTCTGATTATGGTGGTGAGGGGAAGAAGAACCTTCACCACCAGAAGGAGAAGGAGGGGGTTCTTCTCCATCATTCCCATGTGCTGAACCTTGTCCTTCTGGATTCCTCTCTTCAGCTTTTTCCAGTCTTATAACTAGCTGACTGATATTCTCTGCCATTTAATAGAAAGTCTTTCTGAAATTGCGCTTCTCTTCAACAAGAGCTTCCTGTTTAGCGATGTTTCTTCTTCAAGGTGTGCGCCCTGCCTATGGATCGAAAGGTTCTAGATTCCCTTCACCTCTTTGAAGCATGCCTGATCAGGTGCTCATGTCCTAAGTGTCGGAAAATGCTCAAAATTTATAGTGATTATAACTAGTTTCAAATTTGAATGACTGGAAAGTGCTCGTCTTCCCGATTTCGGCGCCGCAAACAGTTCGAAAAACGGTCGCCGTATGAGGAAGTTCTGGCAAAACGAAGAATTTGTCCATAACATTAGAAAAAAAATTATATTCCGCCTGGCACGAATTCCGAGGCAACCACCAAACATTAAATGTAACTGCAGTTAAGTTGGCGGAATTTTGGCAGGAGCTAACTAGAGTTAACTAAAGTTAGGTGGAGTTTTTCTAGGGGCAAACTGGAGAAACTTTAAATGGCCATAAATTTGGCTAGGAAAGTGGGTTTTGGACAATTTTTTTTTTGATTTTGGGTATTTTCGACCTTCTGAAGCCATTGGTACAGGTTTCATAGCCATCTGAGGTCATTTGTAGGTGTTTTATCTTCGTGGAAGTTCCAGGAGCCACCAGGGCCAAATCAGTTTGGGAGCTGCATTGGGAATTGTGCAACTAGTGAATGTGGAATGAAGGTCATTCCTGAAGTTTTCCAGCCTTCTAAATCTATTTCTGCAGCTCGTTTTTCCTTTTAAGGCATTCTTCTCACTGTTTAGCTTCAGGGAAGCTTTCAGGGCCACTAGGGCCATTTTAGTGTAGGAGCTGTTTGGGGGCTCTGTTCATCCGTTTTTGGTGACTCAAAAGCCTATGTCTGCTATTTTCGACCTTCTGAGTCTAATGGTAGAGGTTTTAGAACAAATTGAGGTCATCTTCACCTTGAAATTCTCCATTCAAGTTTAAAGGGCCACTAGGGCCAATTGGGGAAAGCACTGTATAAGGTACAAAATTCATTGTTTAGTGTTTGGGAAAGAGCATGTTTGGCTAATTCCTATCTTCTGATTATGTATTTACAGTCAGATCTGTCCTTTGAGACACCCATATTCTTGTATTAGCCTTTGTAGCAATTTTAATACAAGAGGACAAGCCTAGTTGGAGAGGTTTGGTCCAACAGATGTAGCCCAGAGGAGGGGGTGAACTGCTTTATCATTTTGATGTATTTATTTGCTGAAGATGATATGCTAAACAAAACTGATATAAAGTATTAAACAACAAATAAATATAACTTGCATACACACATAATCACTTATTCAGCTACAGAAAGTTACTTGTCTTATTCGCAAGACCTTAAACTTCAAGTCTGTGTATGTCAGAGACTTCTAAGTGTTTACTTTGTTATTTCTTTAGGCAGAGCCTGTAGAGGGCCAGGTAGCCTCTGGAACTCATCCTCTTTTTAGAGGTGACATGTCCGGTTAATGCCCCTACAGTCTATCTCTGTATAAGAAATAAGAAGTTTATACATTTTTAGAGGTCATTTGGAGTGTCTAGCTCACAGTTAAAATTATTGAGAATGGATACCTTACACCCTTAAACAAGTACATTCCATTTTCAGATCAGATGGTATCAGAGCACTAGGTTGCTTGAATGACATCACTAGCTTGATTGTGTAGCTTGAAAGGTGTCTTAAGCAGTGTTGGAGATTGTCTGCTTTATTATTTTGCAAAGTACTTGTTGTTTGAGTTGCTGAAGCTCTTTTGTTCATTTTTACAATGACAACTTCCATAAGTGAGTTCTCAAAATCATCCTCCTTCACAAGATTCTTTGATGAAGGCTTGAAGCAAATTTTTTTCATCATGATGAATATGGTGAGAGAAATGTATGAGGATGAAAGAAAGAGCTCTAGACTTCAAGAGCAGTTGAATTCCATGAGGGAAGAGAATCAGTTGCTTTCTAACTAATTGCAGGAAATGGAAGGCCAACTTCATATTGCAAACATGAAGCTGGAAAGGATGCATGAGTTGGAGACACAACTTCTTGTTGCCAAAGAAGCCTTAGCCAAGTATCAGCTTGAATAAGAGGTAAACAATTCTAGTTTGTCTTCAAATTCGCATAAGAATGTTTATGTTGGTTCTTTTGAGAAACATACCAGAGGCATAGGGTCCAGGTTGATGTCCAAAATGGGATATGAAGGAAAAGGATTGGGCAAACATGCACAGGGTATAGTTGAGCCAATAATGGTTGAGGTAAGGCCTAAGAATTTGGGTCTGGGCTATGGACAATCTTATGGAGAAAGTTCCAAAGCATCCATAAAGGCAATTGAAACAGTTCCTAGAAGGAGTTTCATTTCAGGTTCTCTATCTCAAGGTTGTAAAGGTTGTATCCTTGAGGAATGCAATAGTTTGAAACATACCTTGCAAGAAGAAGGTGTGCATAAGCATGCACTTGAACAAGAGAATTGTGAAAGCTATAAAACCATTGAAGGGATTCATGGTGTTCCAAAAGGAGCTTCTTCTTCGTTTGATTCATCTCCTCATGAAGGTAATGAAGGTGAAAGGGAAAGGTATAAATCTGATTTCAATCATATTTCCTTTGATCATGTAAAGCATGGAAAATTTCCACACAAGCATTGGAAAAGAATTGCATGTTCTTTTTGTGGTTTGTTTAACCATAGTGTTTCTAGATGTTGGAAAAGAATGGCAACATGCAGGAAACTTTTGAAGGAAAGGAGTCAAGAAGCCAAAGTTCCATTGAACAATGCAAATCATGCTGTCAAGAAGATGAACATGTGTTGTACTTATTTCCATAAGCAACGACATACTGTTGAAAGATGTTGGACTCTGAATCCAACAATGCTTCCACGAAAATTGAAGAAATGGGAGAAAGAGTATGGCAAGAATGGGAAAGAAGTTTCCATCATTGATATGTGTCAGGATGATACACATGTTGATATCGATGTGCAGTTAAAGGAAGCGCCTTTGAAATGGATTGGTAAGAAATGGTTAGAATTCTTAACCAATTAAAGTGGCATGTCTTTTGATTGAATGCATTTCTTTGTTAAGGGAATGCAAGTTGTAGGAAGGAAAATTTGAGTATGAGACTCACTCTATTGCAGCGGAAGTTATATTCATTTCAGCTTTGAAAGTACATGTACATGTGATTGAGGATCTTGTACTTATGATTGTACTTAAGAGAAAGTTGAAGGATAAATTGCATGCATGAGAATGATATGCATGAGCACATGGATCATGATGATTTCCTTGTATTTTAAACATGTATGTGTAATTAACTTGAAGGGTTGATTACTTTGTTTTTAACCAGGCATGTAATGTAATATTGACTTGGAAAAAGTTAATTTGATCTCCAAGATTGTAAAGAGGAGAAAGGATGAAGTGTTTCATCTTTATAAGAGCCTTCTCATTTGGGAGGCAGCTCTTCTTTGGAGCGGAGGTGCCATGGATGGGCATCGTGACAGCTGGCAAGCCCAGATATTCAGGGGAATATTTCAGCTCATATATCAGCAAGTTTCATTGCTGGTTTCTGCAAATTTTTAGTTTGTCTGACGAACAAGCTTGGTCGAGATTCAACAAGTGTTTGGCTTATGTAGTGAAAAGTTGCCATGACGACAGTTGATAAGGCAGGACATTTTGGCATCCGTATGCTCTTTTGGCTGAATGGAAGAGGATATTTCTGTTCCTCAAGTGCTGTACAGTTCAGTTCAGAGATTCAGTGAGCTTTTGGGGACCAAAAGCCTTCTCATTTGGGAGGTGCGATCAGGTGCTCATGTCCTAAGTGTCGGAAAATGCTCAAAATTTAAAGTGCTTAGAACTGGTTCAAAGTTGAATGACTAGAAAGTTCTCGTCTTCCCAATTCCAGTGCCGCAAACGGTTCGAAAAACGGTCGCCGTATGAGGAAGTTATGGAAAAAAGAAGAATTTGTCCATAACATTAGAAATTTTAATTTTTCAAAAAAAATTAAAAAAGGAATATTCCGCCTGGCACGAAATCCGAGGCAACCACCAAACATTAAATGTAACTGCAGTTAAGTTGGCGGAATTTTGGCAGGAGCGCCAAATTTGGCGGACCCGCCATAATTGGCGGAGCTAACTCGAGTTTTTCTAGGGGCAAACTGGAGAAACTTTAAATGGCCATAACTTTGGCTAGGAAAGTGGGTTTTGGACGATTTTTTTTTTGATTTTGGGTATTTTCGACCTTTTGAAGCCATTGGTATAGGTTTTATAACCATCTGAGGTCATTTTTAGGTGTCTTAGCTTCGTGGAAGTTCTAGGAGCCACTAGGGCCAAATCAGTTTGGGAGCTGCATTGGGAATTGTGCAACTAGTGAATGTGGAATGAATGTCATTCCTGAAGTTTTCCAGCCTTCTAAATCCATTTCTGCAGCTCGTTTTCCTTTTAATTCATTCTTCTCACTGTTTAGCTTCAGGGAAGCTTTCAGGGCCACCAGGGCCATTTTAGTGCAGGAGCTGTTTGGGGGCTCTGTTCATCCGTTTTTGGTGATTCAAAAGCCTATGTCTGCTATTTTCGACCTTTTGAGTCTATTGGTAGAGGTTTCAGAACCAATTGAGGTCATCTTCACCTCAAAATTATCCATTCAAGTTTAAAGGGCCACTAGGGCCAATTGGGGAAAGTACTGTATAAGGTACAAAATTCACTGTTTAGTGTTTGGGAAAGAGCATGTTTGGCTAATTCCTATCTTCTGATTCTGTATTTACAGTCAGATCTGTCCTTTGAGACACCCATATTCTTGTATTAGCCTTTGTAGCAATTTTAATACAAGAGGACAAGCCTAGTTGGAGAGGTTTGGTCCAGCAGATGTAGCCCAGAGGAGGGGGTGAACTGCTTTATCATTTTGATGTCTTTATTTGCTGAAGATGATATGCTAAACAAAACTGATATAAAGTATTAAACAACAAATAAATATAACTTGCATACACACATAATCACTTATTCAGCTACAAAAAGTTACTTATCTTATTCCGCAAGCCTTAAACTTCAAGTATGGGTATGTCAGAGACTTCTAAGTGTTTACTTTGTTATTTCTTTAGGCAGAGCCTGTAGAGGGCCAGGTAGCCTCTGGAACTCATCCTCTTTTTAGAGGTGACATGTTTGGTGAATGCCCCTACAGTCTATCTCTGTATAAGAAATAAGAAGTTTATACATTTTTAGAGGTCATTTGGAGTGTCTAGCTCACAGTTGAAATTATTGAGAATGGATACCTTGCACCCTTAAACAAGTACATTCCATTTTCAAATCAATGCCTCTTGTTAGCATACAAACATGCAATTCACATCTAAAAAGCCCTGCTCTGATACCACTTGATCCAGGATGTTTTCACTTATAGATGTATAAAAAGAATTGCATATAGAATTGTAGCTTAACACATAAATGTGCACATATGAAAAGAAGAAGAAAACACATAAAAGGCAAAAAAGAGAACACCAAGGCTTGATAATGGAGTTCGTCCAATTTGGACTACATCTTCGGTCCCAACTCAACAATGGGGAGGTCTTTCTTATTAAATGGCATGAATAAACATAATTACATTTATCAATATGTCCATAAAGAGGCTTATACCTCCAGTCTGTAAGATGGCTATGAACTGAATGCCTGAGATGGAGTGGTATGCAACACCAAAGCTTCCCGCAGCAATAACAAGGGCTGGAGTTTTTAAAATGTTCAAAATAGATCAATAATTTCTCTCGGCCTCCTACGAACAACGTGTTGCAACCATAAAGATGCCTCCCCTGTGCTCTTCCATTGGTTCTCTTTTATAAAGGATTCTCGGACAAAATCCCATTTAAAACGAGGCTTGCCCAGTTAATAAGAGAGGTTGATAAAGTGGAAGTATTGGCAGGCACAACCATTCCTGAAAATGGCCTTTGATCATTTAAAACGATAACACTTCAAAAATCCTGAATACACTAAGAAATCCACGAAAAACCGTTCACTCGGATTTCAAATTTATTAAATCGGGCATATAATCTGTATCGGGTCCACATTGAGGTCGCAATTTGGCATATCGGGGTGTCTCTATCTTGGTCCTCGGGAATGAGCGATCACTGATATCGGAATTGGCCGATCGCGTTGGCATTCCCCACATATGTCGCCCCGGGTGACTGATAAAGGTTCTGCTGATTGGATTATCCGCTTGCTGATATATATATATATATATATATATATATATATATATATATATATATATATATATATATATTGCCTCTGATCCACCGATCCGATCTGATTGGAGATCGACGATCGGGGGTTCCACGACTTAAACCTTAAGTCTACCCTCATGCGACCTCAAATTGCGATTTGGTCTTAAGGCTTAAGACTCCTTTTCAAAGGAAATTCCTCATTTTCTTAAGGATTGGAGAGCCCTTCTTTTTGCAATAACTTCATCATCCGGACTCGGATTGAGGTACCGTACGCGCCATTGGAATCAGAAAGATGAGATATACATTCTGGTCCCGAGTTGACTTCATTTTTCCCACTTGGATTTCTGATTTTTTCCATGCCATTGTATCTGAAGATCCACCTAGATCACCTGATGATACACCCTCAAGGAAAGAATAAGATGGTGGCCATGACCTCTAGACAGGGCCCCTTCGCACAACAACTATAGATGGACAAGGTCGTAGAGGAGTATGAGGACATCTTCACCTCCCCCGTAGGGGTTCCTCTGCACTGTCAGGTCAAGCACTCCATCGATCTGACCCCAGGTGTGCCAATGCCCAATGGACCAATCTATCGACGCTCCGTTCTGGAGAACGATGAAATCAAGAGGTAGATTCAGGAGCTTCTACAGAAAGGTCACATCCGTCTGAGTTCATTTCCCTGTGGGAGTTCGACCATGTTAGTACAAAAGAAGGATGGGACTTGGAGACTTTGTATTGACTATCGGGCGCTGAACAAGATCACTGTCCATAATAGGTACCTAATCCCATGGATTGATGACCTCCTCGACCAACTGAAGGGGGAAAATATTTTAGCAAGATTTATTTGAAGTCAAGATATCACCAGGTACCAATCGAACCCTCCGATGTGTGGAAGACTGCCTTCAAAGCCAAGGAGGGCCTTTTCGAATGGTTGGTTATGCCTTTCAGATTGATGAATCCTCCTGCAACCTTCATGAGGCTAATGGATGACATATTGCAGCCATTCACCAGCTCATTTATAGTGGTATACTTGTATGACATCCTGATCTTCAACTAGAGTTGGGAAGAGCACCTCCACCACATCCGACAGGTTCTCCAAACACTGCGGCAACACAAGTTATGTTCCAATTTGGAGAAATGCACTTTTGGCATGACCTAGGTTGAGTATCTGGGATACATTATTGATGAACAGGGGGTGCATGTGGATCCAACCAAGATCCAAGTCATTCAAGATTGGCCATCGCCAACCACTCTGACAAAGCTCCGCAACTTTCTAGGTCTTGCCAACTTCTACCACAGGTTCGTGTTGGGATTTTCTCATATCACCTGGCCCTTGAGTCAAGTCACCAAGGGAGGAGTGAAAGAAAAATTATTTTGGTCTGAATCTCAACAAAAAACATTCACAGGGTTGAAAGATCGCCTCTACTCGGCACTAATGTTCGCATTACCAGATTTACAACAACCATTTGAGGTTGAGACAAATGCCTCTAACTATGCTATTGGGGTAGTCCTTACTCAACACAGGCATCCCGTGGCATATCACAGTGAGACACTTTCAGACACAGTCCGAAAGTATCCCACTTATGACAAAGAGATGTATTCCATTGCGCAGGCCTGCCGACAATAGAAGCATTACATTTTGGGGAAGGAAATGGTCATCCACATAGACCATCGACCCCTATAGTTCATATAGACCCAAGGGAAATTGTAGAATGATCGCCATCAGAAATGGTCCACATACCTGCAACAGTTCCATTTGAATATCAAGTATAAGAAGGGCAGCGCCAATAATGTTGCATATTGCCTCATTCGACCACCGATCATGGCGTTAACCACCATGCTCAACTCTTGTGGGCATGAGACTTCTGATTGGCCACTTCTCTACAAAAGTGACCCAGAATTCGGCCACACATACCAAACACTCTTGGAGGGTCAACATGTTCTAGATTTTCACCTCCAGGATGCCCTGTTATGCCACCTGGGTCACCTTTGTGTTCCTTCAAGAAAGCGTGCCAAGATTATTTGGGAAGCACACTACAGTCGGGCTGCTGGGCTTTTCGGGGTTGAGAAAACGGTGGCAGTATTGCAAAAGTATTTCTATTGGCCGAATCTTCGACAAGATGTCGGGAAGTAGATCATATCATCCACTACCTACGCCATTGCCAAACTGACCATCAAGAAGCAAGGCCTATATATCCCGCTGCCTACCCCTAGTCGACCTTGGGAATCCATATCCATGGATTACATATCAGGCCTTCCTTCCACTAAGCATGGAAATGACTGTGTTTTTGTGGTCATCGACAGGTTCTCGAATATGGCCATTATGGTGGCATGCAAGAAGAATATCACAACAAAATCCACTGCTAAACTCTTCTTTGAATGAGTGTGGGTACACTTTGGGATCCCATTGTCTATCATCTCAAATGGGGACAATAGGTTCCTCAGTACATTTTGGTCTAGTCTCTGGTCAATGCTGGACACCAAACTCACTAAGTCCACAGCCTTCCATCCTCAAACTGATGGCCAGACAGAGGTTGTCAACAGGATAATCGTACACATTCTACACATGTACAACTCAAAGCATCCATGCACATGGGACGAGAGCCTCTCCTATGTTCAACACAACTATAACCGGGCTCTCCAAAGCTCGACTGGCCACAACCATTTTTAGGTGGTCTTGGGATTCCAGCCACTATGTCCCATTGATGTGGCCATGCCATTTGTAGCTACTCACGCAGACTCGGCTCATTTCCAGTCCGAAATAGATAAGGCAAACAACTTCATTGAGCACATCGAACATATTCACCAACAGGTCCATCACATTGTGGAGAAATCAAATGCCAAGTACAAGCAGCGACATGATCAACATCGGGTGCCACAAAAGTTTCACGTGGGCGACAAAGTCTGGTTGCATTTGTAGAAGGAATGCCTTACTGGAGCCTATCGGAAACTCAGACCACTCCGATATGGTCCTTACACCATTACCAAGGCTGTGGGAGACAATGCATTTGAGCTCAGCATTCCCCCATTCCTTGGCCTACACCCAGTGTTCAATGTGGACCTACTTAGGACATACTTTCCACCATTACTAGACACATTTGACATTGCATAACAACTCACACCCACAGAGTTAAATCCAGATTGCATGGAACAAGCTGCAGCTGATCAAATCATGGACACACAGATCGAGCACACTCGCTAGCAGAATATCCAACTATATCGAGTTGTCAAAGTAGGCCAACTCCTTCACCAGAGCAAGTGGCTCACCAGGGACCAAGTTCAACAGAAGTTTCCTCATCTCATGGAGGAACTCAACGTAGTGGGGACCATTGCTTCCTAAGGGGGGAGGAATTATCCAGGTGGCCACCCACCAAGTCCACTTGGACCCCCACCATTGTTTCTTTCAGCTTTTTAGTTTCCTCAATTGAAGCACAATTTACTATTTTTAGCAGTTTTTCGGGTCCTGAACTTCTGGAGCTGTTTTGAGGCCCTAAACGATGTTTTTTGGGAAAACTAGGAGCAACATGGGTCCATGGACCGATGCTAATATTGGGTCCATGGACTGATGTTTCTCTTCCCAAAGTTGTAGTTCTCGGATAGATCTTTCTAACGAGATATTGCGCACGTCAAACGAAGATCATATGCCAAAGTTATGACCCCGGGAAGTTGATGTACCAGTTTACCCAAATGGGGCCCACAGTTTGGCATTTCATCTTCAAGGGTTAGGTTGTTGGATGTTTAGGGTTTTCCATTGTTTCTCAACAATAAATAGGCCTTCGAGCCTCATTATAACATAGTTCAGAGGCATGTAGCCGCCACATCTCTTCTCAGAGATAAGCTACCATTGCCCTAGCTGGTTTATTTCCATTTATGTTTGTAAGCATATTTCAGTATTTTACATTAATGAAATGATGTATTATTTCTGCTGCATCTATGTGTTAATGGTTATCTCTGTAATTTGTTGCGTTCTTGTTTAAATCCAGATCAGAGTCCTCGCATGCAAGTCTTATTGGAGTTTTTAGTGTAGTTGGGAAGAACTCCTAGCTAGCTCCAAAGCTTGGACCTACACATAAGAGAGAGAACAAAACAACCTTCACAACATAATATCTTGATAATCAAAATTATCAGAAACATATAAATATTACTAAATAAATAAATATAAACAAAAATCCCATACATTAATTAGTTAAATAGAATAAGTAAAGAATGAATAGTAGCATATGGAAGGACGAACAACCGATCTATATTAATAAAGGAGTTGGAGGATGGTTACAACCATCAGATGCAGTTGTAGTAGCACCTCCCCCAACTCCTAGCTCCAAAACTCTCCCTCTCAAGATATATCTTAGCAGCATGACAATACAATAATTCCCATCCTTTTCTCAATGGCCAAGTCTCCAATATATATGAAATTGAAGGCTATGAAGATTTCCCAAATTCCTCATTAGTTAAATTTGGGCAAAATATTTTGGGTGAGTAATGTCTCCTCATAAAAAAATGGCCTTTTCCACTTTTTAGATTCTTTTATGCTTAGGAAAAATCTTCCCCATGATTTATGGCTCTTTCCCACTTTTGTATGCTTTTCATTTTTAGGAAAAATCTAAAGATGCGGACAAAGAGATCATATTTCGCCATAGGTGAACAAGAGTGTCAAATTCTAGTTAACTCAAACATTTTTCCTCGTGAATGAGTCAGAATTTTGGTAACAAAAGTTAGATGAAGGGGACAACTTGTTATAGATTAGGATAACATGGTCCTCATGGTACATAACTTGTATTATAGTCTTATATAATCTAGGAGAAAGGGTACTTCAACCAACAACATAGTATTCTCCTCCAAGATGAGGAGGAGTTATTTTCATGTATAACATATTTAAGAAGATATCAAAATTCAAATTGATAACTTAATATTTGTAAACAAATTTAAGGGAAATTGACAACTTTCATAAAAAAGCTAGCAATATCCTCATATATAACAATTCTCCATCAAAAAATCATTGACAATTTTCAATATACATATATGACTACTAAATCAACACTTATCACATATATCATTATTCCAAGGTAAATCACAACATTACATCCAAAAATATTAATATCATCATACATAATGATTCTCCATAAAAAAGGATTGACAATTTTCAACACATATATAAAGTAACAAGATAATACTAATAATATCCTCATCGTCTTTAATCAAATGAACTAATATTCAAATGTTTGATTATTAGATCAAAATATTTCATGAACAACATTATTCTAAGTTAAATTCACAGCATCCATCAAAACATAGTAATATCATCATGCATAATAATTCACCATCAAAATAATGCTGATAATTTTCAATATAGACATAAAATAACAAGATAAAAATGATAATATCATCATCGTATTTAATCAAATCAACTAAAAGTCAATGTATGATTACCAAACAAAAATGTTTCATAGATATCATTATTCTAAGGTAAATTCACAACATCCATAAAAAATTAGGAATCTCATCATACACAATAATTCTTCATAAAAAACTGTAAACAATTTTCAACATATTCATAAGGTAACAAGATAGTACCGATAATATCATCATCATTATTCAAATCAACTAAAATTCAAATGTATGATTACCATATTAAGACATCCAACTAAATATAAAAAATAATGCATGGCTACCTAACACCACGAAAATCATAGTCAAGCTCATCCTCATGATCATTTCCATGATCATCATCCTGACCATCCTGATAATATCATCCACATAATCATCACCAATGCCATCACCATCCTCATCATCATCATCTCAGATATATGATGTAATCTAAACATAGTCTATATCATCATCTTCGTGGTCATTACCTGTAGCGTTTTGGAAAAAAAATTAATATTACATGTTAGTACTGATTCTATAGCACAATGCATTTTTTAATTACAATGCTAACCATAAAATGAGGTAGGACATAATAACATTTAATAGTACTAAAAAATAAAATGAAAATATGGTTTAAGATATATTGGAGTTCCAACTAAAATTACACTTGTAATTCACATTAAGTAGTAGAATCATTTTTTAATGCGTATGAAGTAGGTACCCATTTGTTCTTTCGTATTATATCGTGAATGTTTCTTATGATGTCCATGCACGATTGGTAAATTAAGAGTTACTTGAAGCTTTATTTCAAATTAGAATTGTAATTCAGATTAGAAATAGAAGAAATTTTAACAAAAAAAGAATGTCACATGAAAAAGTAAATTGTTTTTAAGTAAAAATAAGTCGCATACAATATGAATTTCACATGAAATATTGAGTTGTTTTTAATCCATGTAATTTTCTCTATGATGAAATGGATGCTAATGTTTGTTCAAGAACAAATGCTCATAAATAATTACTTCATTTTATCCATTATCACACTTAATCCATTATACATAGTGACGACAATGATTCCATTCAAATTGCTTTGAACTTCGTAAACATATTGTAAAAGAGAAAACTCCACGACCATGAGCACGACCGAAACCTCCCTCCCTTGCCTTATCCACCATCAGAGACAATGAGCTTGGAGTTATGACCATGATAGCAACCCCTCCCTTGCCTTGTGTCCACCATCAGAGGCATTGAACTTGGAATTAAGAGTACTCATGTTTTCTTTGCTCTAATTAATCTCGAAGGAATCAAAACTTGATCAAGATATCAAGGACTTCATCAAGGAATAGATATATCATAGGCAAAGCTCAATAGGCTTTTCCAAAAGCATGTGAAATAAAACTTATCTACATTTTATGAAATAACTCGAGAGAGTGGAATGAATGGTGGGAAAAACTTACCAGGGAAAGGAAGATTTTTGGCCCATCCTTATTTTATTATTATTTTTTATTCTTAGAATGGAGGGAAGTGTTTAAAAAAATTTAAAAAATTATTTTGAATTAAAAAAAAATATTTTCTTATGTTTTAGTTTTTTTTTTTTTTAATATATCTTTAGCTTTAGTATTTTTTTATTTTCTAAAAAAATATATTTAATTTTTGGTAATTTTTTTTATAACAAAAATTATATTTTTTTTTTATAAAAAAGGATTTTAAACATTCCATCCATGCTAAATTTGTGATTTTATGATAGAAGTTTAAATTATATATAAAAAGTAACTTAATGCCATATGTTGTGTCGTTGAGATGGGTATTATACATCTCTTCCTTGCTAAGGTATAAAATGTGCTTGGATTTTTTTAATGCAATAAAATTAACTATGCTCTTCATTATATCTTGAGGTGTTCAACTTTCATCTAATAAAACAATAAAGTTAAAATAGGTTTGCCTTTGTCCTTTGTAGATATTTGTCCCCATTAATCTTGGTCTTAATAGATTAATTGTCTTATGATGGCCTTGACTCATCACTCCCATTAGTTGCATGCTTTTTAGTTTTATGTTAGTAACATTTCTTAGGCTTGATAACATGTTATTTAATTTATGAAATGTGTTATTTTCCATATTATTGTTAAATATTAATATTAAATATGTTGGTTTTGAGAATGGTTTAGGAAAAAGTTCCCAAAAGGTTTATAGATTGTATTTTATAATGTAATGATTCATTGCTCGATGAAATTGTTTTGGATAATTTTTTTTAATGATTCATTGATTGATGAAATTGTTATGGAAATTTTTTAGTATATTAACTTGTATGTGATAAAGTCAAAAGTCACCTCTTTTTGAGATTTTAATTGGTCAATTTCCCTCAAGGTCATCAAGTTCACCATTCGGTCCCAAGTTAAAGAGGACTTCAAGGTTACCAATATGCTTACCTCTTTTCGCATTATGAAACTACAATTTTAGTTAATTAACATCGAGGAGTACTACCATGTATCCAATGTCTATGACTCCAATATCGCAAATGGAAAACCTCTATTTATCAATTCTATTTCCAGCACAATTAATTTATACTCCCCATATCCATGGATTATTGGGAGTGGCTTCAATATTATCAAGTGTCTCGAGGAAAAGAAAGGATGAATTGCAATGTTTACCAAGAGATTTTGTAAGCTATACTATCAAAGCCCTAAAGTAGTCTCGATTAAAGTTCTCAAGCAATGAGTCTCCAACCCACACATGTGGATCAATGAGATGTAATACATGTGTGTGTGGTGACTAACTTAATACACTGTTCTAATAGCTCCACAAACTTAAGTATTTCACTTTTTCACATAAATTGACCATAGTGTGACATAAGTAAACCAAGAGTAGACATGAAAACCTTAGGCAACAAACATTCCCTAGATCCTCAATTAGGTTCTTAAATGATGAAGTGAAAATGCAAGGGGAAAAGAGGACTTCATGATTTAACCATCAAAAAAATGTGATCAAGTGTGACTAGGAGTGTATATATTCAAATGTTTTCCAAAGAGGGAGTGAATACATGAGTTACCATTCATTGGCCCTTATTTTTCTTTTTCTTATATATAGGACATAGGGAATGATGTTTTCATAAGTTTGGCACAACTCATAGATATAGCATTTACATGAATTTTCACTTCAACCTTAGAGTTTAGACTTAGATAAATAATTATAGTGTATATTTAATGATTTTGGCTTTCATTTTTTGATTTTCTTTCATCACAAATGACAAAAGGGAGAATATTTTTCTATAAATATAATAATTCTTAATCACAAATTCTCCATGTGATGAAAACAAATTAATGATGTTATTCTCTATGAAAATGATGGGTATTTTTGAGAAAATATTATGCTTGTGGATGTCTCCCCCCTAGTTGAGAGGGAGTGAGGGTGGACACCATATTATCCATGTGTCATGTTCTATGGCAAGGAATAACAGTTGCAAGTTTAGTAAAGACACCAGTATGGAGAATGGTAGATTGGATAAACATTTGGGACCAATATTCTTTGAGAATTTGTACTTTGACTAGGACTAACCACCATAAGTCAAGTACATTAATCCAAGATAAGAATAGTCATGAGGATCGAAATTTCTTGGTGTCAAATATTATGATAGTGGATTAGGAAATGATCATGTGAGGACATACCTGGTGAACATCTTGGTGGGGTAAGTGCCTAGAGAGGCAGTGGTGTCAAAATTTATGCCTCTCAACATTGTGCTTTGATAGAATGGAGAGATAGAAGTTGTTAGTCAAGGCATTTCTATTTTGACAATGTTGGCTATGATGATGTAAACCATTGTTGATGCTTATTAATCCAAATCCCTTCTTATATGAATATTTGAACTTGAGAGTACTTCTTTGTGTCATTATGAGTACCTCCCTAGTTTAGGGGAGTGTCATGATCTTCATTATCGTCATCATCGCCACCATCATCGTCATCCTTATCGTCGTCATTACATTATCGTCATAATCACCATTCATGTTGTCAGCATCATCATCATGATTATAAACATTGTTGTCAATTGTTCATAATTATAGGTGTTGTAAGAAATATCATCAACCCAAAATGTTACGAGTTCTCAAAAAGGGTTGTTAGGACACATGATATACGCAAGAGAAATAACAAATTTAATTTTGAGAGATGATAAATGATCATCATCATCACTACCATTATTATTGTCATTATAATTTTCATCATCCCCATCATCATAGCTAATGTAATTTGTATCATCATTGTTTTCATCTTCGTCATGAACATCATAATCATCATTCATGCCATTATTGTTGTTGATGAGGACCAAGATGAAAATAATGATAATGATGATTAGTTGATGACTTGGAAGATGTCACCAAAGATAATGATTATGATTATGACCATGACAACATTTAAAAATTGGGAAGATTGTACAAGGTCACTAACATCATCACCATCATTATCCTCATAATCACTGTCATTGTAACCCCCATCATCTTTATCATCATTGTGATTATCATAATAATCACAATTCATGTCATCATCATCATCTTCATTATCATCATTATCATAATTATTGACATTGTCAGTAGTTGTTCATAATTGTCAATGTCATAATAAATATCATCAATGCAAAAAATATGATGAGTGTTGGAAAGGGGATGTAAAAGTGAACAAAAAAAATGGGGGCAACAATAGACGTAAAATTGGATGAAGTGTGGACACAACATAATGTTGGACACCTAATCCTAAATGGGTTAGTGTGGAAGCCGAAAAGACTAAGCAGTCCAAGAGACCTTGGGATCTGAAACCCAAGAGTCACATATTGTACTATAAATGTAAATCTGATGTTAATAAAAAAATGTACTCTCCTGATTTATCTTTCACATTGTCTTTGCTGTCCATGTGTGTTTAACATGGTATCAGAGCGGGCGTATTCCTGCCCTGCATAATTAATGTGAGCCATTTGTCTTATGGCCTTTCTGTGCAGTCATTTCTGCCATCAATTCTGCATCTCAGGAATATTTTCTCACGAATATTTCTTCAGCTAAATGTTAGCTGCTCCTGACATTGCCAGCGCTGTCCAAGCGGTTCTGAGATGCCTGTCTGTCAATTTTATTGACTGCGCCCTTTTTCATATGCGTTTTTAAGCCAACAACGCTGTGGTAGGAGCGCTGGTATAACAACACTGTGATTATTCTCTGACACGTCTTGAAATAGAAAAATACACTGCCTAGTTAACACTACACATAACGCTCCTCGTCCTGTGCATCAAATGCCATTTCCTCTGCCATTATTCTCTATCCGACGCTGCTGCCGTGAGCGTGGAGACCAAGGTGAGCGTGGACTAGGTTGAAAGTTGTGGAGTATTTAATGTTGGTGTGCTCAGGATTGATTGTCGAATTCTCAAAAGAAGGTAATATTGCTCCTCCTACGAGTGTGGGTTACACATTGTTGGCTTGACTGTGTTTGGCAAATCTCATGTTTTAGCATCAAACCGACATTGTTTTGGCATTGTGGCTTCAAACCACCATACCACTCATCATGGTTCCGACGAACAGTTACTCCCATTATACAGTGCTAGACCTCCATTTACTATGTTACCACTGCCATACGTAGTCCTCGCATTCGGCCTCCATACCCGGTTCTCAAATACCACCATACCTTCTCCACTGCAAGTGACTCTTGGCATTCCTCGACTCCATTTTTGAAGTTAGCGCAATTCTTCTCAGCGTAGTTCCTCTCTGCGTAGCTTCTCGACATGAATGCGTAGAATTTGAGGGCGAGCATTAAACTGTGGTACAAGTCGGAAGAGCTTCGTAATCTTTTTCACTTGTTGAGGGTTTCAAACCTGTTCCGCCATGCTGCGTTGTGCCATTGGTGAACGAAGAGCCGAGCTTGCGTGATTCACTAATACAGTGAAGGTTTAATTGAATTGGCAGGAGGAGACTATGTTTTGTAAATGTGAAACCCCTGCACTAAGTGGAATTGGAGTTTAAAGGATAGTTTCTTATAGTTTCATGGCCCGAGAGGTGTTATTATGGCTACTTTCCTTCATAATCATCATTGCGCTACTCGTATACCAACTGATATGCTTATCAGACTTGGCGTTTTGACTACATCAATCCTTATAATTCGACAGCCAAAATAAATAGGCTTGCTTGTGTCATCATCTGTTATTGCACTTCTAGAGGGTGATGATGATGCTGTCGACACGGGGATACTTTGAGTTGCACCATTTATGTTTCAGATAAATAATTGACCCTTGGTAGTTTGGTAGATCTGAAGACGTCTCATTTTTGGGTGGACTATTTTAGTAAAATTTTATGTTGTAATTGGATGTTTCAAGTTATGTTCCACCAAGTTTCAGTGAAAGTGTTGGAGGAGGAGCAACAATCGGGAGCATCAGCTCTAGCTATCGCAAGGCCATCAGCGATCATCATATGCCTATAATGTGAAGTTGAGTGCTTGTTCTTCTGTCGTCCTGCACCTACAGGAACATCTCTCATTGTTCTTCCAACTGTTAAGGTGGATTGATCTATATTAAATGTATCTGTTTTGTACCTGTCTAGCATCAAATTGTTGTCTATGCATTATTCAGCACCAATAACTTTGCGGGAATAGAAACGCCGGAATCTACTTTAGTCAAATAGAAAGCGCCAGGCCGCAGCAAACTGAGCTGAGAAGTTGAAACGAAGTCCTTTGCTTCGTACAGAGTTTCCATCCGCTTCAAGTTTTCCACGAAATCTTCAGAAAGAAACTCGTTACGAGAATCAAGTTTGTCTATGCATTGTTCAAATTTTATATGTGTTCAAATTTTATATGTGCCTAACATTTGAATCGCCTCAAATCATAGCTGTTTAAAGCTTGAAGCCGTTGAAGTTGTAGAGACCCACATCAATTTTGGAAGCCTTGAATGGTGCGCTGGCACTATATCATTATGTTGCGAGTTGTTTTGAATTGAAGACTGCATTAAATGCTGTGTTGTGTGAACGCTTGAATTTACTGTGCGGTGTCGTGCCTTCTGGTGGCCAGGCTCCAATTTTGATGGTAGCGAAAATAACGCAGAGAAGGGATGTGAAATACGCAGAAGATGAAGCAGAGCATATTTTACAGGAGACATAGATAGTGACTGCCTCTTGGCACATAAAGAATGATCTAGCCCCAAGGCTACAAACTTGTATTTTCTGTGGTTGTTTCAGTTGAGCAACATATCACTGTACCTGTGCTTGAAATCTTAATAAGTATAGACTATTGGAAGTGATGTTTGGTGATGTACCTCTGCTATAGAGGGTCTCAAACTTCCTCATCTCATTGGATGTGTGGCTGTGAATATATTGAAGACACTCCATATTTATTTCTCTGTCTAGGAGCTGAATACATTGCATATATTATCACTGTGGTGTTTTCTCTGTAATGATGGAGCTTCTTTGATGTTATAACACTTATCTACAACCATTGTTCTTCCTAACATTTGCTGCTATATTCTACTTCAGATCTCTGTTATTATTAGAGTTGATATATCAGAGGTATATGTAATCCATTCCTGTAGTTGAAGTTCGAATTTCAAAGAAGGAAAAAGTTATTTAGTTGTGCATCCATACAAAGCGTATCTTGGTATACCTGAGCATTTTAAGGGTGAAACATATCTATTGTATCTGTGTTGGAAGGACTTTGAGCCTCTCATTCTTGCTGGATACAAATCTGTTAGTGATTGGCTAAATTCTTAGCTGGAATTAGTTAAGTGCCTTTTGAATACCTTCGGTGAAGTTTTTTACATCATTGGGGTCTTTTCCAATAAAAAAAGGGGTTGAGATTCTTGGGTTTATTATTGAAGGAAGAGGTCGAGCTACCCTTGTGTATATTCGTGGAGGTTGAGCGGTGTCTCCATTGCTGGTATTCGTGTATTTTTTATTCTCTTTGCATTCCTGAGCTTCCAGAAGGGATATAGAGGCAAGTTCTATAAAGTTTGAAGGAAATCAGCTACGTAACTTAATTTAAAAGTATTTGAAAGTCTAGTCAGACGTGAAATTTCTACAGAATTTAAAGAACAGAATCTCTGAAAGTTTGGTATTGGACAATGTATTTTTCAAACTGATATTCTTAATTTTTGAAATCTTCAATAGCTGGGGTTTGTCTAGACTTGCTATAGTCTCCACTAGGATTGTTGAGTGTTCATTTCTTTGTTGAGACAATGGCTAGATTTGATGATGTATTAGAGTTACTGAATACACTAATACACTCCACTGTTGGTGGGAAGGTAAATGTTAGCAAAGACACTCTTTGTGACATTCAGACTTGCCTGCATGATGCACAAGAAAAGATTGATTTTTTGCAACTAGAATCTCAGTTCCAGCAAGATGAGCTTCAACAGATTTTTCATTCCAAATTTTTTTCTGCTCAAAACAATATGTTGTTCAAGGTTAAACCAGCAAGTGGTGAAATTAGTAAGATTGAGGTTGAATCAGATCCAGAACCCAATAAAGCAGCAGTTGTACATGCAGATGCAGAAACTCAGTCTGCACTTCCCAAGCCCATCATCAGACCTTGGGAACAGCTTGTCCACAACAAGCACAAAACTGGTCTTGGATATGATAAGGACTTGTCCTTTCATATTCCAGACTACGCCAAGCCCATTCAGTTTCAGAGTGCTGGATTCATTCATGACAGTTCACCTGCTCCTCATGACAGTGCACCTACTCCTCATGACATTTCAGCTTCAGCTTTTCCAGATTCTACTCCTCTTCCACCGCAACAACAACAACAACAACAGATTGTGAAATGCCAACACTGTGATCGAGTTGGCCATCTGAAAGATCACTGTTTTGATCTTCATCCATGTAAGCACTGTCATAAAACTAGCCATCCTTCACACAGATGCTTCAGAAACAAACGTCCTGCAAGAACAAAGATTCATCTTGGATGGATCGCTTCTTGGCAATGGGCATCAACAACCAAGAAGATATTCCAAACACATGTCAGAACTTGTTCCAGAATATTGAACAGTCTTGTAGTTGAGTTTTCTCCATCATCTCACCTTGTATCTGACAAGGGGGGAAATGATGGTCATCTACAAGATTCAAAACCACATCAAGCGAGCCCGAGCCACAACCTGCCACACCAGTTTCAGAGTTGTAGCCAGCGACAAAGATGCCCCTGAACATGCCTTGAGTTGGCAATCTGGGACACTTCCTCTAGCAGAAGACTTCAGCTTCTTGCCAGTTTTGGAAGAGTTCTAGGAACAAAATTGAGAACACTTCCTCTAGCAGAAGACACCAACTTCTTGCCAGCTTTGGAAGAGTTCCAGGAATTGCATTAAGCATTCCAGAGTTGTTGGTCATCCTTAAACCATCACAGGTTGAGACTTCCCTTTTTAGGTTGAAGTTTTACCTTTTATGCGGGGTGAGACCTCCCTTTTATGGTTGAAGGTTTCCCTCTTTAAAACAATAGGATCACTTCCTCTAGCAGAAACTTCAGTTTCTTGCCAATTTTGGAAGAGTTCCAGGAACTGCACTAAGTGTTCCAGTGTTGGTGGTCATCCTTAAACCACCGCCCTTTTTACCAACATTTCATAGAGCACATTCAGCCTAGTGCTGCCATGCAGTTTTTGCACATTTGGTATTACAGCTCTCTTCTTGGACTCATACATAACCCTTCGGATTAAGGGGGGGAATGTTGGACACCTAATCCTAAATGGGTTAGTGTGGAAGCCAAAAAGACTAAGCAGTCCAAGAGACCTTGGGATCTGAAACCCAAGAGTCACATATTGTACTATAAATGTAAATATGATGTTAATAAAAAAATGTACTCTCCTCATTTATCTTTCACATTGTCTTTGCTGTCCATGTGTGTTTAACACATAAGTATATGCAAAACAAGACATGAATGTTGACACAAAAGTGGATGAAAAAGTAGATGCAATAGTTGATGCAAACTTTGACACAAAATAGGATGCAAACATGGATGAAAAAGTGGAATAAAACATGGGTGCAATAGTAGGCATAAAAAATAGCATGAATTGTGGTGAACCAAATGTGGATACGACAATGAACGCAAAAAAGGACACAAAATTGGATGCAAAAAGGAGACAAACTTGGATGCAAAAAGGAATGTAAACATGGAAAAAACATGGGTGTAATAGTGGACACAAAATTAGATGCAAAATTGGATGCATCAGAAGTGGATGTAAGAGTAGATGCAAAATGGAATGCAAAAAACATAAAAAATATTTGATGAAAACTTGGACATAAAAGAGGATGCAAATGTGGAAGAAAATATGGGTTGCAATGATAGGCATAAGATATGGCACAAATTGTGGCACAACAAAAGTGGATGAGAAAGTGGATGTAATAATAGAAACAAAAAAAGATGTAAACTTAGATGCAAGACAAGATGCAATAAAGGATGTAAAAATGGATGCAAACATGAGAAACAAAATTGGATGCAAAATATGCGTGCAATGGAAGTAAATGAAAAATAAGATAAAAAATGAGACACAAAACTCATCACAAAAGTGGATGCAAAAATAGATGCAATATTTGATAAAAAGAGGATGCAAAGATGAATGTAAAATTAGAAGCAAATGTGGGTACATGGCACAAATTGTGTCACAAAAAAAGTGGATGTAATGATAGATGCAAAAAAATAAGCAAATGAAGATGAAAAAAGGGATGCAAAAATGGACATAAAAATGGATGCAACAATGGATGCAAAATAGGATGCAAAATTTGATGCAACAAAATTCGATGCAAAAGTAGATGCAATATGAGAGACAAAATCTTATGAAAATATTGACGCAAAAGTTGATACAAAAAGAGATGAAAAAATAGATGTAAAATTTGATGAAAACCTAGATTTATATGAGGATGCAATCATGGATGCAAATTTAGAAGAAAAAATAGGTGCAAAGATAGGTGCCAAACTAGGTGCAAATTATGGCACAAGAAAATTAGATGCAATAGTGGACACAGTAACAGATGAGAAAGAGGATGTAAATATGGATGAAAAACAAGATGTAAAAGTGGATGAAACAAAAGTAGATGAAAAATTAGATGCAAAACTAGAGACAAACCTCGATGTAAAACTTGGGGCAAGAGATGATGAAAAAAGTTACAAAATAATGCAAAAGAGGATGTAAGAGATGATGAAAAAGTTGATGCAAGTGTAGGTGCAAAAAGTGGATGCAATAGAGGATGCAAAAGTTGGTGAAAAAAAATTAGGTTCCGAAATTGATGCAAAACATGGTGCAAAGGATGGTACAATACTTGACATAAAACCTGGCATAAAACCTGGTGTAAAATCTAGTGCAAAACCTATTACAATACCTGGTGCTAAACTTGGTGTAAGAATTGGTGAAAAACTCGGCGCAAACCTTGCATCAAGTTTTGCACCATATTTGATAAATGGACACAAATAGCACCAAAAATGGGATCTAGATGCAAAAAAGGAAGCAAAAAGGGACGCTAATCATAGGGCTTTGTTGTAGTGCTAGGAGAGTGGTTTTGCAGTAGGGCTATGGTTTTGACATCGAGCAATGGTATGAACAACCCATGTTCCACTATTGGGTATTGACCAATTGCATGTTATGTATTTGAAGTTGTAGAATATTAATAAGATATTTTCTTTTATCTTTGGCACTGATTCCCACGCTCGCTCATGGTGGTTGTATTAGCTGTCTGATACCTCACCATATTTGTACGTGTGCTTTCATATACGCAAGATGTTATGTTCAGATACATAGTGGTTGCATGTATGTTTTGCTTTCGAATATGTGTTTACTTGTCCCTTGACATGTCGATGACCTATTGTGAACTACTTCACAATTGACCTCCGACATGTTCCAGTTTATTATGTCCGATGGGGTTTTAGCTCACTAATTGCTCTCATTGTTTATCTCTTCTTATTGTTGTTGTGACTTGTTTAAAACTCTTTCTGCAATTTTTCAATCTTGGGCTGATTTTGTTTCGCTGCCTGAGCACTTCATTCTCGCCCCACTCCAGCACCTTCTTAGTTGATAACCAAGAGCAGAAAAAATTCATGGTGGCAGTCAGGCCCACTTACCGGATGGGGTTCCTATCCCAAACGGTGTGAGGTCTAATTGGGACTTCACATCGGGGAGACCCCTTAGTTGTTGGCGGCACATTTTGGCCCATCAATAGGACTTCAAGATCCTTACTCAACTATCAATAACTTTTGATCCTGAGATCCATTTATGGACTTCCACATACCGTCAGAAATATTTTTTCGAGCACTAAACAATAGAGAAGGTCTGATGCAGTCCTTGAGCCCATTTGATACATGAAACAAGGCTGTAAACTCTCTGCCATTCTTTGCACCTTGACTCTTCTTTTTCCTAGAATCCTGGACTCCCTGGCCAACAAAATCATCTTTTAATGGCTTTTCCAATAAGCTTGCTAGTATGGTAATTCTCTACTAGAGTCTGCAACAACCATAAGACTCCCCTTAAGCTTGACACATCAAGCATATAAATGCTAGCATATGCTGCTATCACAAGTAGCCTAATGGACATCAATGTTGTCTTGCCTAACATCATGCTAGCACATACATCCATGCTAATCTGGTTGACATCAATGCCAACACACTTGCTAACTATCAGACAATGCCAACTTTCCAACTTGATCTCCCAACATGTCTGTTGACATCAATGCCATGACACTTAATACCACTATCCAAAAAAACAATGCCAACTATCCAACATAACCTCCCTGCTAAAATTAAACCTCCACATTCAACTGCTAAAGTGGTTTTCGCTGGAGCCTTTGAGACAGACTTTGGGTTCACTCTCAGGGAAAGAAAGTCTCGTTCACTAGATCAAATTCAAATTGATGCTCTGGAAGTTGAAGAAAATTTTGTGTCCACTGAAAAATGGAAAGAGAAGGATGAACATGGTGATAGGATAAGGGGGAAAGAAGAAGCTAGCTCCTCAAGCCATGCAAAAGAAACCCAAGAACAAAAGTTGGATGAGATGAAAAAATTAATAAGAAATCTATCAAATAAACTTGTGAAGTTGGAATTGGAGAGAAAAAATCCTCCTCGACAGAGTCAACAAGGTCCCAATAGGAAATTTAACCCCCAATATAGGAGGCCACCTTTACAACTCTTGCAAAGGGAAAGAAAGGATCAACAAGACCAGATACAACCTCCTTTGTATTTGGAAGATGACCCTGAGGAAAATGTTGAAGATACTATAGAAGTGCAGGAAAACCAGTTCTCTTCTCTCTCAGAAAGAGAAAATGAGATAGAAGTATAGGAAGGAGAAGGGGAGGATTTGAGTATGCTGTTGGATGATGACGAGATAGATATTTACTACATACAATTTGTAGATTTCATGCAAGCTCAGTTGCATAGGAAGTATGATTTGAGGTCAGCCAAGAAGAGGTCTAGGATGCAAGATCATAATGAAGAAACTTCTCAACCCGCTCCCTCTAAACCAGTAGACAAAGGGAAGAAACAAGTCACCCTGGTCCCACCAACCAAATGAGAGTCCTCCCATCCCATTCATCTTGAATCAGAAATATTAAAAATAGAACAAAAACCAATGGAAACGAAGCCAATCTACAAAGAAAGTAATGAGCATTTGAGTCAATCAAAGTTGATATGAACCTCATTGCTTTCAGCCTACAAAAAGAATTTTAAAAAGTCAATATATATGTTTCTTTGACTGAGTTATTGAAGTAACCCAGTTATCAAGCATAAGTTTCTCAGTTCATGAGTTCACCCACCATTACCCTGCTTCATGACAACCTTAATCTGTAGGAAGAAATGCCTATGGTTGTGTTTGGTCCACCTAGGGAGGAGTAGGACCCTTCCACTCCCCCTTTCTATGTCACCCTAGTGATCCATGATCTATTGTTGCATAATTGTATGCTCGACTAAGGAGATTCTCACAATTTAATGCCACTATCTTTAATGGAACAATTAGGTCTGCAAATAACAAAACCATACAAATATTTATATTATTTTGATTCTAAAAGAGTGAAATGGTTGGGTATGATCAAAGTTATAGTGGTTAATGTAGCCCAGATCCCAGTGAAAAGCAGTGTGATGGACATCGTAGTTGCTAACATACCTACAAGATTCGGTATGATTCTGTCCAGGTCATGGGGGACGAAACTTGGAGGGTCTATTAAGCTTGATCTAACATATTCTACATTTACGGTGTTTGGTGGAGAAGGGTGCAGATTATACAGAGAGTCGAGATTTGTAAAGACAATTACTAACACTGATTGTTCAAACAATGCTCCTTTGTATAGTTGGGAAAAATCATTTTCTCATATTTTGTTGGAAGAATATGGTCAAATCATGGAAGATACCCAGGTGGAGTTTTATACTCAGCTTGGTAAGAAAAAACTAGAGCCTTGTCATGTTTGGAAATTATATTTTGATGGTGCTTATTCTAGGGAAGGTAATGGAGAAGGTGCGTTGTTCTGTCCAGGTCATGGGGGATGAAACTTGGAGGGTCTAATAAGCCTGATCTAACATATGATACAATTCCAGGTTTGGTGGAGAAGGGTACAAATTATATAGATACTCCATATTTGTAAAGACATTTATTAACGATGATTGTTCAAACAATGCTCTTGTGTATGGTCGGGAAAACATTTTTTCCTGTCTTTTTTTTGAAGAAGATGATCAAATCATGGAAGATACCCAGGTGAAGTTTTCTACTCATCTTGGTAAGCAACACTTAGAGCCTTGTCATGCTTGTAAATTATATTTTTATGGTGCTTATTTTAGGGAAGGTAATGGAGCAGGTGCAGTTGGTATCCCTTGAGGGAAACCTTATCCCTTTCTCCTTAAAACTAGAATTTGAGGCTACAAATAATGTTAGTGAATATGAAGAATTATTGTTAGGGATGTAGGTTGCTAAAAACATGAATATTGATTGCTTCGTCGTGTTTGGGGATTCGGAGTTGGTGGTGAAACAAGTCAAAAATTAGTGTCAAACCAAGAACCTGAGATTGAAGTCCTACAAAAATGAGATATGGGATTTGGTTGAATTTTTTCTTGGCATTTAATATTCATTTTTTTCCTAGGAACCATAATATTATGGCCAATTCCTTGGCAATCAATGCTAGCAACTTTAAACCTCCTCAAAACCCCTTGATCAGGTACGAAGTTGAGGTCAGATATAGGCCTTTAGTACCAAAAAATGTGAAATATTGGCAGGTTTTTGAGGATGAGGAGCATATCAAGCGCTTTATGGAGGTTATTAGAGAATTCTCTAACTCAGTGATTGACCAGGAAGGTGGAAATACAATAGAAGAACAATAGGCAAAATTTTGTAATTGAAGGGAAATACAATCCCCAGAGGGTTGGTTCCACTAGAGAGGTTTTTTAACGCAAATGATGTGGATGTTAAGCCAACTAAACAGGAGATTGAGGAGGATATAGAGGATTGTAATATTGGCACAGAACAAGAGCCTAAAGTTATTAAATTGGCTAAAGGAGTTCCAAAAGAGTACAAACAAAGATATCTTGATATTTTTAGAAATTATATGGATGTGTTTGCCTGGTCCTATGATGATTTGAAGACTTTTGACCCCAATGTCATACAACACAAAATTCCTTTGAAAATTGGAATGAAGCCCTACAAGAAAAAGCTCAGGAAAATCAATCCCTTATTGCTCCTGTCAATTGAGAAGGAAGTGAAGCAGTTGTTACATGTCAAGAATATTGTACCTCTGAGGTATTCAGATTGGGTGGAAAATTTAGTCCTTGTTAGGAAGAAAAATGGGGAGATCAGATTACGTGTGGACTTAAAAAATTTGAATAGGGCTTCACTGAAAGACAATTACCCTTTGCCTAAAATGGATTATATTCTGCAGAAAGTAGTAGGGTCAATCGAAATTTCCATGATGGATGAGTTCTATGGATACAACTAGGTTGTTTTACACCCCAAGGATCAGAAGAAAATAACTTTTACCACAACATGGGGAACATTTATGTATGCTAGGATGCCTTTTGGCCTCATAAACGCTGGAGCCACTTTTCAAAGGGCCATGGATCATTAGGAGAGTTTTGAGGTCTAAAATGGGCCCCCTAAGAAAAATGTACAACCAAAATAAAATTTATAAGAACCAATAGGATTCAAGATGATGATGTTAACCATGGGGGATGATTCACCATTTTTGGAGTAAAAAAATAAAAAGATTAAAAAATAATAAAAAACTATTTTTTCAACTTATCTCCCTAAGGTTTTACTCAAATTTCGAGCGGTAGTACTCGTTGGATGAAAAAATTAATTTCTCATCTAAGGAGTACCCATATTGCATACTTTCAATGGACCTTTCTACACAAAATATGAGAAATACATGAATAAACATGATTGCAATCACATTTTTCATGTATTTCTCATTTTTACTGTAGCATGGTCCATTGGAAGTATGCAACATTGGTAATCCTTGGATGAGGAATCAAATTTTGCGTCCAACGAGTGTTTCCGCTCAAAATTTGAGTAAAACCATAGGGAGATAAGTTGAAAATATGAGTTGGAAAATATTTTTTCTTTTTTCCCTCTAAAATTCGATGATGTAATCTAATCTTATTTTATTATTTCCACTATTATTTTATAATTTCCTTAGGAGGCCCATTTTAGACCTCAAAATTGCCCTAATGATATCGTTTGTTGGGGAGAAGGACAAATTCATAGTAATTTATCTAGATGACATAATTGTTTTTTCGAAATCAGACGAGGAACATCTCCAACACTTGTAGCACACTTTCAAAAAGTGCAAGAAATATGGCTTATCTTTAAACCCCAAGAAATAACAATTCACTCTAAGTGAAGGAAAACTATTGGGTCATATAGTGGCAAGAGAAGGAGTAAATATTGACCCCAAGAGGGTGGAGGCTATTAAAAATATTCCATTACCATGACATAAAAAAGAAATTCAAGTTTTCTTAGGCATAATAGTTTTCCTAAGAAGGTTTATACCCAACTATGCATAAATTGTGAAATATATCATGGATATGTTGAAAACGGATAGGGAAGTCAAGTGGACTGTTGAAGCTAGGGATTCATTCTCTAGGATCAAGAGGCAATTGTAGAAGTCCAAGTTTTAGCTAGCCCAGATTATCAAAGGCCATTCCTCATTTTCTCTGTTGCCTCTCCTAACATAGTGGCGATTGTTTTGTTACAAAATAATGATGAAGGGAAGGAGAAACCAATTGCAGTTTTTAGTCATGTGTTAAGGGATGCAGAACTAAAGTATAATATTCTGAAAAAACAAGCCTATGCCCTAGTTAAGGCTCTTAAGTCTTTCCAAATTTATGTTTTACAATGCAAGGTAATCGCTTATGTCCCTACAAATGTTGTGAAAGATATTCTCATATAGGATGAAAGTGAAGGAAAGAGAGGCAAATGGATAGACAAGATTCAAGAGTATGACATGGATATAAAGCCTACAAAATTGATTAGGGGGCAGGGACTGGCTAAAATCTTGTCTAAAGCTAACTGTCAAGACTTAGGCATGAACTTGCTAGAAAACTAGGTAGAGGGAAAGGGAAAAGGAGAACAGGGAAATGTTAATACATCAACATAGAAAATCAAAACTAAGTATATAATTTCAGATTGGTACAAATTCGTTGTTCACTACTTACTGTCCTTGAGCTGTCCATTGAAATTCCACAAAGTAAAATATAGAGCCCTAAGGCTACAAGCTCAAAAGTTTGTCATCTCAAATGGCCAACTGTACTGGAAGGACCCAGTGGGAATATTGCTATTATGTTTGGTGGAAGATGAGATTCCCAAAGTTATAAATGAGTTTCATAACAGTGTATGTGGGGGACATTATAGCTGGAAGGTCAGTGTCCATAATATTCTCAAAGTTGGATTCTATTGGCCCAATTTATTTGGTGAGGTTCATGCATATGTCAGGGCCTGTGAAAAGTGCTAGGGATTTGTTGAAAAACAAAAGCTAACACCCCTCTCTTTGATCCCTATTTTTGTAGAAGAGCGATTCAGGTAGTGCACTACAACAAAACAAGAAATTTATGCTAGATTTAGCACCAGATTTTAGTGTATATTTCTCTCCATTAGGATGAGCAGCCTAGCGCTAAATCTGGCTCTATTGTACAATTTTTAAAGCGTCATTTTTTGCGCCAAATTTTGCATCTGTTTTTACACAAAATTTTGCATCATATTTTGCACCAAGATTTGCATTTGGTTTTACAACATGTTTTGCTTCTAGTTTTGTGCCATTTTTTGCATCTATTTTTGCATCATTTTTTGATTCCTGTTTCGTGCCATTCTTTTATTTTATTTTTGTGTCGTAATTTGCATCGAGTTTTACACCATCTTTTGCATATGATTTAGTGCGTTTTTTTGCATTCAGTTTGTGCTAGTTTTTGCATCTAGTCTTATGTCATTTTTTGCTTCTAATTTTGTACTTATTTTTACATCTATTTTTGTGCCAATTTTTCTACTTTTTTTACACCATTTTTTGCGTCTAATTTTGCACCATATGTTGAATCTGATTTAGTGCCAAAATTTTCATTCATTTTTCCACCATTTTTTTCATCCACTTTTTTGTTTCATTTGTCTCCCTTTTTTGCATCCTATTTTGCACCTAATTTTGCATCATTTGTCGCATCCAATTTAGCATCATTTTTAACAACATTTCTTGCATCCAATTTTGCATCCTTTTGAGCATCTAAAATTTCACCCTATGTTGAGCCTCATTTTTTTTGTCTACTTTTGCATTTGTTTTTGCACAAAGTTTTGTATCATTTGTTGCACCTCATTTTGCATCCAAATTTGAGCCATTTTTATGCCCATTTTCACACCATTTTTTCTACTTTTGTGTCCAAATTTTCACCATTTTTTATGTTCAATTTTGCATCCTTTTTTGTGTCTAATTTTGCATCCTTTTTGGCATCCAAATTTGCATCATTTTTTCTGCCACATTTTGTGTCCACACTTGCATCTTATTTTGCACCTAGATTTTAGTTTGAATTTTCATCTAATTATGCATCATTTTTAGCATCCTTAGTTTCACACTTTTTTAGTCCCATTTTGCATCTTGTTTTGTGTCTTTTCTTACATCCTTTTTGCACCCAATTTTCCATCTTGATTTTACACCATTCTTTGCATCCTCATTTTGGTGTCCATTTTTGCATCCTTGTTTGTGCCAATTTTTTTTATCTTTTTGTATGCCATATTTTGTTCCCTTCTTTGTGTCTAGTTTTGCACCCTTTTTTAATTCTACTTTAAAACCCTTTTTGTGTCATTATTTGCATCTTGTTTTGATGGCTCATTTAACATCCAATTCTACTCCCAATTTTTCGTCGATTGTTACATCCACTTTTGGCTTCTTGTTTAGAGTTTTACTTTTATTTCCATTTTACTAATCTTATTACATAGTGAAATATATTACAGTTTCTAAATATCATTTTGTTGTAGGATTTAATGCACAGTTAGATGAACATAAAACCCTCTCAATTTATCCTAGAAATCTAGGATAAACTGATTAAGAGAAAGGTTGTTCTAAGGTTTAGTATTCTTAGTAGATCAAGATGTAGAGTGTAGATTAAGGAAAGGAGAATGAATTCTTGTGAGTCCTTGCATGCAGGTCTTGTTGGAGTTTTTAGTGTAGCTGGGAAGTGCTCCTAGCTAGCTCCAAATCTTGGTCCTACACACAAGAGAGAGAACAAAGAAAACTTCACAACATAATATCTTGATAATTGAAACTATCATAAACATATAAATATTACTAAATAAATAAATATAAACCAAAATCCCATACATTCATTAGTTAAATAGGATAAGTAAAGAATGAATAGTAGCATATGGAAGGAAGAACAACTGATCTATATTAATAAAGGAGTTGGAGGAAAGTTACAACCATGCAGTTGCAACAACACCTCCCTCAACTCTGTTGAAGCCCCGAAAATTGGGCCTACAACAAGGGGGATACCCACCTGGTCCGGACCTTGGTTAGCAGCTCCTTTTCCGTTTGGTGTAGTGGGTCCAACTGGGGATATGGGACCAGTTTCCCAATTTATGTGTGTGTGTGTTGAGAATTGATATTTCCTTTCTAATAACTTCTAAGTAAAATGCTTTTATTCTAAATCTAATTTAACAACATGCAATTGTATTCTAATGAACAGAAATATCTAATTCTAAAACTAACCTGGGATTTAATCTTTCAATTATGTGATCTAAAATAGTTTCTATAGCAATTGGTAATAAAGATCATTCAATTGCTATAAGAAAAGAATTCAATAAAGATGAACTGTTTCGTATAAAAAGTTAGCCGAATAGTTGTGAAAAACATATCGCATAATAAGTCACTCATATATTAAGCATAAATAAATGGCTATCATTGTACAGAAGTGCCAAATGATAACTCAAGCATTCAAGCATTCATACATAAATAACTGAACATGAATATCAAAATAACACATAAGCAGAAATTGTTAAGAGATAAAAGTGCCTTTTATAATGAGTTCTACTCATGAGCTCCAACAATAATGATTTATCTTCTTCTTAATTCAACATCTACTAAGAGTACAAAAGTGCAATTTCATTCGCAAATATTAAACACAGATGTCAATAAATCTTGGTCCTTAAATTTATCAAAAACTTGTCCTCAGAACATGCACTTCTGCACCCTCCGAGGAGGTTTTGGTGAATGAATGGAAATATGTCGAAGCCCCGAAAATCAGGTCTACAACAAGGGGGATACCCACCTGGTCTGGACCTTGGTTAGCAGCTCCGTTTCCATTTGGTGTAGTGGGTCCGACTGGAGATATGGGACCAGTTTCCCAATTTATGTGTGTGTGTGTTGAGAATTGATATTTCCTTTCTAATAACTTCTAAGTAAAATGCTTTTATTCTAAATCTAATTTAACAACATGCAATTGTATTCTAATGAACATAAATATCTAATTCTAAAACTAACCCGGGATTTAATCTTTCAATTATGCGATCTAAAATAGTTTCTACATCAATTGGTAATAAAGATCATTCAATTACTATAAGAAAAGAATTCAATAAAGATGAGCTATTTCGTATAAAAAGTTAGCCGAACAGTTGTGAAAAACATATCTTATAATAAGTCACTCATATATTAGGCATAAATAAATGGCTATCACCATACATAAGTGCCAAATGATAACTCAAGCATTCATACATAAATAATTGAACATGAATATCACAGTAACACATAAGCAGAATTTGTTAAGAGATAAAAGTACCATTTATAACGAGTTCTACTCATGAGCTCCAGCAATAATGATTTATCTTATTCTTAATTCAACATCTACTAAGAGTACAAAAGTGCAATTTCAGTAGCAGATATTAAACACAGATGTCAATAAATCTTGTTCCATTCATTCATCAAAACCTCCTCGGAGGGTGCAGAAGTGCATGTTTTGAGGACAAGTTTTTGATAAATTTCCGGACCCTTCTCTAAATGCATGAGAAGGGTTTAAATACTACTAGTTAAATCTAAAAATAGTTTATTACAAAAATATAGGAGGCGATTTAAATGACCGTCCTCACTTCAGGAAAAAATAAAGCAAAACTAAAACTAAAACTGAATCTAAAAGTAAAACTGGCAATTAACTATCTATGTATCCGATCTTTGTAGTCGCAAGCATCTAGCATCGGTTTGAGGAGAGTTGGTTGGCCAACCTCTGACTTTAGCTGTCCTGCGAAAACAGAATCGGCAAGTGTTGGCGCCATCTTCTCGGCAGAATTAGTGAGACATTTGAGAGTCATGCACTGACTGTGTGGTTTAACCAAGTACTGCCAGTAAGAATCCCAGTTTAACTTGGTTAACCTTTTGATGGACTCTGCTCTTTCTTGAGCCTTTTGTCTCCAGCTTGTTTGTAGATGCTGCACATTTGGTGGAAATTTACATACCACTTGAGGATGTCCCTGATAAATACCACTGGTTTTTAGAGCTTGGGTTCTGCCTTTTGCCTTTAGCACTTTTTCTTACAATTTTCCGGGCTTACAAGTGACTGAGTGATTTGAGGCTTTCCTTTTCAAGAAGTTTTGCCTGGCGATGTGCGATTAGCGCTAATCGCGCTTCAAAAACTGCCTCTGTTTCTTGATTCGGGCTTCTCTGGTGTTGTTTTTCGCCTCTTGTGTGCTTTTTGTTAGAAGATGTAAACTTTAAATTTTGTGGAAAGAATTATTCTAGGTAGTCCGCCAATCCCACGTAAGATTGGAAAGCGCAGGTTCAAATCCTGTTCACCACCCGAAGAAGAAATGGAAGACTGCATCATTACGAGGGTGTCACATATATAAGGCAGTTGCCACTGGGTCTATAGTGTTCCGTTGCGGAGTGTTAGGTTCCATTTGCTACTGGACGGGAGAATTCGAACCGCCCCGTTGCTGATCGTGCTAGTTGGGCGCTTACTGGGCAGTACCAGACGATTGGGAGAGGCGGTGAGACCTTCCACTAGCAGTATACTATTTCCCTAGCTGTGTTACGAATTTCATAATGGGTTTATTTGACTTTTCCCTTAGCGAATTGGTATACCAAATCGACTTTTAGGTAAGCTGGGACTATAAACCCTATGAGTTCTTAGCTTTGAGTCTTAAACTGTCTATTTGTTATCTCAGCGTTATCCAGTACCCATTTGACCATGTCCGTGTATGGAAGAATCTTGGGCCTTGGCGCTATCTGGTGCAAGAACGAGCATGCTAGTTCTGTAATTGATGCCTTAGATGACCCGCGTGAGTCTGCAGTAGCTGTAACCTCCATTACTCGGATTTTCTTCCTTGAGTAGACTGTGCATGCCTTCCCAAGTAGTAACACCGGCATCTCCATTACAGGTGGTGTCTATGTATAAGGGCGTCATTTCTTTGTCTTCAAAACTTGGAGCCTTTCCTTTCTTTCCCATAATATTCTGAACACTTCTATGTATACCTCTCTACTTTTCGCTCCTGCAATTTGCAAATGAGGCAAGAGTAATGATAAGAAAAAGGTGACGAGAAAGCTTTAAATGCTGAAATCATATAAAATATATCACCTTACATGAAATGGCTCTTTGATCAGATTAAAACCATATTTCATTAATGATTTCCAACTAACTCATTAAATTAACATTATTGCGCATAACTGGGCATCGGTTTGTGGAAAAGATTTTTCGAACGACGAGCCCTGCAGATCTGCGATAAGGCGATTTTGTGATTTGCTTCGCAATATCGCAAATCATAATATCTCAAATCACAATATCGTTGATCTGTTATGTGTGGCGATCATTTACTATATGTTTTCTGCACAATGCGATTTGCGAGACGCGCCATCGCATATCGGCGGTTAGAGGTATTTCGCTTTAAGTGATACTTGAAGCACATTAAAATTGCGATGCTATGAATGTCTTCAGCGCGTGATTTTGCATCGCATTTTCGCAATCTTAGGACTCAGTTTGTAGGAAAGCATCTATTACCTTTTTGCGATGTGATGCGACACTTTTTATTGAGAAAATGGTTTTGTTCGAATTTATCATAAAACTTAAGTCTCTTTTAGATTTTCGGGTATTCTCCTAAGTTTATGATAGTAATATTCTTTCAAAAAGGAAATACAAGTCCTAATTTACTTTTTGAATTTTATGGATAAGGGTCCCCACTTATTTAGTATTAATGAGAAAACTAAATAAGAAGGGGGGTTGTTGCTGGCCACAACAATTGGCGATTCACTTGGAAGAACCAGTTATCTCTGCTTTTCTTTTGAATTTTTCAAACTTCCAAAACAGAAGGGTATTTTTTAGAGAATCAAACTTTATTAAAGAAAGATAAAGTACATCATGCTTTCAGCTGTTAAGGATAGTTTGTTTCTTCTATGTTAACTTTTGTTATTTACTTCCTAGAGCTAGTCATTGTATTTACATCAGCCACTACTTGGTTTATAAAGATAAAAACAAAAGTCTTCTCTATAAATCAGTTTTAAATATTCTCATTTGTCATAGGTAGAGCCTCTGCTGCTAGCAGGCGTTTATAGCCTCGACAGGGTTACCTGTTACCCAATAATGATCCTGTATCCTACTTGGAGAAATATACGATTTTCAAAGGGAAATCCATATCCACACTTATTGCTTTTATCTTCTTTTAATCCTTAAAGAACAATGCCTTGGTTTGGTAACAAAATTATGACAGTGCCACTCACTTGATTTATAACTTTGCTGAACAAGCTGGCTCATGATGAGACCCCTTTTCTTTTGATTGCAATAATCTCGAGTCATTTACCTATTGTGATACGCAGTTTTGGCAAAGTCAGCAAGCTATAATATCTATGATCATGATAAGTCGGCTCGTGATGAGACCTCTTCTTCTTTAAGTTAAAGTGTATCGCTGGATTAATCCTTGAAGCTTGTAATTTCCTAAGTGGGGAGGAAGTCATTGTTTCCTTAAGAAGATATATGGACGACAATGTTAGAGTTTTTGGAAAGAGCTTTTCTACAAAGAATCTTCATTTTGTTATTGATACCTTTCATTTGACTGATATAAAACAAATTCGCACTAAAGGTCGTTTTTTAATCAAAATTTACAAGGTTGAAACTAGTATCATTTTCAAGCTGATAACCTTTGACTGTATCTTTCAATAATAATATCCAATTTTCTAAATCAGCCCTATTTATACAAGCGAAAAAAACAAAATTTAAAAGAAATTCTAGTCTTTTTTGTGAATTCCAAATGTAACCATTTACAACCGGTTCTATTATCAAAATAAAGGAAAAGCTAATTTTACAAAAATATAAGAATGATTTCCAATGAAAAGTATTTTTTGAGGATCTGACCATTAATAGGTAAAGATTCTCTTTTTCCTGTTAAAGCATGTAACATAAAGGTAGATGGACCTATGATTTTTGCAATTTGGAAAGGGCCAAGCCACATTAGTTGAAATTTCATATGTTTTCCCTTTTCCTCGTGAGCCTTATCCCATTTTAAAACTAGATCTCCTATTTGAAAGTCCCTTCTGGATATCATGTTTGAGTCAAAAGAAGCTTTTACTAATGCTTGGTGATGCGCATGAGTTATTTTAGCTTGTTCTCGTTGCTCTTCTAGCTTAAGGATTTGTAGTTGCCTTAGTTGTAAGGAAGAAGTTGGTGTTTCGTCAATAAATTGAACTAAGGCCAACGAGGGAATCGCTAGATGATTGGGAAGGACCACTTCTTTCCCATAAACCAAATTGAAGGGAGAAGTGCCATTGGAGGCTTTCTACGTTATTCGGTCTGCCCATGAAGCATATGTTAAGGATTTGTGCCAATTCTTATGAGTTTGATCAATGGTTCGCTTAATGATTCTGATTAAGTTTTTATTTGTTGACTCAGCTAATCCGTTCCCTTGCGGATAATAATTGGTAGAGTATTTAAGCTTAAAACCTCTTTTGAGTGCAAATTCAGTCATAATAGTGCTAGAAAAATACGATGCATTATCAAACATTAAAGCGGAGGGTAAACCAAACATGGTGATTATGAACTGATCTATGAAATCAATGATGTGTTCAGCATTAGCTGTCTTGAGAGGAACTGCTTCTACCCATTTAGTAAAATAATATGTAGTTGTAAGGATATATCTATGCTGTTTAAAAGAGTGAGCAATGATCTCACCTATTATATCCAATCCCCATTGATCAAAAGGTTGATCAATATTGATTGGTTGCAAAGGCAATGATGATTTCTTTTGTCTCCCAGCAACAATTTGACAAACTAGACATTTCCTTACATAGCTATGCGCATCTTTGAATAGTGTAGGCCAATAGTATCCTGCGCACAAGATTTTATGTGCTATAGTATCTCCAGCATAATGTTCACCTGCTAGTCCATCATGGAGTTCCTACAACACCTTTTCAGCTTCAGATTTCTCAAGACATCGAAGGAGAACAGAATCATAATTCATCCTAAAAAGTACATCGTTTACGAGTTGATATTGCTTAGCCTTCAACCTTAAAGCTCTTTTCTTTGTATAATCTAGGTTTGAAGGAGCATATCTGTTCTTTAGATAAAATATGATATCAGCGTATAATGATTCAATATCGTTTAGGATTACCTCATACATTTGTACTTTTCAAGACGGTATTTCGGAAATAAGCGATGCTCTAGCCAACATTTTACAAAAGCCTTGACCTTTTACAATATTTGCTGTTTTAATTTCAGCGTTGTATTCTTGTAAAGTAGTAACCCAATTTGCTCTCTTTTCACCCACATCTTTCTGTACTAAAAGGTTTCTTACCGCTGGAAATGACATAATAATTTTTGTGTGGGTTTTAAGTAAGAAGGGTCTGAAATGTTTGATTGCTTTGAAAACAACGTAAGCTTGTTTCTCGACATCTAGAATAATTTAATTCAGCCCCTTGTAGATTTGAACTGAAAAATGCAATTGGGGCTTTCACCTTATCTTGATTTTCTTGAGTGAGTATCGCAACATATGATCTATCAGAGGCAAATGTGTACAAAATGAAAGGATCGGAGAAATTTGGAGTGGCTAAAGATGGGGCGTTTACAATCGTTTGTTTAATCAGATTGAATGCTTCATATTCTTCTTGGCCCCATTTAAAGATTGAATTCTTTTTAATCATTTCTTGTAAGGGAGATACGATTCTTGAAAGGTCTGGAAGAAATCCCTTTACAAAATTAATCTAGCCAAGGAAGGATTGCATAGATTTCCTATTGTGAGGTAAGGGTATTTCGGAAATCTCCCCGATTCTATTGGGATCAATATGGATTCCTGATTTTGACACTATAAATCCAAGAAGTTTTCCTTCACTTAATGTAAAAAAGGATTTTTTTGGATTAAGTGAAATTCCATACGTTTGGCAACGTTGGAAGATCTGTTTCAAATCTTTGAGATGATTACCTCGTTTCTTGGAATATACAGTTATATCATCCAAGTAGATTACTACTGATTTGTTTACTAATCCCTTAAATGCGATGTCCATGGCCCTTTGAAATGTGGCGCCAACGTTAATCAGACCAAAAGGCATCTTTTGATATGCATAAGTACCCCATTTGGTTCTGAACGTGGTCTTTAATTGATCATCAGGGTGGACCAAAACTTGGTTGTAGTCGGAGAAACCATCCAAAAAGGACATCAATACTGATCCTGCAACTGCTTGTAATATTTGCTCCATGGGAGGTAAAGGAAAGTTATCCTTTTGGCAGGCTTTGTTAAGATTTCGAAAGTTAATGGAAATTCTAATGTCTTTGTTTTTCTTTCTAATGGGAACCATATTGGAAACCCATTTAGAATGTCGAACGGGAAAAATGATTTTGGTTTTCAATAATTTGTTGAGCTCAAACTTAATCTGATTTTCCAAATTAGGATGGATTTTTCTGAGCTTTTGTTCGACATGTTTTTCATCGTCTATCATTGGGATAATATGCTGAATGATAGAAGTGTCGTAAGTCTTAAGTTCATCACAGTTCCAGGTAAAGACACTTTTGTATTGTTTCAAGAGACGAACGTATGCTAATCTTTCTTCAGGGGCTAGGCCAAGACCTAGATTGATATTCTGCAGCTTGGTATCAGTTCCTAGATTTACTAATTCATAGTTCAGAGTTGAACTTTGAAGTTTTGAATTGGTAGATCTTTTGAATCGGTCTTTCAAATCATATAAGTCTTCCAATTTGACTACTGATTTTGGCATAACATTATTAGTGCTATCTTGTTGCAACTGTTTGTCATGTTGGTCTTCATCTATAATCTGAATACTGTAGATCCCTCTGATGTGAGGAAGCTTACAATATTAGGATCATCGTTGAAAATTCTCCAATTGGTAATGTTATCAAGAATCGAGGGTCTAAAAATTAATTCAATTGAGAATCTATCTGGGCTATAGTCTTCTGAGGGAATGAGCTTGGAAGCTACGTTTTCCAAGAGGTCAGCACTAGCATTTTGGAGTCTGGGAATTGATGAAATATTGAATGCTATAAAATGTTCAATCAAATCTTGTACTAAAGATTGATAATGCTTTAAATGACCTGATAGACAATGTATAGTATTTCGTACCTATAGAATTACAATTTTCGAAGCTCCAAAAACTTGTAAATACTTGATATCTAGTTCGATTGCTTTGTATAATCCTTGAATTAAAGCCTCATATTCTGCAATATTATTGGTGCAATCAAACTCGAGTCTACAAGTTAGTATAGTTTTGTTTCCCTCTGGACTAACTAATACGTATCCTTCTCCTGCTCCATCGTCAGACTTAGAACCGTCAAAAAATAACTTCCAAAATAAAGATTTATTTACAGGACTATCTATGAAATTAACACATTTAAGAGAAAAGTTTTCTACTTGAGATAAAATAGAATGTTCTAAATAAGGCGAAGTATGAGAATCGAAATTTCCTAAGAAAGAGTCAACAGAATAGTTGCCAATTATATTGTTGCTGTATGCTACAGGTTCATTTTCTCCTTCCAATTCTGTTACTATGTATTTTTTATGCCTTTCTCACTCAACCTTTGTTTGATTTGGTTTGCCATTGTAAGGGAGCCACATATGTGACCAGTCGGTTGAAAAATATCCATGAAGATTTTCAGACCAATCCCTGCTAAGAATTAAGCCATAAAATTCTGGAATGTCTGGAACTAAAATATTAATAACTTGACATACCTTTGGATTAGATGACAACCTTATGGTAACCTGATTTAGTTCACCGATCACTTCAACCTCGACCGGTCCAGCTGAACTATGCGTACTGCAGATTTTTGAGGTTGAACATTCAGCTTTGCACATATTGATTTAGGTAAGATATTGGATGAAGCTTCTGAATCAACTAAACAATTATGAAATTTTTTGTTGAAAACTTCATAAGTAAGAAGAAATGGGGGAGTATGAGATCTTGAACTTCCTCCAATTAAAGCGATATCGTTTGGATCGACTTTACTAGGCACAATAATTGGAGGTCTTCCCATCTCGTGAAAAGCTTGTGAGATTACAACGGCAGGCAGAGGTGCAACTGGTATTACGTGTAACTCTTTCAAAATCAGCTTTTGTTGATGTTTTAACTTTCTCAATTCATAAAAAGTAATGTTATCCCTAGTCTTCTTCATGTCTTCTATGATATTATACCCCATCTCATCAGAAACAATTAATGTTTTAGATGGAGTTGATGAATCTGTTTGGACTGGGCTTGTTTGAGTCGCTTTGGGTGACATTTTCTTACCTGCGACTTTATCCTTAGACACTGAGCTTGCGCTCTTTGGCTTAGGAGTAGGTTGAGGAGGATCAAGTTGATTTCTACTTCTAGTACTAACTGGTGATGCCTCTTGATCCTCTTCATGTGGGAGGATGAAATCCCACATTCCCTGTACTTCTACAACTTCTTCTTCATCAGTAGGCTCCTCATGGGAAATTTCCTCTTCTTCTTCTTTTGATTCAGCATTTGTGATAGCATTGGGAGGCTTTTGTTCATTTGAAGGATTTCTTCTACAAGGCTTGTAAGGCTTTTTAGAAGAAGTCTCTGCTACTTGTTTCTTTATGTCAACCATTTCGTTAGACATGGTTTTAAAAAATTTCTACAATCCTTCTAAATCAAACGGGTCTTTCGATTGTTTTTTCTTTGGATCTTCTTTAAAAGTGACCTTCTTAGATTTACATTCATCAACGAAGTTTTTATTTTCTAAGGCTATGATACGTTTCTCTACCGCTATTGCTTCCTTCATATTGTCAACTAAAGTTGTTTTGTTAGCTCTATCAATGAAGATTGCTATGTTTGATGGTAGAGCAGATATGTACCATTCACTTCGAACTTCTTCACTCGGCTTGGAGGCGGTTGGAATTTTGTTCAAAAGTTTATTAAAACATGAGTTAAAATCTTTGACTGGTTCCCTTGATTCAGACCTAAGGTTAGACAGGTCATTGATCAGTGTCACAGTAGACCTGTTGTCACTGAACTTAGTCAAAAATTGTTCTTGGAAAATATCCCAACTAGTGATAGATCCAGATGGTAATGAGAAATACCATGATCCGACTACTCCTTGAAGAGTATAAGGAAAGAGCCAGAAGACAACGTCTTCATTAAAAACACCATTGAGATTTATGGATAACATAAATTTGTTAATGTGTTCTTCTGCTAGCATGCTTACTTCAGGATTAAACTTAGGCAACCATTTTTCAGGATGTGTCGGTAATTGACTCAAGGGCATAGGCATTAAGGCTGCCCCTGGGTTATTCCATGGAGTTTGGGCCATCGTTGAAGTAATAACAGAGGAAAGCACAGAAGATGATCCTTACGGTTGGGAAGATGAGGATATTAAAATTCTAGATGATTGAGAAGGAGATGTTGAAGTCCCAGTGGTCTGGTGGACGATAATTTGAAGTGGAGCGGATGGTTGACTTCGCGGTGGAGAGGTTGAGATGGATGATGATGACAAAAGAGTCTCACTATCAGACCCTTTAGGTGATTTCCTCGCTCTCTTTCTTGCAGGTAGAGGTAATTTAGTTGGTTCGATACCAAACTTTTCACTCTGTATTCTGGTAAGGGGATGAGAAGGGTTATATTGCGAAGTCACACTACCTTGAGATTTTTCAGATTTTTGGGGTGATATAGAAAATCGTTGAATTTTATGGATCAAAGATTCAACTTCAAGAGGCTCAATAGTAGATTTATCTGAAATATTTGGGTTTGTGGCAGTGGTTGTTGTTTTATCGACTTCTCGCTCAAGATTTAAGGATTCTAAATGTGATGGAGAAGTCGGGGGAGATGGTGAGGGCGATTTACTCTCAGAATGGTATTTAGATTTAGATTTACTTTCCATTCATAGTTTAGGGCCCTCCTTCTAGCGCCAAATATGTTGAAGCCCTGAAAATCGAGTCTACAACAAGGGGGATACCCACCCGGTCCGGACCTTGGTTAGCAGCTCCTTTGTCGTTTGGTGTAGTGGGTATGACTGGAGATATGGGACTAGTTTCCAAATTTATGTGTGTGTTGAGAATTGATATTTCCTTTTTAATAATTTCTAAGTAAAATGCTTTTATTCTAAATCTATTTTAACAACATGCAATTGTATTCTAATGAATAGAAATATCTAATTCTAAAACTAACCCGAGATTTAATCTTTCAATTATACGATCTAAAATAGTTTCTATAACAATTGGTAATAAAGACCATTCAATTACTATAAGAAAAGAATTCAATAAAGATGAACTATTTCGTATAAAAAGTTAGTCGAACAGTTGTGAAAAACATATCGCATAGTAAGTCACGCATATATTAAGCATAAATAAATGGCTATCACCGTACAGAAGTGCCAAATGATAACTCAAGCATTCAAGCATTCATACATAAATAACTGAACATGAATATCACAGTAACACAAAAGCAGAAATTGTTAAGAGATAAAAGTACCATTTATAACGAGTTCTACTCATGAGCTCCAACAGTAATGATTTATCTTCTTCTTAATTCAACATCTACTAAGAGTACAAAAGCGCAATTTCAATAGCAGATATTAAACACAGATGTCAATAAATCTTGTTCCATTCATTCATCAAAACCTCCTCGGAGGGTGAAGAAGTGCATGTTCTGAGGACAAGTTTCTGATAAATTTCCAGACCCTTCTCTAAATGCATGAGAAGGGTTTAAATACTACTAGCTAAATCTAAAAATAGTTTATTACAAAAATATAGGAGGCGGTTTAAATGACCGTCCTCACTTCAGGCAAAAATAAAGCAAAACTAAAACTAAAACTGAATCTAAAAGTAAAACTGGCAATTAACTATCTATGTATTTGATATTTGTAGTCGCAAGCATCCAGCATCGGTTTGAGGAGAGTTGGCTGGCCGACCTCCGACTTTAGCTGTCCTACAAAAACGGAATTGGAAAGTGTTGGCGCCATCTTCTCGGCAAAATTAGTGAGACATTTGAGAGTCATGTACTGATTGTGTGGTTTAACCAAGTACTGCCAGTAAGAATCCCAGTTTAACTTGGTTAACCTTTTGATGGACTTTTCTCTTTCTTGAGCCTTTTGTCTCCAACTTGTCTATAGATGCTGCACATTTGGTGGAAATTTACATACCACTTGAAGATGTCCCTGATAAATACCATTGGTTTTTAGAGCTCGGGTTTTGCCTTTCGCCTTTAGCACTTTTTCTTACAATTTTCTAGGCTTGCAGGCGAGTGAGTGATTTAAGGCTTTCCTTTTCAAGAGGTTTTGCCTGGCGATGTGCGATTAGCACTAGGTGATAATCATGCATTGGAAACTGCCTCCATTTCTTGGTCCGGGCTTCTCTGGTGCTATTTTTCGCCTCTTGCGTGCTTTTTGTTAGAAGATGTAAACCTTAAATTTTGTGAAAAGAATTATTCCATGAGTTCTTAGCTCTGAGTCTTAAGCTGTCTATTTGTTATCTCAGCGCTATCCAGTACCCATTTGACCATGTCCGTGTATGGAAGAATCTTGGGCCTTGCCATTATCCTGTGTAAGAACGAGCATGCTAGTTCTGTAATTGACGCCTCAAACGACCCGCGTGAGTCTGTAGTAGCTGTAACCTCCATTACTCTGGGATTTTCTTCCTTGAGTAGACTGTGCATGCCTTCCCAAGTAGTAATGCCGGAATCTCTGTTACAAGTGGTGTGTGTGTATAAGGGCGTCATTTCTTTGTCTTCAGAACTTGGAGAATTCCTTTCTTTCCCATAATATTCTGAACATTGCTATGTATACCTCTCTGCTTTTTTCTCTTGCAATTTGCAAATGAGGCAAGAGTAATGATAAGAAAAAGGTGATGGGAAAGCTTTAAATGCTGAAATCATATAAAATATATCACCTTACGTGAAATGGCTCTTTGATCAGATCAAAACCATATTTCATTAATGATTGCCAACTAGCTCATTAAATTAACATTAACACGCATAACTGGGCATCGGTTTGTGGAAAAGATTTTTCGAACGACGAGCCCTGCAGATCTACGATAAGGCAATTTTGCGATTTACTTCGTAATATCACAGATCACAATATCACTGATCTGTTACGTGTTTAACATATGTTTTCTGCGCAATGCGATTTGCGAGACGCGCCATCGCATATCAGCGGTTAGAGGTATTTCACTTTAAGTGAAACTTGAAGCACATTAAAACTGCGATGTGATGAATGGCTTCATTGCGTGATTTCGCATCGCGATTTCACAATCTTAGGATTCGGTTTGTAGGAAAGCATCTATTACCTTTTTGCGATGCGACGCGACGCTTTTTATTGAGAAAACGGTTTTGTTCGAACTTATCATAAAACTTAAGTCTTTTTTAGATTTTCGGGTATCCTCCTAAGTTTATGATAGTAAGATTCTTTCAAAAAGGAAATACAAGTCCTAATTTATTTTTTGAATTTTATGGATAAGGGTCCCCACTTATTTAGTATTAGTGAGAAAACTAAATAAGAAGGGGGTTGTTGCTAGCCATAACAAACTCCTAGCTCCAAAACTCTCCATCTCAAAATAGATCTAAGCAGCGTGACAATACACGAATTCCCATCCTTTCCCCAAGCCTCCAATATATAGGAAAGTGAAGGCTATGAAGATTTCTCAAATTCCTCATTAGTTCAATTTTGGCAAAATATTTTGGGTGAATAATGTTTCCTCATATAAAAATGACATTTTCCACTTTTTAGATGCTTTTGTGCTTAGGAAAAAGCTTCCCCATGCTTTATGGCTCTTTCCCACTTTTGTATGTTTTTATTTTTTTAGGAAAAATCTAAAGATGAAGATAAAGAGATCACATTCCACCATATGAGTTTCTGAAAGTGAACAAGAGTGCCAAATTCTAGTTAACTTGAGATTTTTTCCTCTGAGTATTAGAGGAATTTTCATTTTAAAATGTTAACATTGAATTTCCATGTCATAATGTGTAAGCCAATCGAAATCCTTTAAAATTTAAAAGACATACATGGGTGACTAGGCACTGGATTTTTTTTAATAATATAACTTACCTAATTTAACTGTGAATGGTGCCCAAGTGATCCTAAATTATATTAAATATTAAAAATAAAATTAATATCTTAATCTATAAAAGTTAGAATATAGAGAATATTTTCAATGAGGGTAAATCATGGTGTGCTAAATAAATAAATTTAAATATAAAATCTTAAATCCTAAATTTAATTTAAATTTTAAATTTACTTTCTTAATTTAAATGTTATTAAATCTTGTATTGATAAATTAATTTAAATATAAAATATAAATATAGGGTTATTTTGATAATAGTGCATTTATTTGAGTAACTTAAATTTAAATTTAACTTTAATTTATATTTTAAATTTTCCTTTTAAATTTAAATTTTCTTAAATCTTGTGTTAATAAATTAAATTCAATATAAAATACATGTAGACGACTATTTTTTATAAAAGTGACGTTTATTTGGGTAATTTAAATTTAAATTTAAATTTCCTTTGAATTTTGAATTTGCTTTTTTTAATTTAAATTTTATTAAATCTTGTGCTAATATATTAATTTCAATATAAAATACATATACAATTATTTTGATAAATGTGACATTTATTTGGGTAATTTTGGTAAAAGAATAATAATAATAGTATATTAAAAAATTGTCTACATGGCATTATTTTATTAGTTTCTTAATTTTTTCTTAGGTGGTTATTTTTGAGTTGAAAATTCCTCTAATGTGAGAATTTTGGTAACAAAAGTTAGATGAAGGGGACAACTTGTTATAGACTAGGATAACGTGGTCCTCATGGTACATAACTTGTATTATAGTCTTATATAGTTTAGGAGAAAGGGGTATTTCAACCAACAACATAGTATTCTCCTCCAAGATGATGAGGAGGTATTTTCATGTATAATAAATTTAAGAAGATACCACAATTCAAATTGATAATTTAGTATTTGTAAACAAATTTAAGGGTAATTGACAACATTCATAAAAAATATAGTAGTATCATCATATATAACAATTATCCATCAAAAAATCATTGACAATTTTCAATATACATATATTACTACTAAATCAACACTTATCGCAGATATCTTTATTCCAAGGAAAAGTCACAACATTACATCCAAAAATAGTAATATCATCATACATAATCATTCTCCATCAAAAAGAATTGACAGGTTTCAACACATATATAAAGTAACAAGATAATACTAATAATATCCTCATCATATTTAATCAAATCAACTAAGATTCAAATGTGTGATTATCATATCAAAATATTTCATGAACACCATTATTCTAAGGTAAATTCACAACATCCATCAAAAGATATTAATATCATCATACATAATAATTCTCCATCAAAATAATGTTGATAATTTTCAATATATACATAAAATACCAAGATAAAAATGATAATATCATCATCATATTTAATCAAATCAACTAAAAGTTAATGTATGAATACCAAATAAAAATGTTTCATAGATATCATTATGCTAAGGTAAATTCACAACATCCATAAAAAAATAGTAATCTCATTATACACAATAATTCTTCATAAAAAACTATAAACAATTTTCAACATATTCATAAGGTAACAAGATAGTACCGATAATATCATCATCATTATTCAAATCAACTAAAATTCAAATGTATGATTACCATATGAAGACATCCAACTAAATATAAAAAATAACGCATGGCTACCTAGCACCATGAAAATCATAGTCAAGCTCATCCTCATGATCATTTCCATGATCATCATCCTAACCATCCTAATAATATCATCCACATAATCATCACCAATGCCATCACCATCCTGATCATCATCATCTTAGATATATGATGTAATCTAAACATAGTCTATATCATCATCTTCGTGGTGATTACCTGTAGCGTTCTGGAAAAAAAATCAATATTACATGTTAGTACTAATTCTATAGAAAAATGCATATTTTTATTACATGCTAACAATAAAATGAGGTAGGACATACTAACATTTAATAGTACTAAAAATAAAATGAAAATATGGCTTAAGATATATTGGAGATCCAACTAAGTTAACACTTGTAATTCACATTAAGTAGTAGAAGCATTTTTTAATTCATACGAAGTAGGTACCCATTTGTTCTTCATATTATATTGTGAATGTTTCTTATGATTTCCATGCATAATTGGTAAATTAATATTTACTTGAAGCTTTATTTCAAATTACAATTGTAATTCAAATTAGAAATAGAAGAAATTTTAACAAAAAAAGAATGTCACATGAAAAAGTAAATTGTTTTTAATGAAAAATAAGTCGCATATAATATGAATGTCACATGAAATATTGAGTTGTTTTTAATGCATGTACTTTTATCTATAATAAAATGAATCCTAATGTTCGTTCAAGAACAAATTCTCACAAATAATTACTTCATTTTATCCATTATCACACTTAATCCATTATACCTAGTGACAACAATGATTCCATTCAAATTGCTTTGAACTCCCTAAATATAATGTAAAAGAGAAAACTCCATGACCATGAGCATGACCGTAACCCGCTCCCTTGCCTTGTCCACCATCAGATACAGTGAACTTGGAGTTATGACCACAATAACAACCCCTCCCTTGCCTCTTGTCCACCATTAGAGGCATTGAACTTGGAATTAAGAGTACCCATGTTTTCTTTGCTCTAATTAATCTCCAAGGAATCAAAACTTGATCAATATATCAAGGACTCCATCAAGGAATAGATATATCATAAGAGAAGCTCAATAGGCTTTGCCAAAAGAGTGTGAAATAACACTTATCTCTGTTTTATGAAATAACTCGAGTGAGTGGAATGAATGGTGGGAAACACTTACCAAGGAAAGGAATATTTTTGGTCTGTCCTTATTTCTATTATTATTTTTGCTTCTTAGAATGGAGGGGAGTGTTTAAAAAAATTATAAAAAATATTTTAAATTAAAAAAAAAAATTGCTTAAGTTTAGTTTTCTTTTTTAATATATATTTAGTTTAGTATTTTTTTTATTTTCTAAAAAATATATTTAGTTTTTGGTTTTTTTTTATAACAAAAATTATATTTTCTATTTATAAAAATGGATTTTAAACACCCATTCATGCTAAATTTGTGATTTTATGATATAAGTTTAAATTATATATAAAAAAGTAACTTAATGCCATGCATTGTGTCGCTGAGATGGGTATTATACATCTCTTCCTTGCTAAGTTATAGAATGTGCTTGGGTTTTCTTAATGCAATAAAATTAATTCTGCTCTTCATTATATCTTGAGATGTTCAACTTGCACCTAATAAAACAATAAAGTTAAAATAGGTTTTCCTTTGCCCTTTGTAGATTTTTTTCCCATTAATCCTTGTCTTAATAGATTAATTGCCTTATGGTGGCCTTGAGTGGTCACTCCCATTAGTTGCATGCTTTTTAGTTTTATGTTAGTGACATTTCTTAGGATTGGTAACATGTTATTTAGTTTATGAAAATGTGTTATTGTCCATATTATTGTTAAATATTAATATTAAATATGTTGGTTTTGAACATGGTTTAGCAAAAAGTTCCCAAAAAGTTTATAGATTGTAATTTATAATGTAATGATTCATTGCTTGATGAAATTGTTTTGGATATATTTTTTAAAGATTCATTGATTAATGAAATTTTTATGGATATTTTTTTTAGTATATTAACTTGTATGTGATAAAGTCAAACTTCACCTCTTTTTGAGATTTTCATTGGTTAATTTCCATTAAGGCTATCAAGTTCACCATTCAATCCCACGTTAAGGAAATATAGGAATCATGAAGTGGCATTGCCCAAGAACTTAAATCTTGGAACATGTTTTTTATAGTCACATTATACTTCCTTTTTGTGTAAATTCTCCATGAAAATAGTCTCATAGAACATGAGGGGCCTCAATAGTAAAGGAAAAAAAATACCCCTAAAAGAAAAATGGTACGCAAAGCACCCATCAATAATGTTGATATAAGAAATAAAAATATTAAGTGAGGTTCTACCTCATATAATTAGCAAATGGGGGAGGAATTTCCAAGTAGTGGTGATTGATGACTAGATATACTTGGGTGGAATGGCTATTATTTGGAATGATCAGGACATTAAGGTTACCAATATGTTTACCTCTTTTCACATTATGACAATATAATTTTAGTTGATTGACATCGAGGACTACTACCATGTATCCAATGTCTATGACTCCAATATCGCAAATGAAAAATCTCTATTTCTCAATTCTTTTTCTAGCATAAGTAATTTATACACGCCATCTCCCTTATCAAGTGTCTCGAGGAAAAGAAAGGATGAATCACAATGTTTACCAAGAGATTTTGTAAGATATACCATCAAAGCCCTAAAGTAGTATCCATTAAAGTTCTCAAGCAATGAGTCTCCAACCCACACATGTGGATCAATGAGATGTAATACATGTGTGTGTAGTGACTAAATTAATACAATGTTCTAATAACTCCACAAACATAAGTATTTCACTCTGTCACATAATTGACCGTAGTGTGACATAAGTAAACCAAGAGTACACATGAAACCCTTAGGCAAGAAAAATTCCCTAGATCCTCAATTAGGTGCTTAAATGATGAAGTGAAAATGAAAGGGGAAGAGGACTTCATGATTTAACCATCACAAACATGTGATCAATTGTGACTAGGAGTGTATATATTCATATGTTTTCCAAAGAGGGTGTGAATACATGAGTTACCATTCATTAGGCCTTATTTTTCTTTCTATTGATTTTTCTTATATATAGGACTTAGGCAATAAGGTTTTCATAAGTTTTGAACAACTCATAGATATAATATTTACATAAATTTTCACTTCAACCTTAGAGTTTAGACTTAGATAAATCATTATAGTGTATCTTTAATGATTTTGGCTTTCACTTTCTGATTTTCTTTCATCACAAATGACAAAAGGGGGAATATTTTGCCACAAATCTATGAATGCTTAATCATAAAGGCATCATGTGATGAAAACAAATTAATGATGTTATTCTCTATGAAAATGATGGGTATTCTTGAGAAACGCTTATGCTTGTGGATGTCTCCTCCTTAGTTGAGAGGTAGTGAGCATTGACACCATATTATCCATTTGTCATGTACTATGGCCGAGACTAACATTCGTAAGCCTACTAAAGACACTAGTAGGGAGAACGGTGGATTAGACAAACATCTGGGAACAATATTCTTTGAGAATTTGTGCTTTGACTAGGACTAATCGCCATAAGTCAAGTACATTATAAGAATATTCATGAGGATCGACATTTCCCGATGTCAAATATTATGACAGTGGATTAGGAAATGATCATGAGAGGAAATGCCTGATGAACATCCTAGTGGGGTAAGTGCCTAAAGAGGCAGTGGTGTCCAAATTTATGCCTTCCAACATTGTGCTATGATCTAATGGAGAGATAGAACTTGTTAGTCAAGGCCTTTCTATTTTGAAAATGTTGGCTATGATGATGTAAATCATGTTGATGCTTATCAATCTAGATTCCTTCTTATATGAATATTTCAACTTGAGAGTAATTTTTTGTCTCATTATGAGTACCTCCCTAGTTTAGAGGGAGTGTCATCATCTTCATTATCATCATCACCAACATCAATCTCATCATTGCATTATCGTCATAATCACTGATGACTCACCCAATCTGGCTGAGGTGAACGCTGCGTGGTAGCTGACCAACATGATTTTCCCACGTGGTAGTTGTGAGATTTTAGTGAGGGTTTAATGGGGCTTTAATGCCACCACAGTTCTCGAGGCTTCGAACCTCGTGTTGGCTCTAAGGCTCCGTTGGAAGTCTACTCTCGACCATTCGGTTGTTCCGCTGGGTTGCTCCACTACTCCATTCACTGTATGAGTCTCTTCCAGGGTAATGGTAATGGTGCTCGGCCCTCTTTCACTTGCTAGCTCCGTCTGCAACTTTTCACTGTAGGTAGACTCTGAATGTGTCTATGTCAATGAAGTTTTGTTTTCACTGTTTGTTGGTTTTTTTGGGAGCTCTGCTATTCACCTGGTTTGGTGGTTTCACTGTCAGGTCCTCGGCCCGACCTCTCCAGTGACAAACCTGCTCCTTTCAAAGGTAATTTCTCTCCTCTAGTTTTATTCCTCTTCTCTGCAATTTATCCACTGACAACCCCGCTCCTTGTGAGCAGTTGGGTTTTTTTGGCCCTGCCGTGGCTCGGATTCCTCTAGTCTTGTTGGGGTTTATGGTCTCGATTTCCCCTTGGCTCTGCTGCTGGTTTGGGGTTTGATCAAACCCTCTCGTCCGCTCAGGTAACCTCTAGTAACTCCTTACTCTCCTCCTGTTCTTTTCGTTTTTCTGTTTGCAAAATGGTTATACTGCCTCTGACTGTCTTCTACTATTTGTGTTGTGCAGGTGGCTCATATGCTGGTGGTGAGGGTTTGGTTCTAGTGGTTCATCATCTTTCCCCTCCTCTATCTCAGCCTTCGCTTGAACTGAGTAGGGTCATTCTTTTTAGATTGTATAGGTGCTTATCTAGGGCTCTGTCTATTGAGACAATGTATGGATATTTCCTCCGCGAGCTCTGTAGGAGCATTGTGGCTTCAGGTCTTCATGACCATGGCTCTGTAGTTGATTTTTAGATTGTCGTGGCCGGAAGTTGCTATGTGTTTCGGTCCTGGGGTTTGGTTTTGGTCTCGTCCCTGCTTTGTTTATGTCTATCGAGAAATAATGGCTCCCTCCTCTGTATGCGATGTTGGACTCGTGGAATATTGGAACTTGGCTTTATATATGAAGTATATGTATGGGAAATGTATGGTATTTTGGAATGCTAATTTGAAAGTTATTTATGCAACAGTTTTATACATGCATAGCATTTATAAAAGAAAGACTCAAACTATTAATTGTGAGATGGTCAGTGAATGTTCTGCGAGTACCTTGGCTTTACTCTGAGAATGTCGTGTTACTCGATGTATGCACAGTCTTTATACTTGTCCTCCATTCATAGATTTCATTCTTGCACAGTCTTCATGCTTGTTCTCCATTCATAGATTTCATTTATGCACAGTACAGAAAATAAATCATAAATCATAGTCTTTGGTTACCTGAAAAAGTTTCACTGTCTTTTCTTCTTGATTATATTGTCAGAAAGTTTTACAGTCTCTGCTATATTTCTCTTTATCTGGGTAGCAAAAACCCTCGTTCATTCTATGAAATGTATTTTTATGTTGCTGGTAGCCTCATTCAGTTGAGGAACTACCTGCAGTTACACTTTACAGTTACATTTCCTATTATGGTTGTTAAACTAATCCAAAATTACATCCATAAATTAAAAAAAAAAATAAAAAAATTTGGCATTGGCTGTGACAACCTTCTTGGAAAGAAAATAACAGTAAGATAAACCAAAGTAAAACTTTTCAAAATGTTCCTTAGATAGCATGTCCAACTGTCACCTCGCCATTGGATGCTCCTGCATCAAGCTCCCGAGGTGAATGAAACTCATGGCTCTTGACCGTGAGCTCTTCAATAGAATATCCAGCATGCTGAATCTGTCCGAAATCCATCTAGGTACTGTCCTCTATTGGATGGTCCTTCCACTTAACGAAGTAATGCAAGTACTCCTTTCGGCGTGTCCGCCTAGCTACCTGAGTGTCCAGTATTTGGTCAATCTCTAAGGGCTTGGTTGTGGGCAGCTGCTTGATCCATGTCCCTATCTCTTCATCTCCCTAGGTGTCCCATGTGTGTCCTACTGAATCGTCCTCCGTGTCTGTAGAAATATAGGGGTATAGGTCTGCGACATTGAAAATGGGTGAGATCCCAATACCCGAGGGTAATTGCAGTTCATAAGCATTTGCAAAGAATTTTCGCAGAATTCAGCAAGGACCTATATTTTTGAATTTTAGCTTATTGTACTCTCCTCTAGGGAACCTTTCCTTTCGTAGGTGCACCAGTACCAAATCTGCTATATCAAATTGCACTTCCTATTGCTTCGAATCTGCCTTTTGCTTATACCTTTGACTGCTATTCTGTAGCTTAGCTTTCACATGTTCGTGAAGTTCATTAATCATCTTGGCGAATTCTTCTCTGTCAGCACTCCTCCATTCCAACCGACCCAAATCTCATAATTCGTGCACTCCTCGGGGGTGCATGCCATATAGGATTTGGAAAGGGCTTCTGCCTGTGCTCCTGTTTGGAGAGTCGTTATAAGCGAACTCTGCCTAGGCGAGTATGCGATCCCACTATCATGAATTCTCTCCAACTAGGCTACGTAGCAGATTCCCCAGACTTCGGTTTACTACTTCAGTTTGCCCGTCAGTCTGTGGATGATAAGCTGAACTGAAACTCAGTTTAGTGTCCAATTTCTTCCACAAAGTTCGCCAGAAATGGCCCGTAAACTTCACGTCCCTATCTAAAAGAATAGATTTTGGCAAGCCATGCAGCCTAACAATTTCTGTAAAGAATAGATGGGCTACATGTGTGGCATCGCTGGTCTTCTTGCAAGGGATAAAATGTGCCATTTTTGTAAAACGATCCACCACTACCATAATTGAATCGTACCCCTTCTGTGTTCTCAGCAAACCCAAAACAAAATCTAAGCTAACTGAATCCCAAGGCCTGTCTGGAATAGGTAATGGTGTATACAACCCCGTATTTTGACTATGTCCCTTCGCCAGTTGACACATCTTGCATCTAGCCACATACCGTTGCACGTCTCGTCGCATCCTTGGCCAATAATAAAAATGACCTACCTGGTCCAATGTCTTTTCTACGCCAAAATATCCGGCTAGACCTCCATTGTGCTTGTCTTGGATTAGATTTTCCCTCATTGAACACTCTAGGGTGCACAATTATCCACCTTTGAACAACAAGCCTTCCTACAAGTTATAATCTAACCACAAGTTGTTGTCCCTCAACAACAGATTTTGGCAAGCTTCATATGCTTTGTGAAAATCTGCATCTTTTTTGTACAGATCTTTAAGATGTTCAAAACTCAATACCTGTACTCTGTTTTCCTGCATAATAAAACTCCTTCAACTTAATGCATCTGCCACTTTATTGGATTTTACACCGATGTGATTTAACACAAATGTGAAGCTTTGGAGATATTCCACCCACTTCGCATGATTGTGGTTTAACTTGTGCTGCTGCATAACATATTGCAGAGAAGAATTATCCAAAAACAGGACGAATTCATTTCCCAACAAATAGTGTCCCCAGTGTTTTAGTGCTTGTACTACTGCATAGAATTCTTTATCATAAGACAAATATTTCTGTCTGCTCTCGTTTAATTTTTCACTGAAATAGGCCACTAGTTTATCCTCCTGACTCAGCATTGCTCCAATGGCTATCCCACTAGCATCGCAACGAACTTGAAAAAGTTTGTTAAAATCCGGAAACCGTAAAATAGGTCATTCAATAATCTTCTTTTTTCAGCAGCTAAAAAATCCTTTCACCTGAATCAATCCAATGAAATGGCTAATTGGCCTTCTTGACGATTTCCACCATGGGCGCGTAGATACCGCTAAAATCCCTTATAAACTTCCTGTAAAAGCTTGCTAGCCCATGAAAACTTCTTACTTCAAATAAACTCTTTGGGGACGACCAACTAACTATGGCTGCAACTTTTTCCGGATCCATCTTCTTCTCATTCTCTGAGATCACGAACCCCAAATAAATTAATTCCTTCTTGAAAAACGTGCATTTCTTCAAATTTAACAACAATTTATTTTGCTGTAATTTTTCCACGACACACCTGATGTGTCTGAAATGTTCCTCCCTGGTCTTACTGAAAATAAGAATATCATCCAAGTACACGATAACGAACTTCCTGATGTACTCTTTCAGCATCTCGTTCATCAAGCGCATGAACGTGCTGGGTGCATTACTCAATCTGAATGGCATGACCAACCACTCATACAGGCCCTCATTGGTCTTAAAAGCAGTCTTCCACTCATCACCTTCCTGAATCCGTATATGATGATAACCGCTCTTCAAATAAATCTTGGAAAATTATGCTACTCCACTTAAGCAGTCCATCGTATCGTCCATGCATGGTAAAGAAAACCTGTATCTAATAGTAATCTTATTGATTGCTCAGGAGTCGGTACACATTCGCCACTCTCCTCCTTTCTTGGGAGCCAAAACTATTGGTACTGCACATGGACTTAGGCTTTCCCGGATCAGTCCCTTGTCCAACAATTCTTGTACTTGTTTTCTAGTCTCTTCATTGTCTTTTGGGCTCATTCGATAAGCGGCTTTGTTGGGTAAGCTGGCTCCTAGTATAAAGTTGATATGGTGGTTGATACTCCGTTTTGGAGGTAACTTATCTGGCAAATTGTCCACCACTATATCGCTGAATTCATGCAACATACCTTGGATTTCCTCTGGTAAATCCTTAATTTTAGTATGAAATAACATCGCCCTTGGCCTCCGTATGATTGCAAATTTAATTTTGTCATCTCCCATTTGCTGTAGGAACTCTTTTCCCCCTAGCAACAAGGCTTTCGGTCCACTACTTTCTGTTGTATCTTCTTCCTTCATGGGTACTAGTGTATGTTCGACCCCATCTTTCACAAACATATAACAGTTTGTTTTTCCATCGTGTACCACCTTCCTGTCATACTACCAAGGCTTTCCTAGTAGTATATGGAACACATCCATCGGCATAACGTCACATGTCACTTTATCCTTATATCTGCCAATATGAAATTCCACCTCACATTGCTCATCAACAAGCAATTGGTGCCCTTTCTGTACCCAAGACACTTGGTATGGTGTTGGGTGTTTCAATTGATTTAGGCCCAACTTCTCCACCATCTCCGTGGCTACTAAATTATCCATGCTTCCACTATCAATAATCAATTTACAACACTTCCCCTGCGACTTACACACAGTCCGGAATAGGGCTTTCCGCTATGTTGGATCAACTGATTCTTTAGCTGGCTTCAACAAAACTTTATTTAGTACCAAGGCTTCACCTGTTTTAGGCATCTTCTCCACTTCTTGAGGTGGGGCCTTGGTTTTCTCGGGCTGAGCAACATATGCTCCTCTTTGTCCTGCTTGATCACTTTTAGGACATTCAAACGATCTGTGCCCCCATTTGTGGCACTTGTAACATTGGTAGGCAGCTCCTCTGCCTCTACCATTACCTCTACCTCGCTAGTAAGGCATTCCTCCCCTAGTGTTACCCTCTTTATCTGTTGACCCTGCAGCTTTCGAACTGCTTCTTCATGATTGCTGCTGGCAGTTCTGCCCCTGCCATAGGAATTTCCTTTTCCTCGACTAGATCCACGTCCTCTCCTAGCATTCCGTCTTCTGTTAAATTTCTCCTCTGCTTTAAAGCACTTTGATATGCTTCTTCTACATATCTGGGAGAGAGAATATTGATCTCGTCCAGTATCTCCATCCGCAACCCATTCACGAACCTTGTGGTGTTTTCTGGGTTATCCTCAACATAACCTGCTCACAGATTCACTCTATAAAATTCCTCTGTGTACTCTTTTACAGTCATTGACCTCTGCTTCAGGTTTCGTACCTGTCTATGCAACGCAATCTAATAGTCTTTAGGTAAAAATTTACCCTTCAATTTGGCCACCATCCTGTCCCACTTCTTAATCGGTGGTTTGTTGGATCTTCTTCGTTCCGCTTGCACACTATCCCACCATAGTGCTGCATGCCCCTTCAACTTCGTAGCTGCAAACCTGATCCTCTTTTCATCATTGATCTCTTCACATTCAAAGTACTCATCTAACTCACTAATCCAATCCAAAAGTAATTCAGTAGATAAGCTACCATCATAATTTGACAGTTCAGGTTTCGGTTTGCTGTTTGCTAACAAGACAGATTTCAACAATCTTATCTCTGGTCCTTCCTCATCGGACCCATCTATTGTAGCTATAGTCTCTACATCATTGTCGTCGCCATCCTCTAGATCCCTGCGCCTCCCTGCTTCCACTGCTGCTAGTCTGGCACTTAGGACCCTAATTTCTTCACGCAGTTTGTCTTCAGCTGCTCTCCGAATACCTCTTCCTCTTCCTCTTCTTCCTACCTCCATACTTAAACTTTCTTCCCTAAGGAAAGAATTGCTTTGATACCAAAAATGATGACTCACCCAATCTGGCTGAGGTGGACGCTGCGTGGCAGCTGACCCACGTGATTTTCCCATGCGGTAGCTGTGAGATTTTAGTGAGGGTTTAATGGGGCTTTAATGCCACCATAGTTCTCGAGGCTTCAAACCTCATGTTGGCTCTAAGGCTCTATTGGAAGTCTACTCTTGACCATTCGATTGTTTGCTGGGTTGCTCCGCTGCTCCATTCACTGTATGAGTCTCTTCCAAGGTAATGGTAATGGCACTCGACCCTCTTCCGCCTGCTAGCTCCGTCTGCAACTTTTCACTGTAGGTAGACTCTGAATGTGTCTATGTCAATGAAGTTTTGTTTTCACTGTTTGTTGGTTTTTTTTTGGGAGCTCTGCTATTCACCTGGTTTGGTGGTTTCACTGTCAGGTCCTCGGCCCAATCTCTCCAGTGACAAACCTACTCCTTTCAAAGGTAATTTCTCTCCTCTGGTTTTATTCCTCTTCTCTGCAATTTATCTGCTGACAACCCCGCTCCTTGTGAGCAGTTGGGGTTTTGTGGCCCTATGGCCATGGCTCGGATTCCTCTGGTCTTGTTGGGGTTTACGGTCTCGATTTCCCCTCAGCTCTGCTGCTGGTTTGGGGTTTGATCAAACCCTCTCATCCGCTCAGGTAACCTCTGGTAACTCCTTACTTCCTCCTGTTCTTTTCGTTTTTTTGTTTGCAAAATGGTTATACTGCCTCTGACTGTCTTCTACTGTTTGTGCTGTGCAGGTGGCTCATATGCTGGTGGTGAGGGTTTGGTTTCGGTGGCTCGCCGTCTTTCCCCTCCTCTGTCTCAGCCTTCGCTTGAACCGGGTAGGGTCGTTCTTTTTAGACTGTATAGGTGCTTATCTAGGGCTCTGTCTATTGAGACAATGTATGGCTATTTTCTCTGCGAGCTCTATAGGAGTGTTGTGGCTTCAGGTCTTCATGACCATGGCTTTGTAGTTGATTTTTAGATTGTCGTGGCCCACAGTTGCTATGTGTTTCAGTCCTAGGGTTTGGTTTTGGTCTTGTCCCTGCTTTGTTTATGTCTGTCGGGAATCACTGGTTCCCTCCTCTGTATGTGATGTTGGACTCGTGGACTATTGGAACTTGGCTTTATATATGAAGTATATGTATGGGAACCGTATGGTATTTTGGAATGCTAATTTGACAGTTATTTATGCAACAATTTTATACATGTATACATATTTATAAAAGAAAGACTCAAACTATTAATTGTGAGATGGTCAGTGAATGTTTTGCGAGTACCTTGGCTTTACTTTGAGAATTTTGTGTTACTCGGTGTATGCACAGTCTTTATACTTGTCCTCCGTTCATAGATTTCATTCTTGCACAATATTCACACTTGTTCTCCATTCATATATTTCATTTATGCAAAGTATAGAAAATAAATCATAAATCATATTCTCTGGTTACCTGAAAAAGTTTCACTGTCTTTTCTTCTTCATTATATTGTCAGAAAGTTTTACAATGTTTGCTATATTTCTCTTTATCTGGGTAGCAACCCTCGTTCATTCTATGAAATGTATTTTTATGTTGTTGGTAGCCTCATTCAGTTGAGGAACTACCTGTAGTTACACTTTACAGTTACATTTCCTGTTATGGTTGTTAAACTAATCCAAAATTACATTCATAACTTTAAAATAAAAATAAAAAATAAAAATTTGGCATTGGCTGTGACAACCTTCTTGGAAAGAAAATAACAGTAAGATAAACCAAAGTAAAACTTTTCAAAATGTGCCTTAGATAGCATGTCCAACTGTCACCTCGCCATTGAATGCTCTTTCATCAATCACCATTCATGTCTTCGTCATCATCATCATCATCATCATCATGATTATGGACATTGTCGTCAATTGTTCATAATTATAGGTGTTGTAAGAAATATCATCAACCCAAAAAATATTACGAGTGCTCAAAAAGGGTTGTTACGACACATGATATATGCAAGATAAATGACAAATTTAATTTTTAGAGATGATCGATGATCATCATCATCACTACCATTATCATTGTCATTATAATTTTCATCATCCCCGTCATCATAATTAATGTAATTTCTATCATCATTATTGTCAACTTCGTCATGAACATCATAATCATCATTCATGCCATTATTGTTGTTGATGATTACCAAGATGAAAATAATTATAATGATGATCAAATGATGATGACTTGGAAGATGACTCCAAAGATAATGATTATGATTATGACCATGACAACATTTAAAAATTGGGAAGATTGTCCAAGGTCATTAGCATCGCCATCATCATTTTCATTGTAACCCCCATCGTCTTTATCATCATTTTGATTATCATAATAATCACAATTCATGTCATCGTCATCATCTTCATTATCATCATCGTCATAATTATTGACATTGTCATCAGTTGTTCATAATTGTTAATGTCATAAGAAATATCATCAATGCAAAAAATATATGAGTGTTGGAAAATGGATGCAAAAGTAAAAAAAAAATGGGGGCAACAATAGACGTAAAATTGGATGAAGAGTGGACACAACATAAGTAGATGCAAAACAAGACAGAAAAATTGACACAAAAGTTGATGAAAAAGTAGATGCAATAGTTGATGCAAACTTGGACACAAAATAGGATGCAAACATGGATGAAAAAGTGGAAGAAAACATGGGTGTAATAGTAGGCATAAAACTTAGCATGAATTGTCGTGAAATAAATGTGGATACAACAATGAACAAAAAAAAGGACACAAACTTGGATGCAAAAAGGAGGCAAACCTGGATTCAAAAATGGATGTAAACATGGACCAAACATGGGTGCAATAGTGGACACAAAATTAGATGCAAAATTGGATGCATCAGAAGTGGATGTAAAAGTAGATACAAAATGGGATGCAAAAAACATAATAAAATATTTGATGCAAACTTGGACACAAAAGAGGATGAAAATGTGGATGCAAAATTGGAAGAAAATGTGGGTTTCAATGATAGGAACAAGATATGGTACAAATTTTGGCACAAAAAAATGAGAAAGTGGATGTAACAAAAAAACAAAATAAAGATGCAAACTTTGATGTAAGACAAGATGCAATAAGGGATGCAAAAGTGGATGCAAACATGGGTGCAACAACAGAAACAAAATTGGATAAAAAATATGGATGCAATGGAAGTAGATGCAAAAGAAGATACAAAATGAGATGCAAAAGCCAACAAAAAAGTGGATGAAAGATGCAATATTTTGATGCAAAAGTGGATGCGAATATGGATGCAAAATTGGAAATAAATGTGGGTACAACAGTAAGTACAAAACATGGCACAAATAGTGTCACAACAAAAGTGGATGTAATGATAGATGCAAAAAAAGAAGCAAATGAAGATGAAAAATAAGATGCAAAAAGGGATACAAAAGTGAACGTACACATGGGTGCAAAAATGGATGAAAAATAGGATGCAAAAGTTGATGCAAAAGTCGATGCAACAAAATTTGATGCAAAAGTAGATGCAATATGAGACACAAAACCTGATGCAAATCTTGACGCAAAGGGGATGCAAAAAATGATGTAAAATTGGATATAAAAAATGATGCAAAAGAGGATGCAAGAGATGATTCAAAAGTTGATGCAAGTGTAGGCGCAAAAAGTGGAAGTAATAAAGGATACAAATTTGGTGAAACAAAATTAGGTGCTAAACTTGATGCAAAACATGGTGCAAAGGATGGCACAAAACTTGGCATAAAACCTAGTGTAAAACCTGGTGTAAAACTTGGTGCAAAACCTATTATAATACCTAGTGCTAAACTTGGTGTAAGACTTGGTGAAGAACTCGGTGCAAAATTTGCATCAATTTTTGCACCATATTTGATAAATGGACACAAATAGCACCAAAAATGGGCTCTAGACGCAAAAAAGGAAGAAAAAACGGACGCTAATCATAGGGTTTTGTTGTAGTGGTGGGAGATAGACTTTATTGGGGAAATCCATCCACCTTCTAGTGGAAAACACAAATGGATACTCATAGCAACAAATTATTTCACTAAATGGGTGGATGACATCCTTTCCAGGAACACAACTGATGCAGTGGTCATTACATTTATGGAGGAGAATATTATGGCTAGGTTTTTTGTCCGAGAAATATTTTCACTGATAATGCGTAGGTATTTTAATCAACCAAGTTTATCAGCTTCTGTCAGAATTACATATTATTTTGGGGCATTCCATCACTTACTACCCATAGGGGAATGATTAGTAGAATCGTCCAACAAGACCTTAGTTAGAATTATTAAAAAGACCATAGCACAAAATCAGAAAAATTGGGACTCACAACTTAAATTTTCATTATGGGCTAATAGAATTACTACTAAGAGGTCAATTGGGAAGTCCATCTTTGAGTTGGTAAATGGAACAATTGTAATTTTCCATGTCCAATTAGCTATTTCAGTGGCCAAAATTCTATAGGATGCTGAGGAGGAGCCAAATTATCTAACTAGGAGAATAAACCAGTTGGTGGAATTGCATGAAAGCAGAGGACAAGTAACTCAGAGTCTAATCAAATATCAGGAAAAGATGAAGGTTATTTCTGACAAGAAGGCAAAGTATAGGGCTTTTCAACTAGGAGATCTAGTACTCATGTGGGATGTTAGGAGAGAAGACAAAGGAAAACATGGGAAATTTTATCCCTTGTGGTTTGGACCTTTCAAGATAGATGATGCAAAGGGGATAAATACCTTCTTATTAGAGAATTTGTACGACGAAGTGCTTGAGTTACCTATAAATGGGAAGTTCCTCAAGCTCTATTTTCAGCATTAAATAATCTCACTCCCCTCCACTGTAAATATCGATGAGCCATTTTACATACCATATGTGTTCATTTTATCTTTATTTTCTCTTTGTTCTCCTTTTATATGCCTGGATTAGTTGAATCCATGCATAAGTTTAAGGCACTAATCTGCAGGTTCTCAATGCCTTGCTTGCAAGGAACTATGCCAAGTTGGAGTTGATGTTGTAGCCCTCATTCCCATTTCATGTTTTTGTCTTATGGTTAGGGATTTTTTTTTTTTTTTTTTTTTTTTTTGTGCAGAGAAAGATTCATTGGAAAATGATGAAGAAAATAGACACCTAGGTACATTTTGTGCACATGGGTAAAATAAGCCTCAAACACCGACCCCAAAAGAAAATGAAATGGTCAAGGAAGGAGATTTAAATAAGGGGAGACCCGCTTCCACAGGTGTGAACACAACAGTTAAATGTTGAGTAGTTTCCTGATGAATTGTTGGCCAATGTCGCTCAACCATCCCTCAGAAACATTACGGGGCAGCGGGGGGTGGGGGTGGGGGGGGAGACTAATGCAACAGATATGTTAGCGCCAACCCAGAGGAGAAAATTCAAAGGAGATAGGTGGGGTGATCAACAATTTAGATTTACTCTGGGGGGTCCAAGCTCACCCCTGACTCTCAATCATCCACCCCACCAGAGAAGTGGGGATCACATTTTCCACAGTGTACACCGATGCACCATCGACATTGGTAAATGAGAAATGCATACAAATTCGATGCCCTTATACCGAGTCATCATACCAGTCCCATGGTGCCACCTGTCTTCCACCTCATGCTACCGTCTTACGTCATTTGACCATTTTCTCTTGCCTATAAGACCATGACCCACTGACCACTAGAATTTCAAATATCATTTTTACAGTCGAGCTCTCCTTTCGCTCTATCGGTCCACCACGCCGCCTGACTATGAACTAGGGCAGAACTATCTCAACATCGTTGCGTCCACTTCCGCCCAGTCATAAGGTAACTCACAGACCTTAACTCCTAGTTTTATTACTATGCTTAAAATGAAGAAACCAATGCCCAAAACCTCTAATCCCTGAGAGGTTAAACCCTCTTCGAATATTGAGCCCCTAATGGATAAGGAAGCCAAGATTCATGACTCACCCTACCCATACCATCTGTTCCACCTTCAGTTCAACATGTATGACCGACATTTCAAGGGAGATGATCCCTTTAGGGTAGTAGAGTCATGACTGTATTATCAAATCACCCCTTTTGTCTACCACTTCCCAAAATTTATTTCTTGGCTCACTGCGTCATATTTTTAGGAGAAAAATTACTTCATATCCTCTTCTAAACTAAAAATACTAGAAATAAATCCATAGCTAATTCAAAAGGCTTTTGTTTACCTAGTTTCCCCTAACCCTAAGAAGTTTACAAAGACAACCCTGTTCTATAGCTATAATGTTCTCTCAACCGAGGAATAGAATACTTTTCTTCAGATGATCTTGGCCTATGGCCACCAAACACTACCCATCTCAGATGCATTTCCCGTACTCATGTTTACTGAATTCTTTTAACCTATCCTAACCATTATTTCCCCACTGTTTGGGGAAGATGACATCGGTAACATCACTAAGGGTACCATAAGGTTTTTGCGAGCAATGATGCAGCAAGGTCATGTTTTTGACATACCCTCATTCCTAGCCGAGTCTATAAAGTTCCAGCTACATCATTTTACCATTAATTCCAATTTCAGATACTATTCTATTTTATTTTACCTTTTCCTATATACCCATGTGAATGGATTTAAATATTTGGGCCTCAGTCTTATGGATTCTCGCAAGAAGAGAAAGTCCATTTTTGATTGGGACAATGTTGTTAGGAGAAAACCTGACAATGAGGTTTATTCCCATTTCATCCCCACCTACATGTCTACTGCCTACAAAATCATTAATAATGTCTCTCCCCCAAGGATTCTTCCCCAACAAAGAGCGATACTCTAGCTCAACAAAGATACCAAGGTGGGAGATTGTTACTTATTTGAAGAATAAACCAAAATTAGGGTCTATGGGTTAGACCTTCCTCCCTATCATTTTCCAGTTTTCATGCCCATGATAATATTCACCATATAATTCATTCGACAGAGCCTCCATGTTAAGCAAATCCACTTTGTTTCTGCTAAGAAGGGCTACCTCTTCAAATTTGGTAAACCAATAGGTCCTTTCATTGTTAATAGTAGACATTACTTTTAGCAAGTTGAAGACTTATTGAAGGAATTAAATGTTGAAATGGAATAAATTTGGCACTATGACCCTAATGATATCATCTTAAAGAGGAGGAAGAACATTAATACCTCAACTTATGATCATGAGTATAGACTTGAAATTGAATGGAAGGCTAACTTCGATTCTTGACATATTAATACAGAGATGGAGATTGAAACCTTGACCTCAAAGGATAAGGCTCAGAAGAGAAATGTAGACGAGGCCGGAGACATTGAAATGGAAGAGGCACACTCGAGAAAAAACACTAAGATTCAAGAAGCAACTGATGGAGAAATCGATACCAGGCCAACAGAGACACACTTAAACCATCCAAGATTTCAAGTGACTCTAGAAATCCCTCCTCAAGCTGCCACCTCCAACTATACATAGGTAGAAATTATGGGTTCTTCAAGAAGATCAACAAAAACGAGCCCTATTTGGGAAACATGGAGCTTGATAAAGGAAAGTAACAAAAGAATCAAGGATGAAATGCAAAAACAATAGCATCACATTCGGTCCCTTATTAGACCATACTTCTGGCTGCTATGGACTTGGAGATAAATAAGATGAAGTTCTCATTACATCATCCCACAGCACAGGCTCTCCCTTCAGGACCAAAATTTAAGACTGTTGATGTGTCACTTGACATGGCTAGTGTCCCTTTGTCGGAGAAAATTTTTTTTCATAGGAAGGTGGGAAAAATGCTCTATATCGAGCTGAGCCAAAATGCTATGACAATCAATAGAGCTGATAAGTTACTAGGAAATCTTCCAATAGGCTAAAGCAAGAAAGAGCTAACTCTAGAGCTCTCCACCTACAAAATGAAAACTTCAAAGAGCTGATTGTCAAACTAGGAGTAAATCTAGAAGATAATATTGTAGTAGAGACTCTTAGTCAAAGTTCTCAATCTGAGATTCAATACCTAAGGCATAAGCTGTAAATGCCTCCCAGTGAACATGTGAAATCCAAGGAGTTGTCTTAGGTGGAGGGTGAGAAAGAAATGCTAGCTAAAGAGCTAATAGACATAAAAAATGAGGTGGTGGTTCTCAAGTAATAGGTGGAAGAGCTCCAATAGAGAATTGACTCACATATTTGTGTAGTGATAGTACCAGAAGACCCACATAACCCCACCGAACAACTAACTAAGATCCTCATTGAGTTGCATCTTTATTAAGGTGAAATTAAGAAATTGTAGGTTGATCTATAGAATGCTAAGCATTATCTCACATAAAAGGAAAATCAGGTAGAGATTGCAAGGGGAAATGTTGAGCACATTTACAAAAATTTGCAGACTGCAAATCAAGAAATTTCTGAGTTAAAAAATAAGTTGAAAAGTAATATATCCCTCCTCCATTCCAAGTAGCTTATTTGGGATGAAATAATAAATTAGGTAAAAATCATTTGGGAGAATATAACTTTGATTTCAGAGCAGAAAATTGTTATCAAGGACTATGGATTCTTTATTCTATCAGCCAAGGAGGAAGATGGTAAAAATGTTGGGACAATAGAAAAATTCATCCGGTACATCAATGAAAATCCATCCAATGAGTTAAGAACCATATATATCATGGACAGAGTTGGTTAAATTATTGAAGTCTACAAGATGATTAAGAAAGAAGCTACTAGAGACAAGGCTGAAGAATGTATGGGAAAGGTGTTAAGAGCAGTGGTCACATTTGATGCAAATTTTGATTAGAAAGTTAGAGCTAGATTTCCTAGCTATTGAAACATCATAGGAGGGTTGGTACCATGGGAGAAATATAATCAAATGTTGGTTGAAGCTAAAAGCAAGGCAAACTCTTCTCACGAGAATATCTCAACCCTCAAAGGAAAAACTATAGTAAATTATATGAGGAGGGACTACTAGTTGTTGCGAATGGTAAAGACCTTATTTCCTAACAATTCAAATTATGAAGAGATCACTAGTCTAAGGTAGCTTATTAGAATTTATTTCACTCCCCTCTACCAAGCCCAACATTGTGGAAAAAGTGTGATCAATTTATCAATCCACTGCAACGCCGAATCATCTAGCCAAGATCCTTTCCACTAGAACCGACCCAACAACATGAAGATATTTTGATTGTGTTAATCATGAAACTTCATGATTTTGTAAATATTCCATTTCAAGAATGTAATCAAATTAGTTATGTAATAGTTACGAAAACTGTGCCAGTAGCATGCTCAAACGATTTAACTACTAGGAAATCATTAGAAGGTCAAGAAAGAATATTTTGTAAGGGGTACTCCTCTATGAGACCATATAAGAATGCTTATGAGATATTTTTGGGGTTCTGAATTTCTGTTCCAAAGGATTTCTAAACTGAGAATTTTTGGAAAGAACTGAAGATGTATGCTCTATTTGCGGATTAATAAATAAGTTATGGTGATTCCAATTGCATGAAGTTGTAGTATGTAATATTTCCTTCATTTATTTCATTATGTGTTTCTTTCTTCTCAGATGGTATGTAATGATAGTTGTTGGATTTAGTCTCAGAGTTATGGATTCATCCGTGTCAAATTATGATGAGAGATGCCTGTGATGTATGAGATTTATTGTCCTTAATATGCGCTTTGTGCCCTCTAAATATTCATTTACAATTTTCACTTCATTGTTTTTCTGCTAAAGTTCAATGCAGCGGGATTGTGCAATCAACCCTATGTCTTGAATTCCTCTTCCTCGTGCTCTTATTTCATTCATATAATGACCAAATGAACTATGTGTTTCTTTAAGTTGTCCACAATATTTGAATGTCAAGTCCTCTCTAGGTTTTCTATGTGTGCTAATGATTGTTGAATCTACCCCTTGGAAGAGATATTTGAACTAATTCTAATTCATAATGTGCTTAAATTGTTGAATGTTAAGGAAAATTCCTACAAAAACTCTAAGATGTTCTAGGCACTGAATTCTCTAAACCGGGAGTTTGTCTCTAAGAACTACAAGAGGCTGAATATCAGCCTACAATGATTGAGTTTGAAGGTAATATTTTCAGCTATCCTATGTCTATTTTAATAGATCCTAGAGAAATTTTGAGTTATATCAGTCCTAATATAGTGGAGTTTTGTCATTTACAAGACATCAAGTTTAAAAACCCATGGATGGTACAACTGGCCACTGGGGCAAAAAGAAGAGTGTTAGAAAAGGTAAAAAATTGTCTAGTTGAATTAGCCGGTCAACTTATAAGAGTAAACCTAAATATGTTACCCTTAGGATCTTATGACGTTTTAATTGGGATGGATTGGATGGAAAATAATTGGTCCCTTGTAAACTGAAAGGATAAGATCATCAATTTTATTAATGAAGAAGGTGTTAGACATGAAATTCAAGGAATAAAGAGACCGATAAAATTATGACCAATCATAGCCTCATAGTTAGGTAAATGTATTAGGAAGGGTTGTCAAATTTATGCATTCAAAGTGGGGTATACTAAAAGGATAAGATAGCAACTTTAGAAAATCTTCCTATTGTCCAATACGTTACTGATGTACTTAGAAGAAATCTCAGGATTACCTCCTAAATGGGATATTGACTTCACGATTGAATTAATCATGATATCCACCCTAGTATCTAAGGAACCTTATCGCATGAGCACACCATAATTGACAGAATTAAAGCTGCAAGCGGTAGGAGATGATTGATATGAAATACGTCCACCCAAGTGTATCACCTTGGGGAACCCCTATACTTTTCGTTAAAAAGAAGGATGTCACATTAAGGCTTTGTATTAATTGCCAAAAACTAAATAAGTTAACGGTAAAAAAAATACCCCTTGCCTAGGATCGATGACTTATTTGATCAGGGTAAGGGTGCTACCATTTTTTCCAAGAATGAATTACATTCAAGATACCATCAAATAAGAATAAGGGATGAAGACATATAGAAACCAACATTTAGAACTCATTATAGACATTATGATTTTGTCGTTCTACCTTTTGGGCTTACTAACACCATGGCTATATTCATGAGCCTTATTAATGGTATCTTTCATCCTTACCTTGATAAATTCGTACTTATTTTTATTGATTACATTCTTATTTACTCAAAAAACATGGAAGGACATAAAAGGAATTTAAAATTTGTATTGCAAACTCTATGGGAACATCAACTTTATGCCAAAGATAGAAAATGTGACCCTTATAACGACCAAATATAGTATTTGGGGCATATAATCACTCGAGAAGGAATAGTGGTGGACCCCAAAATACTAAAACTATCATGGAAGGGCTTGTTCCTAAAAATGTGGCTGATATCTAATCCTTCATTGGTCTAGCAGGCTATTACCATCATTTTATAGAAGGGTTTTCCAAAGTGGCCTACCCCAGAACTTCCTTGTAGAAAAAGGGGAAATATTTCATTTGGATAGTAGAGTCACCCAAAGTAGTTTTGAACAATTAAAACATTTACTAACTACAATCCATGTTTTAAGAATTATAGACATGGAAAAGGAATTTTTTGTGTGTATTGATGTGTGTCAGGAAGGGCTAGGGGTGTGTTGATGCAAGAGGTCATGCGGTGGCTTATGAGTCATGGAAGTCGAAAGAATGCGAGAATATATACTCTGCTTATGATTTGGATTTAAAAACAATAATTAACGCCTTTAAGGTATGGTGACATTATCTGCTAGGTAAGAAATTTATCCTAATGACTGAACATAATTACTTTACTAGCTTCTTTAAACAACCCAAACTTAATTCTCTCCAAGCATGGTGGACTTCCTTCCTAAGTGAATCTTATTTTGGTATAAAACAATTCAAGGGAAGATAAAATCGAGTAATTGATGCTCTAAGTCGAAGACTAAATTGTATATATGAAATTTAATACACTTAAGTAAAATTTTATTTTGTAAATCAAATCAAAGAATCATCCTTAAAAGACCCTGAATACCAGTTTTTATGGCAGTAAGAAAAGCAAGAGAACAAATTTGAACAATAGTCAGATTATGACATTACTAAAGATGATTTATTGATTTACAAGAACATAATACATGCCCCCAACTAGCAGGTTATTAAACAACTAATTTTAGATGAGTATCATAGAAGTCCCTATTTTTCCCATCCTAGTTATTAAAAACTAATTACTTATTTAAATAAAGCTTATTTTTGGCCTGGTATGAAGAGGGATGTAGTAGAATATTTAACTAAATGCTTAGATTTTCAACAGGTTAAAGATGAACACCAACATCTAGCTGGTTTTCTTCACCCATTACCCATCCCTAAGTGAAAATGGGAAGTTATTACAATGGATTTTATTACAAGTTTGCCTAAATAAAAAAAAACAAAAATGATTCTATAATGGTTGTTGTGGAAAAATTAAGTAAATCAGCACATTTTGTACTTGTACAATCAAGTTGTAAAACTGTTCAGATTGCTGATATCTTTATGAGAGGATTTTTTTGGTTGCAGGGTATACCTAGAGTAGTAATTTCTAACAAATATGTGAAGTTTACGTCTACTTTTTGGAAGGCACTTTTTATAGGATTAGGAAAACAGGTACAATTCAGTGTTGCCTACCATCCGTAAACAAATGGGCAAACTGAATGGATATATAAATTATTGGAAGATATGCTACAAATGTATGTCATGCAATAGCCCACCAAGTGGGAAGAATACCTCCACTAGGTAGAATTCACATATAACAACAACTACCATGCTTTATTAAAATGGAGCCCATTCAAATTATTATATAGGTGAAGGTGCAAGACTCCTAATAATTGGAATAGTCCTGAAGACAAATTAACATTGGGGCTTGCCATGTTAGCAAAAATGGAAAACACTATAAAGAAGGTATGAATGAATCTGAAGGATGCTCAAGATCGAAAAAAGAGCTATGTAGACAAAAGAAGGACCTACAGGGAATTTCATGTAGGAGATCATGTGTATGTAAGGGTCAAACCTAAGAAGAGCACTTTGAGATGGGGAAGTTGTGAAAAATTGGCTCCCTGATTCTGTGGCCCTTTTCAAATATTAGCCCGAATTGGACCAATAACTTATCAACTAGCTTTGCCCAGCCATATACATGTACATGACATATTTCATGTCTCCCTACTAAATAAGTATATATATGACCATAAACATATTTCTTTTGTAAGCTTGGTAGGAATCTCTGATTTTCGAGTTTTACATGTCCATTATTCACCCTGCTACAGGGGGAGGGTAGAACAAGATTTGAACCCAAGATCTCTTGTTCAGTGAGACTTCACTCCATGACCAGTGCCAATTGAGCTACCCCAGGTGGACGACCCTAGACACATTATTAATTAGCAGGAGATACAAGAATTAATAATGAAATTGAAATAATTTTTAACTATGTTTCTTGATTTATGACTGATGTGAAGCTAATGCTAGCTTTTACGACTATGGTTGTAGGTCAATCCAGATGGAGAGTTCCTAGTAAAACCTCCATGTATTATATATTTGAGAGAAATCATGCTACGAAAGTGAGTTATCACCCAGGTTAAAGTGCAGTGGAGGCACTTTAGCTTGGAAGAGGAAACCTAGGAGGATGAAAATATCATGCAACAAGAATATCATAGCTTATTTCAAAATGGTTAAGAAAAAACACCAAGGGCAGTGTTTCTCTTTAGAGGGGGAGATGCAACATCCCTTAGTCAATTGTAAATATTTAATTTACATTTACCAAAAATAACTTGGTAGACTATGGGCTATATAGAAGGATCAATATGAATAAGTAATACACTTGAATGTTTATTTTATTTTTTATTTTATTAATAATCTTAGTTATGGTCATCCAACGAATTGCGAGAAGGTGAAAGATGCTAAATGAGGATTTCACTTACGAGGCAGTTAAAGGACAATTATTACTCCCCCTAGAGATAAATGATCTCAGTTAGGGAAAGGAGAACCAAGAGGGTTGAGGAAAGGCATGAGGAAATTAAGAGAGGAAAAGAAAAATTAGTATCTTAGACAGGACATTGTGGAGGGAACTATAGCAATTACTGAAGGAATTCTAGATATCCACTGTTGGTTGAAATAAAATTTGAATGTTATACAATATTTTGTCACACTCCCCATCTCATATCCTAAAGTGTTGGAATTTATGTTGTTAATTCCACAAATGTCACAAAATGATGAAATATATCATTTTATTCACCAGGAAACATGTTCATAAGCATCCCTGAAGAAAAGAAGAAAACTTTCCTTGAAAGAATTATGAAGAAACTTGTCAATTTTTTTTCAAGACCAACATGTTTTTCATAACTAGTGACTTGTGTTGTTCACTTGTTGCATCATACTCTCCTAGTGCTGTGAGAGTGACTTTTATCAGGAAAATTTGTGTTGATCCTCTTCAGGCATTTTTTCCAAAAATGGAGGAGAAGCTTCTCTTACTACAAGTATTGAGAATGATGAGTTGGTTATAGGTGAATGAGGATTGGAATGCTCCATTCCTAGTCCTTGATCCTACTTTCATGGATCATTCCCTTTAGATGTGGAGCTTCTCCCTCCTTTCATGGATCCTCAACTCCTTATCCTTCCCTATAAATGAGATCCCTGCTATCCACTAATGGTTGGCTAATGATTAGTTTCCTTCCCAGTACTGAACTGTGCCCAATTGCTGCCCATTTTCTAAGGAGAAAGGAGTGCTTGAAGGTTAAGGCTAGGACTTGGAAACTCACCTGAAGGAGGCTTCCAACATCAAGGCTTAAGTGGTTGTAATGCTTCCTTTACCATCTATTAAAAATACATTATGTGTTTTCTTCCCATAAATGTATCAATTATTGCTCATTTGGTTTAATACTCCTTGATATGCTACATGGTTTATATTGGAATGAATTTTGCTATGTATGCGTTTGTTGTCTCCACATGATTTTCCTTGCAAGTATTCATCCATAACGGTGAAGAGGAGATTGATCTTGGAAACGAAATAATCAAGGACGACACCAATGGATGTTAACATTACAATGTGGTAGTTCATCTATTCTCCTTTGTTTTTTATGGTATAAACTAGGAAAGTTTACATATATTTGTCTTCGTTTGTTTCTAGATCCTCCCATATGACTAGAGGGATTGTTTCTATCTGTAGAAAGTATTTCCTACCCAACGAAATAGCGAAACCACTGGGAAACTTATAACCCTTCAAAGCTCCTTTTATGTTTGTGTTGAAAATGCAACAAGATGATGGAGCTTAGTGGAAAGGAGTCACCTTCACTAATTTGGTCCCGCAGGCTATTTTTGGCGCAAAGTCTATTTTTAGGCATATGGATCATGGTCTATGAGTTGTAGGATGCTGTTTATGGATGATTTGTCATGTTGGGAAAAATAGATGGACTTCTATTTTTGGTTCACAGCGGAGTGATCAAAGTCTATTTTTAGAATGCCAGGCAAAAAATAGAAACAGTCAAATATTATTAACCCTTAGTAATATTTGGACTTTAAACATTATCTTATCCTCTTGGAGCACTTCAGTTCGAGCTACGGATGTGGCACATGCAGTTGACAAAAGGAATCACGTGGTTTCTTATGTGTTAGTTGAGCTATTGCATGGAGGACTTTAGTTAGAACTCATGCATGTGAGTTCTATGGAGTTGGATGTGGAGTTGATGGAGTTGTGTTCAGTTTGACTTAGTTGAACTAGTTGTATTTAGTCTAACTAAAGAATACACTAGTGATGAGTGATGTGAATTAATTGATTAAATTAATTCACTAATTATTAACTCATAATGCAACTGAAGAATACATCAGTTAACTCAGTGCATGTACAGTTCAGTGGAGACAGGTGTTAGAGGTTGAGATTGCTATCAGTTGTGACTATAGTTGTGCATGAGATCTTGCACAAGCAATCTATTGAGTATGCCCATGATAATTGCCCAGTATATGCCCAGTAGAATAGCTTGTGCTCACGTGATTTCCAGTGTGAGTGATTTTCACAAGGTAAATAGGAGTTTGGATCAGCCATTCATCATTCATTCTCTTGCAGGATTGTGCAGTGGAGGCAGGAAAAGCAGCGGAGAAGATTTGAACTTGTGACTTGTTCAGATCTGAGCTAGTTTTGTGTGTCACAGGTGGAGATAGTGCTGGATACTTGAGAGGAGTATTGTACTATGTATTGTTACATGTTATCAATCATTAATATACAGATATTGTGAGGTTTTCAGTTGTAAGCTTTCCCCGGGTTACATACTGTGTTAATGTGCGCATGCAATTGATGTTTCATTGTTTTTAATGCTGCTAAATTGATGATCAAAGTAGAGGAGGTTATGTATTATGCATGTATTCCACAATAGTGTATAATTGGGATAATCTCTGTGAATAAGTGTCACATTATTCAAAATTTCTACATGGTATCAGAGCTAGATGATTTGTAGAAAAATTTCTACATGGTATCAGAGCTGTTGATCATCAGATCTACTATTCAGAAATTGTTTACATTATATTTCTTCAGGCAGAGTCTGTAATCAGGCCAGGTAGCCTCTGGATTCGTCCTTCCTTTGGAAGGTGAGATATCTGGTAAAATCCCATACAGTCAATCTCTGTACGACAAATACCTTGTTCTCACGAATTCTAGATAAGAGGCGGTTGAGTTTGGAGCTCGTGGAATTTGAATTTGTAGCAGTGTTTTCTTGGTGTCAACGTTGCAATGTCTTTCAACGGATTGCGATTGGAGTATGCTCTTGAGGGTAGCTCAAACTATATTGCATGGAAGGACAGGATGGAGGCAGTGTTAGATGATAATGGGTTGAAGGATTTCATAGAGGCTGAGGTCCCAAAACCTACTGATGCTGCTGAAGCTGTGGTTTGGCAAAAGAAGATAGAAAAGTGTCGAAGGATTCTATTGGAGGGCGTGAAGGATCACATTGTGTCCAGCCTGCGTGGAAAGGCTCCTCCATACTTGATGTGAAAAGCATTGACAGATCTATTCCAAAGCAAGAGTGATTAGAGGAAGCTGACGCTCAAAGATAAAGTCAGAAACATTAAGTGTGAGAATGGAGACAATATGCCCAGGTATCTCTTGAAGTTCACCCAATGCCGGGATGAGTTGGGAAGTGTGGGGGTGAATGTCGATGATGAGGACTTGGTGAGCTTGGCTCTCCTTGGTCTTCTGAAGAGTTGGCATTCCTATCAGGACTTTGTCAATGGTCGGGAGAAATTGCCAGGATGGGAGAGACTTTGGTCAGATCTTGTTTAGGAGGAGATCAGACGGAGCACCATAGACAGTTCTTCATGCATGCACGATGTGGAGAACTGTGCCTTAGCGAGTAAGGTGAAGAAGGGGAAGGAGAATGGTTCTCTTTCCTAATCCAGTTCTTCCAATGATGGGAAGAAGGTTGACAAGTCGAAGGTGAGATGCTTTCGTTGTCATGAGTTGGGCCATTATGCTACTAATTTCCCAAAGAAGAAGTCCAAGAAGGGATCCCGGGAAGGATCTGAAGGTGAGGCAGCCTCACTTGCTTCACAGTTTGAGTTGGACTTCACACTCTTCGCATGCATGGTTTCATCCATGGTGGGAAGTGGTTGGTTTCTTGATAGTGGAGCTTCTTTCCACATGACCGGTGACAAAAGTTTGTTCAGTACTTTGGAGGAGAAAGATCTCCAGATACTCATAGCGATGGGTAATGATGAGAAGTATAGTGTCTCAGGGGTAGGCACGGTTATTTTTCAGAGGGAGCATGGAGCTTGCCTTACCTTGACCGATGTCAAGTATGTACCAGGACTGAAGAGAAAATTGGTGTCGATCGTGATGCTGGAATATAGAGGCTATGATGTAGTCTTCAGTAAGGGAAAGGTTTTCCTTAGACACATCATCACTAGACAGGTGAAGCAGATTGGTTCATGGGTCAAGAACCTGTATGCTCTTGAGGTTCAAGATGCATGCAAATCCTTGAGCAGTGAGGCAACTGATGGAGACTTGGTGGTTGAGAGGGAGCATATATTACCTCTCAACATGCAGAGCCAGAAGAAGTCTCAGACGATTGTGGAGGAGCCACGATTGGTGCAGCAACTTCAGGAGGTTGTGGAGTAGCCACAACAAGGGAAGCTGAGAGGAGATCAAGTAGAGACATCTACTTATGTAGAGACCTCCAGTAGGGGGAAACTTCGAGCCAGGTGGGTTGAGGGATCGCATGCAGCCATACCTCTAGGTAGGAGGTGGGGTGATGTGGATTGATCGTCCCAAGGAAGAGGGGCAGGATCCTTGAGGTACCCAACCTCTTGGATGAGACCTTGCTACGGGAGCCCTAATGTGGAGTAGTAGGAACTGACTGACTGGGTAGAGATAGATGCGGATGGAGAGGCAGAGAGAGCGACAGTGTAGGGAATCCCAAGACAACACATAGCTAGCAGGCTGCAACAATGCGAGAGGCACAAGTGTTTTGCACAGTGCTAGGTGGCACAAAGAAGTGTGCACTGGTGCGAGATGCATGGAGATGTTGCAGTAGTGTAGATGTCAAAGAGGGAGCACTTGTCAGCAGCAGGTAGAGCTTCAGCATCAAAGTATTTTCCTAGCCCAACCGAGTGGTTAGTTGGGAGTGTTTTTGTTCCAAGTGTTGTTGGAGCAAGTGGACTGGGCAAATGTGTTGCATGCAGAACATTCCAGAGTTGTGAGATAGGGGTTGCTGCTAATCCATATCTTGTTGAGAGGGAGTGTTGAATATGCAACAAGATGATGGAGCTTAGTGGAAAGGAGTCGCCTTCACTAAATTGGTCCCACAGGCTATTTTTGGCGCAAAGTCTATTTTTACACTATGTCTATTTTTAGACATATGGATCATGGTCTATGAGTTGCAGGATGTTGTTTGTGGATGATTGGTCATGTTGGGAAAAATAGATGAACTTCTATTTTTGGTTCACAGTGGAGTGATCAGAGTCTATTTTTAGACTACCAGGCAAAAAATAGAAATAGTCAAATATTATTAGCCCTTAGTAATCTTTGGACTTTAAGCATTATCTTATCCTCTTGGAGCACTTCAGTTCGAGCTACGGATGTGGCACATGTAGCTGACAAAAGGAATCATATGGCTTCTTATGTGTTAGTTGAGCTATTTCATGGAGGACTTCAGTTAGAACTCATGCATGTGAGTTCTATGGAGTTGGATGTGGAGTTGATGGAGTTGTGTTCAGTTTGGCTTAGTTGAACTAGATGTATTTAATCTAACTAAAGAATACATTAGTGATGAGTGATGTGAATTAATTGATTAAATTAATTCACTAATTATTAACTCATAATGCAACTGAATAATACATCAATTAACTCAGTGCATGTACAGTTTAGTGGAGACAGGTGTTATAGGTTGAGATTGCTATCAGTAGTGACTATAGTTGTGCATGAGATCTTGCACAAGAAATGTATTGAGTATGCCCATGATAATTGCCCAGTATATGCCCAGTAGAATAGCCTATGCTCACGTGATTTCTAGTGTGAGTGATTTTCACAAGGTAAATAGGAGTTTGGATCAGCCATTCATCATTCATTCTCTTGCAGGATTGTGCAGTGGAGGCAGGAAAAGTAGCGGAGAAGATTTGAATCTGTGACTTCTTCGGATCTGAGATATTTTTGTGTGTAACAGTTGGAGATAGTGCTAGATACTTGAGAGTAGTATTGTACTATGTATTGTTACATGTTCTCAATCATTAATATACAGATAGTGTGGGGTTTTCAGCTGTAAGCTTTCCCCGGGTTACATACTGTGTTAATGTGCGAATGCGATTGATGTTTCATTGCTTTTAATGCTGCTAAATTGATGATCAACGTAGAGGAGGTTATGTATTATGCATGTATTCTGAAATAGTGTATAATCGGGATAATCTCTGTGAATAAGTGTCATATTATTCAAAATTTCTACAGTTTGATCTTTTTTATTAGTTTGACCAACCTCCTAGTGATTTGTAACTTAGGTTCATTATGGGTCCGCATTCTGAGTGGTATGCTCTTTAGTTTCAAGTGTGGATCTCTCTTTGAGTTTCTTTTCATTTTCCTAAGTCTTTCTCGCCCAATGCGTTTTCTCCAGAGACAACTGCATTGTCAGTGCTGCTTTTAGCCAATATGGTCATGCTTGTACCTCTGTCTCACACTGTCTACCCACATTGATCCATAAAAATTGAGAAATTTTTAGGATTTCTACCAGAAAGTTCTAGTGTGTCTTGATCTCTGAAGTGTCCTCCTGCTCTGTGTGCATAGAATTTTCCATTATTTTTGTTGATTTCTTATTGGTTTACAAAAGGCCATCCCATTGTTTGAGGTAGTGAAAGTGAATTTTGGTTGAGTCTTTAGTTCTTTGGGTCAATTGAATTTACTGTTTGTTGCTTGTATTTGTGGAAAGAATACCGATTTGTTGTTGGTTAAATAATTATTAGTTCTTTTGGAAACCATAAAAGAAATTACATTTGCATTTTCTTAGCTTGCATCTCAAAGTTTAGTTTTCAAAATTGAATTAAATTACATTGCGTTGAAAATTCGTTTTTGGGATTATCATTGAAAATAGATTACATTGCTTAGTGTTGAAATCTAAAAGTGCATTCTCATTCATTGAAAAAAAAAAGTGAAAAGATTCATGTTGGTGCATTTTAGTGAATTGAAATTTATTTTACTTTTGGTGGGTGCATTGGAATAGTGAAAGTGAAAGATCTAGTTAGGAAGCTTTGTTTGTTGCATACTTGGTTGTTGTATCAATGTTTGAACTTCTTCCATACACTAGATAAATTTCATTGAAATGAAAGAATAATTTTTTTCATATTAGTTGCATTGTAGGTGTGTTAAGGTGACGTCGATTTTTGAGCCTTGAAACCAAAAATTAATTCAAGATCAACTTTAAAATTTATCTCAATTAACCTAAGGACAATTTGGAACATTAACGGAAAAATTTAGAGGTCTATGATAGAGAAGTGTTCCGACGTCGTTAAACATAGTTTATTGTTGTTTTACAGTGTTGCATCCCGGGGGTGAAATCCTGTTCCACATATGAAATGTATAGGTCCATTCTCCAGTACGTTCAGGTATATCATAGGCACTCGACGCATGGTAGGTGTATGGGAATGCTCTCATCGAATGATTACGCATTAGGAAACACTACTATGGACTGCACTTGCACGTATCATAGCGTATATTTTTGGAGTCCCCAATAGGTTGCTATCCATCCATAGGTAACCGAGTCTGCGACCTTGTATACCTTGATACACCGAACACAACATTCAGGGAGATTGGTTGCCATACATTAAGTCCCTGGTTCTCCAAGGTGCATATTGCAGTTCACGGTTTCTTAGTAAAACTTTATGCCTAGTTATCCCTTCTTGATTCATTTTTTGTTGATTTCTAAAATTAATTGACTACGAAATAACATCCTACCTGTGAAACAAATCCTTTTGTCCTCAAAGTGAATGGTTAATTGTAAAAATGGAATTAAGCCAAAACTATTCGCCAACACACAATTAGTAATAGATTTCGTGAAAAATTCATCTTGGTAGAACCACCAAATCTTCCGTCGTGCCATGCACAAGGTTTTCCTCCTGTATCCTCTTCACATTCTGAAGCTGACAGGTTACAACAAGTAGTCCGAAACAAGACCCCTGATACAAAACACAATATCTATGGAGATGCTAATGCACCTGATCCACCTAGAGTTTTAGGTTCTAATATTGTTGAGCCTAAGCCCCTTGAGCACCAAGGTGTTGAACTTGGTATCATCCTAAGTGTGAAACCCATTGCTTCTCTACCATTTCCTTAATATTCGGTCACTTCATCTCAAGAATCTCCTCCGGCTTGTCCTCAACCAACTTTAGAATTATTTCTTTTTCCTCCAAATCCACTCTTTGATCCAAATCCTATATATTTATCACCTCCCCATCTGTATAGTCCTTTTGATATTCCTAACATACACTTGGATTCTTCTCCTAGAGAGTCTCATGTTTTGATTTGAGAAATGTTCCCAAACATGGTGACAGATAGTGATAACCCATCTATAGAGTCAACACCCCACGGTGTTCCTTTGGACACATCTAAAACCCATGTTCCCGCTGCTGACATTGATCCTGTATCACTCCTTACTCCTGATAACTTCCCTTATGTTTCCACTCCTTACAATCTAACAAGTGGGCCAAGTGAAACTCTTGCTTATAGTGCACCTTTGGTCCCACCGGGTTATAATTCTCTTAGCGATGCTTTTTCTGACAGTTCTGGTTCAACTTCATTTTTTCATAACCCCATTTGGTCATCTGGTGTCACTCCTACTATTAGCTCTTTTTTTCCAAACATATCAGCACCTACACAGACTCCTTCCCAGCCTACAGTAATGATAGGTCAAACGCATGTTCCTCTTGGCCCTTCTTCTCCTTCTACTTCAGTGACAGTAATCGCGGTCCCCACTCAGAGTGGACAGCCTATGAGTTCATTTATTCCACCATCTGGGGGAAACTACCTTTGCCCTATGTACCTCCTACTTCTAGTGGAAACCATACAAACTATGCACCCCATCCTCCCACATTAGGGGTAAATCAACCCACTGGTGCTATTTCTAACCTGGATGGAATTCCAGTTCCATTTGTATCAGGTACTGTCACGACAACCCCCTTGCAAGGTCACCAAGTCCCCTTGACTCAACCTTCCTACCAACAACCATACGTTCTTACTGGCTCTCAACAACCTAAAAATCCACTATTGGGAGTTACTCCCAATCAGCAAGCAGGTCCCTAAGTGTAGTGTGGCCCCAATCCTTTGTATCCTCATGGGACTAGTAATCCCCCTCTGTAGTCATAGATTCATGTCCAACTGCAGTAGGGACCTTACTTGCAGTCACGACCACAAGTTCCTTTCCAACCCCAGCAGGTGCGACCACAAGTTTCTTTCCAATCCCAACTGGGACCTTACCAGCAGGCACAGCTGCAGGTTTCCTCCAATCCCAACAAGGACCTTACTAGTAATGGCAACCATAGGTTTCCTACCAATCCCAACAAGAAACTTACCAGCAGTCGCAATCACAGGTTCCCTTTCAATCACAATAGGGACCTTACCAGTAGCCACAACCGTAGGTTCCCTTTCAATCACAATAGGCGTCTTATCAGCAACCACAACCACAGTCATAGAAAATACCATACCAACAATAGTATGGTCAGTTTTACTCACAGACTACATACATCCCAAATGGTCTTTACCAGACTCCATACGTTCCATATGGTCAAAACCCACCGCAGTGGGGGAAAATCCAACCTCCTTATGGTCAAAACCCACCACAATGGGGGAAGACCCAAACTCAGCAGGGTTGGAATACTCAGTTTGGTACATACCAGAGGCCTTACACCCCATATAATCCACAACTTCCATTCTTGGCAACATTGGAATTGATGGATGTGTCACAACTTACAAATGACCCAATACTGCACTCGCTGTATTTGCGTCTAGTACCAACTAAAAGACCTAGCAACTGTCCTAAGTTCGAAGACAAATCTAGAGAAGACCCTCAAGCACACGTTATGACTTGCAATATTTGGCTTTCCTCTAACTCTTGGGTTGATGATTCAATCTGATTGCGTCTTTTCCAATGCACTTTGATGGGTGCTGCCGCTAAATGGTACATCGAGCTCCCTCAAGGTGCTTTCCAAGATTTCAATTCTCTCGCCATGGATTTCCTCACCCATTTCCAATTGCCTGTTCGGTATGATATTGGAACCCATCTCTTAACATATTTGTAGTAGACAACCTCCACTCATATCTCTGATCATATCGATGAATGGAGACATAGGCGTCGCCTCATCAAATTTGACCTCCCGGATCAACTATTGACTGAATGGTTTACTAAATAATTTATCCCCCCTATTGTTAAAGACATAACCATGGGTGGCTGTGTAAATTAGGAACAAGCTATCAACCATGCCCAGTATTTGGATATTGTATATTCATAATTTGACACGTTGTATGAGCTTCTACCTAGTGCCCCGCGACCTTCGATTGGTCCTGTGTCCTTCGAACCAGCAGATTCACCACCTGTTGATGGTTTCATTGGATCTTTGGCTTAGCGGTCTAGTAGTACCCCGACTCCTTCTATGAAATCTATATCTACTTAGGCTGCTGCAACTTCCAATACTACAGATAACTCAAATAATTTTGGTAAAACCTAAGAGGTAAATGATGTCCAATCTACCACAACAGGTAAATCCTCTATAAGAAAGAAAAAGGGTAAAGGAAAATCTAAGGAGTACCCACAAATAGGATTCCCAAAAACTGTCAGCTGGAAATTCATCAAAGTGAAAGCCTAAATATCCTTACCTCATTTGTGTTAAGGATCATTACACTAAGGATTTCCCTCGACGTGCCAAATTAAGTCATCTCCTGAAAGGAACCTTAGGGATGCCACTTGTTCTAAAGGAGCCTTTCCCATCTCAACAGATGAAAATGGTAGACCAACCACATGATCATACCTCTGGAACCTCTCAAGTGTTCATGAGTGGCTCATAACCTATTTTCATAGCCACCTGATCAAAAGAGTATCCAAATCCTGAAAGAGTACCCAGTCATCTCCTTATCGAGAAACCTAACACTGATTCCATAATCCAACCGCCCCCTAAAGGTGTTCTTCGAAAATAATCTTATAATCCAAATGCGCGAGCTTATCAACACTACAATATTGTATAGGATTTGGCTCAAGCACCCTCAACAATGTCAGGCTTGGAAGTCCTTCAAATGTGTCCATCACAATGAAAAGCTTTGGTATTTGCCATTGGAGGAATTGATCCCACAGATTCTAACTTGATCACTTTTGATCTTGAAAATCATGTCCCTCGCATGCTACCTCAACTTTCTTTTCCCATATAACTTTTCGTTATGGGTAAAACTATTCACCGAACTATTGTTGATGAAGGAGCCTCTACATGCATTATGTCCATATCATGTTGGAAATCCATTGGCTCCCCTCCTCTCAACTGGTCCCCAAATACTTTGGAAGCTTCTAATGGTAAAGGTTTTTAACCATATGGTATTCTTAACTCTTTACCCATTTCGTTAGAAGGAAAGGCTATCAATTTGGAAGTAGAGGCTATTGACACAAATCTTAATTATAGCCTTCTACTTGGCCGTAGTTGGACTCAAGCAATGTTTTGTGTGGTTTCTACGCTTTTCCATGTAGTTCGCTTTCCCCACCAAGGGAAAATTGTCATAGTAGACTAATTGGCCTTCTTTACCTCTGAATTTTCAATTGGTAATGTACCTTATGTTGGGAAAACCACCATTCCTTATGAAAATTCAGAGTGGGTCTTTTCAAAGACTCTTACTTAATGGGAACTTTTTCCCTTCCTTCTCCCACCAATGTTGCTTTAGTTAATATGATCTCATCTAGTAATGACCCTTGGATCATCCTTAGCCCTGATTAGGTTGATAATTTTTGTGACACCATGCCACTCAAACCCGTCGAACAATCTTACCAAGCTGTCATTTTAGCTTTTGCGGATGCATATGAAACCAATGACTGATTGAGTACGGTCCTAGACTCGTATTTTCAAACTCCTTGGCTTGGTTCTTCAGATTCTGAAGATCCTTTGAATGAGACTTTCGTTACTGATGAAAGCATCACTGAAGTCATGTATCTTGAAGAAACCCCTTGGAATGATATCCATCATCGTTCCTATTTCTTCCTAGCCTTGGTGCGATTCCTACCTGTCTAGGTACTTTAGTTTTCCCTACAACGACTGCTCCCTTTCAGACACCGATCTTAGTTCACAAGGCGTTATATGAAGGAAATTTGGGAAACATCTTGGAAACCATGCCCATCGACATATTTGTGGAACCAGGGATAGTCAAAAACATTCACATAAGGGACTCTTGTTCTCTCGATGAGATTAAGATCAATACGACCTTATTCAAATAATTTCACGATGTCTTTTCCTGGACCTATGAAGAAATTCCTGGAATTGATCCAAGAATTGTGGTACACGAGATCCCATAATTGAAGCTAGATGTCGAACTAATTCCTGGTACTTCACCTAAAGAAGAATAATTTCTTTACTTAGAATGCCTTAACGAAACTCTCCAAATTTCTGCATTGGTAACTGTGACTCAAAAAATATGAGATAAATCCCAATATGACAAAAACATAATCCCTTGTGTAATATGAAGAAGGTGACTTGGTCTTATTGGTACGATCGAGCTAACAATAAATTAGGTGCTGGAAAGTTTGAACACATGTGGCTTGGACCCTATATTGTCAAACGCGTATCACAAAATGGTGCATATGAGTTAGTTTATTACGATGGAAATTAGTTGTCTAAGCCCCACAATGGGCTCTACATGAAAGGTGTTATGCTTGATCTTGTGTAGATACTTTGTACATTAGTGTGTTGTCTTTTGTGTGATTGTTTGCATTTTTGCAAACATGTTTTCCCCTACTTATTGCGTGTTCCACCTGGTTTGCATATGTCAACAAATCCTCTTCCTTATGTCGGTTTCGCTGATGGCACTTTTCATAGTACATAAAATCTGTCTTCCACTATGTGGGCACTCTTTTCTCCCAACGATGAGATAGTGAGTTTACAGGTATATGTCTAGGACACACAACTAATAATATAACAGAATATAGTGCGATCATCGAACTATTGTCGTAATCTATTTCTCTTGGTATTAGAGCATTGGTTTTCAAACTTGTTTCACAACTCATTGTATTACAATTAAATAGGCATTATTCCGCCAGAAACCCTAACATTTTAAGAATGTATTTGCGTGTTCATCCCTTGGAAAGAAATTTTAATTACATAGCATATCAACACATTCCAATACATATAAATACATTGAAAAATGCATTATATAACCATGTTTTAGATCGAAATTTGCAACATATGTAAAAAGAAAACCATGATAAAATAGGAACATTACGTACATAAGGTAAAACATGTATATATATATATATATATATATATATCACCATATAGAGTTTGCAAAATGTTTTTTTTAACATCATAAATTAAAGTTTGTGTTATGAGATACATGGCTCCTCGAGCCTACATAAGTGAAAAAAATAAGACTAGAGACATGTCTATTCACCAACATGATGCTCATGCTAGCATGATATAGCCCTAACAACTCAGCCCAACAACTAGTGCAGTCTAGCTGATACCCCCATTGTATGCCTCTGATACCGAAGTGGCACCTCATCAATAGTCACATAATCTCAAATGCCTCTAGTCAAGGCCTCCAGATTGCACTCCACCTCCACCATAGGATCAACATCTTTGGCATATGGTGTATCCTCGAGCTATCATGTCGCTCTCTTCACTACCAGAGAAACCCCTGGAGGTCTCTCTAGTCCCACATCTACAAAATATCACAAGTCTCGATCTCAGTTCACATAATTAATAAACATTAAAAAAACTTGAAAAAATTAAAAAACAGTTCTTTATCTAAGTCATTCCACTTTATCCCAGGTGGCAGTGGGATATCAGGATCTCCTTAGAAATCTGTCCCAGCATAGGCCCAATCATCCACCATGATGAGCTATTGACGTAGCCATTCAAAGAATGAAGGTGGAAAGGAATTTTTTTCCCACCTCCATGAAGAGGCATCAAATCTCCCCACCACAATAAACATGGATCCCTGGGTCGGGAGCTTCTACCTCCACCCATTGATATCTGAAAAATAGAACACGCTCTAGAAATAACGTCACCAAAATTGAACCGTAGCTAAATTGTTTGAGTTTACCTGCCTTGCACTTGGTGAGCTGGTCTTTCATATTGACCAGTAGTCCTTCACACCAGTTGAACACAGACCAAACAATTAAACTCATTTTCCTCTCTTGGACAAGCCAATGATGAAGTATATTTCTGTAACTTCTATGTCAATCTCTAGGTCCCCTATTATAAACATCTGACGGTCTACATCCCACCATCCTATCAAGTGTTGTAATAACTCCACTTGGGCTATGATCCTAGGAGTACAAAAGAATTTAAGCAATCCACATGCACGAAGAGCCCTTATGAAATTAGGATCTTGTGATGCTTGATGATCTTTTGCTTCATGGCCTCTTTCTTCCACTCAATAGCCATTTTATACAACAAATAACCTGTAAAACATCAATGAACAAGGTTTTAATTAGATTCCATGGAGGAAAATTTTCAAAACAATTAGTAATTTTGGAGATCTATTAATTTTTTTTATTTCGCGGTGCTAGTGTGCTTGTCCCTAATTTTTTCCGCACTTCCAGCATTATGGCATTGTTAATCTCAAGGATGGCAGCGTGATCCCGATGGGTAAAACCTGCGTTGACCACCCTCGACTCAATTTTTATTCAGACCCTCCTGGCTACCTATTCTATGGGTTAAATTGCTTGAAATTACTATCAAATTGTAGAGGAAGGAAATCTCTTACTTGTGATAGGCAGTTCGTTGAATGGTGCCCTGGATCGATCACACTCCTTGCCTGAATATCGGGGAAATTTAGGGAAAAATGTGCTCTCCAATTCACAAAATGACAAATGGTAAATTTATTTTTACTTTTGGAGTTTGTATAAACTTTTTAAAGTATTTTTACAATTTAGGGCATATTTTTACCTATATTTATATATTTGTCTCGAACTGGGTAACACGTTTTCACATGGTAGCAACAAGTTATTACTAATTGGCGACTGTAATTGATTTTGGTTGAACTATCGAGTTTTATTTTATCACTTTTTTGGACTCATAAAAAACAAACGAAAAAAGGAACCCCCTCAGAGTCATATTTCAACTCTTTTTTGACTCGTGAAATATGAAAAGGTTGTTGAGCACTTGTCTTTTTGAACTCATAAAAGTAAATGAAAAGACGTCTACTCAGTAGAAGTTTAACCCTTTTTTTGGATTGAGATAGACTAGTTACGAAAAAGGAATACCTTAGTCAAACATGGCTATTTTTTTCTACATTTTTAGATTCGAGAGACTATCTACAAAAAGGGACATCTTGAGTTTTCCTTTTGCCTCTTTTTCAAAGTCTCTAAACATGAAAAATATGTTGAGTTACCCCTCCGTCGGACTCATAAAACTGAAACGACGAAGGACTTGTCACAAGCATATGGTATCCTCTTCAAGCTTGAGATTAAAAAAGAGGTACTCACTTGAAATAGTGGGGAAAAATGAAAGGAAACGCATATCCTATATTTTGTATAAAAGGCAACATGTCACTCTTGAACATGACACTTATCTATATCTCGTGTCAGGTTTGGGTTATCCTCACTTTGTCACTTGCCCTACTGGGTTTTGGGAATCCATTTGCCTCTCATATGATTATATCATATTCTCACCATGACCTCTGATCCTATTTTGAGTCAAATGTTGCCGAATTCCGGAGTCGTGTCACCAATATGTTCAAGAGAAGCCCCATCTACAATTCAAACCACTTATACCCTGTTATACCCTGTTTGAATTTTTGAATCACTCTTTCAAACTCTATAAAATTCTATATTTCATGTCGATGATGTGGGAAACATTATGTCCCTCCTTCGATGGATCACTTCTTGTCGACTCCAACTCATTATCCAGGAAAATGGTCTAGAAACTCCTTTTCAGTACCTTGGAGTGCAGGCCTTAATGGCAGGTTCTTCACATTCGACGATAGGCTCACATCAATGGCCTTTGATCAAATGATTCTATGAGTGCTTAACTTCGACTTCATTGTTCGCACTCATGGATTGTTTTGTTGTACCTTGAGAGACATTATCATCATTGGTGGTTTCGCTCATGCCTGTTAACAGTTTAGGTCATTAACCGTAAGTAGGTGGTTTCTACCATGTTTGACTTCGACACATTTATTCACATGATTAGATTCATACTTTTTTTAGATCAGGACAAAGGTGAAGACCCCTGGTTTCATTTGATAAATCCAGGTTGCATGGAGTTATTAAGCATTCATGATTATACACATGATCCCTTCTATTTGGATGGATGTGTCCATGCCATGGATCCATAAACATGATCCCTTCTATTCGGATGGCTGTGTCCATGCCATGGATTCATGTATTGTTAGATGCCTACTCAGAGATGTATTATTAGGCATACTTACATCAGACATGTCAAATACATTATATTGTGTTTGATTTATAGGTCTCGTGACAATGTTTCTTTAAGTCCTTGCCTTGGCTTGTAAAGCACTTCAACCATTACTCCCCTTTCTGCGTTCATGCTTTAGGGGAATCTGTTATACAATATTTTGTCACACTCCTCGTATCGTATCTTAAAGTGTTGGAATTTGTGTCATTAATGCCACAAATGTCACAAAACGACGAAAGATGTTAGTGTATTCACCATGAAACATATAAAGTTTTCTGGTATAAACTAGTAAAGTTTACATATATTTGTCTTCATTTGTTGCAAGATCCTCCCATAGGACTAGAGGGATCGTTTTTGTCTGTAGAAATGATTTCCTGCACAACAGTGCAAGAAATGTTACAAACCCTAGGAATTAGGGTTAATGAAATATCATTGAGCATATATTTTTATTAGAAACAATAATGAATAATACACAAAATTAATAGAAACATTTTAATTTTAAAATATACCGCATAGTTGGGAATGAATTCCTTTTAATAATACATGCTATTGTAACAAATGAATTGCAAATGTTGTAACATTAGAAACTTATATTAACAAAAATTCGAGTTGAAACCCTCCATGAAAGAGAATACAAACTATTGTATCCCAAACCGAGTGGCTTCCACGAATACTATTTTAAATAAAACAAACTTCTATAGTCTAGGCATGTCCAATAAGTCACGATTTAGTTCAATATAAACCCTAAAGTGAGATTAAGGCTCTAAATCTATATGAAAAACTTTGAAGCAACAAGGAACCAATAGTTGAGGTTATGGGATTTCCAAGAGGAACCTGGAAAGGTGTAGGAGGAGTAAACAAGAATACAAACAAAATGGTAGAAGCGAACAAAAATCTTAACCTGTAGCAAACAAGGAAATCCAAACATTTAACATTAGAGCTTGACTTGCACGAAAAATTAACATAACAATGTGAATGCATTGAATATAGGAAATTCATATACCTATAATCATTTTCTACCAAGAATGCGGATGCCACATTAAGAAACAAGGATAGGAGAGTTAACCATTAAGCAATTTTCCAAAATTATTTCTTTGAACAATTTCAAGGAAGAGTTAAAAAAGAAAGGAAGTAAAATTCCCAAAATACCTTGGTGAATGGAACAGTAAAGCCAAGACACTTGAGTTGTATCGAACGACACCAGTTTTGTCATGGCCTACCAATTCTTGAAGCTAAAAAAACATATTAGGTGTTCAACAAGGATAATAATCTTAGCTTAAAAACTTAAGGGTAGTGGAAATTTTAGTAAATAAACTACTATGCGAAACTAAACTGCAAAATGCAGAGTTTGGGAGTGTGAAAGAAGCCAACCCAATCTATGGTTTGGTTGCAGACTGTGGAGCCCAACAAGAAAATATGAAAAATGCAAATGAGACCGATAGTGAGGTGGGAGGAGGGGGTAGTTACCCCTTAACCACCATTCTCAATTATGACTGTCAGATTAAAACCCTAAATCATCAACGGTTGATCTAACGGCACTTTTCCAGTGTTATATTCTGCCTCGATTAAAATGTTGTGTGTGATAGCTGGGCATTTGGGAAAGTTCCTAAGGAATTTCACATATAACATTATAATATCAACTAAGTAGGAAGGTGGTAAAGACCAAGAACTATACTAGCACAACCACATTAATAAATGTGGTTGATATACATCGAAGGTATCATTTAACAAAAACTCCATATTTATCAAGTTGAGACCGTTGAATTGTTTGGCCTTTTTATTATTATTGAAACTTCATATCGAGGAATGAGTACTAATAGAATCCTTAAACTACAAACAATGGTTACAAATGCAGGTAATAACACAATATTAAAAAAATATATGATAATATTAATTTGAATAACTATTATTTATATATATTATCCCATTCAATCTTATAATTTTAATAAATATTATAAAAAATTTATCTAAAAACATAAAAAATTAGAACATAAGTGTTTTCAAATATTGTGTTTATGTGGATTTTCAAATTATCACATGTGAAATATATGGTGGTTGCAGTGTTATTTCCTAGATATTATATTTGAGACATGGGCCTATGGTGCCTAAAACATAGCCATTTTCAAAAAAATGCACATAGGCATATGGTGTTCAGAAACCCTCTCGTTCGTGTTTTTACGGAGTTGCTTCTGAAGCGAATGATTCATTTATTTAATTATTTTTTATCGACTTCCAAGACATGCTAGGGCATCCAACGTCATTCAAATATGTACAATGAATGACAATGGATCTGTATATTGTCGAGAAGAATAACTCCACAATAGAACGCCTTCGACATAATAAAAAAATGATAATGTCCAGAGGAAAAATTCCACAATAAAACACCTTTGACATAATAAAAAAATTGATAATGTGCTACGTGAGGAACTGTGAAGGTATAGTTCAAAAAATGTTACAATTATTTCATACCCACCTTTAAATAATCACCAAGTACTTGGCCACTTAAGAGGAAATAACTTTAAATAAACATATGTAAATATAAATATAACACAAGAATCAAGTCAAACACAACACCAATATTTCAATAACAATTTACAAACATAAAGATAAACCAATAACAAAAAGTGATAGAAACAGTAAAGGATATGATTACTCTCTCGTCATAGTTGAATCATAAGCATGCCACGCGTAATTGAAAAAGAAATGGTGGGTTAGGAGGATGTTACAACAGTGAACATGGTCAAGGAAAAATGTCAATATTTGTGCTGATGATTCTTGTAATGATGATTTTGCTAAAAAATGAGTTTTCTTGATGGATACAATATTAAATAATTGGATTCTTTGTTATGTTTGAAAATTATTTTTCTCAATTGAACATAATCAATTTCGAGTCAGAAATTTTAAATATTCCTCTCATAAGGTACCATGATTTGTAAACTGAAAAACTGATTAGGAGACGAGGAGTTGTTTTTATATGTTGGAGCGATAGGATGGTTCAATGGCTCCATGAGCAACAACAACCCCATCATCTGCACACATAGGAATATGAGTATGTTATCCTCCATCTCTCTTATCTCATTATGTTTTCCTATTTCGGGTTTCGTTTGAGGGAGTGGGAAGGAATTTTGGGTAAGGATCATAAGGATGTGAGGGGTTGGGGGCGTAGACTTGTGGCGTGTGTCTGCTTCTGCTTCTGTATTTGGCACCCGATAGGCACCCTCTCCATCTCACTCTTCTTCAAGATTCTCCTTTCCTGTATGGGAATTTTGATGGCTCTGGACAAGGGGCATAGTGTTGAAGCATGCAGTTGCATCACTAGAGAAGCAGGGGGGTTGGGCTATGGGGAAAATGTCTGCCTGTACACCCACATTTTGAGAGGAAACCTCTGTAACATGACTGAGCATAGATAGAGGGGGGTTTTTAGAGACCCGAGAATGGGGGAGAAGGAGGAGAATTAATGCGGGCAGGAAACTTGGCAGGGAATTGAGAATTACTATGGAAGGAGGGTTGGCGATGGCGACGTTATGGGGCTCAAGGATGGGTGTATGCCTGTGTTGGGTCCACTTTTTTCTTGCCAGGTAGAGAACAAAGGGAATGCTAGCTAGGTTGGGTTGATGGCCCTTAGGAAGTTGCACCTCTTTACCTGGGATTGGGGAGACAGTGCATGCCAGAGCGTTGCTAGTTGGGGGGCATCTTTTGAGAAATGCAACCTCTAGTGCAGGTCATGGGCCGGCCCTCTCTACAGAACCCGCCTGTGACCATGAGGGGCATGTTACTACAACCGACAGGGGGGGTATGAAGTTGGAGGAATGGAGCGACACAACCCTACCACCTATGTACATGCACCTTGTTGTAATACTTTGAAGTTTAACTGGTCAATTTCATGTTTTGTATGTAAAATAGGTCTATCGTGTGGTGAACCCACCTCGGCATAGGGAAACTCCAGGGCCAATCAGGTTACAGTTTGTCGCATTGTACAAGACTGGGTCAGAGAGACTATGGCTCGACCTGCAAAAACTCGAAGCCACAGTAAGAAACCTCGAGAGACTAGGCACGACACGGAACCTGGACCTTCAGGTGGCCGATGGGGTCGGAAGTCTGTCAAACAGTTAATTAGCAAAGTTGAAACTTCTTACCGGTTGGGAACCAATGAAGAGATTCAACATTTGTTAGAAGAATGGGAAGCAAAAGTGAAGTAGGAGAGTGAGACAGATACAGAGTTGGAGAACTTGAGAGTCCTCATCCTAGATATTGGAAATACAAGAGGTAGAATTAGATAATTCAAACAGACCCTTTATCCATACTGGTTGATGAAAAGCCTCCTGGTAAAGGCAATGGAGTAGATATCGTAGGCATGGCAGTCAGAGTTCAAGGAATGCCAAATTACAAGAAGGAATTTCAGAAGGTGCAGTTTCAACTACACAAATAGGACGTCTGCCTTGGTCGAATTGAGCAACATGTGCCATGTATCTTGGTTCAGACGGAGGTGCCTGGTAGGAATGCCAAATATCCAACACTGGTGGAATCAACATCAACTGAACAACATGATTAGAATTCCTAATTTCTGATAGTTTTGTTTATTTATACCGATATATTTTAAATTTGTATATGCAATTATATATATATGTATAACTATAGAGTATAGAAGTGGACAAGAATTTGAAACTTATATTGCTTAGATAAAGAGACCTAAGATTTTTTGCTAATGGATGACATATAATGTGGATAGGTGACCAACAAATTTGGTTTCCCACTGGGCAAGTTGAGGCCACCTAGCCAGTTCTATGTGGTGTAAATTTTCTCTATATTAATGAAAAAGGAGGATCTACCAAGCTTACAAAAAAATAAAAATAAAATAGCACAATAATAAAACCATAATTTAATATATATATATATATCTATCTATATATATATATATATATATATATATATATATATATATATTTTTTTTTTTTTATTATCAAAATTTAAAAAATAATTATATCAATTTGTAATATTGATAATTTTTTTATATCAATTTGTAATATTATGTGCTTTATTTAAATAAATAAAAAAGACATTATTGTGATGGTGATGTTTTAATAGTGAATATAATTAAATTTATAATAATAATTATATATGTTATGATTACTAATAGAAAATTGATTATATTTATATTTAACTAGTATAGATTCATCTTAATTCGAGATCTACTAATCTGTTATGAAACCAGCTCAAGAAAATATAGAAAAGATAGATCAATGCCTTAGAATTTAGCCTCTTCGAGGGGGCAACCTCCTTTACATTACATAAATGAACAATTCTTCGATGATTCAAATGACAAAACCTCCTTTCTATATATAGGAGTCTAAGGAGTCACAATATAACCCAGCCGACCTAACAATAATAATATAAAGCCAAAAAAATAACAATAGAGGGATTCTATGGGGCACAGTAATAACAATATGGGGATAATAGGGGCACAAAAATATTAATAAGGGGTGCAAATACAATAGTAATGGGGTAATACTAGTATTATAGGGACCCAACATGCCCCTCTCCTTCAAAAAAAGTGTTGTACTCAACACTTGAGTAGTTCTAGATGCTTCTGTATAAAATTCTCATCCCCATGTGGAATCTTCAGCGAATAAGTTCTTCCACTTGATAAGATACTATGAAATTGATCGATTTCGTAGTTGTCGAGTTCTTATTTCTGTGACTGCTTCCGGTTCCAATATAATTTTTCCTTCCTCATCAAGTTTTGGCAATATTGTTTGAACTGGGAGCTTGTCGCCTATAACCTTCTTTAAACATGAAACATGGAAAACTGGGTGCAATCGAGAAGCTACAGGAAGCTCCAATTTGTATGCCATAGTACCAATCTTTTGCAACACCTTGTACGGACCATAATACTTTGGTGATAATTTATTATCCTTCTTAGCTTGCTTGAGGGACATTTGCTTATATGGTTGTAGCCGTAGGAATACCCAATCACCTAAATCAAAACTTCTTTCGCTGCGATGTTGATCTGCCTGTTGTTTCATTCTATTCTGTGCCAACATGAGGTTATCCTTTAAGAGTTGGAGGACTTGTTGTTGATGTTCGATGTGATGTTCCACTGCTTGAACCTTAGAATTTTCTCTTAAATATGATGTGATGGATGGTGGCTGATATCCATAAAGTGCCATAAATGGGGTCATTTTTGTTGTTGTATGGAAGGAAGTGTTATACCACCATTCAGCCAGAGGCAACCATTTGACCCATTGTGTCTGTTTATTAGATGCAAAGCAACGAAGATATCCTTCCAAACATTTTTTTACTATCTCAGTTTGCCCATCAGATTGAGGATGATATGATGAGCTATGAGCTAATTGAGTACCATGACAAGAAAATAATTCTGTCCAAAAATGTCCAGTGAAAATGGGATCTCTGTCACTTACAATATTCTTCGGGTTTCCATGTAGCTTTTGAATTTTTTCCATAAATGCAGTAGAAATCGTACTGGCTTTAAATGGATGTGATAATGCACAAAAGTGTGCATACCTGGTAAGTCTGTCAACTACCACCATGATGACACTCTTTCCCTCAGACTTGGGTAAACCTGTGATAAAATCCATTGAAACCTCCTCCCAACGTTGGCTTGGAATGGATAAAGGTTGTAATAGACCCGGTGTCTTAATTGTTTCAACTTTATTTTGTTGGCAAACCAAACATTTCGCCACAAATTTTTGAATATCCGATTTAAGGCCATCCCAAAAAAATTCTTTCTTAACCCTGTGGTAAGTTTTTAAAAATCCAGAGTGCCCTCCTAAGGGAGAAGTGTGCAATTCCATAAGAATCTTTTGTTTTAGTTGGGAATTCTTACAGAGGCATAAGCGATCTTTGTACCATAAAGAATCATTTTTCCAGCTAAATGTATCAGACGTACTGGAATCTTGTTGTAACTTTCAAATAAGTGCCCCTACTTCTTCGTCATTCTTCCATTCCTCCCTTGCTTCGTTTATCTAATCTGGTTGGATAATAGAAATGGCACACAACAATGCTTCCACATCCTCATCCTTTCTTGAGAGTGCATCTGCCACCACATTTTGCTTCCCTTTTTTGTAGATGATTTCAAATTCATAACCCAACATCTTTGTGACCCACTTTTGTTGCTCTTCAGAGGATAATCTTTGTTCTAAAAAGTATTTAAGGATATCATGATCCATTTTTACCTTGAAGTGTCTTCCCATTAGGTAGGGTCACCATTTCTTAAGTGCATGGAGTATTACCAACATTTCCTTCTCATAAATAGCTTTGTGTAAAAACTTTCCCTTGATTGGAAAAATTTCAAAAGAAATGGGTCTTTCACCTTGCATTAAAACAACACCAATTCCATTTCCTGAAGCATCGCGTTCCACAATAAAGGTTTTTGTGAAGTCCGGTGTAGCTAAGACCGGTGCTTGGCACATTGCCTCTTTAAGATGTTCGAAGGCCTTTGTTGCTTCTGGAGTCCATGAAAATGCATCTTTCTTCAATAATGTTGTTAGAGGCGATGTTATTCTCCCATAATTCTTAACAAACTTGCAATAATACCCTGTCAACCCGAGAAATCCTTGCAGATGCTTTATGGATGTGGGGATTTTCCATTCCTTAATGGCTTTAATTTTGCTAGGGTCTACCTTAACTCCTTCATGAGATACAATATGACCCAGATATTCCACCTCTTGTACTCCAAAGAAACATTTGGATCTTTTTGCATATAATTGTTTCTCCTCCAATAGTTGTAGCACCCTGTCAACATGTTGAACATGATCCTTCCAAGACTTGCTGTAGATTAGTATATCATCAAAAAATACTAACACAAATTTTCTAAGGAATGGTTTGAAAATGGAATTCATCAAGGCTTGAAATGTTGAAGGTGCATTGGTAAGGCCAAAAGTCATGACCAAAAATTCATAATGACCCTCATGAGTTCTAAATACTATTTTCAGAATGTCTACAGTCTTCATTCTGATTTGATGATATCCTGAACGAAGATCCAACTTGGTGAAGTAAATTTATCCATGCAATTCATCCAATAATTCATCAATAACAAGAATGGGAAACTTATCTTTAATAGTGAGCTTGTTGAGCTCCCTATAATCCAGACACATGCACCATGATCCATCCTTCTTGTGCACTAATACTACTGGAGCAAAGAAAGAACTTTGACTCGGTTGAATTATACTAGCCTCTAGCATTTCTGCAACCATACGTTCGATTTCACTCTTTTGGGCATAGGGATATCTGTACGGCCTGATGTTTGGAGGAACACTTCCTGGAATCAAATGAATAGCATGATCATGATCACGAATAGGTGGGAGACTTTTGGGAGTCTCAAATACCTTGGAATGATTGTCCAATACTTTTTGTAGATCTGGAGAAATAGATGATTGCAATGTGGAAACATCTAGCGAACATAATTGTGCAATTACACCCCTTTGTTCATTTTTTAGAAGTTTTGTCATACCATTAGAGCTAATTATCTTTCCCGGTTTCCCTGCAATACCCCTTAATTCAACTTCCTTTCCTTCCACGGAAAATTTCATGAAAAGTTCTTGAAAATTGAAAGCTATTGTACCCAAGGATTGTAGCCATTGTACTCCTAGTACAACATCAGCACCTCCCATTGGAATGGAAAGCATTGGGCTAGTCAATACATATTCTCCCAATGATAGCTTCATATTATGGCACTTTCCAGAGCAATTTATTGTTCCTTCATTTGCAACCATCACTTGACACTCTGGTGTTGGGTATAAGAAGCAATTCAATTCTTTTGCTACCTTACAATGAATAAAATTGTGGGTACTTCCTGAATCAATCAACAATAGTACCTTTTTCTTCTTGATTTGTCCTTTTATCTTGATGGTTTGAGGAGTGGTAATTCCCGCCAATGCATTACAAGATATGGTCGGATTCATTTCTTCTTTATCTAGGCTTTGTTCCTGGAGTATATCCTCTTCTTTTGACCTTTCTTGCTCCTTTTCTTTTTCCTCTTCACAATCTATGTAGAATAATTTCTTCTCAGCACACTTATGACCTTTAGTGTATTTGCTATCACAACTGTAACAAAGCCCTTTTGCTATTTTTTCTTCCAATTTTTGTGGTGTCAACCTTATAGGTTGTGGAAGACTAGGAGCAACCACACTTCCATCTTTATAGTTGTGAGTGGTATGCTTCCTGGTTGCCATAATTTTGCTTTCCATTTTTCTTGCTAACCTGAATGCCTTCTCTAATGAATCAGGTTCCCAAAGGCAAAAATCATGTTTGATATTGTCCTTTAAAGTCCCTATGAACACATCAATCCTATGCTCCTCTGGAATATCTTTTACTCTTATGTTCAATTTTTGGAACTCCTCAATGTGCTCCATTATTGAACCCTTTTGTTTGAGACTTATCAATTGGCTAAAAAAAGTGTTGCTTTTACTATCCTCATAATGTGCTATCAATTCTTTCGTAAAAATTGCCCAAGTGATAATTTGTTTATGAGAGCAAAGCCATTGATACCATACAAACTGATTTGGTTCCAAATATAAAGTTGCAATACGTACCTTTTGTGTGTTTTGCACATTATTGAGATCGAAAAATTGCTCCATTTGTAATATCCATGTTGCGGGATCCTTGCCATCAAACTTCCTCATATCGATTTTTGGAATATGGTGGGTTTTTGATCCTCCATTAGAGTCTAAGAAATCATGATTAACATTTCTTTTGTTTGCATCATGAGTTTCCTTTACCACCTTTTCACCATTGGTAAGTATTTCTTGTAGAAAATTTGTCAAATCTGTCTTCAAATATGCCATGCCTGTCTTCAAATTTGTGTTCAAATCTATCTTCAAGTTATCCATCTTAGCTTCCATGCCATTCATATTAGCTTCCACGCCATTTATCTTAGCTTTTGTTAGCTTTTGTGACAGTGAAATTTGTTGCACTTGTTCTTGTAATTTTGATATATCATGTAGCATTTCTTCCTCTTCTTCATGAGTCATGCTAGAGCTTTCAGGTTCCTTACTAGGCGTTTGCATTTTCTTTCCTCGGGGCATCAGTTACCAATAATAATGCTCCACTATGCCCTTTGAATTCCTTCAAAATAAATTTTCAAACCAAGCTTAAGCAAAAACTTAAGAAAATCTACACACCTTTTTTCACTTTGTAGGAGCTCGATATTGCCTCTGATGTATCTCTGTGCTTTCCGATCCTCTAGTTCTGAATTTTTGACATGTAGTATCCCTTTGTGTTCTCTTTCCAATGCCACAAGTCTGACCCAAATTGGATTCTCCAAGGAAGAGTTATGCAAAATCTCCCATAGTGACTTGATTATAGACTAGTTCAGTAGAGCGAACTCGTACGATGTGCCACGAGTCACTGTTTCGACCTTAGGATCTAAAAAATGCATAAAAGAAACTACAATCCGTCCTCTTTCTATAACTTCTTACGAAATTTTAATCCGATCTCCAGAGAGAAAGTTATGATGATTTTTCCCAGGTCACCTGTTTGGAATGTAATTCAAGAGTCTGCAAAAATACCAACTTCCTCAGATCATATCTCCGCAAATATAGTGTGAAAAGCTCTGAAATTCGGACCCGAGGTTCAGCGTGATTTCTTCTCAAATGGTTTTTTTTTGAAACTTCTGAAACGTCGCAAAAAAAACGTTATAGTGAAAATTCCGCGATGACCTGAATCCAAAGCTCTGATACCAAATGTTATGAAACCAGCTCAAGAAAAGATAGAAAAGATAGATCAACGCCTTAGAATTTAGCCTCTTCGAGGGGGAAACCTCCTTTACATTACATAAATGAACAATTATTTGATGATTCAAATGACAAAACCTCCTTTCTATATATAGGAGTCTAAGGAGTCACAATATAACCCAACCGACCTAACAATAATAATATAAAGACACAAAAATAACAATAGAGGGATTCTATGGGGCACAGTAATAACAATATGGGGATAATAGGGGCAAAAAAATATTAATAAGGGGTGCAACTACAATAGTAATGGGGTAATTACTAGTATCATAGGGACCCAACATAATCACATAGAAGCATCAAATATTTCAAGATGTGAACATCTTTTTGAGTGGAAAACTTATGTTTAGAGGTAAGAAATTTGATTCCCTTCACTCCTTAATTAATTAAAATGGATCTATGTTAGTTATAATAATATTATTTATATCGTATAAATTCAACATCTCTAAATAAATAAATAAACAAATTTTTTAATAAATAAATAAATAAATGGATAAACAACTTTTTATTTTTATTTTTGTTTTTTACAATCTTAATTAATCTTTTACTTTTAGATCTAATTTTATAATTATTAATTATTAATTTATCATTAATAGATTTATCATTATAAGTTTTAAAACCATATTATAAATTTATTCATGATTTATTTTTTATTTTTTAAAAATAACATATGAAGAAACCTACCCATTTTAAGATTAGAAAAATTCTTATATTATAAAATTACAATATGTTACAACTATGTTATTCAATATGACTCCAAGTTTGTTAATCACTATAATTTCAAACTTATTAATACACATATTACTTAATAATATTGATTATAAATTTCATTTAAATATTATAAAAAAATTAATTATTAGGTTTATCTTATATATAATATACATCATTGTTTTGTGTGAGGTGAATTCTAATAATGGCAAAAGCTAGAGTTTACATAGAGGATTACAAAAGTCTACTTAGTCACTTGTATGGGAGATAGAACTATAACAAAAATAATCTTTTAAGATAGTAAGAGGCAAATGAGAACTAAAGGAAACACCATAAATAAAACTAAAACTAAGACATTGGCTTAACTGGCCTGGTACAATAGAACAAAGGTAATAAAAAAATCACCAAATCATAATCACCAAATCTAAATTTGAGCCTCCAACTTGGGTAAGATCTTTTGGATCCTTTTCTACTTTTCCTGTTGCTATAGGAATGTCGAGATGTTGGTCATTATTATCTAGCCTTTGATATAAATCCCTCAGATGCTTATCCAAGTGTTTCATCAAGTGGAGAATGTCCAAACAGGCTTCATGCTAGTATGACGGATTTCACCCCAATAGAAACTTCATTTTCCAATGCAAATCCATCGTTTGCATGTACTGGTTGGACCATGTTATATACCTAGGGGGATAATATGGGGTACCGAGGGAGGTAATCAAGGTAATAATGGGATGGGCCATAGTAATAAATAAGGTGGTTAACCCATATCATGCAAGGGACCACAACTAGTTAGTAATAATGTAATGGGCCCATGGTATTAGTTTGATGGTATGAGGGAACCATGGTAATGACCCATGGTATTGTATGTATGAGGCCTATATAGAGGCTAGAGACTCCACAAGGAAGATTGTCAAGGATTATTGTATGAACAAGCATATGGCTTGTGGAGTGTTCTCCTTCCTTAAGGAGTGAATGTATGGTGTTGCCCTACCCTAAGGGTTTGACCAATAAATAATCCTTTCATATTATTTCTGGGTTTATTTGCATTGTCTTATATTTTCATATCAGATCTATAATATTTCTGGGTTAGTTTTGTTTGTGTTTGATTGTCGATCATCAAAGGATCATCATCTGATATGTCAGTCCCTGGAACATCTTCTTCTTCAACCTCCATGTACTCTACCTGTTTATTGATGGAAATATCCTGTAATGTAATTTTCTTCTTTTTATACCAGAGCTTCAGGAATTTCTTCTGCACATTAATATTGATATGACCCGCAGATTCCATCCAAGGATATCCCAAAACAACATCCATATTATCCATCTCTAAAGTATACAAATCACCATGCAACACATACTTATCCATAGAAATCTTCAAATCCTTATACACTAGAACATCCTCATTATCCACTTGTGTGTTTTCAATGTGTTTTTCTAGAATTTGCATTTTTTTTGCCAAATTAACATTGATGAAATTATGCTTGCAACTAGGATTTATAGAAACAATGATCTTCTCTTTCTGAATCAATCCATGAACCTGCAATAAGGAGATACCAACAAAAAATAACCCTTTAGGTTCATTGGTTTCCTTCTTTAAAATAAAATCTTTGCTAGGTTGTGTGTCTGTCTGTGTGAGCTTATCCACAATATTAGCTTTACGGTCAAAGTGGTCCATAAGACCTTTTGTGAATGTGTCCCAAGTCAAGGGCCTTCGAGAGCAACGTTGATGCCATTGCCACCATTGCCATCTTTCATTGTCCAAGTACATTGTTCCCACACTCAACTGAGTCTCAACATCCATGATGTAATTAAACTAAAATATTTCTCCATTTGTGCTAGCCATTTGGCTGGATGAGAGCCATCAAATTTATACAAGTCCCTGAAATTCTGACCTAGGCCCACAATCACAAAAAAATTGGCGAAAATTTGAAATGGTCACAATTCCGTCAATATTGTTCAGAATTCGTATTATGACCTGTTTTAGGAAATAAAAAAACCATTCTGCATCTGCCCATGTGATAGAAATCCTGATCCAGACACTAGAATTTCAGATCTACGTTGCTACTCTCCCACCGTCACCACAATTCCTGCAAAAAAGAGCTGATTTTAAATCAGCGATATCTCTCTCATCCAGACTCCGATTTGACTGATTTTTTGTTTTGAAATTGGGTATTTTTTCACAAAGAATCCAGATCTACAATTAGATTTTTTAGATCTTGTGCCAGGATGTCCAGATCTACGCCGCAAATTCGCTGCCCCGAAAAATTGTCTGCAACACCACTGATTTTTAGATCAGTGATATCTCCTTCATCTGGACTCCGATTCAGCCGATTTTTTTTTTTGAAATCGGGTATTTTTTCACAAAGAATCTGGATCTACCATTAGATTTTGTAGATCTTGCACCAAAATGTACAGATCTGATCTGCAAACTCGCCGCCCCCAAAATCCTGCAAAAAATTAAAAAAAAATTCTCCACTTTTGCCCAAGAAAGTGCTATGATACCACCTATTATAGAACTAACCTAGAAATATTATAGATCTGATATGAAAATATAAGACAATGCAAATAAACCCAGAAAAATATGAAATGATTATTTATTGATCCCTTCAGGTAGGGCAACACCATACATTCACTCCTTAAGGAAGGAGAACACTCCACAAGCCATATGCTTGTTCATACAATAATCCTTGACAATCTTCCTTGTGGAGTCTCTAGCCTCTATATAGGCCTCATACATACAATACCATGGGTCATTACCATGGTTCCCTCATACCATCAAACTAATACCATGGGCCCATTACATTATTACTAACTACTTGTGGTCCCTTACATGATATGGGTTAACCACCTCATTTATTACTATGGCCCATCCCATTATTACATTATTACCTTTGGTACCTCCCTTGGTACTCCATATTATCCCCCCTAGGTATATAATAGACCAACCCTTCATGTGTGTTGTTTCTAAGATCCAAGTAGCCCAATCAGTTAGCACGCTAGTGTCTGAGAGGGACAGCCCATGAGAAGAGGCTTCCCCCTCTGCTCGAGTGAGTTTTTCTTATATATGTGTTGGAGTGATCTCCCTATTCCAAGAGGAACATTCCTTTATGTGTTGATGCATTTGTGTATGGCCTGGGTGGGCCCATTCTTAATAATAAACATCCCCCCTTATAACTTGAGCTCTTGTTTGCAGCATGGCTAAACAAGATATTGGAACCCTCGAGTCAAAACATGTCACAATCTATTCAAGAAGACCAGTTAAGGTTTAGAATTCCATAAGTTGCAGGGGCTAAGGATCAAGAACTAATTAGAAAAAAAGTTGTCCAAGATAAAATCCACATCCACCAACCACTTGAAAAGGATGGTGTTAGAAATTCGCCAACCCTAGAATCCTTCTCGATTCCAATCCATGAACATTACCTAAGTGTTACCAATTATACTCAAATGGTAGTAAAATAACACCCAAAAGTAAACAAGAGGATTGAATTGGAAACTAGACACAAGAGTCATCGACATATATAGGGTGGTAAACTCCCAACCACTAGAGAATCATCCACCACCTAGATATGGATATACTAATGATACTCTAAGAGAACTAATAAAAATTAAATTACTATCAAGTGGAGTGCAAATGACTAGGACTACTATCTACAAGGGGAAGGCATCGTTATTACAATAGCTACATGAATTCAACCCCTAGTATTTCTCTTAGCACCAAGCTACAAGAACATGCAGACCTCAAGAAATTTCATGCATAAACTATCACACATCCATATGGAAGAACCATACCTAGCTAAGGATAAGTGTAAAAACAACTCACTACAAAAACACCCCAGGTTTGGTGCCAAAGATTATTAAACCAACTAAAGACCAACCTACACCTTAGACACCAAGGAAAGTAAATAACTATAAAACTCCAAGATAAGAGAGCAACAACTACACATTCCCTCCTTGTCCAACTTCCCCACCAATCGTCGTACATGTTAAATGAATTAACTTAAGAAAACAAAGACTTAAGCACCACACAATTTTAGCTACTAAAATAAATTCTCATAGATCCTAGAAGAAAATCACATATGCTCCATGGAAAGCACTCGATTAGACTTGTCTTTCCATCGTGCGATACCTTCTTTCATCTCTTCTTTGAGCCCAAAGCTGCTCAAATATTTGATCAACTACTACATGTGTCCTTCTTTTCGGTCTCTGAGTCACTTCATTCACCTAATTGCTCTCTGTAAATACCTAAGAATGAATTAACGTGATAGAAATCATAATGTTCACGTGCTCCACACACTTAAACACCTCAGACAACAAACATTCCTTCTCCCACTATCATTTCATCTATGCAGGTGGACGTGCCTTAATTTCCACATTTATTCTTATTTAAGACCGCCAGGGACATGTTACCACATCCCCTAGCTCATTGGCTATGTGGGGTAGTGGTGGCCTGCCCCCCCTTTCAACCTCGATCGTCACCCCATTCATTGCCATACATTCTTTCTGTGCCAACTGGTAACATGCATCCTTCGAAAGGGAGTTAGGAGAGATGTTATAAAGTAATGCCAGCGGTGGAGAAGATTTAAGGCACCCACCATTCATAAGAAAATAAACTATTTTGTTTTCAGTTCACTAGATGTGTGACAATATAAGAGTTAGAATACAAGGTAACAAAGAAAATACCTATTCCAAAATAAATTATAACCTTTAGATTGATGACAAATTCTAGATATGGGTACTATTTTGTAACTTTTAGAGCATGTTTATGATAATTGGTGAATCTCCTTCCACTAATAGCTTAGCGTATCCCTGAGCATGCATAACCTCTAAGCCCATTCATAGGCCCATAGGTTTCCCCAAAATATTACTATTGATACCCATCATCCATGAATAGATGAATACTAGAATTCATGATTGATGTCTAATTATTTCCCATACCCAATTGGGCCTGTATTGCCTTTGGTTGCTCCATCAAAGTTCAAATTTATGAAGTAGGGAAGGGGAGGAATCCAATAGGCTGGGCTAGAGATATGGGTAGGGCTAATAGAAGGAGGTGATTGAATCAGAAGGGGAGAGGGTAACCACCTATGCAAAAAAATCACATCATAACTTAAAGCATAATAATTATGATGAGATGAAGAGAGTGCAAGGATTGAGTCCCTAACTTGGTTTGTAAGGATGTTCCTTATAGAATATGAGAAAATTGTTTGACCTTTAAAAATTCACCAATTCCTTTCTTTCCAAGTTCCCTAGAGTAGGAAGTAAGGGAAACGATCCAAATATGGTTAATAATTGGATTGATGAAGTCTTATGAATGAAAACTAACAAGAGTATTTGAGATACTTGCACAATCCCTATCAGGTCTCATGAAACAATCATTCAACCTATTCCAAATATCCCTAGAAAAGGTGTAGGTATTAAGGATAGGTGCTCCATTTTCTTGAAATGAAAAAAATAGAGCAAGCATTGAGAGGGGCCCTAGTAGTTTCATTTTTGGATGTTCTTACACATTGATGGATTATGCTATATTAGCAAACAAAGGAAAATAGATACTTTTTCCATATACTTTTCTTCAAAGTTTTAGACCACACCTCTTCCAATGGTAGATCTTGGTGTCTTGCTTCTAATTTATTAGATTCTTTTCCGAAGAAGGTATGTTTGAGTATATACCACCATCTTAATTCATCCATATGATTAGATAGTGGTATTTTTCAATTCTTCAGGTTTCTCTAGCAATTCCTCCAAACTTCACCATCTGGTCGAGGGTGCCATCACTCTAGGTGGAGACAACTACACCATCTATACTCTGCTACCTCCTCTGTCTAGTAGTCCACAATTTTTATTTTTCCTTGGGACTTAATTTGTTTCCTTAATTTTTCTATCTCTATTTAGTCATCCATCTTGGGAAATTATTTATAGGAATCATTGTAGAACAAATATATACACCCATTTTTGATTTCCCAAAAGCAGTGATTTTGGATCAACCCAATAAATTTCTTGGTCATTATCCAAATCAAAGATCTTAGTGTTGATGCATTCAATCTAATAAAAAAATATTGAGGTGTCCAAGGTGCATATTTACATTTCCATATTATTTTCCATAGGTCCATTCCTCCTTGGAGACACCTCCACTAGATCTTGGCACCTACAAATACTTCCATGATGGATGGCTCATGCAAACCAAATCCTCCATTGAGCTTTGGTCGACACATTATAGCCCATGCCACTAGAGGACATTTCTTTTTTATATGTGAGCCTCCCAAGATAAAAGCTCTATGGATTTGTTCAAATTCCTAAAGAAAAAATGAAAATGCCATCATAACTGAACAAAGGTAAATAGGTAGGGTTTGAAGGAATAATTTAAGAGGAACTAATTCACTTGCAATATTCAAAGATATAAATATCTAGTTTGATAGTTTGTTATGAATTTCTTTGAGGAGTTACTCCAAAAAAATCCATTGAGCGAGATTTCTGTCAAAGGAGCATCCAGGTATTTTGATAGGAGTTTGCTAATATATATCCCCAATATTTTAGCTACATATCTCTAAACATTCATAGGGGTATTAAAAAAAAAACCTAAGATTTATCCCTGTCTATATCCATACCTAATGCCGCAAAGAATTTGTCCAGTATATGATTTAAGGCCCAAGATTCTTGCACTATTGGGGTACCAAGGCCCATGGTGTCATAGGAGAACTCCTGGTGGGTGAGAGGTTAATCCTCCCCATATAGTTGGATACCTTTTATCCTTTGCTCAATTGTTTCCTCTTTGAAGGATCAACCTAATTCCTCCATTGCTAAGGTAAATAGTAATGAAGAAAATGGATATCCTTTCTGAATTGCATGGGGGGATTGGAGAAGGGTCATAGAACCATTAACCAAAATTGATAAAGAGGTAGAGGATATGAGATTATAAATTTAAGAATATTCTCCTCTAACTCGAAATACCTCAGAATGTTACACATAAATTCACAACTCAATTTATCATATGCTTTTGAGAGGCCCAATTTGACCATTGTCGTAGGTTTCTTTTTGATTTTCAACGAATGGATAGATTCATGGGAAACCATGATACTATCTAAAATCCATCCTCCCTCTACAAACCTCTTTTGTTATAGAGAAATAATCTTGGGGTGGAACAACTTGAGTCTGTTTTCTATTAACTTTGTAAATGCCATTGCATAGTGTTATTGACCTATAACGATGTAAATCATCCACCTTCTCTTTTTTATGAACCAAGGTTATGAACGTGGCATCCAATGCTCAAAGTACGGTATGGTATTGTCTCAATTCCTTCACTTATCTCCATACATTGTGTCTTATAATTGTCCAACAATATTGAAAGAATTCCATCGTGAAACCATCCAACCCTGGCGGTTTATTATGGATTGTAGCCTTGAACATCATCTCAAATTCCTCATAGGTTATTTCTCTGAGTAGTTCCTAATTCTATTCATCTATGAACATTTGTGGAATATATTGAGTTATTTGTTGGATTTCCCTTATTCTATCGAGTGTTGGCTCAGACAGAATATTTTGGAAGAATTAAATTAATTCCTGAGAAGTCTCTTAATGGGTTTCTACTTTTCATTCTTTAGACCCTTTCAATGAGGATATTTTGTTATGATGTTGATGTCGTAGCATTGAATTATGGAAGAAAGTCGTGTTTCCCCTCCTTGAGCCATTGTATGTGAGATTTTTGTTTACATATAATCTATTCCTACTTATTCCTTCCAATTTTTGCTAAACCCTTGCGTTGACCTTAATCAAGCTCTCAAATATTCCATATAATATCACCACTTTTTGGACCTATGCCATTTTATTTTCCAATTTATTATAATCTTCCAAAATGTTGTTGAACTGCTCCTTGTTCCAACCTTTTTAATTTCCAGTTGATGTTTTTGATTTTCTTTTACATAGAGAAAACATTGATAACCCATATATTTTCCCTATATCCTCTCACCATTGTTGGCTTTTAGATTGAAACTTAGGATGTCGAATCCAAAATTTCTCAAACCTAAGTAGACGATTTCACAGGCAAGTTTTTAAATCAAGGTTGAGGCATATGGACTAGTGGTCTGATCCATGGCTAAGGAGGATAAAGGATTCAATGAACACGTCCAAGGTCATGACATTATTGCAAATCAATAATCAATATGGTTTGGATGAAATCTACTACATATATCCCCGACGATTATTCCAAGTATAGACTCCATTGATTGGCTCCATCTCAATGAGGCTAGATGAATCAATCACTTCCTGAAACAATGTTCCATCGTCCTTTAGTCTTTGGATTCTACCCTTATTCTAATTAAGGGATTTTATGATGTTGAAATTGCCTCCTATAATCCACGGGGATGGAGAGAATAAATTACTGGTTTGGGCCATGGATTAAAAGAACAACGGTTTGTCATGCAACATATTGGCACCATACACATTAGAGAAGAAACAATATTGCCCAAAACCTATTATCTAGAACTATATGGTTAGGATGAAAAATGAGGAAAACGTGTTGGTGACTATGATATTTTCATCATCCCAGATAATTTCTAGACCCCTAAAGTATCCATGGGAATCTAGGCCCACTACTTGACATTTGCGTCTCTAATTGTTGGTTATCCCAGATTAAACGACACTTGATATTTTAGTTTCCCGGATCATCATTATGGAAGCTTTCTTCATGAACCACTCATCCCTCTGGAGCCTTTACTTTGCTGCTAAGGACCCTCATATCCCATGAGACTATTTTTATAATTGGGACTTGTTGGATCCCTAGAGTGCCTCTGTGATAACCCTAACTTGTCTTGAATTCAACAACGTGCCTTCCAATTCCTCTAATAACTACAAGTTGCTCTTATAGCCTCTTTTCTTCTCTTTGTGGCTTTTTTGTGTCTTTCAACAAGTATGTATATACTCCTGAAGTTCCATTGTTTCCTAAGCCCAAGTTTAATCTAGATGTGACATACTTGTACATGCACACCCCAATAAAAAAAATTGATGCTCTAGGAGAGTGAAAGGGTATTTAAATTTCCACACATTCACTCTTTCCATAAAATTGAGCACATCCAAATCCACATCCTTAGGTTGTTCTAGAAAAGAATCAACTCTCTCAAGGAAATTGTGAAGGAATGTGGGGTGTAAGGGAATCTATATGGACGAATCATGGGAATAAATATTGGTGAATGAGGGATTCACAGTATGGGGTGATGGAGTTTCTATAGAGGACGATGGAATCTCCACAGAGTAGGGGAGCCCAATCAATATTGATTCTTCTTAATGTCAATCCGTTGCTCAGAGGCCTTCAAGTTATTATATTACAATGATGCAAGTGGTTCACATATGTTCTCTTCCATGCCATTTTTCATTAGAGGGTTTTCGCATGGAGGGGATGGGGGATGTAGGGTTTCAACAATTACAGTCCACCATAGTAAATCCATTATATATTTGATTTGGGGGTGATTGAAGGATCTCTTGTAGGGTTAATAAGATACGATTATGGTATAATAGGTCATATTTATGACACCTCCAACACCAAAAGGAATGCTTTCATAGTCAAGCATCTATTTCTAGAGCTCATCCTAGTAATAGATATATATTGATTATGAGAGGGGATCACAAATTTTCATGTACATGCATATGAAGGAATAATATATATACATGGATTGATTTGTCACTTCAGATATTTAAAAAAAATTCCCTAATGCATTCTTTATCCCAGCCTAGATCTCCCTATCCTAAAACTCTCGCAGTAAGGAATCAAACTTGATCCATACCAAAGCTACCATGAAATTGTCCTTGTCAGGGACGCAAAACTCAGTCCCAAATCTTAGATAAAGCTCAACTGAATTAAAATAGTATGTCCTATTCTTGAACACCTAGTTTTCATCTTCTAAACTATTGAAGATTATTATGAAAATAACGCTTGGCTCCTAGTTCAAGTTTGATGTGCCCTTTAGGCTTCCATTTCTTATAAACCAAGGGGCATAACACTTTTTTAGATGACCATATGCTAAAAAAATTATTATAAGTGCATAATTCCACATGTACTCTATGTATTCACCAATATGATTTGGTCAGGCCTCAGACATGCGGTCAATAATGGCTTTGGGAAAGAAGCTTCCTAGTCTCCATTTCCTTGCATGGCTGGTCGACTGATGTTACTCTTGCTAGTCTCCATCCATCTTAGGACTTGAAGAATTGGTGATAGAGGTCGTAGGCTATTATGGGATTCTTACCTCATAAATAATCCTACTATAAGAGAGGCTACCACTCCCTCCGTTGGCACTAACCATAAAAAGAGTGGCTAGAAAAAAGAATTCAATCACAACACTTAGGGTTTGTTGAAAAACCAACTAAGTTTTGTGGGGATTTTTACTTTTATACATTGTTTGCATAAAGTACAACATCAAATTACTATAAACATTTGAAATTAAAATTAACTAATTAATAATCAAAATTAAAATGATGTTTTGAATTTATATTTGGAAACGATTAATAAACGTTAACCAATATTGATTTTGATGTATTCTATTTATACTTTTGAAAATAAATTTTATAGTTCATTTGTATATTAATATATTTTATGAAAATTTCTAAATATAATTTTTCTAAATTATTTTCAAGTTGTTTTAATTTTTTTTTTTTCAATGAAACAGTTATGAGACTAATTAGTAGAACTCATTTACAATGTTTTTCACAATTTTCACCAAGTAGAGTATGTCTCTGGAGACTTGGATGTGCCACAATCATAGACATAATATGTTCATCTATCGCTTGAGCTCAACTCCTTCGAATCACATAATTTTAATTTATTATTAATAATACGAAATGTTAATTTTTAATGATTTATAATTTATTAAAGTTTTTAAATTTTTGTTCATCAATAAATTATAAAAATTCATAATGTGGATACAAACATGTATAAAGATTTTAAATGATTCGTTTTCATTTTCATTTTCTAGTACTAGAAACTTTTTTTTGGGTAATAATTAATTTCATTATTAAATTAATTTAAAAAATATAAGTTGTGTTTTGTTTTTGTATTTTTTTGTTAAATTAAAAATATTGGCTTATCCCAGGCTTGTGGTTTCTCAAGCCAAAGGTTAAGTGTGTAGTCATATTAGGACTCACAAAACATAGCAAATTTTCCAAGGGGTGTAGAATAGATGGTGATGAGGTGTATTGTTAAGACACTATGTGATGTGAAGGTCACCAGTTCAAAACTCCATAGGAAAAAATCCAACCATGTTAATGGTTGTTGTGACCTAGGCTGAGTATGATCCATGGGTGATATTGGCAGCTTATATGCCCCTCAGTCACGGTTTTTTAAGACAAAGGTCAAGCGTGCAGTGATATGATATTAGATCAAGTGGTTTAGTGAATAATTCGGTTTTCTCCAATTGCTTGGGTTCAAGTCTCTTACCATCATTTTCCTTTAAATATATTTACTATAATATTTATTTTCCATTGGTTAAATGAAATCTTTCAAAAAGAATGAAAAAAAACCCTAAAAGGGAAGGAAGTGTATTGTTAATTTCAAATAATTCTATTCAATAAACATTATGTATTTTTATTTTAAATTTTAAATTTTTGAGAGATTATACTGTTAATTAATTAATTTATTTTTAATTTAATTTGTATTGCCTCGAAATAACACATTACCTTATCCCATCCATCATAGCTCCCAATATAAGACAATACATTTACTACAGTCCTGGTCTCAAAGCCCAATATTTACAATGGGTTTTTTCTCTTATGAATATTAATCCATTCTGAGAATTTATTAGGAATAGATGTAGAGGAGACAATGACACCATTTCTTTGAGACAATTCCAATAGCGAGGGTTTTGCAATATTTTGTGTTTCCTTAACACTATCCAATTAATCAAATTCCTGGAAACATTTTTTCTCGCTCTTTGATGAATCCAAGTTTATGGATGAGTCTCTTTCAATTGCAGCCAAGGGTTGAACCCCCCCATATAAGGGATGAACTCGATCTACATGTGGTTCAACTAATTCAGAAGGAATTGATTTAGTAGTAGGACTCTTCTATTGTTGCATTTTCTCCTTCTTGTGACTGAAAGAATTCTTAGGACCTTTTGTATCTTTTGGTTCTTGCCATCCATGACTATTTTCCTTCTGATCCAGTTGGGGATAATGCCCTTAAGGACAAGGGAAAGAAATCTGAAGTTGACCTGGTTATTGACATATCTTGTAGCAGAAAGAAGTGTTCTCTTAGTCCACTAGGTGTGAATAAAATCTTCCCCTCCACTTGAGGAGTATTTTATTAGGAAACCCTTACTGATATCTAGTTCCACACATTTGTGTGCAAATGTCACAATACCCTTATCAAGCCTTCAATGTTTGTCTTAATGAAGCAACCTCGTAAGTTTTCTACATCTGCTAAGATGTCCAATTGTATCAAATGAATAGGAAGTTTCGAAAGCCTTACTCAGAATGGATTTGCCATAGATGTCATGGGAGGAGGATTAAAATTAAGAAACCATGGTTAAAATGAGATACCAGATTAGCCCCAAAACTAGGGTCCTTGATAAAAAGCTTATGGAAGTCCTCTAAATTTCTGAAGAGTACCATTGAAAATCATTTCAATAAAAAATAAAACTTTATATTCGGGGAACAGTTATGGCACACCCATTCCTAAAGCGCAAATGCCAAAGGCCAAAATCCATTAAAATGAAAAATAATCACCTACTATGCATAACCTATAGAATCCATGTTAGACATAGTTTTATCCACTTCAAGAGATTGAATGTCTACAAAATGATTGAAAAAAAATGTTGGCCCTGAGAGATATTTGTGGTCTAGAGGCAAAATCCCTAACTTAAGGGGACCCTTAGGAATTCCATACTCACTAAATAATTTCCAACTGCTACCACTATAAAATCTAGTGGCATGAATATGCCCATTTCCACACACACAAGGTGAATGAGGGGGATTTGAATATCGTACCTCCTCACACATAATACTTCACTTACATGGCAATCACGAGTTGAGTTTCCCCCTGGGGGGAAATAATAACAATTATTATTACTTAATATTAATGCCAAATTATATCATACAAATAAAATAAAATAAAATAATTATTTTTAATATTATCATTCTTGCGACTTCCTGACTTCTAATCCCTCTGCAAAAGGAAAAAGGGTTCTTCCCTACCTATATTTCAAGAATGCGGGCCAGCAAAGATAAAAATCTGAGAACATGGGGGTAAATTCAAATGCTTCAATTGTGTTAGAAACAATGGAAACCAAGACACTATTGAGAGGGGGGTGAATCAGTAGTGTGACAAAATTATACAATCCGTCACAAATTACACTTTTCAATCACTTTAGAAACCTCTCATGTAATCAACATCATAACTTAGTCATGTAAAACATAACATCATAACCAATATCATACACATGTGCAACATATATAAGACATCAACCTTCATTTTATTTCTTTGGAAAATACAAGCTTCAACTTGCTATTACATCATTTCCCTTCAAGCTTCTACTTTTAGGTTTATTAGTTGCTGCTAAAAGGAACTTCTATCTCTACTCATTTATTATTTTTCATAGGAAGGGGCTCTTGCCCTTGCTCATTTGTCAACCAATGCTGAAAGGAGCTCTTGCCCCTGCTCATTTATCAGCCACTGTTGGAAGGGACTCTTCCCATTGGAGTGCAAGCTACCATTCACTAGCCATGTTGATTCATCTTTCATCCATTTTCAAACTCAAATCAATAGGACACTTTATTTTCATAAACAAATAAATTTCTCACCTAACATACTTACCACAAAAACCATTAAAACACCTTCAACAATTCTCTTATTAATGATCAAAACTTCTATACATAATAGCATCATCAATCCTTATAAATAAAAGCCTCTTTGCTAAATACACCGAAAGTCCATTCACCAATTCATTCTCTGCCTCTTTAAACACCTCTGAGACACCAAAATTGGTCTTTGATTCACCCTTGATGCATACAAACACTATACATCTTGTTGCACCAACAACCTTCCACACACTCAAAACCAACATGGTTTTACACACAATTACTCATCTTTCAAATTCAATTCTACTTATAAAGATTTTTGGGCTGATATTTTTGTTTAATTAATTTTAGTTCTCTTGCACTTGATTGCTTCCATGAATCTTGTATTTTTTCCCTTTTTTTTGCTTCTATCAAGTCATCTGAATGGTTTATTCAAGTTTTCAATAACTATGTACTTGCCACTGGAATAAACTTTGAGTTTAACTATCAATTTTCACAATTTTGGTATTTTATCAGGATTTAACAATGCTCCTTCTAATTCTGGTGCTTTTCCCAATTTAGCTATTCAACCAAACTTGTCTATAGATATTTCCATGACACCATTGGAACTTCAACTTGTTCATGCCTATTTTATTCCAATTTTACAGTGTGTTGAGGCCTTGAAAATCGCTGCAACAACATGGGGGAAAACCACCTGATCGGGGACCTAAATACCATCCCTTTTCTGCTTGGAATAGTGCCTCCGACTGGATATAATGGGATCAGTTTCCCAATAAAAATGTGATAGAATGGATAATGTGTTTATAACCAAAAACTAAGTGATAGATGGGCTGGTTTATAAACTAGAATACATGTATATTAATCTATCTATTACCCAAGGTTTACTTATGTTTATGCAATCTAGAGTAATTGTCCTTAATGTATGATAATAAAGATTGATCAAACACTTACAAAAATGAAAATATTTTAAGATAATTATTTTGATTAGTTAATTAAAATAATTGATGAAACACATACTGCATTGAAATAACGTTCAGAAATTGCTTATATATGTATTAAGGATGGAAATCCTAGCATGTTCAAAAGTGAATTAATCCAAAACTGCATTAGAAAATATACATATAATAAACAAAGAGAAATGACTATCAAGTCATAAACAAAACATAAATACAATGCTAAAAGTACCCGATGTATATTACTTGCTCATGAAAGAAATAGTTCCAGTCCAGTCTTTCTTATTAAGATGGTTCCAAAAGTACAAAAGTGCAAGCTTCTAAAGCCTTCTCTACAAAACTTCAGGACCATGATCGAGTCGCTCTACTAAGTCAAACTTCAAAAGTACAATAGTGCAAGCTTCCAAAGTTTTTCTTTATAAAATTTGGGGACCCTTTCTTTGTAGACATGAAAGGGTTTATATAACAAAAATAAAGTACAAAAATAGACAATACATGAAAGTTCTGAGGAGGTTAAAACAACTCTCCTTAAAATAAGTGACAAAAATACAGAAATAGATGGTGTTGAAATGATGAGCTCATGAATGCAATTATGTCTATTCTTTCATTCACTACTTGAGATCGTAAATATCCATCATTGGCTTAACTTTAGGAGGCTGACCTGTCCTCATGTGTAGCTCTCTAGTTTACATTGTATATGAAAGCGTGGGAAGCATATGGTGGATGAGTTAGCAAGGCAACAGAGCATTAACCACTGGCTGTGTGGCTTCACAAGATATTTCCAATACACTTCCGAATCGAGTTTGGTTAACTTTTTAATCGCTTCTTCCTTTGATTTTGGAGTTTATTGTGATTTCCTTTGTAGGACTTTGATATCAAGAAGATTACCAGGTGGGAATTCTTGAATAAGGTTAGCATTGTGCAAGTTATCATTGATAGTTTCAATGATGTTATTTCAACATTGGTTTCCTTGGAGACTTCTCTTTCTTCCTGTTTCAATTGAATTTCATAATCAGTAAAGAGGATTTTCTTGTGAGATTCCTCTATTCTAGGAAGGTCTTCTACTCTGCCCTCTGGAGTATCTTGCCATGTTATAAATCATGAGATTTTATTATCAATTTAATTGAAAGTCACCCTCAAATCAGATGATTGATTCATCAATGAATCACTTTTAACACACAGTGGATTGATAATAGATAACTTTAGATAAAACATTTCTTGTTGCCTTGATAACATAGTACTTAGCTCTAATGATTGCTTTACAAAGTCCTCCACTTTAGGATTGTCCTTCAACTGATCAAGTGAAAACTGGAGCTATTGGATTTGGGCATCCTTAGTACTGGTCTCTACCTGATATTGGAGCTTTAGTTGATCAAAGCTATGTTGGAGTTGAGATAATTGTGTCTTTACTTGATGGTCAATACTTTGTCTTTCTTATACCAACTGCTACTCTAATTGTTGAATTCTCTCTTCTTTTTCCCTGACTAGTTGTCGAACCTTTACTGAAGGATCAATTGGTGTATCCTTCCATACTATCTCCATAGGTATATCACCAAGAATGACTACTGATGATGGATTTGTTCTTCTCCTTTTCCTCTATCTTTTTACAATAACCTGATGTTTGGGACTGTAAAAGACATCAAGAGGAGGGATTTATTACACTTTAAGGACAATTTGAGATGAAGGGAAGGTCGAGATTATCTCAATTTCCTCTATAGTGACAACTTTATTAGAAGCCCTATTAGTAAACAAGCTCAGTCTAGTGTTCTGGGGTGTGCTGAATGTTTTCTCCATTTCAATATTTTCTACCCTTGTTGTCCTTTAAGCTACTAATCAAGCTATTTCCAGGCTTCATCCATCTAATTCTTGAAGGGTGTTTCATCAATATGCACTTCTGTGGATTTATCTTCCACTTCAATATCATTGGAAACCTATTCTAAGTTCTATTCATAATTATTTTCTGAACTCTTCTCTGAATTCTGCTATGAATTCAACTCTGAACCCTATTCTGACTTCTGCTCTGAACCTTTTCCTGAGTCTTTCTCTAAGCCTTGTTCTGAATCCTTCTCTTCTTAGATAATCAACTAAGGAATTCTTAACAGATCCAAAGGAATGTTTTGTAGTCTTCTTTCTCTAATTCTTGGAATTATGCTACCCTTTTCGTATTTAGTTTCAACGTAGCCAGATGTTGCACTTGTGAAAATAGTTCAGCAGATTCAAATAGGTCATCATATTCATCATCTTCATGATTGAATTGTCTAATTTTCACTTGGGTAGTAAAATTCTATGCAATTTTGTTGGGATCAAACTGTCTGCCAGGAATGGTAGCAAGATTCAAACATGTAATATTATCAATTTCAAGCGCAACATGCTTGAAATCATGTAGAGCATATACACTACATTGGATAGGGAATGAATTCCAAAGAGATTTCTTGGATTCCTTTAGGGTCTTTGTCAGCCCATCCCCTATAATTTGATAGGCAATATCCCTAGACAATAGTTTATCAGGGACATATAATGGGAGAACATGAGGAGGTGCCAAACTTCCATAGAATTTAGCATAGGTAAAAATATCTTCGCTAAACCACCTTCCTATTGGTATGAAATCGATTTTGGCCTCTTTAGATAGTCTCGAGACCCTTTTTTCAAAAATAGCTTGGTGAATTGGCAACATGATTCCTTGACACGTTTTATAGAAATGGGCATGGAAATTAGGTTCCCACAAGATTTTATGATATATATGGATGGGAGTGGGATCTTGAATGGTCCATTTCCATCCCATGGCTGGAAACTTGTATTAAAATAGACCACATCCATGATATATGCACTCATAAAGAATGGTGGAAGTACTATGGTAGTAACGTACCGATGTTCTTAAATTCTCAAATTTGGGAGGCAATGTTATTTGAAAGGATAGTGCCCCAATCCATTATATAAGAATCATCTGCTGCCTCAATAAGAGGAACCCATTCGACTGACAACTTAGTTGTATTAGGGTGCCCAAATAGTATACACATCATAGGTATGATATAAGAATAGGGAGTGGCGAGAGAATATATAGAGTACATACTTGATTTCTCATGCTTATGTTTGTTTGGGTAGGATCTCCATCATTTAATTGGATATGATGATACCTCATTCTCACTTGTAAAATGTTTGAGGAAGTCATACACCTTTTGTGGGTTAGGTATAGGGTACATTTTCTTAAAATCTTTAGTTGTAAAGGAATCGATGACTGTTTCTCTTGAAGTCAAGCATGTCCTATCGGAAATGTTGATATTCTTAATTATCCATTTTACCATATCGGTATAAGGAAGGATATTGGGTCGAGCAGTGATCTTATGAAGAAAAGAGCTGGTGGCTTCATAGTTGGAGGCTTCAGAAGATTAAGTAGCATCTATTGTTGCCACTCTTTGAATTACCTTAGGTCCTTCACTTTCAAGCTGTTGATACATGGATTCTCACGAGGATGTTCCACTGTCTATTGTGCATGTAGTGTCTGAGAAAAGCGAGGGAATTTCTGTTACATCAAAAGCAGAAGGTGTGGATTGTGAAGTCTCCATGGCTTTCTTTCCTTTCTTTTTTCTTGGTCATCCTGTTACACAATGTCTTCTCAAGTTTAACCCGCAAATTGGAAAAACAGAGGAATGCAAATAAATAGGTTTGAAATGCTGAAGCGTTTGAGCATACAAGGCTTGAAATTATGACAAGAATAGTTTAAATGCAAACAAGTCTATATACAGGTCATCAAATCACCTTGGGGCTTTAAATCATAAATACCGTTAGAAGTCTTTAATAACCAAAATCTTGCCTTTGCGTGATAATTTATTACCTCATTAATAGATCGTATCACAAAAACCTTTCAAATGGTATTTAGAACATGTTTGCATGTGTTTTCTCAATATGCGACAATGATATCATTATATCGGTTATTTGGCGTATGGGAACTTCGTGATGTGATGATCGTGATATCGCAATTGGAGTTTTTTGGAGTAGAGGGGAATTGATATAGCCAAAGGCTTTTTTGAGATTGCGAAATCACGATGAATGAAGTGGTATTAGAGCGATCCCGACTGATGATTAATAAGTGCGAGTTTTCCTTTGAGTTATTCATTCATATGATTCTATTAAAATCATTCCTTTTAGCAAGTAGATTTATCGCAATTAGAAGATTAAAAGTGAAGGGAGCGACAAGCCTTTTGATAGTTTGCGATTCACCGGAACATGACATGTTTATAGATTACGTTAATTGTTATATTGGGTTCAGATGGTTTATCACATATCGCAATCAGAATGGTCATCAGGTTTTTATATATCATGTTTGTTATACATTTGCAATGCGGGAAAGTTTCGATATAAGGTAGATTTTTTAACAATATCCAAGCCTTTTAAGTTTTAAGCATGTTTTTTTCTCGGGGGCTATTCTTTATCGCATAACAAGTTTTGAAAGGATAAAACAGGGAATTGTTCATTAAGACTTGCGAAATGCGATATGTCAGGATTTCTTTAGGGCAGGCTCATTCGAGTTGTTCAGGCCTAATGAAATTTGGATTTTCTTATTTAAAAAGTTCAAATTTGTCCTTTTTAAAACCCTAAACTATTTTATTTTCTTATATTCTTTAAAATTTAAAAGGTCCCCATTTATTTATATAATAATTTCCTAAGAGATTTATACATAAATAAATGGGGGCTTGTTGCATAGCACAATATTTGGCCATTCACTAGAAGAACTAGTTATCTTTGATTTAAAATAATGAAATTTCTAAAACTTTACTAAGTAAAAATAATTCAGGAAAGGAAGACTATTTTCGAAATATTTAGATAAGTAACATTACTCTGAATATAAAAAAACTCATTTAATAATTATTCCTTTTAAATCATCTTATAGATGAAAATACTTTTTGTCTATATCAGTCTTTAATTGGTTGTAAAGATAAAGTAGGGGGCTTTTTACAACTTAGCGTTTTAATATACTCATTTGTCATAGGTAGAGCCACTGATTCCAACAAGCGTTCATAGCCTCGATAGGGTTACCTTTTAACCATCAATGGTTCAGAATCCCATCCATTTAAGAGCACAGTCTTTAGAGATAATTTCAAAAGTATATGTGTATTTCATTTTTTTTACTTTTTTATTTACTTTTCTTTTGCCAATTTTTTGCATTACCTAAAAGCAATTTTCCTCGTTTGGTGACCAAAAAGTGATAATGCCATTCACTGGTTGTAATTTAACTGAGCAAGATGGCTCGTGATGAGATCCCTTGTATTAAGATTAAAATAATCATAATCCATTACCTTGGTTTGATATTCAGTGTTGGTAATGTTAGACTATTATTTTCCAATGACCATGGTAAGCAGGCTCGTGATGAGACCCCTTATCTTTTAAGGTTAATATATTTTTGAATTACACTTTAAAAAAATTAAAGTTAATGGATGGGGAGAATCATTGACTCCTTAAGAGTTTTGGATGACAAGTTTAGAGTTGGAGATGCTTAGCTGTAAATAGTATTTACTTTGTTAAAGATAACCTTTCTTGACTGATAATAGAATAAAAGGATTTTATAAAGTTTGAGGCTTTAAAGAGTTTACAACTTCAATGGAAATAATAAAATTTTAGAGTTTTATGATACTTATCAAATTTTCAAAGTTGTGATCATTTCCTTAAGAATTCCTACTTTCAAAGCGAAAGATCATAAAATGTTTTAAGATATTTTATTGTAAAGCCAAAAGTAATGCTATTTAACATTGTTTTCTAACAAAACTAAAAATGTAAATGCAATAATGTTACAGTAGAAGATATCATCTTATAAGAATTTTTTTTTTTCAAAATAAGCCCATTGATAGGAAGAAAATCTCTCTTTCCTAATAAATCTTGCAATATGAATGTTGATGGGCCTAATTGTTCAGCAATTTGAAATGGTCCAAGGCACATTTTCTGGAATTTAGTATGGTTTCCTTTTTCCTCATGTGCCTTGTCCCATTTAAGGACAATATCACTGACTTGAAAATATTTTGTAGAAACAGAACTTGCATCAAAAGAAGATTTGACTAGCTGCTCATGGTGAGCATGTGTAAGCTTGGATTTTTCTCTTTCTTCTTCTAATTTAAGAATTTGAGATTGTCTTAGTTGTAAAGAAGAAGAAGGTATTTCTTCGATAAATTGGACTAGGGATAATGAGGGAAGAGCTAGATTCAAAGGGATGATAGCCTCTTTCCCATATACTAGATTGAAGGGAGAAGTGCCTATTGAGGCCTTATGGGTTATTCAATCTGCCCATAGAGAAAATGATCCAAGAGGATCTCGTCAGATCAGTTACACAGGTTCAGTTTCGTCGTTAGCATTCAGTCCAGTGTCATTAAGCTTTGACAATGTTGGTTATGGTTCAGGTTGTTCAGCTGATGTCTATGGTTTTCATGGTGTTCAAAGGATATAGTTTTGTACTTGGATTTCGACATTTGGTTGTCGCCAGTTCCGCCAGGATTTGGTTGTCGATGGATTTGTCTTCATGTGGTGTCATCACAAATGTAGATTTGTGTCAAAGACATGTGTGTGGGTGAATGTCACTTTGTGACAAATGGTTGTAAATGGGTCTTGATGTAAAGTCTAAAACCTAATCCTAAACCCTAACCATGCATTGATATGTCAAAAACCTAAGGCTAAAACCCATACATAAGTCCTACACTTAAACCCATGTATTAAATGTACATGAAAAAAACATTAAACCCTAAACCACACTAAAATACCTTTTCCTCAAGTATAAACCCTATGTTATCAACTATCGGCCTATATAATACATTGCAATTCAAACTATGTATTGAACATACATAAACCTATGTTCATTACCCTCTTGGCCTAATGTAATTCATTGCAAAACAAATAACAGTCCTAGACCGCACAGAGTCTCTAACTGCAATGGGCTCATGTGACCAAATAAAAGGCAAGCTGCCGAGGTTTGTAAAACTATCCAGCTTGACCATAGTGGAAATGTCTGAGTTGACCACAGTTGACATGTGAACAGAGATTGATAACCATCGGAGTTATGATACAGGTGAGCAGGAAATTGTAATGTGTTAACAAACAGAGCACCGTCAGTTGAGACTGCCGGAAAGCAGCTATCACATGCTGGCTGTCTCCCATGTGCACGGTTAGCAAACCATTGATGGTTGCACCCTTATCCAAAGTCAATATTTGCGTTTTGTTACAATTTTTTTTTAAAGTTAATTCGAAGCCCATGTATAGTCTCCTTAGGTGTCAAAACATGGTAATACCAAGACCAAACAAACCCTGAAGTCAGCTCATTCACTCCTAAACTCAGCCTGAGGTTAGAATGTATTTGCAGGGTTTAAAAGGATGTTTTTCTCATTGAAGTGGAGGGGAGTGGTTTTGAGTTTCATGTGCAGGTTCTGGAGGGATATAAACTGTTTTGGTTTCAGTGTAACAGGAGCATCTGGAGTCAGAATAGAGAACCATGATAGGCATTGGAAAGATTATTTAGAGAGATATCTTATGATAGTGACTAGAAGTGCTTGTGTGCACATTTAGTTTGGTTAAATTTCTGTGTAATCGATATCTTTAGTTTGAATCCTAATAAAGTGGCCACCCATCTTGAAAGTGGACCCAGAGACGTAGTCCATCAAGGACGAACTCCGTAATAAATCTTGTTGTCTGGTATCGCTGTGTATTTACTATTTTCACTTCTGTTTTTTATCTTTCTTATGTTTTCTCATTTGTCGTAAAGTCTTCTTCGCAAGCAGTTCTCACAGTTTCAGCACTTTAAGTTAACATTCATTTCACTGTTGGCATAATCAATTCTATTTTGGTTTTAACATATGGTCATTTCAGATCATATAATTTGGTATCAGAGTCGGTTGCATTTTTAAAATTTTCCATTGAATGTTAACTAGGTCAAAGTCGCAACGTGGAGAAGGAATTCTCGAGTAGATTGATCTAGATATTGGAAAACGAAGAGTTATTCATAAGTTGACCATGACAGGAACTGCCAAAAACTAAGATGAGTGAGGAATAGTTTCAACAAGAATTTTTGACTATGCAGCAGATGTTGGGAGAACTCTACGAAGACAAGAAGGCGAGAGATACAACTTCTTCTTCAAAGACATCAAAGAAGGATAAAGGTAAAGGTAAAGATGATAAACCACCTTCACCTCCATAATATCCATCAACATCTTCTTCTTCTTCTTCTTCTAGTGTAGAATATGAAACAGAAAAGAAACCTAAGAAAACATCTCTTTTAAAACTTGATGTAAAATTTGAGTTACCTATTTATGATGGCGAAATGAATCCTGAAGATCTAGATAATTGGATTAAGCAGTTAGAAGTGTATTTTTGTATTCAGAACATTTTTGAAGTTGAAATGAAAATTAAGTTAGCTACACTTAGAATGGGGGGAACAACTTTAATCTGGTGGAAAAGTAAAACTCAGATAGATGTAAAGTGAAAAGGAAAAGTCATCTTTTCATGGTCTAAGTTTTTAAAAGCTCTTAGTAAACAATTCTATCCTTTAGGATACATGTAGCACACTGTTATTGATTGACAACATTTTAGGCAAGGTAAAGGGCAGAGTGTTCAGGAGTTTACTTAGGATTTTAGAAAGAAAGCATTGGCACTTGGTATTTCATTGGATACACATGAAACTTTATTAAAATACATTGACACTTTACATTCATATATGCAGCATACATTATTGATGTTTAATCCTAATGATTTTGATGAAGTGTTTTTTCAAGCCATACATATTGAATCAGGTGGTAGACCATTCAAGTTTTCATCGCAATCATCCAAAAAGATGGAAATCAAAGATTCCAATGAAAGTAAGGGGAAGAACAATTCGAAGAGAAAGAAATCAACGATAGCTCAGAAGTAAAGACCTACTTGTTCTCATTTCCATAGAATTGGTCATGATGAATCTAAGTGTTGGAAACTTCATCCAAAACTTAAGCCCAAAAGTTCCTTAAGGAGAAGGATGAAAAGAAGGAAATTGCAGCAGTCCAGCAAGATCTAGGTTCTGATTTAGGTAATGAAAGGAGGATAACTGCCATGGTTACGACAGGTAAAACTTCTGACACTGGTTCAAGTTCGAATACTATTGCATCTTCATCAAACATAAATGATTCAAATGAGGATAAAAGAGTTGAATTATTTAACATAAGGATAAATTCTAAGCACACAAAGATAGATACAATGTTTAACAGTGGATCATAGTCCAATTTAATATTTCAATATTTAGTTAAGAATTTGGGTTTGGAGACACAAAATCATAAAATACCTTACCCATTAGGATGGATAAATAAATCAACTCAGATAAAAGTCACAAAATAGTGTCGATTAAGATTTTCCATTACAACTAATTACATTGATGAAGTGGAATTAGATGTGGTTCCAGTAAATATATGTGGAGTTGTCTTAGGAAGTCCTTATCTTTATGATCGTGATGCAGTGTTTTACAGGAGAGAACATAAATATCACCTTAAGAATGATGGGGTTGAATTTATTGCCAAGGCACATCAAAGTAAAAATCACTTGAATTTAGTTGTTGCTAATCAGATTAAATGATTAATAAGTTCAAATAAAAGATTTGTAATCATGTGTGTAAAGGAAAAAAATAAGAATCAACATGATGTTTTTTCAAGTTATGATTCTCAGCTTAAAGATAGTTTGATCAAAGAGGTAGAAACTTTTCCAGTTCTATTTAAAGAAACCAAACATCTTACTCATAAGAAGGGAATACAACAGGAATTACAGTTTGTGCCTAAAGCTCCTCTTCCTAATGTCAGAATGAATAAATTCAGTCCAAGTTTGGAAATTAACGGTTATAGGGATGCAAGTTAGTATTGGGGAAAGTCAGTGTTACATTTCTCTTGTATGGTGTCACCATTTCATGTTTCAAAAAGTTTGGAAGCCTCTTTTCAAGTGGAGAGGAAGCCTATTTGTCAAAGATTTGTGCCAATTCTTTTGGCTCTAATCAATTGTTCTTTTAATAATTCTTATGAGGTTCTTATTGGTTGATTTTGCTAGACCATTTCCTTAGGGGTAGTAGTTAGCAGATTATTTAAGTTTAAAACCCCTCTTAAGAGCAAATTCAGTCACATTATTTACTGAAAAGAAATATTCACTATCAAACATAAGTGCATTCAGTAAGCCAAATCTAGTAATAATGAATTGATCAATGAATTCAATGATAGCATCAGAATTGGCTACCTTTAGTGGAATTGATTCCACCCACTTAGTAAAATATTTTGTAGCTGTAAGGATATATTTATGTTACTTAAAAGAATGAGGAATAATCTCACCTATGATGTCTAGTCCCCATTGTTCAAAAGGTTGTTTAATGTTGACCGGTGTAAGGATGGTTTTCATTGTCTTCTAGTCGCAGTTTGACATATTTTTCATTTCCTCATGTATTCATGGGTATCCTTGAAAAAAGTTGGCCAATAGTACCCAACATGCAAGATCCTATGTGAATTAGTATATCCTCCAAAATTACCACCAGCTAGTCCATCATGGATTTCCTACAAAACCTTCTGTGCTTCAAACTTTTCTAGGCATCTTCATAAGACATAATCATAATTTCTTCTAAATAACAAATCATCAATGATTTCATATTTATTTGATTTAATCTTAAATCCTTTTGTTCTTTTGTGATTGAGTTCAGGGGGAGCATATCCATTTTTAAAATAGAAAATGAGATCAACATATTGGGACTCCGAATCATTTAGGGTTACCTCATATATGTGTACAATACTACCTAAGTCCTCATCTACTAGTAGGTTGGAAGCTGCTGTAAGAAATTTGCAAAAATCTCTTCCTTTGACAATTTTGGCTAGTTTAATGTCAATATCATATTCTTGCAGGGTTGTTACCCAATTTTCCCTCTTTTCCCCTAATTCCCTTTACATAAGAAATTGTTTCACTGTTGAGAATGGGATGATTATTTTAGAGTGTGTTTTTAGGAGAAAAGACCTGAAGTGCTTTATAGATTTAAAAACAACAAAAGCTTGCTTCTCCACCTTTGAATAATTTAGTTTAGCACCTTAAAAATTAGAACTAAATAAAGAGATGGGTGCTTCAATTTATTGATCATTTAGTTGTGTTAGAACAACAACATAAGATGTTTGAGAAGCGAAAGTGTACAAGATGAAATGATTAGAAAAAATTGAAGTTGTTAAAGAGGGAGCATTCATAATGGCTTGTTTGATTAAATTAAAAGCTTCCCTTTTGTTATGTCCCCATTTAAAGATAAGTTTTTTCTTAATAATGGTTTGTAATGGTGAAACAATTTGGGAAAAGTCAGGGACAAATCTCTTAACAAAATTTATCTGACCTAAAAAGGATTGCATAGACTTTTTATTGTGGGGCAAAGGAATTTCAGAAATTTCTTTTATTCTATTAGGACCGATATAAATACCCTTTTTGGATACAATAAACCCTAAAATATTACATTCATTTAGAGAAAAATAAGATTTCTTTGGATTTAATGAAATTCCATACTTCTTACAATATTCAAACATCTGATTCAAGTCATGTAAATGGTTGTTTTCTTCTTGGAGTAAACAGTTATGTCATCCAAGTAAACAACAACAATTTTGTTTATCAGACCCTTGAAAGCTATATCCATAGCTCTTTGGAAGGTTTCCCCTGCGTTTATTAAACCAAAAGGCATTTTCTGGTAGGAATAGGTCACCCATTTAGTCCTCAACAAAGTCTTTAACCTATCATCTGGGTGGACGAAGATTTGTTTATATCTTGAAAATCCATCAAGAAAAGACATTAGTTCAGAACTAGCTACCAATTATAGTATTTGTTCCATGGTCGGTAATGGGAAATTATCTTTTTTACAAGCTTTATTGATATTTCTAAAATCTATAAATACGAATGTCACCATTTTTCTTCTTGACAGGTACTAAGTTTGAAACCAATTTTGAATTCCTAACAGAAAGGTAATCTTGGCTTTAAGGAGTTTATTCAGCTCAGATTTGATTTGGCTTTCTAGATTGGGGTGAATTTTTCTTAATTTCTGTTGTACTAGTTTGTCATTGGATATCATGGAAATAGTGTGTTGTATGATGGAGGTATCATATGTTTTAAGGTTGTCGTAGCTCCAAGAAAAGTTACTTTTATACTTTTTTAACAAATGAATAAAGGCTAATCTCTCATCAGGTGAGAGACTAAGTCCTAGATTGATGTTTTTTGGTTTGATATCAGTTCCAAGGTTTACTAGCTCAAACCTTAAGGTTAAACTTTGGAGTTTAGAATTAGTAACCTTCTTAACTCTGTCTTTTAGATCATAAAGATCTTCAAGTTTTACCGCAGATTTTGGTATGGGATTCTCAGTGGATTTATGTTTCAACTAATTATCATGTTCATTTTCATGAATTATCTGATCATCATATGATCCTTCAGATGCTCAAAAGCTTAGGATATCATCATCATCATTAAACACTCACCAATTGGTGAAATTATCAGGAATCGATGGTCGAAAAATCAATTCTATGGAAAACCTATCTAGATTGTAGTCCTCTAATGGTATAAGCCTGGATGCTATATTAGCCAGAAGGTTAGCACTTGAATTTTGAAGTCTAGGGATAAGAGACATGTTGAATGCTAAAAAATGTGAAGTAAGTTTCTGAACCAATGATTGGTAATGTTTTAAATGTCCGGAGAGACATTGAATGGTGTTCATTACTTATTTGATAACTATTTCAGAATCTCCAAATACTTGAAGATATTTGATATCAAGACCTATTTCTTTATACAAAACCTGGATTAGTGCCTCATACTCAACAATATTATTTGTGCATTCTAATTCCAACCTACATGTGATCTAGGTGGATATGGTGGCTACCTGCCTAGTCTGCTTGGACCCCCACCATTGTTCTGTAAGTTTTTTGTTTTGTTTTTTGTTTTTGTTTTTGTTTTTGTTTTGGTTTTTGTTTTTTGTTTTTGTTTTTTGTTTTTGTTTTTGTTTTTGCTTTTGTCTTTTTTTTGTTTCTTTTTGTTTTTTGTTTTTTTGTTTTTTGTTTTTTGTTTTTTTTGTTTTTGTTTTTGTTTTTTGTTTTTCGTATTTTGTTGTTGTTGTTGTTGTTGTTTTTTGTTTTTGTTTTTGTTTTTGTTTTTTGTTTTTTTTGTTTTTGTTTTTGTTTTTTGTTTTTGTTTTTTATTTTTGTTTTTGTTTTTGTTGTTTTGTTTTGTTTTTGTTGTTTTGTTTTGTTTTGTTTTTTTCCCTTAATTGTATCACAATTTACTATTTTTGGTAGTTTTTCAGGTCCTGAACTTCTGGAGCCGTTTTTTGGCCCTAAATGACGTTTTTTTGGCAATATGTTTCTGGATGATTTCATTGAAATCATGTTTTCAGTTGTAATCCTCAGAGAGGTATTTCCAACGAGGTATCATACATGTCAAACAAAGATAATATGACCAAGTTACGACCCCGGGAAGTTGGCTGCCCAACTAACCCCAACAGGGCCCATAAACTCTTGGTGTTACATCTCCTCGGGTTAGGGTTTTGGTTGTTTAGGGTTTTCTCTTATTGTTCATTAATAAAAAAGGCCCTTGAGCCTCATTGTAACACCGTTTAGAGGCAAGTAGCCGCCACATCTCTTCTCAGAGCTAAGCTACCATCCCCCGAGCTAGTCTCATTTCCATATGTTTTTAAGCATATTTCATTATTTGATATTAATGAAAGGAAGTGTTATTTCTGCTGCATCTTTGTATTTATTTTTCTATCTGTAATTTGTTGTGTTCTTGTTTAAATTCAGATCAATGGTATCAGAGCGGTCTGCTCTTTCTTTGGTTTTCTTTGCATGTCCCCAACGAGGTCGGGATATAAGGATTTAGGGCTTGAACTGCTCGAACCTTTGCAAGGCCAACCTCGTAAATCCCAACAACCTCCCATGGGGGAAGAAAAGAAATACGAGGGAGCAGGATATCCTGTCAAAATATTGCTCGAGGAGGCCCTCAAGAAACAAAGGAATGCGGTGATGGATAACTTTGCCGATATCCTTCAATGATTTCCCACTGGTGGTGCATCCACATCCAACAGCCACTCTGGAGGATCCACACCTTTTAAGGTACAGGTAAAGTTTGAAATTCCCATATTTAAGGGTTAAATAGATGCAGATGTTGTAGATAAATGGTTGAATCTCATAGAAGGATATTTTTCTGTTCATGAATTTTCCAGTAGGGAAAATATTACCCTTTTCTCTTCTTAAAGCCACCCCCTACGTCAATGACTGATGGGAAACGTATTGTGAGTAGAAGGAAAAAATTACAACCTCACTGTTTTGAGCCACTCCCACTTGGAATTCATTCTGGCACGCCATCAAGGAGAAGTACTACCCTATAGGGAGCTATGAGGACAAATACATAAAGTGGACCACACCGTGGCAAGGAAGGGACCAAAATGTGCCAAAGTTTACCATTGTTTTTCATACCCTTCGCATGAAGTTGGGTATCAAGTGTTGTTGGGAAAAGTATCCAATACGGAATGACCCTATCCCACTCTAAGGGTGATAGTACCTCAACAACAATCGAAGCAAAGCTATCTAAGATTTCTTATTTATTAAAGTAAAATAGGGGAGAAAGAGATCCACTAACCGATGTCTTTCGCTAATGGTTGATCCAATCTTCTCTCCTTGCTGCTTGTTCCCAGCTCCTTGCTCTTTCACTGGCCCAGCTACACCAAGATCCTGCAAAATGGCAAGAGAGGGAAACTACAAGAAGCATACATTCATAATTGATTCAAGGATTAGAATAAATCAAATACACAAGTATAACAATACACCATTGAGACACATGCATATAGAAGAACCTCAAATGCTTTATTAATGGAAGAAGTAAAGTTCAGGAAGTGATACAACCATAAAAGGCCCAATCCAGCATCACCTCCCAGCAGAAAGAAATCTCCTCTTCACCTCCTTCAAAGCAAATCACCCAATAGTTCTAAACTCAAACCAACAACACTTCCTTACATTCACCAGATTCCAGCCTCCTTAGACCTCATGAGAGAGCTCTATATATAGGAGTTTTGGAGAAAGGATGAGTCAGCTTGAAGCTGGCATGAAGCTGACTAGTGTCCTCTCCCACTTCAGTTATTCTTCAGTTCTTGAGTCCACTTGGAGGTTCTTGCTTCCACTTGGAGATCTAGACCCTATTACTCATCACCAATCGAATTCCCTGATCCAAGTGTCATTTTGGAAGCTTCCTGGGCATTGACACCTTGAGGAATGACTGTGCCACATGTCCCAACTCACCCAATGCAGGTAGCCTTCTTTGCAGTTGACATTCAGCGCAGGTAGACAGTGGAGCAGTTGACATTCAGCGCAGATGCTCAGTGGAGCAGTTGACATGATCCAGAATTAGCTTGTTTTTGAGTGTTTTCAGGTGGAGAACTGCTATTCAGTGCTGTGGTTTGCTGACCTTGTTCCTCTAGGGGTAGGATCAACATGTTTAGGGACTTTGTATCCCTTAGATTATGGACATTTCATGCTTCATGCTGTAAGGCACAAAAATGTCTATAACAGTTGCCCCCTAAAGTATGAGGTCGTTTATCGGGTGAAATGATTTATCAGGAGGATCCGAAGTTCATTCAATCGCTGAGAGGTGACCTGTAATAAAATACAATACAATACATTATTTTTCATTCTGCTTTCATGATCTAGCTGAGGCGGGCATTCCCATGCTCAGCTTTATAAATTCATTTTGGTACATAGAACAGACGATTGTCTGATGGTAGACTGATAATTCTCTGCTGAAATTATCATCCTTTGAGTAGGATGATCATCTGCTGCAATGATGTACATGTCAAATGTCTTTATATTTCCTGAATATATATCGCAGCCCGGATGGATGAAACTAGATCCGGGGTCTTCAAACTCGTTCGATCTTCACTCTAAGTACAAGTCGATCCATGTGAGAATTGCACTGAAGTCGAACATGGAAAGACATCGCTTGATTACCGGTCAATGATGTAAACCGTTAACAAGCGCGAGAGGAATCACCGATAATGATAATGACCCTCAAGGTACTGCAGTACAATTCACGTGGTGTGAATAAAGGACTTGGCATCGAACACCACGCAAAATCTTCTGGTCGAAGGTCATTGATGTATACCTGTCGCCGGAAGTGAGAAACTTGCCATTGAGGCATGCATGCTTCAAAGTACTGAGGGGGGTGTTCCTTGATCAACTTCTTGGATAATGAGCTGAAGTCGACAAGAAGCGATCCGTCAAAGGAGGGCCTTAATGAATCCCACATCAGTGACACGGAACGGAGCTAATGATTTTAATGGAGGTGAAAACAATCTGTGACATATGATTCAGGGTGGCGATCATGGATGGATGAAGGATAATGTATGGCAGTGGATGGGACACGGTCAACTCTTTCTGAACAACATCTCTTGAACATATAACGACTCTGATGCGATGGATCGGTAGCATTACCCCAACTGTGGATGGTTTGGCGAGACCATGGTGATGAGACCGGTGAATGAAACAACCCAACCCGATGTGGTACAGAGGAAAAGTGTCATGTTCAAGAGCGACTTGCTACCATTAAAGCTTTGAGGTTCTCCCAATTTTTCCCCAGTCATTTCTGACCAGTACCTCTTTATTTTTGTCAAGCTTGAGGAGGATAACATATGCTTGTTCTATAACCTGCCCTTCGGGCAAGCCCATCGCTATGTTTTAACGAGCTTAGCGATAGGGAAACTCGTTCTCGTCTAAAGACAAGTTTGTCGCTATTTAATAATTTTAACGAGTCTAACGACAAGGAAAACTTGGTCCTTTTCATTTTTAGAGAGTCTGAAAAGGTACAGAAAGTTAACTCCAAAATTCCTTTTTCGTCATCTAATCCCTTAAGTCCGAAAAAGTATAAAACAATACAGAAGGGATGAGTTTTCGATAACTTTAACGAGCCGAATAAAACAAGCGCTCGACCTTTTTGTGCAATAATCCCTCAGGTCCAAAAAGATTAAAATCTAGAGGAGGGATAGCTCTTCCGGTCACTTTAACGAGCTGGAAGGCCAAAACTCGGCAAACTTTTCATATTTTACGAGTCAGTTGAAAAGAGCTCAAAGAAGACTCGTCTTTTGAGGAACGAGTGATATACAGGGATAGCAGCAGATTCCAAGTACAGGTTGGAATTTTCCAATCACGGCAGTGTCACAAGGATGGCTAAGTGAAATCACTCTTCGCAGCTGTTCCTCAAAATGGGTAAACAATCATATGGAGGTGAACGATCGGCCAAATGACGGTGGAGGTGGCAGGTGCAAACACGACCAAGGCTTTTATGGCTGATAAATTTACGATCACAGAGGTTATTTACCGGAATAGGTTCATTTTTATTTAAAAATGAGCTTGAACTCTGGGGGAAACATTGCTCACTGCTTTTATTTATTTTTTAACGAGCATGAAGACCGCGTTAAAACTGCTCAGATCTTGCGTTTATTTTTTAACGAGCATGAACTTTATGCTAAAACTGCTCGATATACCAGTCATAAGATAAGAAATGTCTCCTGTGAGATCTCTATTTTTTAAGGAGTTTCATCTTCACTAAGCTTTACTCCATATCCTTTCTTTATGCAAGTTCGGAAACGACTAATCCAAAAAGCAGATAAATAACCGCTCTTTGCTTGCACTCCAAAAGGTTTGCATGCCCCCAGGTATAAAATACAATTTCAAGGCTGCCCCTCCTCCTTCTCACCTCTGTTTTGGCTTTGGGTGTTCACAGCTACTTGTCGTCTTGCCAGTCTAATGTTAACGATACTTGTCTTCTCGTTATTTTTAACGGGTCTTACGCGATACTTGTCTTCTCGTCAGCCCAATTTTTAACAGATCTTTCGCAAGATCGCAAGAGAACAGCTACTTGCAACAAGAGAGCAGCTACTTGCGACAAGAGAAGAACACTACTCAAAGACAAAACATTTGTGTTATTGAGGGAGGCTTGCCTCTTTCTGGTTACCCAAAGATTGTTTCGTTAATCTTTCAAACAAAACATTTCCTCGGCACTGTCTACCGAAATAGACAAGGGTGAATGACCTTTGTCAAACACGTAACTTTGACAAAAGAATCCTATTCCAGAACAACCCCTCTTCCATCCACGGACGGGGTACGGACCAGTCATATTCTCTCGCGGAAATTCTATCTTATACCCAAGGTTTTCTCTGCCCAAAGCAGACCAGGATGCATGCCCCCTGGGTTCCAGTCCCATCTTTCCGAATCACTCGCACTCATCGGGAAGAAGGACTGGGGGGGGAGACATTTCTTGATTGAATAGACCATTCAGGGTTGGTATGTGACTATTTGCGATGCGTGATCCCGGAAATGAAAGTTGGTCTACGAGCTTGACCATTCTTCCTTCGTGTGGAAAACACATTACTCTAAAGAGTGAGGAGACTATTGCTCTCATGCAATATATATAGTCTCGTCCAAGGAGTAGGTTATAATCCAAGGGTCCTTGAACGACCATCACGTTCATTTGAACGGTCTTCCCTTTCAATGTAACAGGCACATTGGGGAGGATCCCTAATGGTCGACTGGTTCCTTTATCGAAACCCGAGAGATTTCTTATCTCAGGCAAAAGCGCCGGGGAACCCAGTGCTTTCCAAGCAATAGAGGAAAGGATACTCACAGATGCCCCCTCATCAATGATAGTTCCAGCCATTACCATTCTGTATATTTGGACTATGATTCTGAATGGTATACTGGCTGGCAACCGGGGTCTGCCTAGTTGGTTCCAATCAAAGGACACAACCAGGTTGCTTGGTGGTGGGACCGAATACACGGCCGGATATGACCCTGACGATGTTCCTTCCTGCGATAAAGGAATGGGCGCATTGCCCTGATGCTCATCAGAGTCTGTGTTGATGAAAAGAATCTGGATGGTGTCATCCTTATTCTCTTCAGTGAGGGTGTCATTTGAAGATGAATCTTCAGTGACGGTGTCATTTGACGATGAAACTTCTGAAGGAAGAACTGGGTCAACTGCCGTTTCGACCTTTTGACTTTCGTCCGGTCTGGATTCAGTAGGTTCATTTTCAATGACTGACATTTCAGCTGACCACTTGAGCGGGCCAGCTGTATTCTCAACCAACGAAGGACTTGGCATGAGTTTTTTGTATCCAGGAGGAAGTCTCAACGGTGAAACTGGACGATCTTCCAAAACTCTCTTTGCTTCGTCTAAGAAGGGACAACGGTGGATGGCGTGATCGCCTTCACACAGTCTGCAGGGGGATCTTGCTCCCCTCTTTATCTTGAACCTTCACTTTCGCTGGTTGACGGTAAGCATTCAACATGGCTATCAGAGGTTGATGCTCCCGAATTGTGCAAACGAGGGGACCAGTCCCTTAGTATCCGGGGAATACAGGGACAATCTCTATGGAAGTGGTCTCCTTTACATATGACACATGGTGATTTGGGCCCGGTCTGTGCTGTGTGTGGATTTTCGTTAGATGTCTTTTTCTTGCCCCCAGTCGCCTTAGGCTCCTTCTTCTTCTTCTCTCTCTTCTTCTTCTCCTTCTTCTCCATGGGAGCTTGGCTTTTGCCGGCTCTACCTTGTGAAGACGAGGGATTGGAGGAAGAGTTATAGGAAGTAGAAGGCTGGTGGGCAGCTCTAGACTGATCTAACTATTGACTCGACTGTTCAGGAACCATGGTGTTCTGAACTACATTGGTTGAGAATAGCCAAATTGGCAGGCCAATTGTCAGTCCTGGAAGCGACAATGTGGCCATGTGGGGCGCACCAACTTCTCCCCAAGAGGAGAAAGGACTAGGATTTCCATCATTGGGAATTCCTTGGTTGGGGCATTCCATGTTCTCAACCTACAGATCAACGCAGGAATAGGAGGTGATTATGTTCCGTTTAAAATAAATTTTATAACGACGCTTTAGACACAACTTGCTTTTTCACTTTTTAAGAGTCGAGAAAAAGCTAAAGATGACTCTAGTCTCCTTCAATGTTTTAACGAGCCCGAAGTGACAAATGCTCGGATGGACTTTTTCAGTTATAGAGTTTGAAAAAGGCCAAAAGAAACTGCTCTGGAGATCTAGGCAGAGGGTGTGCCAAACTTTTCGCAAAACCACAGAATACGTTTTACGGTACGAGTGGTCGATCTTCGTGAATGCTGTGTTCACTGCATTGCGATCAGTAGGGCGGCCGACACGGCTTCCTATGGATAAAGGCTTTGTTCCTATAGGGGTCTCCCAATATATACGCGACGGTACGTGGGAGCACAAGTCCGTATTGATACTTATCGCTTCACCGTGGAGGAATCACCCAACCACTCAACGCTAAGATATCACGTTTAACGACGCCGGAACACGTCTCTAGCTTAGACCTCTATGTGTTTGCGTTATGTTTCAGAGCGTTGTTATGTAAATTCAATTCATTTTAAGTTGATCTTGTTTAGCAGTTTGCCTTTATGGATCACCACGAGATGTATAATACAACTTCCTAAATGCAGTCTAAGATGATAAGCAAGCTTTTCAATCTTTCAACTTTGAAAATCTTAACTACTGAGGGAAAAGAAAGACATCATCTTTTCACACAGATCATAGAGCACACACTAATGCACTTTTCCCTAAATCAACATACAAGCTGTCAAAATGCACATGCACAATGCAGGTATTTCTTTTCTCTTTCTTAATGTTGATGTACTACAAAAAGAAAGCTGTTGTATAACTTTGAATTCAATTTCAAGTGAAAGCAAACAAGCTTTGTCCAAAATCAAAAGACACCTTAAGATTTACTTGTTTCGACACTTAGAAATATATAAATTCAAACCATATGACGAAAGCAAAAGCTCAATCAGCTATGAACAGCAAACAAACTAACTCTTAAGATCAAAATGACACTTATCACAAGTCTAGATCTAAGAGGCCACAGCAAGACTAGTTCACTTTCGTTATGGGAAACTGCAAATGATATAAGAAATACAAAAAGAACAAATACAGTTTCTTTATACAACCGAGGCGGAATAGTGGCAAGGAAAGTTGGTTTTAGATAGGCACATTGACTGATAACAGGCTGTAAAAACAAGGATGAAAACAGGGCAACAAACAGGAGGGAACCCAGTAGCACTAGGCAAAACTGGTTCAGCGCAGGTAGTACACTGTTAGTTTGACCTTCAGCGCAGGTAGCCCCTTCGGGACCTGCGATGAAATGCAGACTGCCTTCACAGTGCCTGCAATGAAGAGATAAACTTTCGCTTTTCTCAGTTTCCGGGTTGCAGATTGCTAAAAAATTCACGGTTTTTGGCCAAATCAAAAGCTATCAATCAAGTACACACTAAAGGATGAAAAGGAGGATGAAAAGCTATCACTAAGAGCTGTTCAGAGTCCTTGTGGATCAGCTCTTCAAATCATAAACATGCCCAGAAACTGAGCTAGAGTAGCTGCCCTCTACTTTGCATTTGAAAGATCCAAATGCAGTTCAATTCGGTACTCCCTGTGTTTAGGAAATGAATAGCAAAAACACAAACAACCAACAAGATACGATCCCCAGTGGAGTCGCCAATTTGTTGTTGGGAAAAGTATCCAATACGGAATGACCCTATCCCACTCTAAGGGTGATAGTACCTCAACAACAATCGAAGCAAAGCTATCTAAGATTTCTTCTTTATGAAAGTAAAATAGGGGAGAAAGAGATCCACTAACCGATGTCTTTCGCTAATGGTTGATCCAATCTTCTCTCCTTGCTGCTTGCTCCCAGCTCCTTGCTCTTTCACTGGCCCAGCTACACCAAGATCCTACAAAATGGCAAGAGAGGGAAACTACAAGAAGCATACATTCATAATTGATTCAAGGATTAGAATAAATCAAATACACAAGTATAACAATACACCATTGAGACACATGCATATAGAAGAACCTCAAATGCTTTATTAATGGAAGAAGTAAAGTTCAGGAAGTGATACAACCATAAAAGGCCCAATCCAGCATCACCTCCCAGCAGAAAGAAATCTCCTCTTCACCTCCTTCAAAGCAAATCACCCAATAGTTCTAAACTCAAACCAACAGCACTTCCTTACATTCACCAGATTCCAGCCTCCTTAGACCTCATGAGAGAGCTCTATATATAGGAGTTTTGGAGAAAGGATGAGTCAGCTTGAAGCTGGCATGAAGCTGACTAGTGTCCTCTCCCACTTCAGTTATTCTTCAGTTCTTGAGTCCACTTGGAGGTTCTTGCTTCCACTTGGAGATCTAGACCCTCTTACTCATCACCAGTCGAATTCCCTGATCCAAGTGTCATTTTGGAAGCTTCCTGGGCATTGACACCTTGAGGAATGACTGTGCCACATGTCCCAACTCGCCCAGCGCAGGTAGCCTTCTTTGCAGTTGAAATTCAGCGCAGGTAGACAGTGGAGCAGTTGACATTCAGCGCAGATGCTCAGTGGAGCAGTTGACATGATCCAGAATTAGCTTGTTTTTTAGTGTTTTCAGGTGGAGAACTGCTATTCAGTGCTGTGGTTTGCTGACCTTGTTCCTCTAGGGGTAGGAACAACATGTTTAGGGACTTTGGATCCCTTAGATTATGGACATTTCATGCTTCATGCTGTAAGGCACAAAAATGTCTATAACATCAAGGATTCTGAGAAACATTTGGTACTCAAGTACCGTGACTGCCTACATAGGTACATCCAGGACGAGATGGAGTTCTTGGACATCCCCTTGCTCAACACGACATTCTGATACACTATCAAGATCGAGCATAAGTTTAAATAGAAGAGGCGAGACTTTGGATCTGTGAATCTGAAGCAGGGGAAAGGTGCCCCCAAACTGCAGAACAAAGGACAAAGCCAAGGTGGGACAACGCAAGAAAACCCGCCAAGGCCACAAGAAAAGGACAACACTACGAAGCCAAAGAAGGACACATGAAAGTACTGTGAGTTCCATAAGAGCTCCACCCACAACACAAGTGAGTGTCGGGCCAAGCAGTCACTAGTGATCGAGCTGAAGGCTTAAGAATCAGATGCATGTTCTGACTCTGAGTCAGAACCCAACAATGGGAATGAAAAAGGGAAGCTGATTATTGATGCGGAGCCCAACACCACCGTCACTACCACAAAGATCCAGAAGGAGGAACCTGAAGACGATCAAAGGAGGATTAGTATCTCTTCCACTTTGAGATGTGTGTAAAGGGTTCCCAGCTACAGTTCATTGTCGATAGCAGGAGCCAAAAGAACCTCATTGCAGTAGAGGTCATGAAGTGACTGGGTTTACTGACCACAACGCACCCACAACCATACACCATTGGGTGGCTTCACCAAGGACGGGATCTGTGCGTAAGCCAACAATGTCGCCTTCCATACAACATCAAGCCCTTCACGGATAAGGTATTATGTGATGCTTCTCCCCTTAATGTTTGTGATGTATTATTAGGCTAACCATACTTATGGAAGCAACATGCTATGTATGAGTCAAGGCCTTGCACTGTTATTGTTATATTGGGAAATAATTTGTACAGGATACTGGAGGTAGCACTGCTTAATGCCATCTCTCTAGTTACTGCAAAAAAATGTAGTAAGCTCATTTCAAAAATTGGGAAATTTGTTTTCTTGATGATACACCCTTAAGGAAAGAAGAAGACGGTGGCCACGACCTCCAGATAAAGCCCCTCTGAACGACAAAAATAGATGGACAAGGTCGTGGAGGAGTATGAGGACATATTCACCTCCCCCGCAAGGGTGCCTCTGCACTGTCAGGTCAAGCACTCCATCGATCTAAACCCAAGTGCGTCATTACCCAATGGACCAATCTATCGATGCTCCGTTCTGTAGAATGATGAAATCAAGAGGTAAATTCAGGAGCTATTGTAGAAATGTCACATTCAACCTAGTTCATTGCCCCATGGGAGCCTGGTCATGTTGGTACAGAAGAAGGATGGGACTTGGAGACTCTTTATTGACTATTGGGTGCTGAACAAGATCACTATCTAGAATAGGTACCTGATCCCACAGATTGATGACCTTCTGGACCAAATCAAGGGGGGAAAATATTTTAGCAAGATCGACTTGAAGTCCAGATATCACCAGGTACCAATCGAACCCTTCGATGTGTGGAAGACTACCTTCAAAGGCAAGGAGGAAATTTTTGAATGGTTGGTTATGCCTTTCGGGTTGAAGAATTCTCCTACAACCTTCATGAGGCTGATGGATGACATCTTATGACCATTCACCAAGTCATTTGTAGTGTTATACTTGGATGACATCCTGATCTTTAGCTAGAGTTGGGAAGAGCACCTCCACCACATTGGACAGGTTCTCCAAACACTGCAGGAACACAAGCTGTGTGCCAATTTGGAGAAATGCACTTTTGGCATGACCCAGGTTTAGTATTTGGGATACATTATTGATGAATGGGGGGTGCATGTGGATCTAGACAAGATCTAAGTCATTCGGGATTGGCCAGCCCCAACCACTTTGACAGAGCTCCACAACGTTTCGGGTCTTGCCAATTTCTACCATAGGTTTGTGTTGCGGTTCTCTCAGATCACTTGGCCCTTGAGTCAAGTCACCAAAGGAGGAGTGAAAGCAAAATTATTTTGGTCCGAATCTCAACAGAAGGCATTCACAGAGTTGAAACATCACCTCGGCTCTACACTAGTGCTCACATTACCAGACTTGCAACAAACATTTGAGATTGAGACAAATGCCTATGACTATGCTATTGGGGTAGTCCTTACTCAACAGGGGCATTCAATGGAATATCACAGTGAGACACTTTCAGACACAGTCTGGAAGTATCCCACTTATGCAAAAGTGATGTATTCGATTGTGCATGCCTGCCGACAATGGAAGCATTACATTTTGGGGAAGGAAACAGTCATCCACATAGACCACCAATCCCTGCAATTCATACAGATGCAAGGGAAGTTGCATAATGATCACCATCAGAAGTGGTCCACATACCTACAAGAGTTCCAATTGAATATCAAGTACAAGAAGGGAAACAAAAATAATGTTGCAGACTACCTCAACCGACCACCGATTATGGCGTTAACCACCTTGCTGAACTCTTGTGGGCACGAGACTTCTGATTGGCCACTTATCTACAAAAGTGATCCAGAATTTTGCCACACATATCATACTCTCTTGGAGGGTGTGTGGCATCGTGCAACCCTCTGCCAAAAACACCAACCTCCCTAAAGCGGCGATAGATCATGCTTACCGCCTCCACTAAACGAAAAAGTGTCCCATCAGTTAGTTGACGTCAATTGTTGTTTTCCCATTCATCCACCAAAAGTCATTGACTTTGTGCATAAAAACAAAAATACTCATTGTTTTCTGTTTTTATCGAGAAAAGAAACTTCTACCTGCCATGCATGCACAGAGTACATCCAAACCAGCAACTTACTCCCAACCGCCAACCACCATCATTCGCTAAACTCTAGGACACTGCAGACTACTGTGCGCACCCAACAAAGCATTCACCACAGCCATTTGTCCCTTCAGTCAATCATAACTAGGTATTTACTGCATTTCCTTCTTAGAAACCCTATTTTTGTACTGAAATCTCCACCAAATTACTCTAAACTCAAGTAATCCAGTACAATTAAGCTGTTTCTTAGCCCCAAGGCTTCCCCAAGCACCGTTTTTATCTAAAAATCCTTGAAAACCCCAACTTTCTTCCTTGAATACACAAGAACCAAGGATGGAAGCTCCTGTTTCCCTAAATGTCACACCAATCACTACTCCCCATAGGGATTTGGACCACCTTCCCTTGGCCGATAGAGATTTTCAAATCAAGGACCTTACTTTGATGAAACCCCGTTGAAGCTATATTGCAAGTATCATGACAATTATTTGAACAATGCTGATAAAATAGGTCTTTGGGAATCAAACCTACCTAAATATCAATTCCCCACTGTCCATATTTTCTTGAATATTGTCCACCAATGCCATGTAGACTACGACCCCATTTTGAGAGCTGTAATATCCCCTGACCAGAAAGTCCTTTTCACCATTATAGTTGAGTCTATAAATGAAATGTTGCAGTTACAACCTGCCCAAGACCTCACTCCCCTTTCCATTGCTGATTTACTTGAAAAATATTCAAGGCTGTCCAGTTCCAAAATTAACCAAGTCAGTCAGACTTTCATTGAAGAAAAATACAGATCAAAAGACCCCCCTCCTTACATGTCATGCGCCTTTACTGGTCTGGGCAGGGATATTGTCACCATGTTTGCTTGCATTATGGGTTTTACCACTAATGAGTATGTAGATGAAATGACCTTTGCCTACATGTCTATTTTCACCCCTGACCAACCTCTTGTAGCCAAATTTGACTATGCTGCATTCATTGCTGATAAGATGCATGACCAATTCATGAGATTAGAGAACGAGAGAGTATTTAAATATTCTTCAGTCATGTATCATCTTTTCCTCTATTACCAAACTGATAAATTCCCTTTCTCTATACAAAAGCTTGACACCAAAGGGAACCCTAGGTCAGTCATCTTCTGGACTTCCATTTTTCACTATTCGCATTCTTCTCCCCATCCTTATACAAATTTTATTGATCAATTTGTGCATCCAGTAACTACCATGTTGAGAGGAAGTCCCCCTCCCAGAATCAATGATGATATTAAGAGAATTCTTCAATTATCCAAGCAATACAAGGTTGGGGACTGGTACTTGTACCAGAACCATACCGAAATCAGAATTTATGGGTGTGAGCTGCCTCCCTTTAAACTGCCCAAATACCTCCCCATGAGATTATTTTCCTTGGAGTACTACAGGAAAATGATCAATTTTGATGAAATCCACTTTATGAAAACTAAGAAGAAAGCTCAGCTAAGGATAAAGGATCACTTAGGACCATTTATTTGCAACAACAGAAGAGCAGGGAAAGAGGCAAAGGAAATCCTTGAGAGAATGAGATTGAAAAAGAGTTTCATCTGGCCTTATGATCCTCATAGCTTCATTTGTGACAGAAGGCAAAAGCATAAGCTATCCCCCTACATCCATCATAGAATTCCAGAGATAGAACAATATGCAAATCAAAATGAATGGGTGGAGGGAACACTTATAGAACAAGATAGCACACAAGTTCAAGTAGAAAATGTTATGAAAGATTTGGAAATAAGACTTGATCTGGATTCCTTTGTACAAGTGCTTGAAGAATCTTCACAGAGACCCACATAGGAGCGTAGTGCACAAACATAAGGACAACCAGAGACACTAAGACAGGGAAAAGATTCAGGGTCACAAAGCATTTATGAGGAGTTGACCCAGACTAATACAAACATGGGCAACCCTCCAGTATTGCAGACCCCTCTTAATGAGAAGCGAATTCAAAAAGGAAGTCGAAATGAAACTAGCCCCTCTACAGTGCCGTTGGACCAAGTATATGTAAAGAGACAAAGATTGAATCCTCTGTCCGAGCAAGAATATGAAGAGACAAGATGTGACATAGTGCAGACAACACTAGCAGGGGAGACACCATCTACCTCTCAAACATAGGCACTAAGCAGGCAACCAAGTGTAGAAGTGTCATCACTAAGGACAATTTTAGAGCAGAGCCAGGATTTGAAAGAAAAGTACAAAGAGATTAAGGCTAGGAATGAGAAGCTCAAAGCTCAAACCTATGCCAAATATCTGAAAATGGCTCCTACAAATCAGACAAGGTTGATGTCAACCTTTGACATCAAAGAGGGAAAGATGCAGATGAGCTTTTTGAAGCCAACAATACAATAGCCAAAGTCCATGGTTGATTATTTAAAAATAAATTTTGAAGTTCTCACTAGAGACATCCACCCAATTGATCAAATTGAGCTCCATAAGCAAATGAGTGAGATGGTCTATTCCACATTGACCAGTAAAGCCATCACTGCACATCAGTTGCAGAATTCTCTGAGTAATACTACAACACAGTTATAGTTGGAAAAAGCCTCTTCTCAGGCTAAGGACACTAGGATAAAATCATTAGAATACCTGGTGATTGAGTTGGGACATGATCCCAAAGATGTTAAAGCAGCTGAAAGATTGATAAAGAAAAAGAATGATGACATATGATGCACTCAGGAAAGAACTGAAACTCCCTCCCCTCATACATCCACAAACTGCAGAAGTAATTGAGAAACAAAATGAGGAAGAACTTATGAACCTGGTTCTTAAGTTGAATGAGCAGTTGAAAGAAACAACACAAGAACTAGAAAAAGCTTTGCAGTCCAAACAGGGTGAGCCGACCAATGTGCCTCAGACTGTAATACCCATAATTTCTACAGCAATGCCATCTACTATTGCAACATCTTTGGCACCCAACATTCCCCTAGCAATAGCTCTACCAGTAACAACAACAACAAGTACATCAGAAGCAACAGTAACTTCAACAAGGAAAACAGAAGACTTAATAAAGTCCATGGAGGAAATGAAAATCCAAGCAATTGAAATAAAGAAACTAAAAGAAATGGTTACCAGCTTGGAAAACAAGTATGAGCTATCACAGATTAATTACACTGAAGAAGAGAGAAAAAATAGAAGGATGACTGAAAGAATCAAAACATTAGAGAAGGACTTAACATTGGAAAAGCCTTTGAGAGATATTAGAGAGATTTTATGGACCAATATCATTGATTCCATCAATGATATTTGGTCTTCTATCCAGATCATTTTTGAACAAACTGAGTTAGTTAAACTAGCTACAGAGGCTATACAAAAGACTAGGGAAGAATTGGGAGAGAAACCTGAAGAAGCAACCAAATTGATCAACTTCCTGAATAGAAAAAGTAAGCACCAGCTGGAACAATGGGATATCGAGGATCGAAATGGTACTATCCTTGAAATTAAGAAAGTTCTTACTAAAAAGAACTTAATGCTTAACCTAGAAAAAAAATGTTAAAGTATTCAAGAGGACATAGATGATTTTATGTTAAAATATGACATTCTAAGGGATAAAGGACTTCCAAGCCCACTGGTCATAGATGACAAGTTGATGACTCATGATCACTACATTGACAAACTCCACAAACAAGCCAAAAGTCAAGTCAGCTCTTCCACAATGAAAGCACTACCTACAGGAAAAGTGCTGTATGATGGTTTGGAAAATCTTTTCTAAATTGAGCATAAAGTTAAGCACCTGTTCACAGTCCAACCCAATTTTTCAAAATACACTGAAGCTACCGAAGTGTACAAGAAATTGATCAGGATGAAGATACCAAATGAATAATGGTGGACCAATATGACTAATATCCTATAATTTACAATGGTAACTCTAAGGTAAATAGAAACTATTTACTGAGGTAAAGTCTGGTAAATAGGTAAAGAGTATCAGGAACAGGTAAAGAGTATCAGTAGGGAAAAGTAAGCAAAGATCCAACACACAATTACTAAAGCAATAGCAAGAGGCAAATTTGAGTTTCAACCTCTAGCTCATTAATAAATAAAGGGACAACAATGATCAGTTTTCCATCTATCTCTATCTTTTTGTAAAAGATATTTTTTATTCCCTATAATAAATCTCATATGGTTATGAGATATTTTTGATGTAATTTTTGTATAAATACTTCTCCATTCGAAGTATTGTAGGTGGATTCTATAACATCTCTGTAAATCTATGCTATCAAGCTGAGAAAGCTTTTGTACTCAAATATGGATTTTTGCTGGAAAAGGAATGAAATTTGAGGACATTTCATCAGATTCCCATGAAGTATAATTACAAATAAGTATTCTATCCTTATGATTTTATGTGCTTTCTATATGTTTCAATGTTTCATGCATCTTAAATCTAAATGGTAAAATAGTCAAAATATATCAGAATTAGCTTTATTGCTCTATGCTATCAACAGTGTACCATTTATATGTTTTCTTCTAAACTATCTCAATAAAGGAATTCTTAACTGCTCCTCTATCCCTATAGTTTTTATCTAATAAGTACCTAGTATAGGATTCTTAATTTCCCTTTGCTAGTTGACCTATCTTCCTTTCCTCTTTCTAATCCTAACTTGAGGATTCTTGATTGCCCTCTAGTTTTGAGCAGAACTATCATCCATTCAAGCCCCAAAGTTTTTTTTTACTCTGCTATCCTGCCTATTGAACTCATACCTCAGCAATTTGACTTGATCCAATGAATTCTCCCTGATTGACTCCATAGCCTAATGGCCTAAAAGCCTAGTTTTCCCATTTGTTTTAGAACTCCACCACTCTCAAACAAAACAACTTCATTGAACATTAATATTAGCCTAAAATCTTTTCAAACATAGCTAAATCATAAAGAGAGAGCCCTCTATGGACTTAGGTGGGCTAGCACCTGGGTATAAAAGTTGGTTTGTAGTTACCTTGGATCCTTTCCTTCTTTTAATAACTTCTGAGGAAAATCTGAGTGATAATAGGGCCAACAAGTTCCATATTTTCACCTCCAGGATGCTCTGTTATGCCATCTGGGACACCTTTGTGTTCCTTCAAGTGAGTGTATGAATATGATTTGGGAAGAACACTATAGTGGGGCCAATGGGCATTTTTGGGTTGAGAAAATGGTGGCGGTATCGCAAAATTATTTCTATTGGACGAATCTTCGATAGGATGTAGGGAAGTACATCAGATCCTGCATTTGCCTGCGCTATAGCCAAACCAACCATAAAGAAGCAACGTCTCTCTACTCCACTACCTACCCCTAATCTACCTTGGGAACCATCTCCATGGATTACATCTTAGGCCTTCCTTCTACTAAGCATGGAAACGATTGTGTTTTTTTGGTTGTCGACAAATTATCGAAGATGGTCATTATGGCAGCCTGCAAGAAGAGTATCACAATAGAAACCACTGCTAAACTCTTCTTTGAAAGAGTGTGGGTACACTTTGGGATTCCACAGTCTATCATCTCAGATCGGGACAGTAGGTTCCTCAGTACATTTTGGTCCGGTGTTTGGTCGATGTTGGACACCAAGCTCACTAAGTCCACAATTTTCCATCCCCAAACTGATGGAAAGACATACGTCATCAACATGATGATCCTACACATTCTGCGCATGTACTACTCAAAGAATCCATGCACATGGGATGAGAGCCTCCCTTATATCCAACACAGCTACAACCGAGCTCTCCACATCTCAACTGGCCACAACCCTTTTTAGGTGGGCTTGGGATTCTAGCCACTATGCCCCATTGATGTGGCCATACCATTTGTAGTGACTCAAGCATATTCGACTCATGTCTAGTATGAGGTCGACAAGGCAAATAACTTTATTGAGCACATTCGAAACATCCACCAATAGGTCCATGACATATTGGACAAAGCCAATGCTAAGTACAAGAAACAACATGATCAACATTAGGTACCACACAAGTTCTAGGTGGGCGACAAATTTTGGCTACATTTGCAGAAGGAGCGCCTCACTGGGCCCCAACTCAAGATTCACCCTCTTTCATATGGGCCATACATCATCACCAAGGCCATGGGAGATAATTATTTTGAACTCAACATTCCCCTATTCCTTGGCCTGCACCCAGTGTTTAATGTGGATCGCCTTCAGCCATACTTTCCACCATTAATGGAGACATCCGACATTGTAGAACAACTCACACCAATAGAGTTAAATCCAGACTACATGGAACAAGCTGCAACTGATTGGATCATGGACACATAGTTCAAGAACACTCTCCAGTAGAAGATCCAACTATATCGAGATGTCAAAACCGACCAACTCTTGCACCAAGGAAAATGGCTCACTAGGGACCAAGTTCAGCAGAAGTTTCCTCATTTAATGGAGGAACTCAATGCAATGGAGACCATTGATTCCTAAGGGGGGAGGAATGATTCGGGTCGATATTGGTGGCCACCTACCTATTCCACTTGGACCCCCACCATTGTTCTGTAAGTTTTTTTTTTTTTTTAATTGTAACACAATTTACTATTTTTGGCAGTTTTTCAGGTCCTGAACTTCCAGAGTCGTTTTGAGGCCTTAAACGAATTTTTTTTTCACAATATGATTTTGGGTGATTTCATTGAATTTATATTTATAGTTGTATTTCTCGGAGAGACCTTTCCAATGAGGTATCATGCACGTCAAATGAAGATAATATGGCCAAGTTATGACCCGAGGAAGTTGGCTACCCAACTAACCCCAACGGGGCCCATAAACGTTGGGTGTTACATCTCCTCGGGTTAGGGTTTGGTTGTTTAGGGCTTTCTAGTATTGTTCAATAATAAAAAATGCCCTTGAGCTTCATTGTAACACAATTCATAGGCATGTAGCCGCCACATCGCTTCTCAAAGATAAGCTACCATCGCCCGAGCTAGTCTCATTTCCATTTTGTTTGTAAGCATATTTCATTAATTGATATTAATGAAAGGAAGTGTTATTTCTGCTACATCTTTGTATTTATGGTTCTATCTTAATTTGTTGCGTTCCTGTTTAAATTCAGATCAACATGCTAGAAATGTTTTTTCTCCTTCTGGACTAATTAATATACAACCAACTCTTGCACCATCATTGGATTTAGATCCATCAAAATATAATTTCCAAAATAAAGTTTTAACTAATGGTTTTATCTACAGGATTTATACATCTAGAAGAATCTGTTTGAGAAAAGTTCTCAATCAAGAAGTGTTGTGGGGAAAAATGCCTATTTAGGACGATCCTATCCACCTAAGGTGTGACAGCGCCTTAGCAACAAACGAATACAGCTATCGTGATTTCTTCCTTTATGAAATATGAAAGCGAGGAGATCGGCAGACTTACCGTTATCTTCCGGTTGTCCCTCGAACTAGATCCTCTTCTCTTTGTGTGTCCACAGCTACTTGCCTCCTTGCTTGATCAAGAGATGAATCCCACGAGATCACAAGAGAACAACTACCTGTGACAAGAGAACAACTACTTGCAACAAGAGAAGAACAAAATACAAAGGCAAATATACATATTCATAAATGATTTAGGATTAGAAGTAAATCAAATATACTAATGCAATCATACAAAGTACACCAGCATATAGGAAAGAATCAAGATAGCTTTATTGAAAGTAACAGGGTTCAGGAAGAGATACAACCCATAGGGCTCCAACCCAGCATCTCCTTCCCAACAGAATGGAATTCCTTCTTCAGCTCCCTTCAAAGCATAACACACCCAATATTTCTAGCCACAAACCAACAACAATTCTTTGCAAATACTAAATTCCAGCCTCCCTGATCTCATGTAGAAGAGATCTATATATAGGGTTATTGGAGAGAGGATGAGTCATCTTGAGACTGGTCTGAGACTGACTAGTGTCCTCTCCCACTTCAGTTCTTGAGTCCACTTGGAGGTTCTTGCTTCCACTTGGAGATTTGGAACCTCTTACTCATCACTAGTCGAATTCCCTGATCCAAGTGTCATTTTGGAAGCTTCCTGGGCATTGCCACCTTGAGGAATGACTCTGCCACTTGTCCAAACTCGCTCAGCGAAGGTAGCCTTCTTTGCAGTTGACATTCAACGCAGGTAGACAGTGGAGCAGTTGACATTCAGCGCAGATGCTCAGTGGAGCAGTTGACATGATCCAGAATTGCCTTGTTTTTGAGTGTTTTCAGGTGGAGAACTTTTGTTAAGTGCTGTGGTTTGCTGGCCTTGTTCCTCTAGGGGTAGGAACAACATGTTTAGGGACTTTGGATCCCTTGATTATTGACAATTCATGCTCAGTGATGCCAGGCACAAAAATGTCTATAACAAGAAGTTAGAAAGTTATCCAAAAAAGGTGACTTATGTATGTTGAAATTTCCTAAAAATGAGTCAACTGAGTAGTTTCCAATGATATTATTGTTAAAAGCTATTGGTTCATTTTCATCTTCAAAATAAGTTACTCTATGTTTCAAATATTTTTCTCGGTTAATTCTGATTTGATTTGGATTTCCATTATAAGGGAGCCACATGTGAGACCAATTTGTTGAAAAATAACCATGAAGTTTGTCTGACTAGTCTCTTTTAAGAATTAAACCATAAAATTAAGGAATATCAGCAACTAGGATGTCAATTACTTGACAAACTTTAGTTCTAGCCCTAGAGGGATTTACCACTATTGTCAACTCATTCATCCAAAATGCCATAGCCCAAAGTGCATAAAAAACACCACATTATAACTTTGCAAGGATTTTTTTATGTTATAGCTCCAAGGGGTTAACTTATTTTGCATTTCTTTATGCCTTTTCTCTTCATACTGCAAGAAAACCTTGTCCTCACACTTTAGCTTGGCCCTTGAGTTTATTTCCTCTATGTTGTATTCCCATTGGTCATCGGCTACTGCGCTATCCAACACTGTCATCCTAGAGCTACATTAGCCCAGAGACTGTCCTCTATTTTGTATTTTATTTCCTTTCGAGGTAATGCCTCCTGGGATTACATGTTCAACGTGGGGCCACCCCGTGCCTTCTTCCATTAGTCCTCGGTTCTGCTGTAATCAACACCACATCCCACCTGTCTTGGCATCTCGTCAGTCCAACATTCCTCCTTTGTGCATATCCAAAAACTTATGGGTTCAAGGGATCGCGCTGATGTGTCCTATAGGAACCACCACCTATGCTCATGGACCAATTGCATGCCCATCAGGGTGATTTTTACCTAACAACTATCATGTCTACCCGAAGCTTAGACAACCTAGAGCACTTCACTATGGTAACTTTCATACCTTTTGTGCAAGCCCCTCCAGGCTATCGTCATGCTGATGTCACCAATGCCACGTGGTGTGATATGAGTGGTGACACATGCCACTCAGATTTCGTCCACTAGGCCACCAAAAAACGTTAAATATTCCTTCCACATGTCCCTCTTATACAACATGCTGATATCATCATCAACCAATAAAATAATTCCATGTGTCCTCCCTTAGAGGAGAGAGAAATGTGTCTGGGCCTTTGTGTTTTGCATTAATTTCCTTTGCGAAATATAAAGGATCCCAACCTTTTTCACTGTTGTGATTTCCATGACTACCCAACTATATGTCATCCTATCCTTACTCCTTAATGCACACATTTTGAAATTTTGGGCTAACCTTCCCAGGCTGAGCTGTCCCGTGGGGACCTCAGAATTTAACTCCACCATTGAAATGCACCTACACCTGCTGACTTTGCATGAAGTTACGTCATCCTGAGCTTCCATTTTAAACTCATCTCTAATTCCTTTTAAGCTACCACCTCTATCCAATAAGAACACTTTCCACTACATTGTTGTCCTACCATTCTCTCTTAGGTTTACATCATCTCGACTACCTCTCTTATACGCATGTTTGGATCCTTCTGGGGTACACCCGCCATGATTAGTTGTGTAGTGTGGGTCCACTATTGGCCAATTAAAAGTATTTCTGTTGCTTTTACTGTCAGCCACATTTTCTTGACTCTTTGTATAACCACTCCACCAAATAGCTTTGTTACCTACTCCACTATGTTTGGCAATACGACCAAAATAACTTGCTGCAAAGGTTTTTTCACTAACTTAGCTCTAGAAGTTTGGATTTTGGGGTTCCTAACTTTGACTCGCAATGAGTTATGATCTAGTTGGCCATTTTCAAACTTCTATATACCACTAGTAATCTCCTTCAAGAAATGTATCTGAGTGGGTTCCAACTATATTTTTGGTGATCTACTATTCAAGAAATGGCTTCGAAGTCTCTACACCTTATGAAATTAGCTCCACTACAATTATTCACCAATATTCTTGGAATCATCTTAGTTTTTCCACACCTTTCCCATACATGCGTTGATTTTCCTTCTTCTTGTAGTCTTCTCTGTTTTTTCCATTTTATTACCTTTAATTGTGACAATCATATCAATACTTGACATCAATTACCTGTCCTAAATGAACACCTCCTTAACAATATATTATTACAATCTCCCTTCATCTTCTTTTCCTTTCTCTTCATCCTCGCCACCTTTTCCATTAACGACAACACATTTCTAACATTACCCCCCTTTGACATTGGTGGCAACACCATGATCAAACAAAAACAACATTATAAAGAAACAAGCAAAGATAAGTGTACCTCTCTTCTTTTTCAGGCTCCTTCTTTGGACACCACTCCCCTAGGATGTGCTTTGCCATTGTGTGTTGTTGCTCTGATGTGATTTTTATGGTGGAATTATCCTTTTGATTGACCACTAATACTTCTCCCTCTTTTGTTTTTCTTTTTTCTTGAGATACATCTCCCCCTTTGACTTCATTCGAAAATAAACTTAACATGATCCCCTTTTCTATATGATCATGTCGACCTATCAACTACTTCTCCTTATGATGAAAAATTCAGGTATCTCTAATATGATTCGAGCAACTCCCTTTCTTTCTTAATGAGAATATTGAGTTGAAAGGGGAGGAGTACTTACTTCCAATATCTACCTCAATTAGTCAAGAGCAATCTCTTTCTAAAACAACACATACTTGTACAACTCTGCCAGGAGAGAAATCATGCCTATTTGTGTGAGTCTCAGCTAGGCTTACTTTCTTAGGAATGCCTCCCTAGACACATACACCTAACCTCTAGCATTAACAACAATCTATGCCATTCATTCCTAGACCAACAAATCCACATATACTCTACTTGACAAAATTTTAATGGCAACAAACTCACCATTTAATTTTGATTCAACATGATCATTAACAACATTCAAATAAGTAATTTTTCACCGGTAGTTGGATTGATAATTTTATACTAACCATATGAATTCCACAATGAAAAAAATATAATGAAAATGAATACCAATTCTTAATACTTGATACTAAGTGTTAATACCTTTGATACCAATAATACCAATTTCTTAATTGATACCACTCTTACTAGTTGTTGAGCACTTGATAACTGATTGTTATCTACCTGTGATCGTGCTCTTTTCACCAATATACATTCTATCCAAAAATCCAATGCTTGATATCAATTACTAATTGAAACAATATGGAAGCATCAAAATAGTCAAAACATTCATCATATCTTCAACACAAAACTTCGATCATTCAAACAACATTCATAAACAACAACAACACCATTAGCCTTTGTCTTCCATGCTAATCCTTAAGCAACAAAAAAATGATACCAATCGATGATACATCTTGTCAATAAAATAATATGATGCCCAAATGTTAACTTGAGTATACTCCCCCTCTGGTTATGCTCCCTCTTTCGCACTAGGAATTTGTAAACATATTTTCACATGACAAAGAAACTTCAATAGTAAACAATTCTTCATTTTTATTCTACCATCACCATCTATAGTCAGTCTGTCAAACTCATTTAGCAACACATTGAATCAACCACAATTCTCATCAATGCTAGTGTTACCGACTTCATAAAATAAATAAAAACAAAAGTGCATCCTTCCCTTAACCTTCATATGCAATATTAGGTATGTTCCCTTTTGCTCCTTGCATATGACCTTTTTGGCTTCTCTTGAAGCCAACCTCTTCTTTTCAATGAAGAGGAAAAATATATTTACTCCACTTGAGTATATAATTTCTCATTTTCTTCCACACTCGGTTATGCTTAGTTTTCACTCATGAAACAACATGAGTTGATTGACTGCACTGATCTAGTACTCTTGCCTTATTAAGTGACTTCCTACCATAGTTTGAGAATATAGACCATTGACTATTCCTATTGTTAGCACTAATTAAAGCAAGTCCACAAATTAACTATTACTCTTATTTCTCATAGTTTATGCTCACATTCTACCTATATTTCATTGGAGAATTGGCTATGTTGGTGCTAGTTATTTTATTTGATTGAAGTCTTTGTTTATTGTAGGTTATATAAGAAGGATAAAAAATGAGAATTTTGGGACTGCTAACCTTCTATAGGTAATATTTAAATCCAAACACTAGTTTTTTTTTCCTCCATGCACTATTCAACTTGCCTCTCTTATTATTGTTGTAATAAATCCTGTGTAGTTGTCCTTACTTGCTCCCAATAGATCAATACCTTTGTTTGACCTATTATGGAAAGGAGGTGAATTATTTCCATGTTTGCATGCAACTACGTAGAGCCAAAAATTATTATACCTATAGCATTCAACATTATTTATAAATGGGGGAAACAAATTAATCTTACCATAACTTATGTTCATTCAATTTCCTAGACTAATAGTCACTCTCCTAGTGCTATTGGGCCAGTGATAATTTTTCCAAAAAAGGCTCTTTGTGCATGGCTATTTGAATTTCTCTTAGTAACTCATAGTTGTGTCTTAAATAAAGTGTTCAATCTCTACTGCTAAAGATTATTTTTCCTCTCTAGAAACTTAGGGGCAAAGTGCCATGCGTTGCCACAATAAAAACATATAAGGGGCTAGATACCTTTATATTTATTCCTAGAAGTACTTTTATCTCCTTGTGGTTGCATTCTCTTCTTTTCTATTGCAGTGTTGTCGGGTCTATCTTTAACAAAGCTGGTGATTCCCTTTAATGTTGCTGTTGAGTTACTTTCACCTTCCAATATTGTCTTAACCTAAGGGGAACTAGGGTTGGTTCAAAATATCTTCCAAAATTTCGATACTTGATCAATTGCTCCTTTAATGTTTTATTCTCGACTTCTAGCTCCAGATTCATGGCTCTAAGATTATTGATCTCCTTAAGGGATATTATGAGCTACCTTTTTAAATAATTTTTTTCTTCAATATATTCCAACTGAATATAGGAGTTTCTATATTCACCATAAGTGTCTATTTCACTCACATTCTGTTCAATATCTTGTTCCCTTGCTGAATCTAGGGCTTCTTCTGCTAACACATGAGATGTCTTGTCTACCTCTCTACCACATGTGCACTTATTGACATTTTGAACATTTTCTAGTTCTGTTATCACTATCAAATTAGTTCCTTCTTCATTACTACTAGATGAGCAACTCTCACTTTCACCAATACTTACAATTGAACAACTTGAAGATAAATGGCCTATTTTTCTACAATAACAATAGAACAAAAAATTACTTGTATATTTCATCTCCTCTAAATCCTTTGAGTATTGATCATCAACTTGGACTCTTAATAAAAGGAAATCATCCTCTGATTCATAATCTTCAATACTCTTTAAATATTTCACTACTCTAGTCCTTAGAGAAAGGGCCTTGACATCACATACAACTTTTATATCTATATCATAGATGGAATGAAATATATCCCATATCTTCTTGGAAATTTCACAATATATTATTTTCTAAAGATCTGACTTGGAAAACCCTCTAAATATTTCCTCCTTTGGAATTTTCATCAAACCCATCATCTATTAACCCATTCTCCACAGATAGCCATATATCCAAATCAATATCTTGTAGGTAGATTCTCATTCTTACCTTCTAAGTTGTTTAAATTGAGCCATTTAAAGATGGAACTCTATTTGAGGTAATCAAGTCTTGGTTCTCCATGATCCCTAATATTCCTTCCAGCTATTAAACTAATCTTGAAGGAACCTTTTTGATACCAATTTTTAGAAACAATGCGGCATACCCAACACCTCCTTTGGCATTAGTGGAATGGAATATTTTTTTTTTCAACTGCCTTTAACTTGATACTTCCTCCAAACCAACGGGATCAAAATCCCATGGAAAATTCATAATTACAATGAGAGGTTCACAATGGATACAATTGAAAAACTATTCCGAGCTACAACTTCCTGGCCTATGTGGTTGTGGCCCAACTGTCCAGCCAATGGTATGCTGCATCAGTGCGCCCTGACCACACAACCTCCTGACATCATCCCTGCCACACTATACCCCTATAACTTTTAGAAAATTAATTCAAAATAGTTATGAGCTTTCGGTTTTCTTGGATGGCCACGTAACCTTTATGCTGTTATCCCACAAATGCGATCACTCCCTTACGGGCTCCATGACCTCAAAAATTTATTAAAATAACCTACAAGATAATGATCCTGGGTATCAAAAAAATTCTCTGTCAATGCGCGTGCTATCAACTAATGATCTAGGCACCCTGATGCTCAATTTAAATATCTTACAAGAACTAGGCTTTCTAGGCTAAACTACGTCCAGGTTGCTCCTTTTGTGTTGACAAATATGGGAACACAAGTTTTCCATTACTATGTCTTTACGATCACTAGTCCCCTGGTCCCCGAAGCTCCATATAATTATAATTAAAACACTTACAGGATTCAGGGGCTTCTAGGTTCCTAACCTCTACTCGAATATCTATTACAAGATTATGTTACTAGACGGTTCTCGCTCCAACACTTGATAGAATTCACGGTGCCGAATTTAAACAACGTACGAGATCTGACCCTTATGGAACTTCCAACCATCCAACCTTCTGACTTAACGGTCCTGAGCAATGGGAAAATTCCCATCACCGTCTTTTGACTAACCCAGGCCTTGATGTAATAACCTCAGGTTAAAAGTTAATGTAATAAAGTTAACAAAGGAAAAATAAGACAAAGGTCATGGGACACGTATTCCAAGCTGAATGTTGGGAAAACCATCTTAGTGGCTGTTCATTTAGTTTATTATGGCTAAGGAATTTGGCAAAGGCATTGTAAAGGAAAAAATTCATTTATTTACATTTTATTCATGAAAATAAAGGAAATTAGGAGAAAAGGGAGATGAAAGGTCACAGGTTGCATGTGAGGATGAAATTGAAGGAAAATAGAGAAAAAATAAATAAATTAGAGGGATTAATAATAAAAAGGATTCAGAGCATCTGCTTGGGGCCTTTTGTCAATTTAGTTTTGGAATTGGTTTCAGAGAGCAGAAGATCACCAAGAGGAGAAAGCAAGCAAGCAAGCACATGAAGGACAAGGAAAGCAAAGGAAATCAAGGATCAAGCAAGGAAAGGTTGGGTCAAGCGTCTTCAACAGGAATACTTGCAGGTAATAGGTTGCATGTATGATTTATTAGTTGGTTTTGGCATGCATGGTATATGCATGTGTGTATTTCGTTCATTTGTTGTCATTGGGATGTGTTTTTCCTAGTTTGATTGTGGTTTCAACCTTGCCTTGTCATTTCCAGATAACCATGGTGTGATGGGATTCATTCTTGGTTGAGCTTTGTATTTCTGGAAGGTTTTGGATCCGGGTGAGGTTGTCTCAGGAAAATCTCAAGGGTTGGGGATGGAGATGGTTTTCTCCAAGAATCCCTCAATAGGTGGATGGAGACATGCAAATTCCTCAAGGGATGGTGAAGAAATTTTGAGGCATCCAAGCTTGGTTTCGTTTTAATATCTCAGGACTGGTTTAGGTGAGATCACAGTAGTGTGAGGGTAGAGGTGGTTTAAACTCTAGATTCCCTTGGTTATTTATGCATTGATTTATCATGAGATCCCACTTTCATGCTTGGAATATGGCACAAGGGTGATTGGATGAAATATATAATTGTTTTAGCTCAATCTATGGTCGGGTGGTATGTGGAAGTCCCTGACTTGGTTGAATTTTTCATATGATTGATAAGAGCTCTCTCCCCTCGTAATTAATGAGTAATTATACTTGTTATTATGTGCATTTAATGGTTGTTCTATCGCTGCTATTTATCTAGATATATGCTGGTTATAAGGATGGTTTTATGACAGATACAAGTTATGGCCCTTATCATGTTTTCATTTGTAAATGAATGATTATTGAATGCATGACCTAATAGATGTTAGTTTAGCTATTGTGAGAGGGAGTTATACCTTCTTGATGATTCCCAGATAAGTTTTAGATATCTATGTTCAGATATGCATTCATGACCTATAAATTTCATGTTCACCATGTTTTTGACAGAATGAATATCATGGTTATACTAGATTAGGTCAAGTCCTTAATTAAGTTTTGTGTTAGAGGCTTTTTCCTTGTGTCATTTATCATTCAAGAAATTTTGGTCAGGTTCTGGGCAGTGATTTGGAGACTAACCTTGAAAAAGTGGCTTAGGTCTCGCGGTTGTTGGCACAAAACTAGATGAAAAAGACTATAGTCACTCCCTTGCAGGATTATGCATGCGATTGGAGGGTTACAATCAAATTTAGTTAGTTTTATGCCAACATTTTGGAGTCCATATCAGTGAAAAAGCAAGTTAACTCATGGTTTGGGCACCTGGAAGGGTGGTTTAGCTCTTGGGGGTCTTTTCTTGGGGGTCTTGTAACACATGAGGGAAGTCAATAAATTATTGGTTTGTTGACTCCATTTCCTTAAGGTGATATAGGAGGTTGAGTCATGTCATAGTAGCCCTCAGCTCATGTTTAACCTGGCAGGCTAGTGAAAGTGGCTAAATGTGGGAGGTGGTGTTACGGATTGGTATCAGAGCATGGTTAAAATACTTGGAAGGGATGGGCTAGATGGATGTTGTTAGGCATGCATTGTCATGGTTATGGTTGTCATGCATGAGGTCATGGTATGTTGTTGTTATGGTCATGCATGATGATGGAAAAATTACATGATTATGATTATACATGTATCATGCTAATTTTGACTGATTTCGTAGATTAGATAAGCCTCCCCTAAATGTCATTGAGGTATGATTTTGGTTATGGTATCCATTTGGTTATTTGACATGGCATGTTTGTAGGAAGAATATAATAAAAGATGATAAGAAAAATGGTAGACTACAGTTCACGTGAATCTCCCTATAGATTAGTTGGGCAACAATGAGATAAATATTCTCCTTGTATAGTAGATATATTGAGGAGTTTGAGGGCATAGATAAGAAGTTGCAAGGAAGATAATGACAGCTTGGTTGGGGCTTAGGAAAAATAGGCAGAGGTCAATGCAATGATCCTTCAGAATCTGTCAGACTTGTAGAGACAAGGACAACTAAGGATTAATCAAGAACAAGAAGATAAGACTAATGGGTCATATGGTAGCAGGTATCAGTTAAGATATAGGTTGGATAGAGGGGACACCATTAGAGGTGGTAGATCATTGGATGCACATGATAGGAGGAATGGTATGCATGGGTATCATTCTAGTTTCTCATCCATAAGAAGTCATCACTATCATCACTACCATCATGCTTATAGGAGGAGTGAGTACTTGCCTAAGGAGTTCAAGAAAGTCAAGCCTCCTACATTCGATGGAGAGATGAAGAAGTCAGAAGATGCGGAGGCATTGTTGCTTGGGATGAAGAAATTCTTCAGATTTCATAACTATTCAGAGAACATGAAAGCCAAAATAACTACCTTCAGTATTAAAGGGAAAGTAGATATTTGGTGGGAAGATGTGAAAAAATTGAAGGCCATTCGAGAAGAAAAGTTGATTTTGGATGAGTTCGAGAGATTCTTTAAGAAGAAGTATCTATCTGAGAGATATTATGATGATATAGCTAAGGATTTTTATGAGCTATAGATGGGTTCTATGACAAATTATGAGTACACTAGCAGGTTCCTAGAGCTGTTGAGGTATGTGTCTTACCTCAAGTATGAGAAATCAAAGATTCAAAGGTTCATAAGTGGGTTGTCTGAAACATATAGAGACCAGATTGAGTTTGTTGCGCCTCGGTTATTAGAGGAAGCTATCAGGAAACTGAAGCATTGTTATGAGCAAGAAAAACATAAAGTTGATCCTGAGCGTGATTTGAAGGGAAATGAGAAAGTTAAGGGAAATTGGCCACCGAAGTAGGGAAGACCTCAGGATACAGGTGAGAAAGAAAATGTTTCTCCTTACAAGAAGTTCAAGTAATAGTTGAGAAGGGACATAGGTCGCAACCTGGAGAGAAACATAATATAGGTGATGGTAGGGGACCATTTCAACGTAGGATTTGTGGTAAAGATCACCACAAGAAGGATTTTCCATTGTACCAGGTAGGCAAGCCTCAGATATACAATGTTCATGAGACGCAAACAGTTGGGGATGTGGGACATAACGTTCCTCAGATTTATGTAGTTGTGGAAAACAAGCAGGAAAATCACTAGGCATCCATTATTGATATGAAAAGTAAGTTTTGTGGTCGAGTTATTTCTATTTTGATTGACCCTAGATATAATTATAGTTATGTTAATCCTAACTAGTGGATGAGTGTGGTTTGAGAAAATAAGTGCATGCAGAGTCTTGGTTGGTGCAGTTGGCTACATGTACTAAGAAAAAAGTTCATCATTGGCTAAGAGCTTGTGCATTTGAGTTGAATGGCATGCCTACACTAGCGCATTTGAATGTTCTTCCATTAGGATCATAAAATATTCTTATGGTTATGGATTGGTTGTACCTTCACATGACTAAGGTGGGATTTTATTAGAAGGCTATTGAGTGCTTGGATGCTAATGGGGAAAAGAGAATCTTGCAGGGAAAGAAGAAGCCTACATCAGTGAGGATGGTCACAACTATGAAGGAAAAGACAGTTTCAGGAAAGCATGTGTATTGTTTCCATTTCATATTTCCAGTGACAAGTGTAAGGATGTTGAGGATGTGGAAGTCCTCAAGAGGTACCTTGTCTTGCAATAGTTTCAGGATGTATTTCCAACAAAGATTTCAGAATTTCTTCCCCACATGGAAGTGGAATTTTCTATTGAGTTGGTACTAGGAGTGACACCGACATCAAAGGAACCTTACAGGATGAGCACACCAAATTTAGTGGAATTTAAGTTGTAGCTGAAGGAAATTCTTGGTAAGGGATGCATTAGGCCAAGTGTATCACCTTGGGAACCAATAGTATTGTTCGATAAGAAGAAGGATAGTACTCTTAGATTGTGCATTGATTATGGGCAACTGAATAAGGTGACGATCAAGAACAGGTATCCATTTCCAAGGATTGATGACTTGTTTGGCCAATTGAAGGGAGAAATGGTGTTCTCGAAGATCGACTTGAGATTAGGAAATCATTAGGTACACATCAAAGAAGAGGACATCTACAAGACTTCTTTCTGGACCAGGTATGGGCATTATGCATTTGTTGTGGTTCCTTTCAGTTTGAATAATGCTCAAGATACTTTCATGTGTTTAATGAAGTGTGTTTCATCCTTATCTAGACAAGTTTTTGATTGTATTCATTGATGATATATACTAAAAATGAGGAAGAGCATGCTGAAAACTTAGCAGCAGTGTTGATATTTCTAAGAGAGCATCAATAGTATGCCAACCTTAGTAAATGTAACTTCTTTTAGACAACGGTACATTACTTGGGACATGTTGTTTCCAAGGAAGGCATAGTAGTGGATCTAGAAAAGGTAAAAGCTATCATGGAATGGGAAACTCCTAGAAATGTGGATGAGGTTAGGTCAGTCATGGGGTTAAAAGGTTTCTATAGGAGGTTCATTACGAAATTATCATGGATTGCCTATCCTATTGCATATTTACAGCAAAAAGAAAAGAAGTTTGAATGGAATGAGGAGTGTGCATCTAGTTTTGAGTAGTTGAAGCATTTTCTTACAAATGCTCAAACCTTAAAGATTGCAGATCCGAAAAAAGAGTTCATGGTGTGTACAAATTCTTACAAGAGAGGAATTGGTGGAGTCCTATTGCAATAGGTATAGGTGGTGTGCTACGAATCAAGGAATATGAATGAGAGCAAGTAGAACTATGTGAAATATGATATTGAATTGGCAGCGATCATTCAAGCATTGAAGACGTGGAGGCACTATCTTCTTGGTAGGAGGTTTGCATTAATGAGCAATCATAATTAGTTGAGGTAATTGTTTGACCAACAAAATATGAATTCCAAACATGATAGTTGGTTGGATACCCTTATTGAGTTTAACTTTAAGATTAGATACATTAAAGCAAAGGGGAATAGAGTTGAAAATGCTCTTAATAGGAGAGTGCAGGTAAACCATGCTACAGTTGTGAGCTTGTATGGGCTATATTTATAGGATCATATCTTATAGGTAGGACAATAGGATGATAGGTACATGGAGCTCAAGCATAGGTTACAACAAGGTACATGTGAACAAGATGTGGATTATCATCTCATGATAGATGCTTGGTGAGATTTAGGGATAGGATCTATGTGACATATGATAATGAACTCAAGAATCTTATCTTGAGGGAGTCTCATGTCAAGCCATATTAAGGTCACCCAGGATATCAGAAGACATTGAAAACTGTGAAGAAGTTCTATTATTGGCTGAATTTGAAGAAGGAAGTGGCAAAATTTTTTGCTAGATGTTTGGATTGTCAGCTGGTGAAAGTTGAGTTTAAGCACCTAGCTGGTTTGTTACAACCTATTCCGATTCCATAGTGGAAATGGGAGGTCATTTCAATGAATTTCATTATAGGTTTTTCTTGGACATTGAAGCAACATGATTCCATCATGGTTGTGGTTGATAGGTTGACCAAGGTAGCTCACTTAATAGCGGTTAAGTTTACTTATTCAGCCAGTGAAGTAACATAGGCCTTCATCAGAGATATAGTGTTGTTGCATGGTATTCGTAAGAAGATCGTCATTTGATCGAGATGATAAGTTTACTTCCAGGTTTCGGAAGGAGATGTTTGCAGGTTTGGGTACCAAGTTGGCCTTCATTACAAATTATCATTCACAGACAAATGAACAGACAGAGAGGGTCAACAAGATATCGGAGGATATGATGAGGATGTGTGTCTTGCACCAACAACAGAGGTGGGAGGAGTATCTTCAATTGGTTGAGTTTTATTACAACAATGGGTATTAGGATTCATTGAGGATGAGTCCATTTGAGACACTCTATGGGCAGAGTTGTAACACTTCCATCAGTTGGAGTGATCCAATGAATAGGCAATTGATTGGACCGGACATGTTGGCAAAGATGGAACAAGAAATGTAGGTTATAAAGAAGAATCTAAAGGCAACACATGATAGACAAAAGAGTTATGGAGATCACCATAGGGTATTTAAGGAGTTTTAGGTTGGGGAGCATGTTCACTTGCACATCAGGCCTAAGAGGAGCTCCTTGAGGATTTGATCATGTGCCAAGTTGGCACCTCAGTATTGAGGGCCTTTCAAGGTCCTTGAGAGGATTGGACCAAGGGCTACTGATTTGCACTTCCTCCAACAGTGAAAGTCCATGATGTCTTCCATGTTTCATTGCTTAAAATATATGTAAAGTATGTTGATCATGTGATTGATTGGTTTGTATTGTAGGTGGAGCCAGAAGGATAATTCCAGCTGGAGTCTCAGTGCATATTGCAGCAAAAAAAAATCATGCTATGGAACCAAGCAATCGAGAAAGTTAAAGTGCAGTGGAAAAAATTTGGGCCCGATGAAGCTACATGGGAGATATATGATCAGATGTGGGCTATGTATCATTCATTATTTTCCGATGGATGCATATGAGTTTTTGGTTCATGTATATATTTATGTATGGTTGTTGTTGTAAATACCACAATGAGATATGTTATAAAGCTCCAATAAGTAGTATGGTTATCATGTTGTCATGTTTGACATGATGGTTTTGTTTTGAGCAAGTTATTCATTGTAAATACTACATCGAGATAAGTTATAAAGCTCTATGGGCAGTATGTTTTGGTTTTCAGTGGTTTTGCTAGTGGTAGGTGTCATTGAACACTGAGGGAAGTGTTCCCCTAATGGGGAGGGGTATGTAAGACCCCAAGTTAAAATTTCATATAATAAAGTTAATAAAGGAAAAATAAGACCAAGGTCATGGGACACATATTCCAAGATGAATGTTGGGAAAAAAATCATAGTGGGTGTTAATTTGGTTTATTATGGCTAAGGAAATTGTAAAAGGCATTAGCAAAGGCTTTGGAAAGGGAGAAAGGCATTTATTGACATTTTATTTATGAAAATAAAAGAAATGAGGAGAAAAGGGAGATGAAACGTTTCAAGTTGCATGTGAGGAGGAAATTGAAGGAAAATAGAGGGAAAATGAAGAAATTAGAGGCATCAATAATATAAAGGATTCAAAGCATCTGTTTGGGGCCTTTTGTCAGTTTAGTTTTGGAATTGTTTTAAGAGAGGATAAAAGCACCAAGAGGAGAAAACAAGCAAGCAAGCAAAGGAAGGACAAGGAAAGCAAAGGAAAAAAAGGATTAAGCAAGGAAAGGTTGGATAAAGTGGCTTTAATGGGAATACTTGCAGGTAACAAGTTTGCACATAAGATTTCCTAGTTGGTTTTGACATGCATGGTATATGCACATGTGTATTTGGTTAATTTGCTGTCACTGACATGGGTTTTTCATGGTATGACAATGGTTTCAACGTTGCCTTTCCTTTTCTATATAACCATGGTGTGATGAGATTCATTCTTCGTTGAGCTTTGCATTGCCAGAAGGTTTTGGATCCAAGTGAGTTGGTCTTAATAAAATCCAAAGGGTTGGGGGTGGATATGGTTTTCTCCTTTAAGACTTCAACAGGTGGGTGGAGACATGCAAATTCCTCAAGGGATGTTGAAGGAATTCCGAGGAATCTAAGATTGGTTTGGTTTTTTGATCTCAGGACCAGTTTAGGAGAGATAACCGTAGTGTGAGGGTGGAGGTGGTTTAAGATTTAGATTCCATTGGTTGTTTATGCATCAATTTATCCCATGGGATCCCACATTCATTCTTGGAATGTGGCAAGAGGGTGATTGGATGAAAGAGAGATTTGGTTCCACTCAATCTATGGTCAGGTGGTACTTGGAAGTCTCTCACTTGTTTGGATTTTGAATATGATTGATAAGAGCTCTCTTCCCTTGTAATTCATGGGTAATTACACTTGTTATTATGTGGCTTTAATGGTTGTTCTATCACTATTATTTATCTGGTTATATGTCGGTTATAAGATGGTTTTATGACATATTTAAGTTATGGCTCTTATCATGTTTTCATTTGTAAATGAATGGTTATTGAATTCATGAACTAATAGATGTTATTGTAGCTATTGTGAGAGGGAGTTATACCTTCTTGATGATACCCAAATATGTTTCAGATCTTTATGTTCAGATATGCATTTATGACATGTAGATTTCATGTTCTCCATGTGTTTGACATAATGACTATCATGGTTAGATCAGGTTAGATCAAGTCCTTGATTAAGTTTTGTGTTAGAGGATTTTTCCTTGTGTCATTTATCATTCTGGAAAGTCTGGTCAAGTTATGGGAAATGGTATGGAGACTAGCCATGAAAAAGTGACTCAAATCTCGCGGTCGCTAACACATAACTAGGTGAAAAATACTCCAGTTTCTCCCTTGCGGGCTTATGCATGTGACTAGAGGGTTACAATTGTATTCAGGTAGTGTTATTCTAGTGTGTCAGAGTCCATATCAGTGAAACAACAAGTTAACTTAGGGCTTGGGCATCAATAAGGATGGTTTAGCTCATAGGGGTGTTGTAGCACCCGAGGGAAGTCAGTAAAATCTTGGTTTGTTAACTCCATTTCCTTACTGTGATATAGGAGGTTGAATCATGTCATAGTAGCCCTCAACTCATTTTTATCCTGGCAGGCTGGTGAAAGTGGGTAAATGTGGGAGGTGGCATTACACTCAACACCATTTACTGTCAAACTCCTAACATCTAATTAAATTAACCTATAGGAATCCGAGCTCTCTAGGACATGTCTATATTCTTATGAGAAATTGGGAAAGGGGTAATTTCCGACACCAATAGGAATATTTACTTGTTATGGTTTTCATCTTCAAAGGGATAAGGATATACGATCCTTTCCTATAAGTTCAGGGCTCTACTCCTCTGTGTTGCAATGAGTCCTTCCTCTTAATACTTGTCATAGATCGATAAGGGATCTTGTCTCTGCCTTATATTATGTGTCTGAAGGGGATCTTTGTGATCACCCAAATGATGAGCTCTGCTATTGCACAAGATTCCTCAATCCAATTTTCTTGACCATGGCTTTATCTCAGAGATATGGTAGACTTATATATCCATGTCAAGGCTTTGTAACTATTGGTGAGACCTGGTATTTCACCAAGGGTGTTGCAACTTCCACAGGCTCTTCAACTTTACTTGTAAACCTGGGGTTTCATACAAAATTAGAGGTGAAAATGCTATATCCACAGTATATGCATTCTACTCATGCCACCCTCAACTAGGTCACTCAATCATGAGGGTTCCGAGACCATTCCTCTACTAAACTGAAAGGAGATTAACTACTGAAAGAAGAATGTGAAGGTTATCCCTAGTGCAAAGAAAGTAAATGGTTTTCAACTAAAACTTGTAAATGCTATGAAAGAACACAAAACTTATGCTAATCTGCAGAAAGGAAACTACTTTAATTTTCCATCAATATTATATTTATCAGGGATGTTTGAAAACATAAGACTATCCTACCAATTCACAACTCAAGAATGCATGCATTGTTTAACTAATTCACACTTGTAGATTAAGTAAAGTTATAATTGCCAAATTCAGAATGAAAGAACTAATGCTATCTGATCTTGTAGGAAAGTAAAAGGAATGAAGGTAATGGCCTAGGTAGTACTTCTGGTCATGGATTCCAAGCTGAGGGGTCTACCTACTCCTAAACTAAGCTATGTTATCATTGCAGGTCAAAACAAGGTCAAAAAACACTGTTGCAAGCGTGTTTCAGGATGTTGCTACAAGATTCCCGTACTGCTGCAGGAAGTCCTGAAATGTTACATGAAGTTGGCCGAGAGGGTTTGTAGGGTAATAATTATGGGTTGAAGTGATGAATAGTTGGATGAAGGTTGTGGAGAATGTAGGGAAGGTAATCAACATCCACAGCCAATACCAACACTTCAAGAAGGCTGGATTTGGTCTAAGATGGCTATTCACGGTGACAGAAAAACAAAGATCAAGAACATGGGTTTACATGCATCAAAAGAGGACAGAGAAGCCTTAGATGGAGTTGGAAAGGTTCCCTTTCGTGCATACCCAACAACCCTACAATAACACATGCACCTATTCCTCTTTTCATTTGCAAAATATTACAAGTAAAGGTGGAAAAGATGAATTGAATTTGGAAAACTAGCTAACTCGTGCTAAGAACTTGATCTATGCAATGAAATACCTTCTAAGCTACAAAAATCACATGTCAATAAAAATAATAAATGTAAACCTTTCCAAGAAATCATAAACAAACTATCTAACAAATTCCAAGAACTTGATCTATGCAATAAATAGGAAATCACACTTTGTTTTTGGGCTGTGATGGTGGGGTCCTCTAATCATGCTCCCATGAGGGAGGTGAGATAGGGATCATAGTCACATAATTTTTGATGAATTTTACTTTACTGAGCTACAACAACTAATCATCCTTCTAAGATAATAGAAGCATCAATGAACTTTATTGAATTGCAGCACTAATCAATATTCTATGCTAAAAGAAGTACAAATACATGAGAGGGACTTAGGCTGCTAGGGTCAGGCCATCACCCAAGAGCTTTAGCCCTCTAAATCAACTCAGCACTAGATCAAAACAAAGCTTCTCATTATCATTCCAAAAATGTCAAATATATCATCAAAATAATAGTCACAAGTTCTTGAGCTCAATAGCATCTTAGCTATAATAAAACTTCGAATCCTAATGAGTTCCTTAGCATGTTTATTTATACAAAAGGGAGATACCAAAAAATCCCTATAAAATAGGGATATTTGTCTCCCTAACTCGAGAATAGTTGGATCTAGATCTTCCTTGAACTATATTGGCTTGACTGCAAATGAAATCAGCCTGCTTGGTTTCCAATGACATTGAGTTTATGAGAGATATAGTGGGGATATATAACGAGGTGGAAAAACTCCTATAGTCTCTATTTCTACCTACTCTGAGTTCCTACACTCAAATTAACTCAAAGCTACTCCAGTTCCTACATTTAACACACATTAGGCTACATGACATAACACCACGTCTTTTACTCCTCACACTAAGCATAATATAACAAAATTTGTAAATAAATGTGAGAAAAATATAATTTAATAAGTTAGAGGATGGCATTGCGACCCATATAATATACCTATTGATGAGCCTAATCATCACCCCCTATTGAAACTATTTCTCATCCTCTGAGCAACCTAGTCATCTATGTCCATGTCCTTCATGGCCCTGGTGGCCTCTCTGACATCCCAAGGTTCTGCAGATGGTGTGCCTTCCTGAGGATAGAAGCCTGCATTTTTCTCTATGTCTGCCCACTGCTTCCTTTCCTCTTCTTCATTCCTTCCTTCTTGTAAACCCAACAATAAAGGTGGACTGAGCTTAAGTCCAATCCAGTTGACCTTCAATCTTTGCATGGCCCTTTTGTACAAAGGTATTCTATCCAGTGCATTCCTCAAATTTTCAAGAGAGTGGTACTCCCTGATCTGGAGACTATGTGGTAGGGAATTCCATCTTCTCTGACATGATTTTTAGCTCTCTGTCCCTAACAACCTAAGATTATTATCAAATTGGGAGATGGCCTACTCTTGGGAGGGAATGTATCTAGGTGCTAGCTTAACATCATTGGAAATGATGCTCTGAGTACTTATTACAACCATGGAACTTATATGCTCTGCCCTAATATAGAGGGGTTCTTTTTCTTATTTTTCCAATACTATCTACACATACTCCACTCTGGCCTCCTCATGACTCATCCAAGATGCAAGGGCCATCAGCTGCAAGTCTCCCAACTTTGCATTGGGGTCCCAAACATTCATGTCAATTAAGGTGAGGTTGTGCAGGTAGAACTCAACTAATTTGGCTCTATCTTCTATGCTACTCTTGTCACACAACTCAATGAATTACTTGTAGTCCTAAAATGGCATGGATCCATGTTGTGCTAATGTCTTGATTTAGAACTACATCCATTGTTATTTGAGGAAAAGTGCATAGGACTTGGATGGTAATTTGCATTGTAGTGCCTCCATGGAGAGGATTTCCATTGTGGCCAATTGGCTTTCCTTATCTTTCAATTTATTCCTCAACCATTTATTTTATGCCTGCAGTTGTGCTCTCATTGTGGGCTCTTTCTCCCTTAACTCACTCATCTCCTTGCCCATTTCTAGGAGCTTTTCTTCCATGAGGCCCACATCTTCCACCTTCTTGGATTTGACAATCTGAATCCAAATATGGGTTCATCCTCTTTCTTCTTCAAGTTCAAAGAAAAGTGGGACTACAAATTTCTGTGGGATCACTCTGCCTCCAATGAAATATAATAGGAGCTCAAACCAGGCAGTGGACTAGGCTCTTGTAGCTCTGAGAAATCATTTTCAAATATTCTTAGGGAAGTTTCCCCCTCCTATAACTATTGTGTTGCCTTTTTCCCTTCTTGATACTCTTTCTACTCTTCCTATAGAATTTTTTGCTCTTCCTATAGCACCTTCTATGTTTCATGTACCAGGCTTTGTTTTTCCTGTAGCTTCCCTTTTCGTTTTTGTTTGAGTGTGGTAGGTGCCTTGGGTTTTTTAGAGGAGGCTTATCTAGTAATATGACTCCTTACATATGTTATGGGAGTCTTTGAAATGGCTTTAGGAGAGGTGACCTCCTCAACTTTCCTTTTAGTGGGTTCTATCTCCTCTTTTACTTGGTGATTCTTCAATTGTAATAGGGGCCTTTGTGGGAGTTTGAGGCTTTCCCTGTTTAATTTTGGTGCTTTTCGTAGTTTTTAAATAGAGGGGAGTTTACCTCTTCCTTTTATTTTTAGGTTTGATTGGTTTGCTCAAGGTAGCTATGGTAGTAGCTGCCTCCTTTTCAGTGGGTCCAGGAGACAAACTTGTCTGCTCTGGGGATACCTCTTCTTCTCTAGGTGCAGTGGTTTTCTCAGGGCTTGGTTCTTCCTGTTGCTCCTCCTCTTCTTCTTCATTTTTCTCTTTCTCAACTTCTTCCTTTTTCTTTGGTTCTTCCTCTGTTTTCTTTGCCTCTGCCTCTTCTTCCTCTTCTACCTCTGCCTCTTCTTCCTCTTCTTTTTTGTACCTTCCTTCAGCACTAGAGGCTAGGATCTCACGAGGTGTGAGGGTTTTAGTGTCAATGAGGATTCTTTGTCAATATCCCTGAATGTGGACTAGAGGACAAGAATCCTTAGTTTATTCAAAGGATCTTCCACTATCAGTTTGATGAGGCCATGGTGGCCTAGGTGTTGGTGTTTTCCCTCTCACACCTTTTGTCTCATGTCCATGATGGACTGTAGGAGGAAAGAAGGCACATTGAGTCTTTGGGCTAGGGGAAATTCTTCTTGAAATATTATTTCATGGAGCAACCTGAATTAGTTACCATAGACTACACTCAATATTCCTTCACAAGAGATGAACTTAAGGATATGGCAAGTGACCTCATCCCAGGGATAGGGTAGGCTCTCCCTTTTGACTCCATTTTTATCTTCAATATGTTTCTCATCAGCAGTGAATAAGTTATTCTGGGCAATGGCACTACTAGAATTCTCATCTCTTCTCCATGGGATCCCTAGGGGAAGGGTTGTCACCCTAATAATTATCTCAGGATAGATAGAAATGGATAATCCCCTCACCCTAGGGGTGGCACTGGCTCTTTTCTGAGAGTTTAGGGCCATGTAAAATTCATAGGTAATGTCATCATCATATCCTTTCAATAGTCAAAGAAACCTAACCAATGATGCCTTCTGAAAATGTCCAATATAGGAGGGTGAAGGTGAACTATTTTAGTGCCTGTAGGCTCTCTCCTATTGAATCCCCCTCCCATATTCTCCTCTATTTTCAACTAAGTGTAGGATGGTTTCTTCCCATGATAGCTTCAATGTAGAATTTAATGGGAACATCGGGTTGGAATCTCTAGTTTCTGACAATTATGTGTATTCCTCTACTCTATAGCCAGATTTTTTTTTTTTTAATTCACATGATGACTGATATTACTTGTATAATTTAGGGTGCACCAACATGTAAATCATGGAAAAAAACATGAGAGGGGCCACTTACTTTTCACCACATAGCCTGGTATAATGATAATTGGAGACCAGATTTACCCTTGACAACATTATTTCACCTTTGGAGGCTTCCTTTAGCAATTTTCTAGGCTTCCTGTAGCTTCCTCTTGTAGAAATGATAGAGTAGGGTTTGACTCTCCTCAATGGCTTCCCAGGCTCATCCTTACCTTAACTGATTTTGAAATGAGCAAAGATGCAAGAGAATTTGAGCCTTAGTACGTTATATGCTATTTTTGGCTAGGGTTCAGAGCATTGTGATGACTTGGCAGAAGTACGAGTTTTCCTCATTTGGACCGTTGTCCCACCTGGAGTAATCATTCCCTTGTCCCTCATAATCAACACCCACTTCCTGTTATCTGATCTTGAATGATGTGACACTCCCACATTGCATGATGACTCATAAATCACTTTTTGTTCATTGACCGAGGGTGGCCAAGTTAACTGGCCACCTCCAACTTATAAAAAACACCTTACCTCGAAATTCATACATTTTTCATTATTTTACACATAGGGAGGAGCTTAGAGGTTACCATACCTATGCCTACCTCATGTTCAATCGATGCATGCTGGAGTGTTGGACCTTTTTTCTATTACCTAAGGAGTTGTCTTGCTGTCTTTTCTGCTCCTGTGTATCCTTTCTTTGCTCTTGTGTATTTAAATGTTGCTATTAATTATGTGTGCAGGTCCTTTGTTGATATCCCAGGTGCTTCTATTGTTGCTGGAGAGTCCTTCTTGGAGTGGAAGGGTGCCTCATGAGATGGTATCATCCCCTCAACTTGATGGGAAGAAAAAGAAACTAGGCTTCTAGCTTTCTGTAATGGTTGCACAGGCTGCTACAAGAAATCCTGTAGCAACCCTTTTTTCTCTTCCAAGGTCTTTTAACTTTAGGGGAGTGATGAGAAAGAGTGTAGGGGGGATTGGAGGATGATGTTAGGGCCCTGATTGAGTAGTGTAGGGCTGTGGAAATGGAGGGAATGTACTCTGTGTGGTTTTTTTTTAAATTTTTAGGATGAGACAGAGTTTAGGGTTAGTTTTGAAAGATAGTGATTTTTTTGTGAACAGGGGTGTATGAAGGATGGGTTAGTGGTGGATCAAGGTGGGAGGACCTCATTTAACTTTGGACAGGTCATGCATGATGGTTTTTTCAATTAGATCCCCTTCTTATAGATTTTCAGGAACTTCGTGTAGTGCTACAAGATCTTCTTGTAGCAGTTACACATTTCCTATAGCAATCCAGAGAGGGCTTGAAAGTAGGTTTTTGAGCCACTAGAATAGTGGAGAGTGGTGAGGACATTATTTTCATGTGGTATATGGAGTGGATGGGAACTTGATAATGTTTTCCTTGTAGCTTTGAAACTCGCCACTGTCCTACAAACCTGCGAAATGACATAAATTATTAATAGATAGGTTGTTGATCCCTGTCATGACATTCTCATTTGTTTTTTTTGTTTTTTAATTTATTTTTCAAGGGACACACAGACTACCTCAGGAGAGGTTTTCAACCTGTATGCCATCCCTGAGCACCTCAAGGGAGGTTTTCACTCAGGTAATTTGTTTTGTTTTTTTTTTTTTTACTCTTGGGCTGCCTCAGGGAGGTTTTCAACCCAAGAGTTGGCCTCAAATTCCTCATGAAGGTTTTATCCAGACCTCTTATTTTTTTCTTCTTTTTCAATCAAAAATAATATCTAGGAATGCTATGACTTGGAAGTTATGATACTTCCGATCACATTCACCTCTCTATTGATGGTGCTGATGAGTTATTCCTTGGATATAAAATTTCTGTAAACTTTCAATCTATAGCCATTGACAAGCAAAGGGATCCCTTCCTCATCAATGGTCCTGATTTGAACAACTCCATTGTCATGGAATTTCTCTATCAGGTATGGGCTTAACCATCTTTTCATAAATTTTTCTTTGAAGTCCTTGAACATAGAGTCGTATAGCAAAGGGCTAATCCCTTCTTGAAAAAATTTGTCCTTGATATTCCTGTCATGCCAGACCTTCCTTTACAATTGGATAACTTCGGTGTGTAGGAGGGCCTACATCCTGAATTCATCCAAGCCATTTAACTCAATAGAGAGAAGATCCAACTGTTGTGCCATTCTCAAAGTATTATACTCAAACTCAATAGAGAGAAGATCCTTCTTTCCAGAGATCAAATCATATGGGGTAAAAGAAGTAGTTTTCTTCCATGTTGTATTATAGGCCCAAGTGGCCTCTACTAATCTATCTGCCCAATCCTTTATGCTCCTACTCAAAACCTTGGCGAGGATGCCTTCTAATGCTCTGTTTATGACCTCTACTTGTCCATTGGCCTAAGGATGATAGGAAATAGATTTTATGTGCTTGATATGGTGCTGCTTTAACAGATTCTTGATCAGATGTGATGTGAATTGAGCTCCTTGATCGGTAACTATCTCTCCAGGGTACTATTGAAGGCTCAAAATTCTCTACCTACAACACTATAAGGGAGACCATGCGGTCCAGACCTTAAAGCAACCCCTTTTATGTTGAAATAGTGGTTTTGACTGGTTAAACTAGGTCCAATTACCCTTTCCCTATTTCTATCGGTTTAAGATGTGTCTTTATTTACCAATATGTAGGGACATCAGATCATTTATTCTTGCTAATCCGGCAAGAGAATGACTCTTAAGATGTTTTAACAACACAACCAAACCACTCTAAAGTTTTGCCTCTTAAAAAGAGGACTTCTAGAATGCAGAAGGTATGATAACACATGCAAGATCTAATCTAAGATGCAATCTGTCTAACCTATCTCGATTGAAGGAAAGAGAAATCATTCTCTCAATCGAGAGCCAATTAACTTAAGAGGGAAAAGAACCTTTAAATAATTGGAATAAAGATGGAGGAATTATATGGGAGAAGATCCAACTGTTGTGCCATATAATTTAAGTGCCATAAATGGGGTCATTTTTGTTGCTGTATGGAAGGAAGTGTTATACCACCATTCAGCCAGAGGCAACCATTTGACCCATTGTGTCTGCTTATCAGATACAAAGCAACGAAGATATCCTTCCAAACATTTGTTTACTATCTCAGTTTGCCCATCAGATTGAGGATGATAAGATGAGCTATGAGCTAACTGAGTACCAAGACAAGAAAATAATTCTGTCCAAAAATTTCCAGTGAAAATGGGATCTTTGTCACTTACAATAATCTTTGGGTTTCCATGTAGCTTTTGAACTGTTTCCATAAATGCAGTAGAAACTGTACTGGCTTTAAATGGATGTGATAATGCACAAAAGTGTGCATACTTGGTAAGTCTGTCAACTACCACCATGATGACACTCTTTCCCTCAGACCTGGGTAAACCTGTGATAAAATCCATTGAAACCTCCTCCCAACGTTGGCTTGGAATGGATAAAGGTTGTAATAGACCCGGTGTCTTAATTGTTTCAACTTTATTTTGCTGGCAAACCAAACATTCCGCCACAAACTTTTGAATATTTGATTTAAGGCCATCCCAAAAAAATTCCTTCTTAACCCTGTGGTAAGTTTTTAAAAATCCTGAGTGCCCTCCTAAGGGAGAAGTGTGCAATTCCATAAGAATCTTTTGTTTTAGCTGGGAATCCTTACAGAGGTATAAGCGATCTTTGTACCATAACGAATCATTTTGCCAGCTAAATGTATCAGAAGTACTGGAATCTTGTTGTAACTTTCGAATAAGTGCCCACACTTCTTCGTCATTCTTCCATTCCTCCCTTGCTTCGTTTATCCAATCTGGTTGGATAATAGAAATGGCACACAACAATGCTTCCACATCCTCATCCTTTCTTGAGAGTGCATCTGCCACAACATTTTGCTTCCCTTTTTTGTAGATGATTTCAAAGTCATAACCCAACATCTTTGTGACCCACTTTTGTTGCTCTTCAGAGGATAACCTTTGTTCTAAAAAGTATTTAAGGCTATCATGATCCGTTTTTACCTTGAAGTGTCTTCCCATTAGGTAGGGTCGCCATTTCTTAAGTGCATGGAGTATTGCCAACATTTCCTTCTCATAAATAGCTTTGCTTAAAAACTTTCCCTTGATTGGACGACTTTCAAAAGCAATGGGTCTTTCATCTTGCATTAGAACAGCACCAATTCCATTTCCTGAAGCATCACATTCCACAATAAAGGTTTTTGTGAAGTCCGGTGTAGCTAAGACCGGTGCTTGGCACATTGCCTCTTTAAGATGTTCAAAGGCCTTTGTTGCTTCCGGAGTCCATGAAAATGAATCTTTCTTCAATAATGTTGTTAGAGGTGCTGCTATTCTCCCATAATTCTTAACAAACTTGCGATAATACCCTGTCAACCCAAGAAATCCTCGCAGATGCTTTATGGATGTGGGGATTTTCCATTCCTTAATGGCTTTAATTTTGCTAGGGTCTACCTTAACTCCTTCATGAGATACAATATGACCCAAATATTCCACCTCCTGGACTCCAAAGAAACATTTGGATCTTTTTGCATATAATTGTTTCTCCTCCAATAGTTGTAGCACCCTGTCAACATGTTCAACATGATCCTTCCAAGACTTGCTGTAGATTAGTATATCATCAAAAAATACTAACACAAATTTTCTAAGGAATGGTTTGAAAATTGAATTCATCAAACCTTGAAATGTTGAAGGTGCATTGGTAAGGCCAAAAGGCATGACCAAAAATTCATAATGACCCTCATGAGTTCTAAATGCCGTTTTCGGAATGTCTTCAATCTTCATTCTGATTTGATGATATCCCGAACGAAGATCCAACTTGGTGAAGTAAATTGATCCATGCAATTCATCCAGTAATTCATCAATAACAGGAATGGGGAACTTATCTTTAATAGTGAGCTTGTTGAGCTCCCTATAATCCGGACACATGCGCCATGATCCATCCTTCTTGTGCACCAATACTACTGGAGCTGAGAAAGAACTTTGACTCGGTTGAATTATACCCGCCTCTAGCATTTCTGCAACCATACGTTCAATTTCACTTTTTTGGACATAGGGATATCTGTATGGCCTGATGTTTGGAGGAACACTTCCTGGAATCAAATGAATAGCATGATCATGATCACGCATAGGTGGGAGACCTTTGGGAGTCTCAAATACCTTGGAATGATTGTCCAGGACTTTTTGGAGATCTGGAGAAATAGATGATTCCAATGTGGAAACATCTAGCGAACATAATTGTGCAATTACACCTCTTTGCTCCTTTTTTAGAAGCTTTGTCATGCCATTAGAGCTGATTATCTTTCCTGGTTTCCCTGCAATACCCCTTAATTCAACTTCCTTTCCTTCCACAGAAAATTTCATGAAAAGTTCTTGAAAATTAAAAGCTATTGTACCCAAGGATTGTAGCCATTGGACTCCTAGTACAACATCAGCACCTCCCATTGGAATGGAAAGCATTGGGCTAGTCAATACATATTCTCCCATGGATAGCTTGATATTATGGCACTTTCCAGAACAATTTATTGTTCCTCCATTTGCAATCATCACTTGACACTCTGGTGCTGGATATAGGAAGCAATTCAATTCTTTTGCTACCCTACAATGAATAAAATTGTGGGTGCTTCCTGAATCAATCAACACTATTACCTTTTTCTTCTTGATTTGTCCTTCTATCTTGATGGTTTGAGGAGTGGTAATTCCTGCCAATGCATTACAAGATATGGTCGGATTTATTTGTTCTTCATCTAGGCTTTGTTCCTGGAATATATCCTCTTCTTTTGACCTTTCTTGCTCCTTTTCTTCTTCCTCTTCACAATCTATGTAGAATAATTTCTTCTCAGCACACTTATGACCTTTTGTGTATTTGCTATCACAATTGTAACAAAGCCCTTTTGCTCTTTTTTCTTCCAATTGTTGTGGTGTCAACCTTGTAGGTTGTGGAAGACTATGGGCAACAACACTTCCGTCTTTATAGTTGTGAACGGTATGCTTCCTAGTTGCCATAATTTTGCTTTCCATTTTTCTTGCTAACCTGAATGCCTTCTCTAATGAATCAGGTTCCCAAAGGCGCACATCATGTTGGATATTATCCTTTAAAGACCCTATGAACACATCAATCCTATGCTCCTCTGGAATATCTTTTACCCTTATGTTCAATTTTTGGAACTCCTCAATGTGCTCCATTATTGAACCCTTTTGTTTGAGACTTATCAATTGGCTAAAAAAAGTGTTGCTTTTTGTATCCTCATAATGTGCTATCAATTCTTCCGTAAAAATTGCCCAAGTGATAAATTGTTTACGAGAACAAAGCCATTGATACCATACAAACTGATTTGGTTCCAAATATAAAGTTGCCATACGTACCTTTTGTGTGTTTTGCACATTATTGAGATCGAAGAATTGCTCCATCTGTAATATCCATGTGGCGGGATCCTTGCCATCAAACTTCCTCACATCGATTTTTGGAACATGGTGAGTCTTCGATCCAACATTAGAGTCTATGGAATCATGATTAACATTTCTTTTATTCTCATCATGAGTTTCCTTTACTACCTTTTCACCATTAGTGACCCTTTCTTGTAGCAACTTCTTCAATTCATCCATCTTATCATCCATGCCATCAAATTTAGCGTCAATCTTAGCTTCCATGCCATCCATCTTAGCTTCCATT